>CM068543.1:50917281-52117281 GCA_035048495.1 Euptelea pleiosperma
TCAGATGTATAGCAAGACCAGCTGTTGACTTATTGTGTACAACCATTTAATTTCTCTTTTGTTTTTTTTTATTATATTATTTGAAGAAAAAATTAAGGAAATAGTGAAATTCCATGTGTTATTTGAGTTTATTTAATCATTATGAACTAAAATAAAATTGAATTCTGGTCACCTAGGTGGCGCCAAGGCAACATCTAGATGCTAAGGCGCCTAGGGAACCGTTGTCACTCACCTGTCACCTAGTGCCTTTGACTACACTTTATAACCTACAAAACTATGAAAAGGACACATTTGTTAGCATTAGACATGGATACAGAGTATCAGACACAGCGCACTTTCAGAACACAAAACACCGTCGCATCCCTAATACAAGAATTCAGGCACCAAAACAGGCAAACAACATAATCTATATTTCATACAATAGCCATGGCTCAAGTATTGTATAATACCCATATGGTATGAGTCTTGAATGAGACCAAGAAATAACAGGTTATAACAATATGCCTCAGCCAACAGACATTGTCCACATTTATGGACTGAGCCAAACAATAAGTGTCATGGACAAGTCTAATTTGGTGTTGGACTAGTGATTACAAGTCAAACCAAGTCAACTCCAATCTAATGGTTCTCAGTTCACAATGACTCTGCCAAGTCATATACCTGGGACCAGTATTACATGGACTTGGACGCCAGAATTTGTATCCAACGCATATGAGTAACTTGAGTGAAAATTAATATCCATCTGGCCAACTAGTCAAAAATAAAATTTCCGGGAAACCTTAAAAGGCTTATGAAGATCACAGTTAATTGTTTACAGTAGTGGTATACTTATTTTTCTTTTCGATGATGTATATAGTAATGAGAAAAGGTGGCACCCAGACATACAAAAAAGAATATGTCAACCACACTAACCTAGTGAGACTCCACCCTCACTAACTGACAAAAAAATTATAGGAATCCTATACTTTCCATCATATATATATAAGCATACATATGTATTTAAATCAAACTTAGCTCCCACGAGCATACATATGCAGTTGTTCCAACAGTTTCGGTTATATAAATCATATTATACTTATTTCAATAGCTATGATTTATAAGTAAATATTATGACAAGATTCTAATATATGAGTACATGCAAATTAATAACATATGTTTAAATGTGAAAGAATATAACATAGGGACATCCAAAGGTTCTCTTTACAGATTATCCCATATTAACTGATAATAGAGAAATTGAGCCTTCTTTATCGTTCTTCATTTGGGTCTTAATTTGGGTCCGCATATGACACACCAACGCATCGACTCGCGTTAGAATTAAAGATGCGTCATCAACACCTGGAATAAAAATCTTCAATTTAACTTGACTTATTTCGACCAAGTTTCAGATTGGATGTCCCAAGAATCTGATACCTTTTGATTTGCGGATGTGTTAAGACTCACGAGTCTGGATTCCCAGGGAAAAGTCCAGTTAACACGGCCTGAGATGCCTGAGTGATACCAAATCTAGGACCAGCCAAGTTGACCCCGATAAAACTTAAGAACTGCCTACCCATTTTCAACTAAAATTTATTCTAGGTTAAAGTAGATGATAACTGGGAGATCAACAGACAATCCTACCTCAGTAACAAGCGGATGGTGCATGTGCAACACACTTTTGAGGTCATCTCCTTCTTTAAGGATCTTTGAACAATTGGGGCATCCCTTGAAGTGAAGCATTGCAAACCATGAATCGGGATGTCCAACACTCAGACTAGACAGCAAAGATCTTTCAGAAACCAAACCAAACCTTTGCCTCTCGGGAGGCAGGAAAAACTCTCTTGCAACTGTTGTGAACTTTGAGAAGTAAGAATCAAACTGCTGAAACTGTTCAAATGTACAGGACACCCCAACACCAGGTCCTGTACTTTCATTCTCCAGTGAAGGAGCACTGTCATTTGGCGAAGCAAATTCCCCAAGCCAAGGAAATCCACTAAGCCCATTTTCGACCCCACAAGTTAGCTTTTCATTTTTCAACCCCTGTTTTTGAGCCAAAAGAAACTTGAAATCAAAATTTCCACTACCTGACGCATTCCCTTCTATTCGAAAATCAATCTCACTGTGATGTGCATTTAAAAACTAACAGCCACCTTCTGGTTTTCCTTCCCGCTCGGTGTAAGTGTTCTATTTGTTTCTCCATTTAAATTTGCTCCAAAGATACCCCCTGCAATTCAAACATCCATCGTTATCTTTAAGGAACATAATGACATGAGACGCCATTTTACACATTACAAGTGACAATTCATGTCAAGCATCCGCGTATAATATTTTGAACATGTAAACTTGTAAACAAAGTTTAAAGAGGCTAGTTCGGGAACTGAGGCATTTTGTCTCAAAAAGGCGAAGGTAGCCTCAAGGCGGTACCGAGGTGTAAGCCTCAATTTTTTTTTTTAAAAGTGCTTAAAAAGGTATAATTAATTCCACAAAAATCAGAAACAACATATCATGTGAAAAAAATAACAATAAGCATATAAAAGTAATTGAGGCTATAACTTTTACCTTAGGAGCGATGATGTCAGGAATGCGTGAAAAAAAAAAAACAAGAGTTTCTTAGAAACCCCTCTCACCATCTTCAATCATATTATAAAAAAAAAATGGCCCCACAGTTCACCTAAACTGAGGCTTAAGCCTCAACTTGGTACCTCGAGGCTATAGCCTCAAGGCTTTTTCTTACCGCCTCGAGGCGTACGCCTCTTCCACCTTTTTAAACTATGCTTGTAAAAACCATTTTTAAGACAATTTTCATATCAAACACATAACATGCATACTAGGACAAGATCTTAAATGTGTCTGTTTCTTTTTGCTGTTTCAGCTTTACCCATGCACACAATCATATACTTCAAATACATACAATTGTATGTGTATGAATGTCAACAGACATATCTCAGGTATTAAAGTTAATTGACGAAATTTAAGAAAGAGAGCCGATTTTAAATAAGTAGAAGGCAACTAGATAAATAAAAATTAGGAAAAAAAGAAAAGAACAGAAAGAACAGAAATGCAGGATAGTACCAACTACCAACTTTATCTCCTAATAAGACATTACCAACTTTATCTCCTAATAAAACATTACCTAAGCTATTTCATCCTTTTTAAAATATTTAGTTTTTTATAATTTCTTCAACACATTTTAATTTTTACTCAATTATCGGTAGTACGACATTTTGAGCAACAAGTATTTCTTCTTTTACTTTAATATTAATATACATCCAGGAGTTGCTATGCCTTATCCCCTCTATCTGGGACTGACACCAAACATACATTAATAGATAGCAGTTAGTGGTAGAGCAAAGCAACTAACATAAGGTGAGACAAATGTCCAAGCCACGTACACAAATTGATGCATCCCTTGTTCAATTATTATTTAATTCAACAATAAATAAGCTTAGATCTTACAAATAATAAAGTTTCAAAATTTTTACATCTTTTCTCAAATTAAAATTGATTAAATGACGCTTGATTCTAATGCAGGGCCACAAGGACTAGGAAGGCAGAAGACATGCATCAAGAGGGGAACAAACAATGTTGATTACCAACCATTGTCTGAAAGATCTTGTACAGCCGAAGCATTTTCACTTCCATCGTTTTTCCCTTTGCCCAACAATATGGGCGTCCATCCACAAAATTCGAGGAGCAATACAGCCTTGTCTGTTGACTCAACAAATGTTTCCAGATCCTCCATAGTATGTAGGGATTTCAGGGGTACTTCTTCAGGTCGAAGCGACATAAGATGATAGACTGAAGATAATATGTTCCGAGCACGAAGTCTCCCTTGGTACTTATATGACAGAGAGTGGTGATAGCAGAATATGGTTATACCCTCGGCAGCACCAAGGACATCTGCTAGCATCTTCTCAGTATTTCTATATATAACCATTAACCTCGGAAACTTCTCTTGCTCATAAGCAGCCACATGAGCTACTTCCTTCATAAGGGCTCGAGATTCTCCAGACCCTGGACGTCAAAGACAGCATTTAGCAGAATTGGAAAAATAAGAAGCTTCTGAAGAAAATGCAAAATATTAAAGACAATAATTGGTTAAGAGGTCAAGTTGAATGCAATATGTAATGTGCAACATGGTCACCACTACTCTGCAAGAAAACATTAATTAACTGTACAAAACGACATCACAAGCACACCATGAACATGTAGGAGACTACTTTCTGTCTGATGCCTGCTAAGCAACATATTCTTTGACCAAATCTCAATTTGGCATTTTTATTGTTTCAACCAGAATTTAAATGTTTGCACGTGTGAGTAAATATTATAACTACTGCTTAAAATATTGCTTTTAATGCTTGCAAAGAAGATAGTTTATAACAATAAGAAAACAAAACCAAATATAAATAGATAGTAAACAATTAGTCCAATTCAACAGTGATGTAATTATTATTTTTTCTCTGTATAAAATTCATTAAAATGCGAAAAAGCAAACCATTACAATCTAATCAACTATAGAGGTCGAGATGACCTACTATAGGCTGGAGGAAGACAAGAATCAAAAAGGATAAGAAAAGTAAAACTCCAATTACACATCCCTAGAGCATAAGAGGTCCCACGAAAAACGAAGTCTTCAAAGAATAGCCCTCAGCACTCTCCATGAGCCTTGGACCACAAAAGCATCAACCCCTTAATATTTAAGATAATTGATGCCATATTGTCACTCTTTCCTTCGAAAACTCTCTAGTTTCTTTCTCTCCAAAGACCCCAAGGAAGCATTCTCCATAGTAATAACCCTCTAGATGAGAAAGCAAGTGAGTGCCAATTACTGATTAGGAACAAGAATGAGGCCGACATCACCCACTTTATCCCGAACTCCGAGAAGAAAAAGAACCATACCTCCCTTGCCACATCACAATGTAACAATAGGTGATTTACAGATTCTCCACAATGTTTGCACATCGAACAGTAATCAATGATGATAATCCCTCTCGATCTCAGGTGATCCACAGCTAGGATTTTCTCCTTCGAGACCAGCCAACCAAAGAAAACAATCTTGGTTGGGATATGTGAACCCCACACCAAGGAACAAGGGAAGGAAGAACCGATCAAACCCCCATAAAAAGAACAAACTAAAAAAGTACCTCCCTTGTTGCACATCCACTTCCGCTTGTCCTGGCCTAAAGGCTAGAGGTGAATATCTTGCAGTCGAAGAAGCAATCTAGAAAGAGGCTCGATTTCCCAATCATTGAGATTTCGTCGTCCCCGCCATGAAGGCACAATCCTGAATGGACCAATGTTTCCGCATAGTAAGAACACAGAGAGTGGATAATCAATCTGAAAGGAGGACTCTCCACACCAAATACCCTCCCAAAACCTTATTCTATGACCAGAACCAACTTCAAACCACAGTTCTCTGGAAAATTTCTCAGTATTCTTCAAAACGCCCCTCCATACACTGCATCCATACGAAAAACACGCCTGACCGCTTTCGCATCCAAAAGACAAAACCCCATACTTGCCCATAATGACCCCTCGCCATTGACTAGAGGTCTCCTCTCCAAACCTCTACAACCACTTACCCACAAGAGCATGATTCATCTCATTAATTCTCTTTATCCCGAAGCCTTAGCATCACAAACAGACTTCCAAGCCACCAAATGGAATTTATGGGTTTCCATCCTATCATGCAATTCATGCCATAAGAAATCCCTCATACATTTTTCCAGAATAGCCGCTACACTACTTGAAATCGTGAACAGGGAGAGAGAGTAAATAGGCAAGCTAGAGAGAGTAATGCAGGGGCATTTTCACACCGGGCTCGAGTGGGGCAGCCTGTGTATATGGGGCACACTTGGGGTGGGATGGCCCGTGTGAAATGGAACCCACGAAGGAGGGTTTGACCGAGGGCCTGGATCATGGGCTATGAGATAAAGGAATTTAATCTCACACTACCAATAGTCGCGGCTCTTGGGGAGTATTGGTTAAATGTCCTGCATCAAAGTGGTATCAGAGCGGGAGGTCTCATGTTCGAGAATCCTCACCGGGGGTGATTAATGCAGGGGCATATTCACACTGGGCTCGAGTGGGGCAGCCTGCGTATATGGCGCACACTTGGGGTGGGATGGCACGAGTGAAATCGGACCCACGAAGGAGGGTTCAACCGAGGGCCTGGATCGTGGGCAATGAGATAAAGGAATTTAATCTATATCTTGCATCAGAGAGTGCTTTTGATCAGCACTATAGGACGCTCCTAACGGCAATCCCAGGTAAGTAGCCGATAGACCATCTATGCAACATCCCAAAATATCACCCCCCCCCCCCCCATACACTTAACTCTTGGCAAGATTCGCACGCAGTACCGATGTAGCCTCAAGGCAGCACAACGGGCCTCTAAGGAATCTAACTTGAGAAACGAAAGCAGCGAGGAAAACTAAAGTGTCGTCAGCGAACTGGAGGTGGGAAATAGCCAAGTTCCCTGTGGCTACCTCAAACCCCTCGAGCTCACCCAAATCCATGGCTCTAGAAATCATTTTCCCAAAGGCCTCTAATACCACAATAAATATTAAAGGAGATAACATGCATCCCTCTTAGTCCCCTAGAACTCCTAAAGTAGCCAGCTGGGGATTCATTCAATAAAATGGAGAAAGACGCAGACGAAATACACTTCCTGATCGACATCCTCCATTTCTCACCAAAACCCATTCTAGAAAGCATATATTCCAAAAAACGCCAATCAACATGATCATAGACCTTCTCCATATCAATTTGCTGCAATCCCCGACAACTCTAATTTAAATCTAGAATCAATGCACTAATTGGCTATGAGAACCCCATCTAGTATCTAACGACCCATAACAAAAGCCCATTGAGACGACGAGATGATCGTATGCAACACCTTGCGAATCCTGGAAGCAGGCATCTTGGCAATGATCTTGTACACGCTTCACACCAAGCTGATGGGCCTATAATCTGCTATATTATTTGCTCCTTGTTTCTTGGGAATCATGGCTACAAACGTGCTATTAGATGTATAGTCCAAGTACCCCTCCTCTTGGAATTCTTTCACCACTTTCATGAAGTCTGCCCCAATAATCTCCCAGTAATGCTAAAAAAGAATGCAAATGTAAAGTCGTCCGAGCTCGGAGCTTTATCCCTTGCTAAGTCAAAGATAGCCTTCAGAGCCTCGCCCTCCTCAAAGGGTTTTTCCAGTCCCTCCATGTCCTTGAAACTGATTTGATCAAAGTGAAGGTTGTCCAAATTAGGTCTAAAATCCATAGATTCCGAATACATATCAGAATAGAACCCCACCACTCCATCCCTTATACTATCATCCTCTTCTAACACGACCCCCCGAATCTTAAGGCGAGTTACATGATTGTATCTTCTATGACCATTCGCCATCTCGTGAAAGAACTTTGTGTTATTGTCTCCCTCCTTCAACCATCATATTCTGGATTTCTACTTCCAACCGATTTCCTCCATTTTCACCAAATGGAGATAATCTGCTTTTAGGTTGGTTCTCCTCACATGTTCCTCTGTGGATAGAACTTCTGACTCCTCCTTCCTATCCATAATAGAAATCTCGTCTAGCACTTGGCCCTTTCTAGGATCGATTCTGCCAAATTCCTCTCGATTCCAACTCTTAATCATTCCCTTGAGAGCTTTAAGCTTTCGTCTAAAAACATCCCTTGCCTTACCATAAAAGGAGAAGGATTTCCACCAATCCTCCACTTTTTTCCTTAAAGCGAAAACAAGATACCCACATATTCTCAAACCTAAATGGAGTAGGTCGAGAACTAAAAAACCCACAATCCAACACTAGAGGAACATGATCTGAAAAGGGCCTCGGGATGGCCAACAAAGAAACTCCTTGAAAATGATCCTTCCAGTTGGACGAAACTAAAATTCTGTCCGACCTACATAAAGTAGGATTATCTTGATTGTTAGACCAAGTAAACATGCCCCCTCCCATGGGTAGGTCCATCAGACAATTCCGATTAATAAAGTTTCCAAATTCCTTCATACTTTTTGTGATTCTGACCCCCCTTCCCACATTCTTTTCATGCAAAACCGAACCATGTTGAAGTCTCCCTCGATGCACCAAGGGTCGTCCCATAAACCTACTACATCATCCAATTCTTCCCAGAACTAATCGCGATGGCGATACACCGATGGCCCATAAACCCCTGTTGATACCCAATGAAATTGCTCTCCCACACAAGTACAACAGATGGACATAGAGAAGGCTCCTACTAAAGCCTCTTCCATTTGCGATCCCAAATAATCACAATACCTCGATAGTTCTTGCCAACCGCAATCCATAAACCCGCATAACTCCCTAATAAACGGTATGTCAATATTCTCCACTTTCGTCTCCTGAAGTATTACCACGCTAGCCCCCATGGCTTGATCATACTTTTGACCACCACCCTTTTATCTTTGTTACCAGGGCCTCGTACATTCTAAGATAGGATTTTGAGCTTCATTGATCACCAATTGTCCTCTCCCTCTTCTACGACTACCATACATCCGAATCTCACTTGAATTGAAAGGACGTGCCAAGGTTTGTACCTCTCTAGCCAATCTTGCTAGTCTATCTCTAGGAATATTGCATCCACCTCCCTTTTTGCACCCCTCGACCATAGGTATTACAGCAATTATCTCTCTAGCGTCATCCTCAGCATTGCTTACTGTTGAATGTTGATCAACACCATTGTCTTGTTCCTTGGTATATTCTAACATCGAAGTCTGAACCCTACTTGACATATTTATCAGTCCCCTTGTACTGCTTACTATGGACATCAGCAATTCAAGAACTTCTGGTTCACGTCCAAATGCCGATAATCCAAGAGAATCTGTAATCCTCAAGAAGTTCAATAAAAAACTAACCCTTACACAGATCCCGAGGTCTAACTAACCCCTACCATACACCCTTGCTACACCTTAACACTTCCCGTGACACACTAGATCACTTGATTCACTACAGTTATTTCTATTTCTTGAAAACTTTTCTATATATAGACCCCTCATCCGATTGGGAGAGAGGATGAATCAGTTAGAATGAGAGAGGATGAAAAGTAGAGGGAACTGAGATTCAATTCAGAAAAGAAATGTAACACAGAAGATTACTATAGTGGATTGCCTCCGATGAGGCCGAGGACGTAATCGCCGGAGCTCCGGTCACGAACCTCGTAAAAACGGTCGTCTCTCTCCTTCTCTTTTCCAATTCTTTACGCTTCTTTATGCTTAATCTCTGCTTATTATTGTTTGTGGTGTGTCGATCGGACCAAGATCCGACGGCAAGATTGGATTGACCTACCACAAATAGGACAGAGGAAAGTCAAAAAAATTAATCTACCACCAAAAATTGTTTAATCTATTCTATCCTTTCGAAAATATTTATTTTCATGATGTCATAAATTGCTATATACGTCTTTATAATGGGCCGTAGATCAGGTGTTGGTCTTCAACATCAGGAAGCAATGCAGAAACAACATCATTCAGTTTATTTGACTTATTTGCTGGTACACAAGGCCTTATGTTTTCGAACTGGAAAAATACCGCACAACTTTGCCCAATACACAAAGTTCGTTGGTTCACCTCCAGAAGAAACCAACCAAAAGAACAACAATACCCAAATACAATAGGTATTGTATTTAACCAAAAGAAACCAACCAAAAGAACAACTATCCCTGGTGGAGGCATTCTGTATTCGTGACACCAAAATTGAACGCCCAACGTTGCCAATCAATTCAACGTGCATCGTGCATTAACAGGTCAACATTATCGTTTCAGATTGAGACACCTGGAAATCAAAGAATCATGATCAAGGGCTCTCATCGGGCCAATGATCGGTCAAGATCAAGACATGTGGATTGGGTAAAACCCTGATGCTGATTAAGCAAGACAATGGTGAATGAGATTTAACACGAGTCGACACGTCATGATAGTCGCAAATAATGGAAAATAAAGGCCCCAAGCAGACCGAACTACTCTTATAAAAGTAGTTGCGAATGTTGTTCCTATGTGCCAAGTGTCCAACTTTTTACTCACTAAATCCATGTGAAAATGAATTCTCTAACAAATAATTTTTGATGGAGTAACTAAAAGGATGGGAGACCTATTCATCTCACAAATTGAGAAACTTGTTCTTGGCCAAAAATAGGGGTAACCTGCGATTTAGATGTTTTCATAATTTCAATTAAGCCCTCCTATCTAAGCAGTGCTAGAAGTTGTTAAAAAACCTCATCCTCCTACTTTCCAAAGTGATGAAAGCCAAACATTTTTCAAATAAAATCTTTCCTGGAAGCATATTGCAACTCCTCTGCATTTTGGATTTGGAAAGGAATAGAAAAAGTGAGAAAGTTGATAAAAAGGAAAGATTTTCCGGATTGTGGGAAACTGTACTAGCATTAAGATTTGGAAGGACCCCTAGGTACCTGATTCCCATAACTTCAAAATCCCTATTCTCCTTCCTGAAAATTGTCGGGTGTTCCTTAGATGGTTACTGAGTACGCTACTATTTATTTATCAAAAAAAAAATTGTCAGGTGCTCAAGGTAAAAGATCTCTTTGACAGCAACTACAATAGATGGAACAATGAAATTCTCAGGTCCCTATGCCTACAACCAGTTATAAACCAAATCACCAATATCCCTCTAAGCACCTCATCTAAAGAGGAATATCGCTATTGGTCCAACAAAAAAGGGTAGGTTCTATACAAAATCAGTGTATAATTTCATGTCGTGCTTCCCTTTCCTAGCTCCCAAAATGTTCAGAATGGAAAGAAAATCTTTGAAACTATTTGGAGAACAAATGTATCAGGAAGAGTTAAATATTCTCATGGAAATGCATGAACGGAGTTCTTCCGGTAAAAATTGTTCAGCATAACAGAAAGGCAGTCTCATCTCCTACCTGCCAGAGGTGTTTCAAGGATGATGAGACCATCACCCACATTACTTACTCAGATGTGAAACTAGTTCCAAAATATGGTTTGCATCTCAACTCTCATGGAGACCAAAACAGATAGATGAGGAGATACAAAGTTGGCTTAAGAAGTAGTTGGTGAAATCCATAAATGCAAAGGAAGAAGATAGAACATAAGTCCAATACAAAGGGTGTCTTTTTTTTTTTTTTTTATAAGTAATACCTAGAGGTGTCAATGGATACCCATTTAACCAAGACCCGATTGGAACCAATCCTGATTATACCAATTCCAGGATTAGCTATTTCAGAACCGGACCCAGAACTAATAAAACCTAAAACCGAATAAAAATAGTACTGCTAGAGATGTCAAGTTTTTCCTAAACTTATAATATATACTCACTTATAAAAAAAAATCAAAAGAGATGTCAAGTTGTTCCTAAACTTTAGTATGAAAAATCATTTTATTTATTTATTTTCCACATTTTTTATACAACATATGGATACTTGATACCCAATGGAAGAATCGAATATTTATCGGTTCTGGATCTACTTGTTTTAGTACCGATAGGAACCGGAACCATCATACATAATTGGTTCTGAATCAGGATATATTGGTACCCGAACCGGAATGGACCCATTGACACCCCTACCAATACCATTCCCAGGGTTAACTAATACCTATAGCATACAATCCCAATTATCCCTCCCAGTTCTAGGACTAGTGATGAGGACATCACGTCCTTACCTAAAGTATACCAACGGAGGAGGAAAACTGGGCCCATACCCATGTCTTTGTATTTTGATGACTATGTAGGCCCTAGTTTTAGTTCTCCTTGATTTATAGGAGGGAGCGGAAGACCCCACATGCATGTGCATCATGAAGACTCCACATTGGAAAGATGTATGTGAGTTGCATAGGGAGCTTGTGATATTTTTTATTAGTTTTCTAAGCTTATTTTAATATTTTTAGAGTTTTAGATGTCTTTGCAATTAACCCACAGTTAGGGGGCTCATTGTAATTTTGGTTAGTTACTTTAAATTGATGTATTTTTTATAGCCATTAGATTAGATGGACGACTGAGATTAAATTAGGGTGTTTTGAGTTATTATATAAACTCTTTTAGTTGTAATCTTTAATTGATGACGAATTATATTAACTTTTGCTCTTGAGAAATCTCTTGTAGATTGTTCTCTTCTTCCTTGGTGTAAATCCAAGCTACTCAGTGCGAATCCGAAAGGTATTATCTCTATCTCCTCTCTTATTCTCTTCTCTTTCTCCATCTTTATTTTCTTTTTGGATCGAGTTTGACCTAGAAAACCCAACCATATCTCTTCTATCTCTAAACCCTAACCACTGAACAACACTATGAATAGTGTTTTGTGAATAGTGACATGAATAGTAATCTCCTACACAAGTTCTTCCTACAGCACTCTAAACCCTTATCACATCCCCCAAGCACTCCCTGATCCTTGCGGTAACCATAGAAACCCCAACTTCTTCTCAAACCCTAATTTTCCGTAGTTTTCATTTTTCTCTCGAAACCCGGCTAAAATCTGATACTTGTCAGAAAGCCCCGAAACTTGCTAGAAACCTTCCTGAACTTCAAATAACTTATAATCTCTTAGAAAAGGAAATTAAAGTAAACCTACAAATGTTAGTTGAGCCATAGCTAGTAGAAGTCCTTACTTCCATCGAGCCGCTCAATCAATAATTGAGCGTTTTTCACTACTTGGTTGTGAGATCTAGCAAACAACCAAGTTAATTATTTGCTAGCATATCTACATTTTTGTGGTAATTGTTAGAGTACTTTTATATTTTATTATTACTTGTGGTAATTTATTTCTGATCTGTGCACCTCATATAAGCTAGTTCTCATCATCCTGCATCAACTAGTTATTTCGAAATCAAAACCGAAATGACCCAGAACTGATAGGACCCGGAATATGTTATGGTTCTTAGTACGGGCCAATCCAAAATCGACAAGACCCGGAACCGATATATATAGTAGTATTAAATATGTCAAGCTTTTTTCTAAAATTTAGTAGGAAAATCATTTAATGTACTTATTTTTATCACATTATTATATCACAAATGTACCTGATACCCAATGGGAGAACTAGATATTTATCGGTTCCAGTTCTGGGTCTAGTTGTTTGGGAACCAGAACCTTCATACCCGAACATAATAGGTTCTGGTCTAGGGTACATTGATACCCAAACCAAAATAGACCCGTTGACACCCCTATTTGTGTTATGTTACCTAAATACTTCAAAATGGATACCATGCCCGTGTCAGATACTTTGTTTTTCAAGTGTAAATGTCATGTCCATGACATATCCTGCCCATGGCTTAGCCATACCATGGTAACATAGTACATGTTCCTTTAATATGGAGGATTTGGAAATACATAAACAACATTTGTTTCCAAAAAACCAAAAAAGGATCCTACTATTGTAGTTCAGGGATAAATTACCCCTCCCTTTAAAATGTGGAAAAACCAAGAAAAACTAGATATAAGGCTGTGTTTGGTTCGCAAGAAGTAGGTTTCCCCGGAAGTTTGTTTTCCCATAAGTGACTTTCGAGAAACCTACTTCTTAGAATCCTTTTTCTCACTGTTTGGATGACATTTGGGAAAACTATATAATAAAAAGGAAGAAATACAGAAAGAGAAATCTTTAATGGTGATGATTGACTTATGGGGAAGATGGCCATGGTAGGGATGGCTAGGATCAACATATGTAGAAGATGGCATCACCAGCGAGAAAGAGACGAGAGTGACAGAGATATTGGGCTTATGGGTGAAGGTTTCGAAGAGAGGGGTAGATAAACATGGCCATTGTTAGCGGATGGTGTGTTCCCGCACACGTGTTGGGTTAGCCCGACGACCTGTTGGTAAACATAGTTGTCTCGCCTTTCCCCGATATGTCGATCTTTTGCGGTAAACTATTCTTCAACATGGTATCAGAGCCTTAAGGCCTGGGAGGTCGCCGGTTCAAGTCTCCAACGGAGTGTATTCCCACTGAGGGGGCATGTTAGCGGATGGTGTATTCCCACGCACGTGTTGTGTTAGCCCGACGACCCGTTGGTATACATAGTTGTCTCGCCTTTCCCTAATAGGTTGATCTTTTGGGGTAAATGGTTCGTTAACAGCCACATGGGAATGAGTAGACGAGTCCAATGGAAAATTGACTTCTTTATTTTGGGAGATTTGGGTAATTGGTTTTCTATGGGGGGCATTTTTCCTAATAAAGATGTTTTCTATGTTTCGGTTTTCTTTTATTCCCATAAAACAAGGCGAAACAAAAGCAACCCAAATGACTTGAGTTTTTTGTGATAGCAGGAAGCTAGGGGACCCTCATCCAGCCGAAGAAGCTGAAGATGGAACCATTAAATGGGGCCTAGGGAAAACTGTGGAATTAAACGTGGGGAGGCTCGAGATCAAATCAGATGCAAGAGATATGATTCAAGCTTTAAAGCAAAAGTCATCTGAAGTTTTTTTGAGGATCTCCCCTATGTTACGTGATATTTTGAATTTGCTAAACCTATTTGAGAATGTATACTGCCTAGTAGGGCAAAAATTTATTCGTTGAATTGTGTGGACAGATTCTCCTCTGGGCTGGATTGCTCAGTGAAGCGGGGAATAATTCTTATGATGATTGTACGTGCTTTCTTCTGTTTAATAGATGTGATTTGCCTTAAAAAAATGAGGTATGACCCAATACCGAAATAAAACCGTTGCAAATGATATGATGGCCACTGATACGAAGTATCTCCGTCACCGGCAACCAAGATTCCAAATTTCTCACATACACTAGACATCTTTCCGAGACAAATATACCCGACATTGTTAGAGAGCATTGGAGAGAGAGAGAGGCTTAACACAATAAATTAATTGAGCTGAGTAGAGAAATAAGTAAGAAGCATCATTTAAAAACTGGTCGATTGAATAGATTCTTACAAGGAACTGTGACCATTAGCAGTACGTGTTGATGGAGTCGGATCTGAGATGAAAAGTTTCTCTTGGTGAGGACCTGCCATTCGAGGCTGTGATTTCTTTTGGAATCGGCGAAAAGGCCGTCGATGGTTGATGCTAAGAGGAGAAAAAGAAACGAGTCCATGATGAGAAATCTCCATGGCCACCTAGAACCAGAATGGTTAGGTTTAGGGTTTCTCATCCAAGACGGCACTCGAATTAATCCGACTGAGAGGCACTCAGCACTCTCCGTTTCACTTGGTTTGCACTTTGGATTATGAGGAGATTCCATTGCTCGAAACCTCTCCTGTGTACCAGTGTTACCAATCGTCCGTAGTGGCCGTCCTCCCTATCGTTGTCCTGGACCGCGGACGGACCTCGCGATTCGTTGCACGCATCTCTAGACCTAATGATGGCGAAAAACTTGTGTCACACAAGATGTTGTGACGGAAGCCGGTCACAGCACTCAATACGAGCCACGTGGCATACGATCAGAGGGCGCTGACCGTATGGATGTTTGGCCAGTCCCTTGGTAGACCTACAAACCAAAAATCAGCCCGATTAGTGATTTACAACTTTGGATTTGTGCACCCAAATAACGCTCAATAATGCTCAAAAACCTACCGTTAAAATCAACCCGTGAAAATAACTTCAATGGAATCGGTTAGAAATCACTAATCAAGCTCATTTTTTTGTGTACCATTCCACCGAGGGAGTGGCCAAAAATCCATACGGTCATCGTACTCTAATAATATGCCACGTGGCTCGTATTGAATGCTGTGATCGGCTTCCGTCACAACATCTTGTGACACAAGTTTTACCCGGCCACAATATAGGACGATACTGTTAACCCATTGGTTAGGAGAAAACCTTCGCTCACACTTGTGTGTGAGTAAAACTTGTGTCACAAGATGTTGTGACGGAAGCCGGTCACAGAACTCAATACAGGCCACGTGGCACACAATCATTGGGCACTGACCGTATGGATGTTTGGCCAGTCCCTCGGTGGACCTACGAACCAAAAATCAGCCTGATTAGTGATTTCCAATCTTTGGATTTTTACCCAAATAATGCTCAAATTCCTGCGATAGCCGATATCTGAGAATAATGCCATAACTGCGATAATACTATGATAACTGACATACAAGAATGTCGCCATAACTGCAATAGTCCTTCAAATGTGCATCCTAGAGGTCGCGGCCAAATAGTACTTGGGTCCCACAACCCGAAGGAAGTGGGGGCCTCTCGGCTATCTCATAGGAAGTTGGCCTTTAAATGCGCATCCTAGAGATCACGGCCAAAGAGTACTTAGGCCCCACAACCCGAAGGAAGTGGGGGCCTCTCAGCTACCTCATAGGAAGTTGGCCTTCAAATGCGCATCCTAGAGGTCGCGGCCAGAAAGTACTTGGGCCCCACAACCCGAAGGAAGTGGGGGCCTCTCGGCTACCTCATAGGAAGTTGGTATTCAAATGCGCATCCTAGAGGTCGCGGCCAGAGAGTACTTGGGCCCCACAACCCGAAGGAAATGGGGGCCTCTCGGCTACCTCATAGGAAGTTGGCCTTCAAATCCTAGAGGTCCTGCCCAGAGAGTACTTGGGCCCCACAACCCGAAGGAAGTGGGGGCCTCTCGGCTACCTCCTAGGAAGTTTCTCGCCGAGCGCAATCCCTTTAACTGAGATTGGCTGGACTTTTCATTGGCCGAGCATAATTTTCTTTTTGGAATTGGCTGGTATACTTCATATGCTTCAATATACTTCAATGGATTTTAATATATTTAACATGCTTCAATATACTAATATGCTTCAAATATACTAACATGCTTCAATATACTAACATGCTTCAATATGCTTCAATATACTAATATGCTTCAAATATAATGCAGTTTTATTTAATCAATGTATCATGGTCTCAGGGGAGCTTGGGCTCCACTATTCCTCTTGTCTCCCTTTCTCTCTAATCAAGCCCCCAAGTTGGGGGGTTGGGCTTGGGTCAATTTTGACAAGCCCCCAAGTCCGATAGTTTGACTTACAAAATAATTTCTTATCAAATCATACTTGGGTGGGCCATGTAGTAGGCCCATTCGAATGGTCTCGATAATGATTGGTCTCCATATATATGGTCCACAAAGTTAGTCTCAAAATCAGTCTAGACCCTAAAGCCTCGTGAAAATAATTGGGCCAATCATAGCCCCAAATCAAATCTAATTTTGGCCCATAGGGTCTAGGGCTAGTATAATACATTTGGGCCTAAGTCTATGTTCATAAAAAAAACCAGGCTCCCATGCAAATTACCGTGTTTGGATAAGCTGACTACATGTCCATCTCATCAATTTTACAAATGGGCTCATCATCGGTCTAGGCCCTAGGGCCTTATGAAAATAATTGGGCCAATCACAACCCCAAATCAAATCTAATTTTGGCCCATAGAGTCTAGGCTGGTATGGCCTCTCTTGTGCAAGTGTCAAATATGTTACATTAATCTTATGGGTTTCTTAACCCATGACTGATTGGTCCAATAGTCTATATCATGACGGGGGTCAATCAAGTTTTGATGGACCGACTACAAGGCCCACAAAATCTACATTGCAAATAGGCCAGGCTGGGCCATTAGCGTCAATTGGGCCCTTGGAATAAATCGGGCCAATGTTTAATGTGTACAATGATTGTGTGCATCTCATGCCAACGTACCATATAAGAAGTAAAAAAGAGTGTGTGCATACCTCATTTGATGTGGCGCTACACATGCTAGTAGTCCCAAGACAATCATTTACGTACCTTTGCCCTTTCCTCTTGTAGTCTTTGCTTTTTTCTTCATCTTTGCAAGCCACCTTACCATCAATTCTTACGGGTCCAAATATTTCCCATTGTTTTTTGGGAAAGTCTGTGAGACCATCAGTACAAGCTACCATTCCACTCTTCGGCCTTTGATCGAAACCAGCATCTCCACATGATCAATCCACGTTGCTACTTAACGTACATCTCTTTCAAGCTCAACATGATCAATCGTCATCATCATCATCGTGCAATCCTTGGCAATTATCATCAACGTGCAATTTTTGAGTATGATCATTGTCCACGTGCAGCAAAGCCCTTCATTCCTTCCACCAACCTCAGCTAGCTCCTCAACACATCTTCACGTGTCCATCCTTCTTCACCAGACAAGCTCGCGACTTCTCATATAGTGGTTGTTACGGCTGGCGGTCATGTGGCGAGGTCTACCTGATCGTGGTGAATGCATGTCTACACGTTGCCTCCTCCTAAAGATCCTTCCACGTTTCTTTCATTTTCTTCCATCTTACCTTATCCTTCTAGCTATGGACCACCTGCGCCTATAAGTTATTACCTACTCACCATCCTTATCTCTCCTTTAACAAACTCGTTTCACTTTCTTCAAAACTAGCAGCCACGTGCCTCTCTCACCATCTGTCCATCTACATGCTTGGCATGCAAAAGTAACCACCGGCCGGAATCAAGTATGCAGCAACTCCATCCAACGGTTGAACCCTTTTGATTTGCCTCAAACTCTTGGTGCACCTCTCCATCTTTACCACCAGCAACTATCACCATCACCAACAAACCTTGCTTCTATCATGGACAACAGCCTCATCAACGATCAACTTGATCCAGCAGTGATCTTCATCGACAATCTAGTGGTTTGCAAGTCTCCATTGAGCAACAACCAACATCACTCCTTTAGATCGTGCAGCCATGACTCCATTTGCAAAGCCCAATCTCCTACCTTCATCGATCAACATCACCAACAACTCCTCTCCTTCCAGCCAATGATCAAACTATGGCGAATGAATTCAGATCAGCGGCCCATCTTGGGTTTGGCAAAACGTCCATACCGTTGTGATCAAAACGTACCAACTGGGCAGCTGTCCGGCTTCCAACGGTCCATGCACCTGGCCCACACCTTATCACGCAGCACATCCATGGTTAGCACAATAGCTCCTCTCTATTTCAGCCGTGAGCAAACGACTAGCAGCTCCTCATCTTTATTGCTCCATAGATCTTCAGCCTCCGTCCTAGTGTGAAGCACCAGCAAGCCTCATCTTTATACGAGCAGCTGCATATCGCTCGACAGCCATACCATCGATCAATATCTCCAGCCACACGATGACGGTCTCTTTCAATCAACCAAGGAACAAACGGTTCTGTCAGTGCTACTAACGTGCATGGTACGTAGTCTAGCACCAAATTCATCAATGGCAGCAGCCTTTTATGGCCGAATGCTCCATCAGCAGTGGTTATCTCCTTCCAATGCATCATAGTTTGTGTGGATATATATTTCCTACAGACGGCGCCATTTTGTGGAGGGTCGAAACGGATTTGCCGTCCGATCTCTGATCCACCCTCTACAAGCAATAAACATGATAATTAATCAAATAATAAACATAATCAAATTAAGGGAAATAAATTAAAAGAAAAAAAATGCAATACGTACGTGGTTCGTCGCCAGGACTCTTGCCGGCGACTACATCCAGGGGAAGCCGGTCTCTGGCCAATCTTCATTATAAAAATTCAATAGTCTACAATCTCTCTCTCATTTCTCTCTACATATATATTCTCTCTCTAACTTCTCTCTCTACATACCTCTTCCTCTTTCTAGCTTCATCCACCAAAAGTCGACCTCCTTTCCTTCTACACACCCTTTCCTTTATAGGGTTCTTCATCCGACGCGTGTCGATACAAGATGAATTCCAAGGTTTAGGGGAGTGATATAGTGATTCGTGGTGTATCCTCCTCAATACAATGATGATGTGTTATTTTATGTACCCACAGAAAGAGAAGATGAAACTCAAAAGAGCAGGATGAGAAGAGTCGAAGAGACCATTCGTGTCTTTAAAATTATCGGACTGTGACAACTAAACTTGGGAGTGTGCACTAGAAACATCTGGAGCGCGGATTCAATAAAGCCGGCTAGGAGAAGGTTCTAGTTACTAAGGTGTGACACACACACGCATGCGTGTGCGTGTTAATACAAATGCACATTGCATATGGGACAATAGTTGCTCTGTGACACATATTTCAAAGTTCTCTAATATAAAAATTAATCCTAAATACGAGGACCCTAATTATCTAATAAGTGCAAGTGTTCAAGTTGCTAAAATAATACAGATAAGATTCACAGAACATGATTGTATCACAACACGCATGCAATGAAGTAATATCAAACTTCTCAAAATCAACCATCATAACAAAACGATAAAAGACCACGCACAGTTAGAATAACATTGGCCATTGGCAAATTTCCATTTGTCAATCCCCGAAATTACATTTTAATCACTTTTTGTCTCATCTTTACTATACGTATAGTGAGAATGGGTCGTTCGTTCTTTTTTTTTTTTTTACCATTTTCCCTACATTTTAATCACCTTCTGTATCATATCTACTATACGTATAATGAGAATGGGTCCATCGCTTTTTTAATTTTTTTTACCTATTTCCATGATAAACAAACCTATACTATTTACTCAAAAATCAAAATAAGCGACATCGTTTTAGACCTTCCACACTACGTACAAACCCTTTATCATTGCACGTTACCCACATCTCTCTATTTCTCTATCTTTTATCTTTTAAATAACTGACGAGTTTTATTTTAGGGAAGTATTTTATTCTTTAGATTTTTCAAAAATCCGTAACTTCCGATCTATGAGTTAGTATGTAGTAAAATTGGATGCATTAGAAAGCTCTTACCAAGATCCTTAAAGAGATATATATTTTTAAATACTTTTTATTTAATTATAAAATTGATACTTATTTTAATTTAAATTATTACAATGCCTTAAAAATGTTATTTTCTCGTGACTTGACGATGATTTGCGAGATGCTGAGGTCCGTTTACCATCTTTATACCGTGGGGTATATGATGCATATGTGCTAAGACGGGCCCCATGTGAGACCCATTAAAGTATTTATTTTGTGCAAAAAAAAAAAAAAAACAATGTAATTGAATGACCAACTATCTCATCATCAATTTGTCTTGAATTGCCAAGACGAACATTAAAGCTGCGTTTGATTACCAAGTGGGAAAATTGTATTTTCCTCAGGAAAACACAACTGTCCTTTGTTAGATAGCCAATATAAATTTGTATAATTTTTTCTAACAAGCCATTTAAATCTGGATAATTTTTCCTATTAATCCCGGAATTAATTTCTCATCCAAATAGGTGAGAATTCATTTCCACCTGAAAATACACCTTTATTTTCTCACATGATTGAAACACGTGTTCTCAGTTACAATCAATCAGCCATTTAAGGCATATCCCAGATGTATTTTCTAGGAAAAAATTTCCGTGCAATCAACGGCCTAAGTAAAATGGATGCCCATAATCACTTGATCGAAATAAATTTTGGTGCGATAGCTCTCCTAATTACAACTAAGCAAATGCTAGATCCCACTCCTATGCTGATGCCACATGTATAATCCGGTGCAATGCTATTACTCGAGCATTATGTGCACCAAATGTGCCCTCTCTACTAGTTATGAAACTAACGAGGAAAAATAAATATAAGTATATGTTTATTTAAAAAATGATTATCAATTTGATAAGGATGTAATTGGTTCGCAGGAAAAGAAAACAATTTATGGGAACGGAAATTTGGGCCCAATGGAAATTCCACTCCCAAAACTCTTTAAAATAAAAGAAATATTTTCCTTTTTTAAGGCTCAGGATCTCCGCACACAACCTTTTTTGACAACCAAATTTCACTCCTATTATTGGGTGTGGGTTCCGAGAATCCAATGGTAGTCGATAGTGCTGAGTTGGCATTCACTTTTGTCCAAGGAAAACCACCGTTAGATTCTCGGAATCGATGCCCGAGAAGAGGTGTGAAAATTTGGTTGTTAAAAAGGTTGTGTGGGGATCCCGAACTAATAAAAAATGAAAAAGAAAAAAGACTAACTCCCATGTAAAATGCTACCCCCAACAGAAAAACATACAATTGAGGCTACTGACCATTGGATTCAAGAGATCCACGGTCCACGAGATAACAACTGCACACCTCGTGGACTTCTACACTGGATTGAGCTATTTGGGAGCATGGCCAGGACCCGTCTCAGGAAACTGAGGTGTTGAGTTGGACTCGAGGAAAATTTTGAAGCAACGATCATGTGCCAATGATCGCACGCCACATATACCCATGTTACTTAAAAAAAATATTTTAACCAAATCCTAAGCTTATGTATATGTGGCGTGCGATCATTGGGTGCATGATTGCCGCTTAAAAAACAAACCCGGGGATTCAAAATTTTCATCGTGAATAACCCTTGGGAGCTTTTGAGGTAGAATGGGACTCTTGCATGCACAAATTAGAAAAGGGTTCGGGCTCGTTGACAGCCCTAAAACGGCAGGATTTCTGTATAGGACACAAACATGTGCCTATTAGAGGGCTTTGACCGTATGTATGTTTGCCAATCCCTAGGTGGACCTATAAACCAAAAATCACCCTAATTTGTGATTTTTAGGCGTTGGATTTTGTACCTCAAATACTGCTAGAATTCCCACAGTTGAGATCAACCCATGAAAATAAGTCCAATCCAACGTCTAGAAATTACTAATCAGGCTGAATTTTGGTTTGTTGGTCCACCTAGGGATTGGCCAAACATCCATACGGTTAGAGTCCTCTAAAAGTGGGCCACGTGGCACATATTTGTGTCCTGTACAGAATCCTGTCATTTTACGGGTGTCAACGGAGCCTGACCCATTAGAAAAAAGACAACCCTAAACGGTGGGCCCACACAAAACTAAACATAGGCTAGCTAGAACTAGAAGAACTGGATCAAGACTGACTTTGACTGGTCAGGGTGGTCTGATTTTTTTAAAATAGATTATTTCAAAGTTGACCACGCTCGACCCTTGGCATAGCCTAAAAAAGCTTTCACATGGATTTTGGATTAGCAAATGGCTCGACACGTGTAATGATAAAATTTGAGAATATTACATCTATTGTCATCATTACCGGATTGGAACAAGAACATTTCTTTTTAATTGCTTATTATTATTATTATCTTTTTTCTTTCAATTGCATGTTTCCACTTTCCATACCTCGGCTCATAATAAAACCGTAAGTCGTTACTTGTTACTTAGTTGGATACAGCCCAAGAGTTGGTGAGCAATGTATGTTGGCCAGCTGTGTTCCAGTGAATTTTTGACTAGGAAAAATATTCCAACATTAACCATTATACTTCACCGAAATATCCAAATTGCCATTTCGAGAAGAGTAGAATTAATTACTTGTTTTCGTATCAGTAATCACGTTTGGTGCAACAATTTATCATAGTCACTAATGCACACGTGGCACATTTGGAGGGGATGGGTTACATTTGGTGGAGTAAAACTTGTGTGCATGATGTTGTGACGGAAGCCAGTCACAGCATTCATTGCGAGACACGTGGCATATGCTTAGAGGAAGATGGCCGTATGGATGTTTGGCCAGTCCCTCGATCACCGGTACACAAACAATCAGCTTGATTAGTGATTTCTAACCGATTCGGTTGAAGTTATTTTCATGGGTTGATTTCAACGGTAGGAATCTGAGCATTATAGAGCGTTATTTGAGTGCAAAAATCCAAAGGTTGTAAATCACTAATCAGGCTGATATTTGGTTTGTAGGTCCACCAAAAGACTGGCCAAACATCCATACGGTCAGCGCCTTCTGATAGTGTCCCATGTGGCTCATGTTGAGTGCTGTGACCGGCTTCCGTCACAACATCTTGTGACACAAGTTCTACTCCATTTGGTGCATCCAACCAGACTAGGGAGATGCGCCAAAGTCAGACATGGTTGAAACTTGAAAGATCTTAACCATTCGTTCTAGGCATAGTTTACTTTAATTTATTGACCGTCCAAAGAACCATAAAAATCTTATGGTTGCTAACATCTTAAAGCTCTTATTTCTTTCACATTCCGATATATCTCAGGTGGGATTGTGGGACCCATTTAATGGTGTGACCAAACTCACCTTCTTTTTACACCATGCGTGCCGGAACGAGAGTGACGTATCGTCTTAGACATGAGTAAACGAAGCCGATCACAACCCACCATAGGATCCACGTAGCACTCTCTAAGAGGTCTCTGACCGTATGGATGTTTGTCCAGTCCCTCGGTTGACCTGCAAACCAAAAATCAGGCTGATTAGTAATTTACAACCTTTGGATCTTTGAACCCAAATAACGCTCAATAATGCTCAAATTCCAACGGTTAATATCAACCCATGAAAATAACTTCAATTCAACGCTAAAATATCACTGATCAGATTTATATTTGGTTTGTAGATTCATCTAATGATTGGCCAAACATCCATACGGTCAGAGTCCACTAAGAGTGTGCCACGTGGCTCGCACTGTGGCTGTAGGCTTCGCTCACACCGGGATATGGCTATGCTGTCATTATTTGGCTAGAATACTCCCTAAACGTCAATGATAGTATTTTGAGTGGATGGGAGATATTGACGTCATTACTCTCGCTTCAACTTCAAGGGCGAGAAAACAAGGAGTAAAACTTCCATCAAACGAAATTGTAAATCACACAAAACACAGCCAATGAGTTCTCGGCACGTACACAAGTGCTTTTGCAACGTACCCATGTGCTTTTGCTTTTTAGGTGTACTTGCAGAGAAATCATTGGCTGTGTTTTGTGTGATTTGCAATCCCATTGTGACAGAAGTTTTACTCAGAAAACAAGGCTTGCATTATGGTCGAGTAAGACTTGCCTGACCACATGGTCAGGTAGCTACATGACCATCCACAATATAAGCCACATGGCAATTTATTAGAGGCCACTGACCGTATAGATGTTTGACCAATTTGTAAGTGGACCTACGAACTAAAAATCAGCCTGACTAGTGATTTCAAACCTTTTGATCTTTGTACGGAAATAATGGTAAATAATGCTCAAATTTCAACCGTTAATATCAACCAACGAAAATGACGTCAACTAACGCTTAGAAATCACTGATCAGGCTGATTTTGGGTTTGTACGTCCAGCTAGGGATTGGAAAAACATCTATACGGTCAGTGTCCTCTAATAAATTGCCAAGTGGCTTATATTGTGGGTGGTCAAGCAAGTCTTACACCTATTTGGTCATAGTATAATAACGTACAACTGGGGCTAATAAATCAGCGCCCTGCGTTTACTATCAACTGTCTATTGTGTCATTATCAGAGTACTTGTATGCAAGGCAATCACATCAGATGTAGGCCTTTTATTTGGAGAAAAAAATGTCTCCCGGTCCCACCAAACTTTCAAGTCTCAACTGCCAGTGCCATGTGGACCCATTGATCTTAGAGCAGAACTTTGATGACAGTGCGCGATGAACCACGTGTAAAACTCTTAGAGGACTCTGACAGTGTGGACCCACAAACCAAAAATCAGCCTCATTAGTGATTTTTAGGCATTGGATTGGAATTATTTTCATGGGTCGGTTGATTTTAACCGTGGGAATTTGAGTATTATTGACCGGTACAAAGATCCAAAGGTTTGAAATCACTAATCAAGCTAATTTTTGGTTGGTAGGTCCACCTAGTGATTGGAAAAAATCCATACGGTCAGAGTATTCCAAGTGTGCCACGTGGCTCATATGGCACACTGCCTCGATGACAGTGCTGTCATTAAAGTTTTACTCTTGATCTTATGGGTGTTTGGCCCACTTCTTAATGTACCTACACACCAAAATTCAGCGTGATAGGTGATATCTCCGATTAAACTGATTTAGATGTGTGGGCCCGAAAGAATGTGCCACCTTGTATTTTTGGAGGGGACTTCAAAGTTTCAAACTGAACATGTCCGTTCGATAAGCCAAACCGATAAGATTACTCAGATCAGAAGTCAATTCGATCTCGTGATCTTAAGTTGTCAACTCTTTCAATCGATCTAGTATCATGCTATGATCTCATGTTATGGATACTGATGTCATAGAACATATTCCAATCTAATAAGGTACCTTCTAATTGCCAGCTCATTGCCAGTTGTTGGATATAGGATAAAAACTGTCTATCTCATTGCCAGCAGTTGGATGGGAGAATTTTTTTGACGAAGAGATCATGCGCCCAATAATCTTGCGCCACATATACCCATGGTTTAGATTTAAAAATAGTAACAATGGGTATACGTGGCGCGCAATCGCATGATCGCTGCTTCCAAAATCCCGCCGCTTCAAAATATTTCTCGTTGGACAAAGGATAAAAATGACATCGGTGAATGATGTCATATTATGAGATCACACAACAACTGTCACTAGCATATCTATTAGTATGAAGCCCAGGGGTCTCCTTCCCAAAATGCCACGAAGAGTATTATTTAGGGCCCACTGACCTTATGGATGTTTGGTCCAGTTCTTGATGGATCTACACATAAAATAATCGGTTTAATTGGTGATTTCTAGTCCTAAGATGTAGCCTTTTAATAGCGTAATTCATGGCCGTTAGATGAGTATTTTTTTTTGATACTAAAATAAAACTCTTGGAAATTATCAATCAAGCTTGGTTTTGTTATGTAGGTCCAGCAAGAGGTGGACCAAACATACATAGGGTTAATGGTCCCTAAAGTTAGTTCTACATGGCTTTTTGAGAGGGGGGGACTTCAAATTTTGAAGTCCCCTTCGACAGCATATATTTTCTCATTGGTATGCACAGGAGAAATCTAGTCTGCACAGACTTAAAATTTAGTCTGCACCGAGCCTATGGCGTCAATGCCCATCTATATTTTTCTTCAAGCGTTGCTTGACCCAAAGGTGTCCCGCAAGTCAAGGGTTGTTCATCAATACATTAGGAGTGGGGCCCACATGTTCTGAGTCTTCTCCCTTGCGATCATTTCGAAAGAAAAAAATAATAGGGTCGGACTCCAGGGAGCGGCCTCTTCTGACCGGCTCCCGTTACAGGACACAATATGAGACACGTGGCACATTCTTAGAGGACTATGACCGTATGGATGTTTGGCCAATCTCTAGTTAGAACTACAAACCAAAAATAATTTGATTAGTGATTACAAATCTTTGGATCTTTGTACCTCAAATACCGCTCAAATTCCAACAGTTGAGATCAACCTTTGAAAATAAGTTCAATCCAGCGCCTAGAAATCACTAATCAGGTTTATGTTTGGTTTGTAGGTCCAAGTAGTGATTGGTCAGACATCCATACGGTCAGAGTCCTCTAAGATTGCTCATATTGTGTCCTGTAACGGGAGCCGGTAAAAATAGGCCGGTCCCTGGAGCCTGAGCCAAAAAATATTTTGGATCCACTGCCATGTATGGTCACGTCCGCTAAGAGCGGCCAAAGAGTGTAACTTCTATCACAGCGTTCTGACGGATGCTTCTGTCACAACGGAAAATACAAGCAACATGGCACACTCGTAGTGCACGCTGATCGTATGGATGTTTGACCAGTCCCTTGGAGGCTTCTAAACCAAAAATCAGCCTGCTATTGATTTCTCAGTGATTCGATTTAAGTTATTTTCATGGGTTGATTTTAACGGTAAGAATTCGAGCATTATTGAGCGTTACTTGGGTACAAAGATCCAAAGGTTGTAAATCACTAATCAGGCTGATTTTTGGTTTTTAGGTCCACCGAGGGACTGGCCAAACATCCATACGGTTAGCATACACTAAGAATGTGCCACGTGTTCTATGTTTTTCATTGTGACAGAAGTATCCGTCAGAACGTTGTGATAGAAGTATCACTCGTGGCCAAACATCCATTCGGTCAGCGTCCACTAAGAGTGTGCTTCGTGGCTTGTATTTTGCGTTGTGACAGAATTCTTACTCCTGCGTGAGGTGAAATTTAGGACTTGATCCAGTGATGGACGTCTGAGATTTGACAAGACCCTGCAGTGGTATTTTAACTTTTTAAGTAGCATCTCCAAAGGGTAGTTTTGGAAGATCAATTTAATGTGGCGATTTTGTAAATTGTGGTAACTCAAGGCACAGTTATGGAAAGAAAATTATGAAGTTTAAAGTTGCCCATAAAAGGAAGTAAATAGAAACGAAAAGACAAAAGCGTCCCTAATTATTGCATGCAAATGCATTAGTCAAGTAAGAGCATTTTGGGAATATATGTAAAAGGGCGTTGATAACTCCTTTAAGGGCAAGTTCGTTATAAAGTAGAATAGATATTATATTACAAATGGCACAAAGCTTTGTTTTTTTTTTTTCATTCCAGCTTTTCTCTCGGAGCTCCGCTCCTGGTCGCTGGATTCCGACCATTATCAGGCAACTCTGGTTCGATTTTTAGTTTTCTCAGGGCTGAAAATGGCGCAATTCTAGGGTTTCTTCTACAGTCAATTGAGAGAAACAGAGATGTCTCGACATGCGGGTTCTTCGCAGTTCCACAAATCGAAGACGCTCGACAACAAATACGTGAGCACGATTTTCTCTTCTCATTTCTTCTCTGCTCTGCTCTGCTCTTCTCCTTTTGTTTCAATCTCTTTCTAGGGTTTCGTTTCTCTCTGGTATGAACCTTGAATTGTTGAATGTGAGATTGTTTTTGGGGGAATTTTGTGGTGTAGATGCTCGGTGATGAGATCGGGAAGGGAGCGTACGGTCGCGTGTACAAGGGTTTGGACTTGGAGAATGGAGATTTCGTTGCGATTAAGCAAGTTTCCTTGGAGAATATTGCTCAAGAGGATCTCAACATTATCATGGTTTGCTTTTCCCCCTCTATCATTCTATGGGTTACTGAAGTGTTTAGTTGTTTATTTGCTCAAATCTTACTTTAATTAGCAAAATTACGTTGAATGTCTCAAGAACTGGTTTTAATTCTGTGAATAAAGCGGCGTTTGACAGCCTATTCGAATTTGGTATGATTTGTACAAGTGTTTATCTGTGAATGTAACGAATTACATCCAAACAGTAACGGATAGAGGAGTGTGACTGTGTACAATGCAATGGAAATTTCAGTTGAATTTTAAAGATCGATGTCAGACTTAATCTTCTCGAATCACTTCATGAGCTAAGGAAGAGTCACTATTCTCTCAAGAAAACTCAAGTTCTGTTGTGAAAATTTTTAAACATAAAAGTTCGTATTAGATATCCATTTTCTCCAAAAACAGTAAACCTAAAGTTCTAACACAATTGCAACCATTGATTCTAATCAATCTTAGCCATCCGGGTTAACCCAAAAACAATAACTTAAGTAATAAGATATTAATCTCCGGCATCCATATAAAATAATTCAAATCTAATCTTTGTAATGATTCAACTGCCTCCATTCTGCCACTGATACAAAAGCTAAAGTTCTAAAACTATTTTGAGGCCGAAAACAATAGACTCATGCAGAAAGCCAACAGGCCTAGAGATAGTTATTGTAGATTTTGGAAAGAGTTTTCCAACACATCTAGCTGATACCTGATTGAATTCTCAAGAAGAAGTTATGGCCCCTAAAAGCTGATGATATCTTTAGCTCTACAAGGTCTTAATTCTTGAATTCTTGTTTTAAAGGCTAATCTGTCAGTAGCTCGAAGGCTGTGTTATACAATTTAAAATTTGGTGCTGCGTTCAAACCCCATGGATCCTGCAACCCATGGTGTTTGTGCCCATGATATCATTTCAATAAAGTGGCTCAGAAATCCTTTGTTTAGGTTACATTCTAACCATATATGTCATATATATACGCATGTATGTAAATAGATATATGTGTGTGTGTATTAGGACGTTTTACTCAACCAGAATGAACTCTGGGTCCATAAGGATTGTGTCGATATTGAATAGAACATCTTTCTAGGATATCTTGTAGCTATCTTTTGTAGTCTTCCACTTGTTGAACCATTGTATGGCTTCTTTAGTAGGAGATCATGGTTTAAGAACCACAATTTTCAAATAATCTGATGCCCTCTTCCTCTTTGGTAGAAACCACAGGGGTTAACATGGACTCACATTATTGTCAAGAAGAAAGGGAAAAACGAACTTGGGATCACAATACAACTGCATAGGCCCTTGACAGGATACTTAAGCTCGCTGAGCACGATCTTCAACCACAATAGCTCACATACTCCATGACCCATAGACCGGTACTCTGTTTCAATGCTAGAGCAGGCTACAATCGGTTGTTTCTTACTGCGCCAAGAAACTAGGTTGCCCCAACATAGGTATAGTATCCGGATGTGGAGCGCCTGTTAGTAACGGATCCTGCCCAATCAGCATTGGTATAGGTTTCAACCTGCAAGTGCACATTCTTTTCGAATAATATGCCCTTTCCCGGTGAACCTTTGAGGTAACGAAGAACCCTGTAGGCTGCCTCAAGGTGTGGGGAACGAGGTGCATGCATGAATTGACTGATGACGCTCACAGGATATGCAATATAGGTTGTGTCAATGAGAGATATATGAGGCGTCCAACCAGTCTCTGAAACTGACTTGTATCTGTAATTGGATCCCCATCCGTAGGATTCAGTCGATGCTGCTGCTCAATCGGAGTATCTGTTGGCTTCTCTCCCTAGTTCCCTGATTCGTGAAGCAGATCAAGGACATATTTCCTTTGCCAGATGAACATACCCTACTATGATCTCGCGACCTCTATACCCAGGAAATATCGAAGACCCCCCAGATCCTTGATCTCAAACTCTGTCCCTAAGTATGTCTTCAGTCGGCAAACCTCATCTTGGTCATCTCCCGTGACCACAATGTTGTCCACATATACTATAAGAGCAGTAATCCGTCCTGTACTCCTTTTAATGAATAGTGTATGGTCAGCTTAACTCTGAGAATAGCTAATCTTCTTTACCGCAGAACTGAATCTCTCAAACCATGCTCTGGGTGCTTAAGCCTAACAAGGCTTTCTTCAGTCGGCACACAAGATCCTTGCCCCCAGTCAAGCTGTATCCTGGAGGACATGTCGTATACACCTCTTCCTCTAGATCTCCATGAAGGAGGGCCTTTTTGACATCCAACTGATGTAGAGGCCATCCCAGGTTTGCTATAAGAGACAACAAAACTCGAATAGAGTTCATCTTGGCTACCAGAGCAAACGTCTCCTGGTAGTTGATGCCATACGTCTGAGTGTACCCTTTCGCAACTAAGCGTGCCTTGTACCTAGCAATTCTCCAATCTGACTTGTACTTCACTGTATACGCCCATCTGCATCCCACTAATTTCTTTCCTCTGGGCAATGAAGCCAAGTCCCATGTACCATTCTTCTCTAGGGTCGTCATCTCATCTAGCATGGCCGCTTTCCACTGTGGTTGGCTAAGGGCCTCTGAGACACTGGATGGCATGGAAACACTAGATAGAGAGGTAGCAAATGCTTTAAATGTTGGAGACAACTGCTGGTATGAGACAAAGTGAGGAATCGGGTGCTTGGTGACAAATGATTGAACACCCTTACGGTGAGCAACAGGTAGGTTAATATCAACAGGAGGAATGGCAGAAGAAACGATAGGTATATCATCATGGGGTTCAACAAAGTTACCTGGATCGAGTTGGAGTTCTTGGTAGGGCATTGGGGCAGTGGATTGTTTCTCTTTCGGATTCCGTCTGACATACGTCTTCAGCTGCAGTCCCTGTGGCGGAGTGTCAGGAGGAAACATGGAGCACACATCAGCGGGCAAATTTAGAGGCAGATGTAGAGGAGTCTCCCCCTGTGGAGATACCAGACTCTCGTTAATGCTCCCAAACTCCCCCTGAAGAGAAGTCCGATCAACTGAGAAGAAGGGAAGGCTCTCGAAGAACGTGACATCCAAGGAAACAAACCGACGACGGGTACTAGGATGATAGCATCGATGTCCTTTATGAGTGGAGGAATAGCCGAGGAAAATGCAACGAACTGCCTTAGGGTCCAACTTGTCCTTCCTGTGATGGAGTGGACATAACAGACACTACCGAACACTTTGGGAGGAACGGTGAAGTGGTGAACATAGAAATGGATGGAAACACGAGGGACAGAGGTGACTTTGACTCCAAGACGGCATCAGCCCAATACCCCTTTGGTACCGCAGTACCAATAAGAAGTGCGCAAGCTACCTTAAGGACATGGCGATGTTTTCTATCAGCGGTCCCGTTCTGTTGAGTGTCAGTACTGGAAGTTTGATGGAAGATGCCACGCTCCTCTAGATAGGATGCAAGGCCATTGTACATGTACTCCCCCCGTTATCGGTGTGCAGGACTTTCAGCTTAGTGTCCAGCTGATTGCACACCATCTTGTGGAAGGACTGAAAAATAGCACCGACCTCACTCTTAGATTTCATGAGATAAATCCAGGAGTAGCGATTGTAATCATCCACAAACACAACGAAATATCGGAAATCAAATAGAGAAGTGGTGGGATTAGGACCCCACACATCAGAATGCACAAGTTGTAACGGAAATGTACTTTTATTAAAATTGGTTGGGAAATGCACTTGACATTGCTTGGAAAGTACACACGTTTCACATTGAAACTCGAAAGGGGAAACAGATGTAAAGTGAGGGAATATGGTCCTCAAACTAGGTAAATGATCGAGCCTGTTGTGCCATCGCATTAACACTTCATCATTGATCTTAGATTTACTGACGCGCGCACTGGACTGGTGCGCAACCGGGTAAGGAATAGGCTGGCTGTCGAGCAGGTACAATCCACCATCCTCACGACCACTGCCAATCGTCCGCCTCGTCTCCAAGCCTGAAACACACAGTGAGTAGGAAAAAAGGTCACACTACAATGAAAGTTTTTGGTAAGGTGACTAACCGAAAGCAAATTATATGTGAATTTAGGAACGTGAAGAACAGAGGTTAAGAACAAGGTGGGAGTGGCAAAGATAGAGCCCTTCCCTGAGATAGAGGAGAAGGTGCTATCTGCCATTCTAACCTTATCCTTACCCGAGCAGATGTGATAGGTGGAGAAAAGAGAGGGCATACCAGTCATATGGTTAAGGCACCGGAGTCAGTGATCCAGGATGGACCGGTGGGTGCCGTGGACACATGGCGGGCCGAGTGGGATATACCTATTTGAGCAAAGGCTGAGGTAGACGTGGAAGGGCCATTCAGCTGAGAGAGAAGCTGACCAAGTCTGTCGACATCCATGCTAGAAAGGGTACTAGTCGATCCTGAGGGTGTCACATCCGAATTCTCCTGGCTGGCATGAGCGGCTGAGGTCCCTTGCTTTGCACCGTAAGGCTTCTTAGACGGGCCTTGTTTCCCCTCAGAGAATTATGCAGGGCGACCATGGAGACTCCAACAAGTCTCTCGAGTGCGACGACGCTTGACACAATGATCACACCGAAGACGCTCTCGATCATCGGGACCTCCATCCTTCTCAGGAGCGAGACGGTTCCATGTATGAGTGGCAAGGCCTGACTTCTCAGATAAGGGAATAACAGGGTCATGCTTTGAGCCCATGGCTCGTTTACAACTATCTTTGCTATGAATAGAAGAGTAGACCTGCGCGATGGAGTTCGGAGGTGGATCTCTACCCAAGAGATTCCCACGGAGATACTCATAAATCTGGTTCAAGCCACCAAGGAACGCAAAAATGCGGGATTGGACCACCATTTTACGGAACTCCGTAGCATCGGTGGGACAAGTAGGGATGAAGGTCTGGCAGTGATCCACCTTTTCCCACTTGTTGCGTAGTGCAACATAGTAGGTGCCCAATGGAAGATCCCCCTGTCTGAAGTGAGCCATTTCCTGCTAGAGCTGATACATTCGAGCAAAATTCGCAACATTTGCAACTTGGGAATAGGTTTGGGAAGCAGATCCCATATGTCCTTGCAGTCGGGAGAAATAGAAAACCTTTGCTGATTGATGGATGCATGGAGTGAAGCAGCTATGACATGACAATTGAATTTTTCGCTTCCCATTTCTCAAACGTGGCCTCCGATTCTGCCGTCATGGTGATTCATCCAGTGATATATCCGGCTTTCCCCTATCTGGTAACGTACATCTTGGCGGATTGGGACCATTCGAGATAGTTGGTCCCATCTAGGCGAACAGTAGTAATCTGCAGGCTTGGGTTATGATCGTTGTGGCTCCCCGTAACCGGTGGAGCAACAACAATCTTCGACTTAGCCGATGAAGATTCCTCAGGTTCCTCAGAGGTACTCATGATGTCCGTAAGGGCTTACACTACCCGGAGAGTGGCTAAGAGGAGATCTGTGGTTCTCGTGGAGTCCTTAGACAGGTGCGGTAGGGTCAGAGAGCAGTTCGCCACTCTCCTGAAGGGTGTTGCACCTGGGAGCAGTTCTTCCTTCTTCTAGGTGCGGCAGAGATCCTCCGGAGGAGATCTGGTCTGCCTTAATGAGGTGCGGTAACCCCTAGGAGCTGTTCTACTGGTTTCTGGGGGATGCGGTAGCACCTGGGAGCAGTTGTCCTTGCTTCTGGGTGCTGCTGAGATCCTCTGGAGGAGATCTGGAGATCCCGGAGGAGTAAGATAAGGCCTGGAGGCTTCCTATCTGCCTCTAGAGGGGTGCGGTTACCCCTAGGGAAGATCTGAGCACACTCTGGAGGCCTGCGGCTAGGACCATGAGAGATTTGAGCAAACCCTGGAGCCTGCAGCTAGGTCCTGGAGGGTTTTCTCCCTCTTCTGACAGGTGCGATCTACCCTAGAATCACTTCTCCAGCCTTCTAGAGTGGTGCGATTTGCTTTGGAGATATCTCTTTCTCCTTCTGGCAGGTGCGGCTAGGTCCTGGAGGGTTTTCTCCTTCTTTTGCCAGGACCTGCTAATTTGAGAATCACTTCTCCAGCCTTCTGGAGTGGTGCGATTAGGGTTTCTGGAACCTCTAATATCTGTAACTTTCCATGGGAGATGATCTCCTACTTTGGAGAAGCTTTCTCTGCGGAATAATCAAGTCCTAAGGTTATCTCCAACCACTAGGATTGAGCCATGGTTGCATAACCATGCTATGATACCATGATGTTAATTAGATTGTAATCAATATCAAATAGATCTAAGAGATTTGTTATTATATACGTAGAAATACGTATTTTATATGTATCGGAGGTAGTTCTGTAAATACCCCCCTTGAGGGGTATATTTTTCTTTTCTGTAATTCCTCTACATAAATAAGATTTATGGAGGCATTGTGACTTAAGCACACATGACATCCTTCTTCCACTTTTCTCTCTTCTCTCTCTTCTTCTCTTTCTCTCTTTGATCCTAAACCTAACCCTAACCCTAGTTTAGCAATTCAACTAGATTAGGGTTAGAAGAGATTAGAGAAGAGATAGAATGGAGAAGAGAGAGGTTGGGGAAAGAGGGAATCGTGTAGAGCTTAGTGAAAGCCTACAGGATTTCACCTTTTATATTAATAAAGTGGTAAAATACCACTAATTACACACAGGTCCCTATACAATATAAACATTGCAACTAGGTCCTTGACAACACAACATCCATACGTTTCTTAGGGGTATTTCGGTAATTTTGTTCTTACTATTTTATGTTATATATATATATTAGGGGACGTATGGAGAGTAGGTTATTTTGTTCCATATGATTCCCTCTCTCCCCAATTCTTATCTCTCTCATTCTCTGTTAATTAACTAACATATCTTTTAATTGAGATGTCTCCTATGCGGGTCCGATTGAATGGTGGGTGCTAACTCTTGTACATTTTTTTTTTTTTTGATAAGTATAAATCTTATTGAAAGCAGGGACACAATACAAAGGGTCAGCAGGAGAGGTCGAGCTAACCTCCCCCAGCCACCCCGAGCACAAAAAAGATCCTAGGGCCCTTAGCTAACAAGCCTCCCTAAGGCATACAAGGTCCCATCGGAATACGAAGTCTTCAAAAAACTGCCCTTACATTTTGTATACAATTTAGACTATAAAAACAAGAGCCCTTTGATGTTGATGATGATAGCCCCCACCAATTCCTCGCTCTTCCCTTCAAACACTGCTTACCTTCTGATCCTAAATCCAAGGGCTATGGTCATTCTATTATGAAATTGAAGTGATGTGTAACTCGAGGACATATGATCCAATGGTGTGGACATGACTACTGTATTAATAACACCCTAACTCATCTTCTTCCTCAAGCATTGCACCCTAACAGAAACAACGTTAACCACACCTAGTTGACCTCATCTTGGGAGGGTGGGGGGGTTTGCTGAGATGGGAAAGGGGTGGTGGTTGTTGAATAGTTTGGAAAAGATTTCTCTCTATTCAAAGAGGAAAATTTGTCCACCATTTTGACCCAAATGTGGTGGGTCCAATATAAACTTTTCCTCAGGATTTTTGTTTGCGCATTCACTGAACACAGGAAAGTTTGATTTTCCACAAAAAATTCGTCTAGATCACTTTTCTGTGTACGGCCATATAGGGCTCACTTTAAAATTTTATTTATAAAGATAATAAGGACAATAAACACCACTTATCATTGCTTTACATTTTCTCCAGGAAAGTAAGCTTTTTTATTTCTATTTTTAAAAGATCCTAACTTCCAACTACATGTCGGTCTACAACACAATATGATACATTAGAAGCACTTGCCATCATCTTTCCAATGGCTCTCGTTACCAACTATTTTTGTTTAATTATGAGAATAATATATGAAGATTCGTAAAGTACTCCAAAATATGTTTTTTTTTATGATCAATAACGAGTTCTAAATTAGTAATTTAGTCATTCAAGCTACCCGCGTACCTTATCTTAAAAACTCAGTTATTTATCAAAAATAATCTTAGTTTGACGAACCATTTGTGATCTTCACACCAGTACATGTAGTGCATGTGTAGGTAGGTGGCTATTATACAGTGGTCCCACCTAGAGTGTCTCTTATGCTGGAAATCAAACAAATTGGATGTCCATGATTTGATCTGTCATATTATGTTAGATGGTTAAAAAACTGGTGAATCTAAAAGTAGTTATAATTAATGGCTATGTTTATGTGATCCAACAAATTTTTGATACATTTCTGTGTGGTTCCTATAAAATGGTGGGTCCCCTACCTTACATCTACACCGTGCTTGCAAATATAAGGACTATTTAGACCATCCTTCAGGTTTACAAGGCCCCTAAAAATGTCCAGCAAAATTAAAACTGGATTGCCTAAGTGAATGTTGCCAATAAAGGAAACAAAAATAAAAAAAATGGGAACATCCCGATAAAGAGCCCTTTTTGGAGCAAAAGTCTTAAGCTCCACACAGGTTTCTTTGAAGAACAGCTTATGGATTCTGCTAAGCTCTTGGTTAACTTCCACTCAATGTCGGCAGAACATAAGCTGAATGTGGATGGGCTCTGTTGCTTTACCCCCCCCTGCCAAAACTTTATTGCCTAGTTGACCAGTAATCTAACCGTTCAATTGATGAATCATTGTATTGTTTTCTTTTCCCACGATATGTAACGAATGATTTCAATTAATATAAAAATGCACAAATTAAATTAGGGAAGGGAATTCGCTAAATGCAATTGCAAAATGTTTCTATTTACACCATCTTTAGCAAGTGAAATCCGCGACAGAGTACAAAAAACAAAAGTGTCCATCCTTTACTAATTCTCCAATGTGATAATCTCTAAATGCCAGTCACCAAGGGCATTTATGTTTCCCTTTTGCCACCGAAACATATGATTCATTGTGTTGTAAGTGACGATTGTTAACTTTTCAACCTCAGTTTGGATTGAGGCGGTTCAAAGGTTGTATGAAGTTCACTTAGATTTTTACCATACTTGACATTGGAAATGTGACATTATTTTAATAAAACAATCATGCATCGAGAAGTTTCAGACATCCAATTTAAGTTTTTGTTATGATCCATTCAAGAGGTTGCTGATTAATTAACTTGATCATCAACATATTGCAATCTAATTGTTGCTCTTGTCTTGCATAATAACCATGGCATTGTGTATTACTTGCACAGCACGTTGCTTCTACTGGTGTTTGAAAAGAGATTCACTTTATACAGGATACTTGTTTCTTTTGATTCTTTATGTGTCTCACTATCTACTGTTCGCCTTTTGCAATACTCTTCTTTCGGTGGATGCGTTCTATGTATCAGCAAGAGATTGATTTACTAAAGGTGCCATTTTTCTTCATCATTTACTTTCTTTTCTAAATTTATTTGCATTCGTTATGAGGAAAACTGAGGTATCCTTTGGGTAAACCATTAAAATGTGTTACCAATGGCTTATTTGTACTTGTGGTGTACATCAGGGGTTGGGACCCACCCTTCTGTCCCATGCTGAAAATTGCTCGATCAGATCTTTGTAACCACCCAATCTATCCCCTTCTCCTTTTTCTACTAGAAAATTGTGTTGAACGATCTAGAAAAAGTCTATTCACTCTATTGAATGGATGGTAATGGTCACCTGATCGGTTTATTTTTGACATATGAGATCTTCTAAGAGGACCCATCAATGGTCAATTTGACCTCCTTGCATGAGACATGTAGCTGTATGCTGTTGGTAGACAGTACTTACTCCTTAGGATCTCCCTGACTATTTCCAAGCTGCTTGAGTTAGACACATGGTTTAGAGTCTTGGTCTTGATATCCGTCTTGGTCAGTTGACAAAACGAGATGTCTCCAAAGAATTCTTCCTTTCCCCTTCAGAACTTCAAGCTCACTCCCTTGGACTACACCGATCAAATGTTCTGGGACCACGAAGGCAATCCTGAACAGAGAAAAGAATGTCCTCCAAACTTCGAAAGTGAATGGGCAATGGATAAGCAAGTGATCTAATAACTCAGCCCCGGCCTTGCATAAACACACCTGTTTGGTGGTGTTGAAAGTTAAAGCCCTCTTGTATTTCTGGTCTTCAGTGATGTCGGAGTTTAGAGGGTGCTTTTTTGATTCTTTTGTTTTCAAATGGACGAGTTATTACGAGATCCCATTCTTTGTTGAGGAGTTTGCAGCCATTTTGTATAACCTTTTGGGGATTTCCCCTGGTTTTAATATATACTTTTAACTTATCAAAAAAAATAAAAAATGAGATGTCTTTGCCAAGATGGTACAGTAGAAACTGAGACAATGGTGAGACAAAGCAGATGCAAATCCTCAGTATCGTTCCATCACCCTCGAGACAGACTTTTGACCAAGACATTCTGAGATGGAACGATACTTTGAACCATGGTTAGGCATAGTCATGTATCGAACAATGTGGATATCTAGTAATATAAATTTAAATTGTTTTAATGTTCATGGTGTTCAAATTGTTATTATTTTCCACAGAATTTGAACCACAAAAACATTGTGAAGTATCTTGGATCCTCAAAGACAAAGACTCATCTGCACATAATTCTTGAGTAAGTATGCTTCAATTTTTGTCACTTATGGCAGGTGTATTAATAACATCATAAAGTAATTCTGATATTAAAAAAGTTAACGCATAGTAATGTGGTGAATGGTGTTCATTTAGGTATGTGGAAAATGGCTCACTTGCAAACATTATCAAGCCAACCAAGTTTGGACCTTTCCCAGAATCATTGGTGGCTGTTTACATTGCTCAGGTTTGCATACGAGATTGCAATTGTGTGCAGTATGTTAGAGATCCGTTTTTAATTCTTATATTGCTATTTCTCCATGAGCAGGTATTGGAAGGCTTGGTTTATCTGCATGAACAAGGTGTAATTCACCGGGATATAAAGGGTGCAAATATATTGACTACCAAAGAGGTATTGTTCCAATTTGATGCAAGTGATGGACATGACCAATAGCCTTTTAGTTTCTGTTGAGTCATTATATCAACTTCGTTTCTGCACACTTGGTTCTTTTACCGTAATAAGTACCTTAGCATATGTCCGTATGATAGTGCTTTTGTTTCTCTGCTATAAATCATTAACATTCCTTAAAGTTTTTCTCCTATCTAAACAATAAATTTGTGCTCTTTGCAAGAGGGAACTTGTTTAGAATTTGTTTTGGACATCATTATGCATTTTCCTTTTTTAGTGGTGTAAAGAGAAATTTGTTGTATATTGTGAATCCTCTTCTCTATATTTGATATATCTCTTACTTGGCCCCCAACACCAGCCCACCTACATAAATGCACATGCAATTGGCAAAAAACTGAATACTCCAATGAAAAAGTTGCCATCTTGCTTATCAGAAGAAAAAAAAGTCATCTTAGGAAATCATTAGATATAGGAAAAAAAGGATTTGAACTAGGTAGAGATTTAGTAACATTATTGAACTAGGTAAGTTAATCAAACCTTTGATGTTGATCACATGACGGAGGATGGATAGATGGAGGGTTATCACGATTGAGTTCAAGACGTACGAGTTCTCCGTTGACGAAGGGAGAGAAGTTCACAGACCGAAGATTATTGAAAGATCAAATGGCTTTTCCAACACCTTCCTTTTTGAGAAGGAAATTCTGGCTTGGCTTCTGGAGGTGCTTGATGATCTACTAAAAACGAACAAAGGAAGTTTCTGGGGCAAAACCTTTGTCGGGGGTAGAACGCTACCCGCAGATAGAAGGACAAACAACAAGGGCTCTTATCTTGTCACAATGTAGATTTTACCATATATAAAGAACCTGATGGTTATTAAGTTGAATTGCTAAATTAGGGTTAGGGTTAGGTTTAGGATCAAAGAGAAAAAGAGAAAAAGAGAAGAGAGAGAAGAGAGAGAAGTGGAAGAAGGATGTCATGTGTATGTCACAATGACTCTATAAATCTTATTTATATCAAAGACCACAAACAAAAGATAAGTATACCCCTCACACCAAGGGGTATTTACATAATACAAAAAATATGATGTATACGTATAAAATACGTATCTAATAACACTCCCCCTCAAGTTGGCATAGCTATCTCGCATGCCCAACTTGCATAAACATCTGTGAAGTTGCCAATTGGGAACTCCTTTGGTGAAGACATTCGCTACTTGCTCATTGGTCTTCATAAATGGAGTACAGACTTCTCCAGATACAATCTTTTTCCTAATGAAGTGACGATCCACTTCAATGTGCTTGGCCCCCGATCATGCTGTACAGAGTTATGAGCAATACTGATGGCAGCCTTGTTGTCGCAGTACAAGCTCACCGACCCCATTACTGGAAAACCAAGCTTAGCAACCAACATTTTCAACCAGAGCATCTCGCACAAGCCATGGGCCATTGTCCTGAATTCTGCATCTACACTGGATCTGGCAACGACAGGTTGCTTCTTGCTCTTCCAAGTAACCAAATTGCCCCTAGCAAAGATGCAATAGCTTGAAGTAGACCGCTTATCATCCTTGGCACTGGCCCAGTCTACATCAGTGTATGACTCAACTCTCATGTGGTCATTCTTTTGGAAGAGAAGGCCTCTACCAGGGGCAGACTTGAGATATCTCAGAATCCTGTGCGCTGCCTCTAAATGGATCTCCCTAGGAGAATGCATGTACTGGCTGATAACGCTGACCGCATAGGCATCGTCTGGTCAAGTCAGGGAGAGATAGATTAATCTCCCAACCAGCCGCTGAAAACCCCCCACATCCTGTAGAGGCTCACTGCTCGAGTCGGCCAACAGGTGACTTTTTATTAATTCAGTATGAAAAAAGCTCCAATTCTAGTTACAAACGTGGTTTTATGAACCCACAACCATAACAGATAGAACCCTAACTTATAAAAAACACTACTCTAAAATCCATAACTAAAAACCTTGCTTTTAGTTATATCTAATTACAATAATAAGCTTCTATAAATGCATAAGTAAATAATTAAGAAAAAAATTTAAAAAACCCTTAGTTTAAAAAAATCATAATTTTAATCACAATAGTAGGGTTTTATAAACCCATAACTAAAAAATTTGAAAAAAAAAAGATATCAAACGCCTAAGTTTGTAAAAAAAAAATCCATATTCTAACTACAATATTTGGGTTATATAAATTCATAGCTAAAAATAATTCAAAAAATACAAACAGAATACTAACTGTAAAAATATAAAAATAAAAACATTATGTTATTTTAAACTACAATAATTGTGTTTAATACAAATCCATAATTAAAAAAATCTCATAAAAAATTCTTAAATAAAATTTTAAATACAATTATAGGGCTTTGTAAAAAATGTCAGAGAAACATTTAAAAAAATCTTAGTTCAAAAAAGCCGTTATTTAAACCACAATAGTAGAGCTTTATAACTATAGGTTCATAAAATATGAAGTACCCTAGTATAGGAGAATAAAATCTAATCTAAAGACACGCTAACTCTAGGGACCCAAAACCAAAAACTTTTTAGTTATTTATAACAGGGTTTATAAACCCATAAGTTAAAATTTCAAAATACTTTATTAGTTCAAAACGTAAAAAATACATAATTCAAACTATAATAATCTAGCTTTGTAAACCATTATCAGAAGAAAAAACTTCTTATTTAAAAATAAATTCATAATTTTAGCACAATAACCATGTAATTAAAAAATTCAGCATAAATTACCAAACATCTTTGATATGAAAGAAAATAATTAATCCAAAAAATATTATATGAAAAATAAAATTTTCCTGCATGTATAATCATATCTTATTTTATACATATAAAATGGAGAAATTTTGATTTTTATTATTTAATCGGAGCAATATGTTTTTCTAGAACGTATTGTATGGAAGGGTTTGATTGAAATATAAATGGAGCTGGGCTCATTCGATCTGGAAAAAAAAAAAAAAACAGAAAACAAATAAAGAAAGAAAAAATCATGTAGTACAAAATAGACTATAAAAATATTTACTGATGTAAAAAAGGGATGTTTGATTCATGGATTGCCTAAAGAGACGATGTATGAAAAATAGTTAAAATTATCAGGTGAGAAAAGTTAAGAACCCTTTAATTGGATTATGGACCGTTTAGAGGTTTAAACGAGTGAATTTAATGAATTTTTTCTTGACATTTTAATGATCAGAGAGTGGTGGTTATTTGAGGTCAAGTGGTCATCATAAGCATTTTGTAAACTTAATTAATATATAGTGCAATAGGAAATGTAAAAAGGAATTATTTAAGCAATTCATTATATTAGTTTCTAAGGAATTGAAACTTTTTCGTAGGTTGTTTTTTAGTTGTAGGGTTTGAGCATTATTTTTGGACTTTGGAGTACTCGGTGTTTATTTTTCCTCAAAAATGCATTTGTGCAAAAATACTCATCCCTACTACAACCTTCCCTATCTAACACCGTACTCATAGTTAGATTTAGATCGTTAGATCAGTGGGTCATCTTGGATTGGATGTAAAAACTCTTTATTGTATCAGTCCAACCTATGGCCATTGATCAGAAAGGTAAGATCCTCAGTTGATTTTCTAAATATTACCTACCTAAGAAAGTGGCCCATTGTAAATGGTCCAGATTGATGATTCGGTGATTACAAAATAAAAAAAAAGATTGATGATTCGATGGGCCATGTGCACGTTGGAAGGGGTATGGACCGTTCAGGGTATGAGTTTCTTGATAAGCATGATAACATCGCTTTCTATGTCTTGTTTTATTTTTTAATTTTCTGCAGTAAAAAGAAAAAGTTTAAAAAAAAAAATGATATTTCTTCGTTTACTCAATTTTAGGAATTAATAATTTCACTTTATTAACATAGAAATTAAGTCAGGGTTTCTAATTATCCTTATTGGACGGCTATAGAAGGTAAACCTGCACAACTCCTATATCCCACTTAGTAAACCAAACCTAACTCCTCTATTATATTTCTCTTAGAATTTCCTCCCGTCTCTCTCTCAAGCTGCAGACTCGCAGGGCATTAAGTGGCGTAGGCTATTAAAAGCAGCCTTATAATGCATGTTAGAAAGGAGTTGTGAATGAAACAAAGACGATAACATCACATCGAAAAGCAACTCAAATAAGAGAGAGAGAGAGAGAGAGAGAGAGAGGGAGAAAAAAAATGAAAAAGAACTAAAATAAAGAAAAAGAGAATTTTTATTTTTCTTTTGTTGAAGGGAAAACATTTTCTACAATCAGAATATAGAATGACATGTCTTTTTCTTCGTCTTTTTTCTTCTCTTCGATTGAAGAATCTCTCCCATCTCTTCTAAAACAAAAATGTGGTTCTGTATCTCTCACTCATTCATTCAGAATCGGTTTCCATACTTCGAATTGCTTTCATTCTTATTGGTCTCTGCATCAAACAAACTAAAGTAGAGATCTTCTTGAACAAATCTGTAACCAATCGATTAAAGAAAGGAAAAAAATCCAGAAATCCAATAGAGATTATGAATAAGAGGAACCAAAAATAAAGATCAAATCCAATAAATATAAATACCTTCTTGAATGTTTCGGCAATCTATCCATTTTTCGTGTGGAGAAACCAGAAAGTTTTGGGATTCCTGTGATCTTTGTATTCGGCTGCAAAAATCAAACTTTCAAACGTGAATAAGGGAACCCTTTAGGCCTACTAATCCTCTTTGACATTGCACCTTCAAATCCTTCCTTCTTGTCGTCGATATCTCTGCTGAATCCTCAAGTGCCTCCTTTTACAATGGGAAGAAGCATAAGCATCTCTGCAAATATCATCTTTCCTTTCGTGAATGTAGAAAATGATAGAGACTGTAAACTCTTCGTTATTGGGAGAAGCTGACATGTTGGGATAGAGATAGACGTCTTGGAGAGGCATGGGAGAATCTTGGAAGTCGAAGAAACCCATTGGGAAAATAAGGAGATGTTTTGGAAGGAGGAGCGGTTTTATAAGAGAGACGTGAGTTGTTTTATTTTTAAAATTTCTAAAAATATTTAGCAAAGCATTAAATAGATGAGAGACTTTGGGAAAGGGAAGAGGCGTGAAAGAATGAGTTTTAAAAATTTTCTAAAAAACTTTATGAAATATTTAATTAAATGGAGTCGTTTTGTTTGTGTTATTGAGGTAGAATTTAGGAAAGGGGAATGTATCAAGGAAGCTTTTAAAGAATAATTGGAAAGACACGTGGGGAAGAAAGAGTTGTACATGAATTTTAAAGACGTCAAGGTTAAAAAGATGGAAAGATAATGAAAATAAAGAGGAAACTAAGAATAAATTAAGAAATTTAATTGGGATAGGGAGAGATGGGTATGAATTGAAAAAAAAAGAAGAATAACTTTTGGTTATCCCATTCAATACCATATTAATGCTATTGAAATTTTTTTTGTTAAATTTGAAACCATTGGATGCGTTTTGGGAAACAAATAGACTGATTTTAAAAGTCCGAAATACCCATAAGAGTGTCATCCATTATTCAAAGGGGGCAAAGGGTATTTTAGGAAGTAGGGGTATTTTGGGAAAAAATTGTGAAAAAAGGAGAGAGCGCCACCTCAGCAGTGCCGAGCTTTAGTATAGATAATAGATGGCCACATGCATATAGAGGCGTATACGGATGCAGACCGGGCAAGTGCCAAAGATGACCGGCGATCTACTTTAGGGTATTGCACCCGTGTTGGGGGCAATCTGGTCACTTGGAGGAGCAAGAAGCAACCAGTTGTTGCTAGATCTAGTGATGAAGCCGAATTCAGGGCAATGGCTCATGGCCTGTGCGAGATGCTCTGATTAAAGGTGTTGGTTGCTGAACTTGGTTTTCCAGTTTTAGGGTCTGTGGGCTTGTACTGTGACAACAAGGCCGCCATCAGCATTGTTCATAATCCTGTTCAGCATGATCGCGCCAAGCACATTGAAGTGGACCGCCACTTCATTAGAGAGAAGATTGTCTCTGGGGTAGTATGCACTCCTTTTGTGAAGACTAATGAACAAGTTGCATATATTTTCACTTAGGGCGTACCCAGTTGGCAATTACATAAGTGTTTGTGTAAGTTGGACATGAAAAATATTTATGCACCAACTTGAGGGGGAGTGTTATCATATACGTATTTACATATTTCCATGTATGAGGGGTATATCTGTAAATACCTCCTTAGAGGGGTATACTTGTCTTTTGTAGTTGGGTTTTATATAAATAAGATTTATGGAGTCGTTGTGACCTAATCACATGACATCCTTTCTTCTCTCTTCTCTATCTCTTCTTCCTTCTCTACTGTGAAACCCTAAAACCTTAACGTTACACTAATTCTCCAATTCAACTCTTGTCTTTTGTATTGGGTTTTATATAAATAAGATTTATGGAGTCATTGTGACCTAATCACATGACATCCATCCTTTCTTTCTCTCTCTTCTCTCATCTCTATCTTCTTCTTTACTTTGAAACCCTAAACCTAACCCTAATTTCTCCATTGTTCTTCAATTCAACTCTTAGAACATCCTATTCATCTGAGCTATTCGATTGGAGGAAATCACTTCAACAACTAAGATTCCAAAGACAACAGTTGGAGATCTATTGCCTTCTGCCTACTTTTTTAACATCATACATGAGTTCTTATTTACTAACCTAAAGATTTCAAGAAATATCTTTTAGGGCCTTCTCAGCCCTCCTTTTTTCTTAATTAAATATCTTTTATCCGATCAAAAAAAAAACCTAAAGATTTCAAGAATTTCATTAATTCCTACTCATTATAAAATAGATAAGCACTCAATGTGCCATGATGAATATAATGGCGTGGTGCTGGAGTTATCTTCAGTGGCATTGATTGTGATCTGGCTTCATGCTTGTTTTGCGGCGGTTATGGTGTATATTAGATGTAAGTCTCAGAACATCCTATTCATCTGAGCTGTTCGATTGGAGGAAATCACTTCAACAACTAAGATTCCAAAGACAACATTTGGAGATCTACTTCGTTCTGCCTACTTTTTTAACATCATACATGAGTTCTTTTTACTGTAGTTTTTGGTGCTGTTCTGGTTGTGCATATGCTTGAATTTGATCCCATTCTTTTATCATATTGGGTAATTGTGTTTGCTAATATAGGTTCTGTTTATTTAGCCTGTCTATTTCTAGTTTTGATACCATAAGTTCCTACTTCGAATTTTTTTTAATTAGTTAATATAACATACTTTAGCTAATGCGTACTTTCAGGGCCTTGTTAAACTTGCTGATTTTGGGGTTGCAACAAAACTAACTGAGGCAGATGTGAATACACATTCTGTTGTTGGAACACCATATTGGATGGCCCCTGAGGTACTCTCTAAAACGATAGTTTACTGCACATTTTCCCCCTTAATTTAGTTGGTAACAGTTGTGATAGTGTAGCAACTTCCTCTTCTTCGTCTCTTTAATACAAATTCATGCAGTTGTCGGAACTGGTAATGCATATTAAATATGGCCTTCTCCTTTTCCTTGATTAGAAGATGCTTTGTTGGCTTGTAAAATCTTGATAAGGAAAAATGTAACTAATGCTCGGAGACTATTAGTTGTCTTACCAGTCAATTGAAACCTTGTTGAGTTTGAGTAAAAGGAGAAAATACACCAACTAGGCATCAGAATTCCCAACAGCCATTGCAGATTGACTCCTTGCCTAGTGAACAGATCAGCTGCATTGTAACGTTAGCACTCCGAAAATGGTTGAAGGAAATACAAGCCAAGACTCAATTCAAGCACGTTGGTTAAGGTATGGTCAGGTGCGAAAGACACTGATGCTCTTAAAGGATCAAAAGATACATTATATGAACCACTTTCTACCACTATAGCACCAGAAAACGCGAACCAAAGATCTTCAGACTTTGGCTTCAAAATAATGTTTTTGTCTCCACTTCATCAATTCTTTGATACCAATGCTTGAAGAAGACTGCTGTGAAAACATTCTATTCATTTTAAAGACATCAATTCTGCTGGCTTTACCAAGTTCACCGACTTTGTTGGAGTTGAGCTTAATACAGTTGCCCATGGATTTCTACCACTTGTGGTTACAGCCTCTTTTAAGTTCCAGTAATTTTAAATTGTTTCTATGTTCACCTAATTCCATGAAGCTCCTTGCGGTTTGGATACCATTAGAGGTTAAATCTTTTTGAAGATTCTCACTTATGCTGTTCTTGGGGGTTACAGAAAGAGTGGAATAGAAGAAGTTTCAAGGATTAATGTCAACATACTATGGAGATTTGGCATGCATCTATTTTTAGATTTCTTTTATTTTCTCTACAAATGCTTTATCCGCATATGAATTCTCTATATTGGTAGATCTGTTTCTGAGCTTGTGATTAACTGCCTATTAATTCCACATTGATGTACTGGTTTGTTTAAAATGGAATATTGTGGTGGTATGGATGAGGACAATCATATTTTCTTTTTATAGACTATTGTACCCTACAAGAGGAAGGATCTAAGAATTAGAGAGCCAGAACATCAAGGCTCAGGAGAGGAGGTAGGAACAGTTCATCTCGACATAAAGCCTTATTTTAACAAAGAGGGCTTGCATCAATGGATAAAATGAATTAGAACGGTGAAGAAAATTGTGCTTCACAAAAGTCTTTGAGGTTTTCTTTTTGTTATATTGAGTCTGTCAAGCTAAACAGGAAATAAACTTATTAAAGTGGCTTTTGGGTTCCAACTTCCAACACCACGATTTTGCATACATGTTGTCAATGGGAGTAACCAAAAAGTCTATGGTTTACGTGTGCATGTTGGAACACCTGGAGTTAGGGGTGTCAGCTGTCAAATAGCTGAGCTTATTAGAGCTTTATGTAGCTTGGCTTGGGCTTGTGATGAGCTCGAGGTGTCAAGCTCTGCCTCGGCTCATTTATCTGCTGAAAAAAGAAGGGGCCGAACATTAAATCAAAGAAAATGATGCAAAAGGTAGGACTCGGTTTTAATGGTTTTTCTTTGTTGTCGGCTAAATATAAGACTTTAGAGTAGATCACCATGGCGCTGAGAAGCCCCTCTTCACATTGTAAGAGATTTCAAACCCCCACGTAATCGTAGAGTTCTGCGGAAACCCTAAAATACTCTCTCCATATCCTTCACGAATCACATCCAGAGAGAAAGGAGGGGAGGAAGCTTGCTTTTGAATCTTGGCCACTGTGCCTCCTAATGATGCAAAAGGGGCCGAACATTAAATCAAAGAAAATGATGCTAAAGGTAGGACTCGGTTTTAATGGTTTTTCTTTGTTGTCGGCTAAATATAAGACTTTAGAGTAGATCACCATGGCGCTGAGAAGGCCCTCTTCACATTGTAAGAGATTTCAAACCCTCTCGTAATCGTAGAATCCTTCACGAATCACATCCAGAGAGAAAGGAGGGGAGGAATCTTGCTTTTGAATCTTGGCCACTCTGCCTCCTAATGGGGATGCTTTATCTGGTGCAGGTGATTGAAATGTCGGGGGTCTGTGCTGCGTCGGACATTTGGAGTGTTGGCTGTACTGTGATCGAGCTTCTCACTTGTGTTCCTCCATACTACGATCTTCAGCCTATGCCAGCTCTTTTCCGTATTGTTCAGGTTTTCTTACCAATCTTTCTATGTATATCATCATTATTGTGGTCTCATTATTTTGTTATTATGAAGTGCTTAGTGTCTTCAACAGATGATGGCTAGAGTGGCTTCTTTTGTAGAGTTCTTTCCTGTTGCCTTTGTCATTTTTGTCTTGTTCTGTTGTTTGAACCACTGCGTGATACTTTTTGTGAAAGATTGGGATCCAGCATTCAGATAATTTCCAATATTTTTCCAGGCAGAACCAATGTCTGTGTTTGGTGAATTTCAATTGGAGGAAGTTTATGAAATTCTTTACCATGGTATCTTGAATGGACCACTTTTTAAAGCTGGTTACATTTTTTTGCTTTTCAGGATGAGAATCCTCCAATACCTGATCGCTTATCCCCCGACATTACGGATTTCCTGCGTCAGTGCTTTAAGAAGGTAAGGTAGTAGAAATTAGAAATATCAATTTAAAAATTTGAACCATCTTGTCATGTTTGCTCTTGTTGCTTAATATATGGTTTCATTCTGTTGTCTTAATTGAAACTGTGACCTTGAGTTCCCATAGACTGGGGATTATTATTATTTTTCTTCGTGCAAGTAACATAACTTTATTGAATATCATGGATAAACTTTACCTACCCACCCAAGAATACATGGAGAAAATCTATTTCGGGAAATAAAAGCACCAAGGACCCACAGTCATTTTAGAGGTTCTGTCACAAACATCGATATGAACAGAGACAATAAAACTTTAGTTTCTTGAGTGAATTAAGATATCTTACATGAACTTGACTTCCTATTTTTTTTTCAAAATGTTTGCAAGAGTATTCTTGGATTTTGGGAAGAATATTTTTATAATATAATGCATAAATATTTGATCTTTCTAATTTCAAGTATATGTACTTATTGTTATTGTTATTCGTTTTTTGCTTATGTTTTCCCTATAAAAACTCAAGAAATTGAAAAAGTTCAAAATTTCATGAAAATTCCCTTGCCAAAATTCTTAGAGCACAAGATTCTTAGAAGCCCATGGATTTCATCAGAATAATCACAAACTTATGCAGTAAACAAGGATCCATGACCTACCTGTTGGACTGAGTTAAGGTTTTGGCTTTGGTGGTCAATGACTTGTAACTTATTAGTAACCATTCAATTGCTGACATTGACATTGAGAAGTATATTTCAGGATGCTAGGCAGAGACCAGATGCAAAGACACTACTTCTGCATCCTTGGATACAAAACTCAAGGCGTGCTTTGCAGTCCTCTCTCCGACAGAATAGTGGAACACTGAGGTAGATCTATGGACACTTATAATTTCTTGTTAAAGGGCTACTTATAGAGTGAGTAGAGGCGCACAAGATATGCATTTTCAATTATGCGATCCACTGTACTGAATCTTGACATTCCCTCCTTTTATACTCAACTTAAAGAACCAAGATTACTAACCAGTTAAACCTTGTAGTTATTTCAATTACTAGATAATCAAGGTGTTGTCTATTTATCATTCTTTTTGAATTTTAAAACTGCTTCATACCACTTCATGATGTGGGAATTGCATATGATTCAGATCAAATCTTTACCCAAAAGTTTTGAATCTTAGGTCCGAATCCCTTTAGATAAAAATCCTACATTTTTCTTTGCGAATCTTACGATTCATGATATAAATCTTACAATTCTCCCAAATTTTATGATTGGAATAAAAACACAAGGCATGTTTACAATGACTACTTTTGGTTTTTCCTAAAACTTGTACACAACAAAAAAGAGGAATTTTTTTTTTTGATAAGTATACAATTTATTCAATTAAACAAATTTATAACATGTTTCTTGCCATGTTTTTCTCATGGACATAAGATAATTTTAATACAGTTTAACCACTCACTATGGCTGTTTTTTAGTTTTTAGTTTTTTGACTTTTTTCCTTTTTAATATTTTAAGTTAAAAAGGCCCTTAAAGATTACAAAGAAGTTAGTAATGCCTTTAACAGGGAACTCCTAACAACAAATCAAATGATTTTTTTTGTACAAGTATTCCACAATTAAGGGGAATCATTTTGTCACGACCCAAATCTGGGAACTCGAACCTGACTTAAATGTTTGAAAAGTAGCCCGTTTGCCCAAAATCTAGGGTGGTGAAATAATAAAAAAAATTAAAATGCTCCAACCTGATTAAAACAAAATACCATAAATTATCATAATTCAAAACAAAACCTATTGTAAAGACATTTTGGTTGAAACATTTATTTACCACCTTTCTAAAAATAAAATTTTCTTTTCGCGATCAAACGAATACGGTACCCCAAAATAGTTAAAAAACTTAATTATTGTAAAATAGTTATTTAGAAAATTCCTCATAATCTATAAGGGATTTAAAACACTTTTCATGAAGGCACTTTTGTTAAAAAATTAATATTTAGTAATTTATGTTATTTATTGCAACAAAATATTGCACTTAATACCTTATTTTTTTGACTTATAAAAAAAAGGGTCAGGCTCTGTTGACAGACCTAAAATGACAGGATTCTGTACAGGACACAATGTATGCCACGTGGCACACTCTTGGAGGACTATGACCGTATGGATGTTTGGCCAACCCCTAGGTGGACCTACAAACCAAAATTCAGCATGATTAGTGATTTCTAGATGTTGGATTGGACTTATTTTCATGGGTTGATCTCAACTGTTGGAATTATAGCAGTATTGGAGGTACAAAGATCCAACGCCTATAAATCCCTAATCAGGCTGAATTTTGGTTTGTAGGTCCACCTAGGGATTGGACAAACATCCATACGGTCCAAGTCCTCTTAAGAGTGTGTCATGTGACACATATTTGTGTCCTGTACAGAATCTTGTCATTTTAGGGCTGTCAACGGAGCCCGACCCTAAAAAAAATACCTTATTTTTCTCATAAAGTCTAATTATTCTAAAATAATAATTTTAATTTTTATTAAAATAATGAGTCATTATAAGAAACTTTTGTGAATGAAGTTTGAGAAAAATCATCACTTACAATTTTTAGAAAAATTTCAAAAGTATTCGCTTCGGCCCTAGGGAAGGATAACGGTAGATGTTTTTCTAACTTAATGAATTTTTGTCTAATTCATTTTAAACTTTTAAATCCAAATTTAGAAAATAAATATGCTATAGTTATCTGCTAACTTTAAAAAATAAATTGCCTAGATGTAGTCAAAGTAGGTTACCTCGACCTCCTTACCTACTCTTTTTGTAATTGTTTGGCTTAGGCCTTTTTTTTAATGATAAATTATACTTATAAAAAGAAAAATTCACCAATTTTTTATGTAAAAATCTATAAATTATACTTACAAATAAAGATATTCATTAAAACACTGCATCGGGGTCCAAAACAAAAATTTTACAAAAATTTAAATAACTCCAATCTAATGTTAAGAAATCTAACTAGAGGTCAAACACGACACATTACAGCACATTAATCTTTTAAAAACAAGTAAATATAAATATCAAGATGGTCTTTGATCCTCTTTGTCCGTCAAATCTGTCTAAGTCAACCCCAGATCCTCTAGACTCTTCAAAGATATGTTCCTTCTTGACGAAGTCTTGTACTCCCTCGCGTTACTCAACAAAATCATCAAAAATATTTTTTTGATTGAGAAACCGTGAGCGATAACACCCAGTAATGTCCACATGTACCAATGTACACTATAAATATTAGTTTTCAAATATAACAATAATTTCAAGCATATGATCAACACATGGATCGTAAGGAGGAAACAAAGAATAACAACCGATACAATATGATTCATTCATTCAATCGACCAACGAGTAGCATTCTTTCCTTTAAAAATTTACCCGCCCAACGGAATTTCTTCTTTTTAGTTGACCTGGCCAATGGGTAGTAATATTTTGGTTAGCTCGACCGACAGGAAATATTTTGTTGACTCGACCAACGTGATTATCTTTTTGTTGATTGCCCGACCAACGGGATATATTTTGTTGATGGCCCGATCAACGGGTAATTTCGTGAGATGGCTAAGCCAACGAGCATTAACTTCTTTTACTCTTTACTCAAATCTTAAATCAAGAGATGATATATACATACTCATCATGGTATAACAAATAAAATCTCATCTTCAAACATATCAGTGAAGATCATAATCACCTGATTATTATAACAATATGGAGAAATAATAGAAATTTATTAACAATATAACACTCAAAAAATATTAAATGCAGTGTACGATACTTACCTTCTCTCATTTTTGAATCGAGATCTTCTTCTTCACTTCAATGGAGAAAAGAGAGTGTTTTGATTCATGATTGTAAATCGTGATCTTTGTTTTTACCCAAATATTTAAAAAAAAAACAAGTATTTATTAGTTAAGTAGCTTCCTTACTAGTATTAAATTCTTTCCATTAGATGGTTAGCAACTATTTGATTTTAAAAGTGAGCACTAATCTTAATTGCTATATTTCTAAAGTGATAGCTTTCCTTTCTTTTATTATTTCTAAAGGGAAAAGTCAACTTTTATTAAAAGATGAGGTTTCTAAAGTTATTAATTCACATTACCCATTACAGAGAGGATCTTTTAGATCCCATATGAGCAAGTTTTTGGTAAGGACGTGTAGACCTCATTGGTCAACGTCTCACACTTTTTTTAATAAATTCTTTTAAAAGATATATTTTTCCTTATATATATATATATTATATGTAACACTTTTGTAAATTATCCTATCATCAAGTAAGAATCCCAAGGACTCCAATTTAGCAAATAATGTCTAGTTACGTGTGCCATGTGGCATGCCATTAATTTATTAATTAATTAATTTAATTTTTATCAATTACTCTCTCTTTCTCACAAAACTTACTTGTATGCCATCATTACGTCACATATAAACTTATACACTAATTTTATGATTCGCAATGGGTGTACCCTATCCCATGTATTCCTTAGGGTCTACTCCAACCCAATTTAATTATAAAGAAATAATTAATTTTGTTGAATGTCACATTATTGCAAGCAATTGACCAATTTATCTCATTTTCACTGTTCAGCTCTTAATGTCAAAAAAATACTAATTAAGTATTGGAATACATGTTGTACGTGGGTCCTACCAATTATAGATAAATTAAAATAATACCCCTGAAAGGAGAGGCCATCTCGTCCTTCGATAATGAAGAACTTTCTTGGGATCTGTGCCTCATGAGACGGATCAACGATTGGGAGGTGGATCTAGTGGCTGCTTTACTTTATCGCCTAGAAGGGATTAATCTCACGGATAGTGAGGAGGATAGAAGATGGTGGATTGATGATCCTAAGGGAAAATTCTCAGTGAAATCCCTCTACAATTCTCTCTCAGGTGTCTCTCCCAATTTTTTCCCTGCCAATCGCATCTGGAAGAATCCCATCCCCTCTGAAGTTAAGTTCTTTGTCTGGTGTGCCATGTTGGACAAGATTCTTTCGATGGAGAAGCTTAAAAAGCGCGGATTCCATATGGCAAACATATGCATCCTTTGTTGTTGTGATGAGGAAACGATTGACCACTTACTTATCCACTGTAGTGTGACGATGATTATTTGGGAGAGGTTTTTGAGCCTATTCGGTATGTCTTGGGTGCTTCCCAGTTCTGTCTTCAACCTATTCACAGGATGGCAATCGAAGGCCTTTCCTGACAGTGGTCGTATGCTATGGAGACTCATCCCTTTTGTTATCTATTGGAAAATTTGGAAAGAGAGAAATCTTCGTATCTTCGAAGATAAAGGGGTGGAAGTGGAGAAGATCATCCTGAAGATTAAAGTTGCTGTTTACTTCTGGGGTTCAGTCATTTCCGAACTTCAAAATTTCAGATATGAAGATTTCGTGTGCCGGTGGGGTCGTCTAATTTTCTAACAGTACCTTTGCTTTGTTGGTTTTTGGCAGCCTATGTATGCCTTGTTTTTATCGAGGCAGCAGTTGTATAGTTTTTTGGGGGCCTTCTCAGCCCCGCTTTAATATTCTACTTTACCGATAAAAAAAAATACTCCTGGATGAAAGTTCAGAGTATTTTTTTTCTGTCGGAAAAAGGAATATATTAAAAGAGGGCCGAGGAAGCCCAAAAACTGTACAGCCAAAAACACAAAAAAGGAAAGACCAACGGGGACTACAACCAAGCCCCAGGGCCCAACCAAGAGAACACAACTAGGAAATCAAGTGATCCCACCGGAACACAAAATCATCAAATCTGAAATGCTTCAGCTCAGGAATTGTTGAACCCCAAAAATAAAGAGAGGCTTTAATATTCATTACAATCTCCTCTATCTTGGTCTCCTCATCTTCAAAGATCCTACGATTCCTCTCCTTCCAAGTCTCCCAACAGATAGCAAAAGGGACTATCCTCCAGAGCGTGCAACCACCCGCCGAAAATGCCTTGGAGCTCCATCCGACAAAGATATCAAAGACTGACTGAGGGAATACCCAAGAAACCCCAAAGAGCTGAAGGAATCGCTCCCAAATCTCCTTGGACACGCGACAATGGATGAGCATATGATTTGTGGTCTCCTTGTCTTGCTGACACAGAATGCATTTGCTAGGAATGAAGACCGCGTTTTCTTAGCTCCTCCATAGAGAGAATCTTGTCTAACATAGCGCACCAAAAGAAAAAAAAAAGACTTTGGAAGGGACGTGGATGCTCCACAGTCGCGTAGCTAGGAATCCCCTCTAAGTGGGGCCTTGGATAGTAGAATAGAAGGATTTAGCCGAGAATATCCCCTTGGGATCATGCTTCCACCTCCTCCTATCTTCAACTCCCGCAATAAGAACCCCTTCCAAACTGTTTAACAGAGAAGCCAATGTGTTCGTCTCCCAATCATTGATTCTCCTTCTGAGCCCTAGATCCCATGAGATACTACCGTTCCTTATGGAATCAATGTCGCAAACCCGATCACCTTTATGATTAGATAAGGCATAGATAGAGGAAAATCCTCGGCAAAAGATGACTACCCACACCAAACATCTACCCAGAATCTAAATTGAGACCCATTCCCCATCTTGAAGCTGCCCCCGTTTCTAATCTCCTCTCTCATCTTGGAGATGCCTTTCCAAACTCCAGTTCCATACGATGAGAACGTCACTCTACAATCCCAATCAAGATTATTAGTGCCTTGTTTGGCCGAGATCACCCTTCTCCACAAGCTTTCCTTATCCTCCCCAAAGTGCCAATGCCATTTCCCAAGTAAAGCTTGATTCTCTATCTTTGCTCCTTTTCTAGGTATTGAGTTGATTATACTTTCAAGTAAGAAGCACATACTTAATATTTTACTACAGTTTTTGCAATCATGGTTTAAAATTTCAGAATGTTTCGTTTGTTTCGTAATGTATTGGTTTGTTTCGCCGAGACAAATTGAGACAATCCAATATATTCCAAAAAAAGAAAAAATATGATTTAATGACTTTGGAAATATTTCGGGAATGTTTCGGAATGTTTCGAAAATGTTATTTTTTCACCATTTTTTCAATGTTTCGTGAATGTTTCGTTTTGTTTCGGAGTTTGTCTCGGTTTTCACTTGACCGAGAAATTCCTCAAAAACGAAATTTTAAACCTTGCTTGCAATGCAATTATAGTAGGAAACAAATTCATGGTAGGGTTTTTTGCTTAAAACATCACTAATCACATTTGACCAAAATGCATGTCCATGCATGCAATTTATAAGATTGAGAATATCTATGAGAGAAGGAAATTTCTTTAATTTGACGATGAATTGATCTTACATGGTTTTGATTTTTTTTTTTTTTGTGAAAAGATCTTTTATTTGCATATCTGTGAATCCTTATTCAATATGAATGCCAATCCCTACGAATTTTCTATCCGATTAGATTTTGACAACATTCTACATAGGCTTTAACTGTGTTAGGTTTATCTTTAATGTTATGTTGGTCAGAGCAAAACTTCATGATAAGTTAGATGATTGGTGTATTTCTCTTACTAATGTATTCTTTGGGTTCATCTTAACTTAGCTTTAAATTTTGAGTGGGATTTTTATAAAGGATGGAGCTTGATTTGGGGAATAAGCCTGATGGGTTTTGTATGGCCTAATAATACAGTCTGCATGTTGGTTCCTTATCCTTTTCCTTTCCCTTTCTTTCTATTTTTAATTATCAGAATTATGAATAATTATCAGAATAATGAACAATGAACCCTGTTCTCCAATCTTTTGGTGCGTCTATAGTATTGCAAAGCTTCCTAAGTTAATATTAAGTCTTATGATGAGATTGGTTTGTAGAGGATTGATATCACATACCTTCTATGGGATGTTTATAGATGCTGTAACTGGGTATGTAAGACATGTATAGAAGACAGACCTGGAACTAAATAATGGAGTAATTCCAAACGCTTAATCATAATTTGTTCTAATATTGGTTACCCTTTAGTGCCAATTTTTCTTTTCGAAAGTTTCTGTCACTAATCCAAGAACTTGTGGCTGTTGGGAAATTCCAACTTGTCACAAGGTGATTTGAAACATAAACAAAAGTCAGTGAGCTCTATGGACTGTGGGTTGGGCTCAGGCCAGGCTTAAGCACCAGCAGGGCTCAGGCAAATCTTGGCCTGTCTTGAACCTGTTCCATTGACATCCCCGTCATTTAGGGTCATGGAACATATCCTATCATTCTCATGGAACATATTTCTGTATTTTCTATGCTGTACTTTTTTCTATATTTCCCATTCACTTCCAGTCAAAAGATTTTTGTCCAGTTGGTATTCGCTACCTGTGGGTCTTTGACAAATCTATTTTTGATTGTTTTTATTTTATTGAGGTGCTATGTGAGCACCGAGCAGGAACTAACCAAATTTCAGTACCAGCTCCTTGGGATTCTAATTGCTTAAATGCCTAACAATTCCAGTTTCTTGCAGAAATGTACAGGAAGATGTTTCAATGGCTGCAAAAATTTCAAATGGAAATAGCAGCGGCGAATGCCCTTCCGGAGAGAAAATGAAAAGTGGTGTCTCGGAGTTTGAACCGGTGAGAACCTTGTAACGATGACCATTTGATTCTAGTGAATGATGCCTATTTCCTTGGAAGCAGGCATTTTGATCGACTTTCCAGTCTCCTGAATATCTATTTAAATTTATTCTCAAATTCTATTTCAGATTGAAACATTTGGGTTCTATCTATCATATTAATGTCTTGGGTGATCTTTCAAGCTTCAGGAAGATTCGACCAAAGAGTTATTAGCATCACAAGCCGTTGATTTGGGCAAGTCTGATAAGGATCACAATTCAAAGGCTAATCTTGTACAGGAAGATGCAGATGCAGATAATCCAAAAGATGATGTTCTTTTGGATCAAGATCCAACCCTAGCCTTCCATGGAAAGTCATCCATAAAAACTAGTTCTGGTAGGCTGTCGTCTGCCAGTGAAGAGGCTCTTACTAATCCTGCAGGGTCACATGAGCTATCAAATGTGGGTGATCGAGATGAAATGGTGGCAAATGGTGAGGTGGACTCCCCAGTGTCAAGAAGGAAAAACATTATAGCTGGAGAACGTGAAGGAAAACAAATTTCTGACCTTGGTGAGAATAATATATTTGGCTTTGGACCAAGGATCCAAAAGACTAGTCCTCAAAAGGTAAAGGTCTATTATTTACTGCTGATTTCTTAGTGTTTACTTCTTGGGCAATAGTGCAAGTAAGAGTGAGTTATTGTTATTGGGGAGTTATTTCCAATTGTATTTCTACATAAGTTTTACATGAGAGAAGTTACTCTGTTTGGCCTTTATTTTACTGATATTCTTCTTCTAGCTGTCTGACACTTAAATAAACAGATTCTGTCTTTTAATGTTAATGATTATGGAAGGAATGATTGTTTTCCTCGTCTAAATTTTATAATGCATAAGATTGGAAGGTTTCTTGGAGTCGTTAATATGTGGTTCTTTATGTCATAGTTGTTCAACATCTTCTTTATGATGGACTGCAAAGTTTCTATTCAGTTTCTCTGAGATCAATAGCTAGATTGCATTTCTTGCTTGTCAAAAGTTTCTGAATTTGCTTGGTACTTATGATTAATCATGTTTTTCAGTTATCTCACTTCTCACTGACTCTAAACAACGAGATCTGAGTATGACAATATTGCATTGGTTTTCACATTGTCTCATTAAGTATTGCGTATTTGAGTTATATTCTATTGTGATCCTGCTTGGGTCTCATGCTCCCGTGATTACATCACACAATAAAGAACTTTGATTATGGAATCAGTCCCCAGCTAACTGATACCGAAAAAGTATTGTGATCTGATGAATTTTGTCTCCTTATAGCTGCGTTTGATGAATTCTGGCTCCTCATAGCTGTTCTCATGATTGCTACACAAGATTAAGATCGTGAGATCTTGGACTCAATCCCTAGCTAACTGATCAAAACTTAGAAGACATTTGTTTTATTGTCATCTAATGAGTTCTGACTCCCTATAGCTGCACTTCGCATATCTGTTGAGCCATTTCACATTTCATATGTTGGTTTGGCTATGGACTGTAAGCAATTATTGAGAATAGCCCTGTTTTTCTTTCATTTCAACCCTCTACTTACTAAGCATAAGCAATGAGAAGGAGTCTATGATTACGCATTTGTTTTTTTTTATTGTTTTCAATCTTGTACAGTTTTCAAATATTACTAAGTTCATAGTTCTTTGTATATCTGTTACATTATACTGACTTGTAAAGTTAGTGTTGTTTAATGACTTAACATCTTTTATTTTTTTTCTTCTTTAATTAGTAAAAACAACTTAAAGGAGCTTCATTATTGAAAGTGATATATACGTGTGTGTAACGCCAAAATTCTCGACACATGAATCGACGGTGAGTGGGTAACCTATCTGATCCCTAACCATTCGAATACCAGGATCCGAAGCTATTAAAATAATTTCAAGCTCTGGTATACAAAACATGTTAGAACTAAGTCGATTCATTAAGATCTATATTCCAATTCCAATTAGTGACACTATTCACGTGGCACTATTCACGTGAATAGTGAAAACCCAAAAAGAGCACCACGTGGGAAGTGGGACGCAGCCCACTTGAGACACCCACGTGGGTGTATTACATAAACTCCAACAGTTCCATCTGTCCCCCTGAGAGCTCCAACTGTTTCTCTGATAGGTCCAAGTTTAACTCGCCTCCATTACTTGGAATCTGGTTCAGCTGGTCCAGCTCAATTGTCCTGAACAATTCCATAACCTCCCCTTCATGCCTATGATAAGATAGGCCCAAGAAATGCCCAAACCCCATAACCTTATTCAGCACCCAGCCAGACACCCCAGAACTATCAAGAAAATCTTCCACATCCCGTGGACACCCCTCTTCGGACGTAGGGTCAGAATAACTCACTTATGTCACGAGAATATAGTTCCCCCTTTTCTTTGGTCTGTACCTCCAAAGCTACACTGTACAGGCTCTGCCCTTTCTCAACTAAATCAGCCCAACTAACCATCTTTCCACCTTCTTTCGCTCTTCTGGAATAAGTATGCACCAGTAGCGATTGAATCAGGTGGACATCTTCTGAGACCCCTCCTTCCAGACTAAAAGCCTCACCACTGTCACACCATCCAACCCAACTGCTCTGAGATGCAAATCCCATCAGATGCAATATATAACAATCTTTTTTTTGAATTTTTTTAATGTCTAAAATACAATCCAAATCATCAAGATTGCTTCCTTGGCCCGACTCAGACCTGTTTCCCATGTTTGCAAACCTTGCATCTTTCGAATAGTGGAAATATGTAATTTCCGAATCTGTCACAGAAAAGCTCTATTTTCTTTGAATCCTGCAACTTATTTTATCCAGCACTAGGTCAGTATTACTTTTGCTGGCAGCCATTCTTTTGCTATTCTTTTTGGAGCTGATGATGATCATTTCTTGGTTGCATGCATCTTCTTGTTATCTTGTAGCACCCTCACATGCTTCCTGATTCTTGAACATATTATTTGCATCTGGTTTTCACACAATCCTTCTGCTTTCCTAGGGGGAAAAAGTTCAAATAGAACCTGTAGGGTGTATATGGATTTCTTATAAAGCATGACTCATTTTACATTACGGATTCTTTATGACTTGTTTGTGTTCTTTTGGGTAACTCTGAATCTGATGGATTTGTGGAACTGCCCCTTCTGAAGGTTGAGGCATCAGTTGTTTCCAGAGGACATGAGCTGAGTAAATTCAGTGACACACCAGGAGATGCTTCCTTGGATGATTTATTTCATCCCTTGGATAGGAATCAGGAGGAGCGAGCAGCTGAAGCTTCGACATCTGCTTCCTCATCACATATGATCCAAGGCAATGCAATTCTGAATGAAACTGGAAAGAATGACCTGGTAATAGAGCTCAAGGCTAGGATGGCTCAGAAACGAATGGAGAATGAAACAGCGCAGACAAATGGGGGAGACCTGTTGCGTCTCATGATGGGTGTTCTAAGGGAGGATGTAATTGATATTGACAGTTTGGTATGTTTTTGCGATTGTTAAGTGCAGTTGATTGATCTAACCATTTTTATTCCTGACATTGTCATGCATTATTTATGCTTCTGGTTCAACAGGTTTTCGATGAAAAATTGCCTGGAGAAAACCTTTTCCCCCTACAGGTGCTTGTTTTTTCTTACCATATATACACTTTGAGCTGTTGCATGACACTGGTTTTACTTTCTTAGTACATTTGTCATCTTATGGTTCTGAATTTCTGATAGAAATTATGTATCATACATATCAACATCCAACATACCAAGGTAATATGTACTCTGTCAACTGGGTAACATACGTACCAACATCTTATGCATTAAAACACTTCTTTCACAAAATCACTCATGTAAGAAGAGGAACATTTACAAAGCCAAAAGGCAATCATAGGTAGAAATTTTTTAAGGAATGGTAAATGTTCTTGAAATTCAAGATGAATAGAAAGTCATTGAAAAGATGGTGCCTTGTGGGTTGTAATACAGATACAATTAAAATACTGTAAGTGTGAAAGAAAGAAGTAAAAAATATGTTACATCCATGCATGTACATTCAACGTGTACTTTTTGCTTTTCCCTAATAAAAGTCTACACTTATCAAAAAAAAAACTATGTTTACTTTTATTAACATATTTTATATCACGAATTCTTGAACACAGAATGTATTGCTTTGCTCCTATGGACTTCTACCATATGGTCCATTTTGCTCCTACATTCCCATTCCCTCTATTGTCCTCACTCTGGCTCCTCTCATAGCATCGATGCAGGAAACCCTTTTGGGTTTCAAGATGCATGCTACTAAGGAAGCCATAGGGATGGTAGGGGTTTTCTGGAAACATTTAAAATAAGAAAGAAACAACGAAATATCTTCTCCAAGGAACATCAGGGTACATGCTTGCATTGTGTCCTGAGGAAGATGATTGTTTTTAATGCGCAACTTCTGACCCTAAATAACACTCCTGCTCTTCCTTCTCAATGCCCGAACTCACTTCGAATAAGAGAGAATTACTTGAGATGCTTTTATGGAAGAATCAAAGGCAAAAAAGAACTGCCCATCGTTGTCTGAAATGGTATTCTTCACAGGGGCAAATAATAACACCTTGTTCAAGCAATTGTGTAGTAGCCCAACAGCTCATCACCCTCAGACTTGACAACAGCTACCACAACTATTGCTCTTAGAACTTGTCACAGTGTGATCACCTCCTCAATCTCTCTACATAATGTGTCAAAATGGAAAACCCAAAAATGGTCATTAAAAACAACAAATAATTTCAAAAGAAAAACAATAACAAAATTTAGATCTATAAAAATATTCCATTTTCTTTTGTTAGATTGGAATGGATTGAACTAATAAGAAAGATTGTGAAAAGATCCTTTTTTTTATAAGTAATGTGTGATATATTGAACTAAAAGGGGAAAATCCCACGGATTATATACATAGAGAGGGACCCCGAAGGCCACAGCCTAAGTGATCTCTTGGACTTGCACAAGAAGCACATGTTGGGCAGACACATACCCCGACTATTTAAGTGATCCACTGTAAGTATCTTGTCAAGGGTAGCTGTCTATGCAAAAAAACTCACTTTGGATGGAACCGGAGTTGACAAACGTTGGATGCAGGAAAGAGACTCTGACTCGACTGAGTGATATGAGAGATGAACGACCTAACAGTAAAAGCACCCTTAGGGTTCCATCTCCAAATCCGACTATTGGAGTATTCAACCAACGTGCTTGCCACTCCTACTCAGGTCACAAGAGAAGCGAGGCTATCCAACTCCCAGTCATTAATTTTTACGCCTGAAGCTGAAATTCCATGATCCGATACCCTCTTCACTGACCACAAAATCCTGCACCAAAGCACCTTGAAGATCGGAGATGTTGTACAGATTAGGGAAAGCATTCCGAAGGGGTTTTCCCCACACCAAAGATCCTCCCAAAAGCGAACCTTGTCACCCCTACCGACCTTGAATTGTGAAAAGATCTTTATAAGTTGTATTTATTAGTTAGGAATGATTGTGGGATCATTATTGGAATGCTTTTTCTAAATTACTGGATTTTTCTTGATTGTAAGAAACTCAATTCAAAATAACTTTCTTGATGAAAATTGAAAAAAGAAAGATGAAAACTTCAAATCCCACCACGTTTCCACCCTCTTTTCACATTCTGGTTGAAGTAAATGGAAATTTATCACCCTCCACTATTTCAGGAAATATCCTTTACTTCAGTTATTGCTTGCTTATATATATAACTAAGAAAAAGAAGGAAGTTATTGCCTGGATATTTATGTATGTGGATATCTAGTTATTATTATGTTTTCGCATTTGTAGGCTGTAGAATTTAGCCGATTAATTGGGTCACTGAGGCCAGAGGAACCAGAAGATGTGATCGTATCTGCCTGTCAGAAACTTATTGCTTTCTTTAACGAGCGCCCGGAGCAGAAAATTGTTTTTGTTACCCAGCATGGTCTGCTTCCTTTAATGGAACTACTTGAAGTTCCTAAAAATCGTGTATGTACACACTCTTCTGAGGCTTTTTCCTCTTATTTGATGTTCAAACAAAATTGCTTGCAATTTAAAGCATTTTGAAGAACCAAAAATGGTGATATGAAGTCTCCTACTATTGCAGGTTATATGTTCTGTTCTCCAAATTATAAATCAGATAATCAAAGACAGTCCTGACTTCCAAGAAAATGCTTGTCTTGTCGGCCTGGTAAGTGCTAACTTCTTCACTTAGAGGTATGCTCTGGTCAGGCGGTTCATGTGTTGGACCTTCATACGGACATACTGGTTCAATATATGTGACCTTCATATGTGTAGTAGGATGGGTACTAGCAAAAAGATTTTTATGACAGAAGTCGACCCAATTGGATGATCCAAACCATCTGATTAATAGATTTTTTTTCCCGACCCTTTTGGTCTTCCAAAAGAATGTGACAGATCAGATGGTAGGATCTTCAATCAGGTCTATTTTTGGAGTAGATCTTCTTGATGGGGTCCAACCTCTGCCTGTGCATACGTATGTCACGGGTGGACCTGGAGGAGGTTGAATGTGTAGACGTCCTGACCCTCAATTCATTCTCTGTCACTGAACGTTTTTCTGTTTGTCAAACACTTGCTGGGATTGAAACATGCTCTCGTGATGGATAGGTGTTGTCATATTGATTGCAAATTAAATTACAGATTCCTGTCGTGATGAGCTTTGCGGTACCTGATCGTCCTCGGGAAGTTCGTATGCAAGCAGCTTATTTCTTACAGCAGCTTTGTCAGTCCAGGTTTAGATCTCTTCTATACATTTTCTGGTTGTGTACCTTTTATGAACTTAGATCAATTTTCATTGGAAATTTGAGCCAGTGTTAATTATAGTAGCTTCTGCTGTCCAGCTCCTTGACACTCCAAATGTTCATTGCTTGCCGTGGAATACCTGTTTTGGTGGGTTTTCTAGAGGCTGATTACGCAAAATACAGGTTTGTACTGTACTCATACTATGCATGGGACAATTTTATTTTGAGCAATACTTAGGAAGTCCACATGCCTGGCGTCCAAGCTGACGTACCTGTGGACTTCCTAAGGGAATATGAATGGCGGGTTTCATATTCCCTCTCCCCCCCCCCGCCCCGAGGAGATATCCATGGCTGAGAATTGACCTGATTGAAGGTCGTAAGTCCTAACCTTCCGCTTTATAGACTTCTTGACTGTCATCTGTGGATGGTTAGGATCGTTCAATCAGGTCATTTGTGGTCTAGGAGATGTCTATGTGGGACCCATTGGATTGTGGGTCTCGATTCCTTTACAATTGCACACGCACAGCACAAGTAGTCCTGGCTTGCGGATGCCTAAGTACGCCTCTACTTTCTCATGATGTATATAAGAGGGATGTGCAGTAGTTGAATCTCATTTTCTCCATTTCCTTTTTCCACATCGCATTACTGTATGTGTACTGATTAGTATCTTCTACTCCCCAGGGAAATGGTTCATCTTGCCATCGATGGCATGTGGCAGGTCTTTATGCTCCAGCGCTCAACACCCAGAAACGATTTCTGTCGTATAGCTGCAAAGAATGGAATACTCATTAGGCTCATCAACACTCTTCACAGCTTGAATGAGGCAACACGACTAGCCTCTATATCTAGCGGGGGTGCATCTGTTCCACCAGATGGTTCAGCTCCGCGACCACGGTCTGGTCCATTAGATTCTAGTCGTCCTATTTTTATACAGGGTGAAACACTGCTTTCTGGCGTTGATCAAACTGATCTGCTTAAGGTTAGGCATGGAGTCATTGACCATCCTTTGTCAGCTGGAACATTGGAACCATCACATGCTTCAGCTTCCCACTCCCAAAGGTCAGACATCAACCAACCAGACTCCAGGTACTTCCTAGGAGATACTGATAAGCCTCAGTCAAGCCATGCAGTAATGGAAGCCTCGGTAGCTTCTAAATTGACAGAGCCATCAAGTCTTGAAAATGTTGGGAGTTCTGCAATCAAAGAAGCTGCAACAACTGCTTCTAAGGACTGGGAACACTTGGATTTACGAAAACCTGATCCTTCTCGAGCAGAAGTTGACCTTTTTAGACAGCAAAGAGTCACTAATTCTACTAATAGGGTATCTATTGATAAGCCTCTAAAACATATGGAACTTGCGTCAAATGGATTCCCAAATACATTAGCTTCTCAGCAAGAGCAAGTTCGACCTCTTCTTAGCTTGTTGGACAAGGAACCTCCTTCTCGACATTTTTCTGGTCAGCTCGAGTATGTACGCCACCTCTCTGGATTGGAGAGGCATGAAAGTATATTGCCTCTATTACATGCATCCACAGAAAGGAAAACAAATGGTGAACTAGATTTCTTGATGGCAGAATTTGCAGGTAATTGGTCTACCCTGGCCTAGTTAGTAGTTTTTTCAATAAGTTATTTCAAAAATTATATATAGAACTTCCAGCTTCTGTGTTTAACTTTACATGTTAAATAATAAGGTACAATTAAAACTGTTCCTCCTGACCTCAAAATGTCAACATACTATCTAACTGCTTGGGCATGAGGTGCAGCTCCCTTCAGATACAACTTTAGCCTTGTACTGTTAGTTTACTTGTATTATATGTGCTTGTCTGTTATTTATTTATTTTTATTTTTTATTATTTTATTTTTCGATTTCTTTTTTGTATCATCGTCTTTCTTATTCGTTATTCCTTGGTTGCACAAGGAGTTGTATGGATGGTTTCTATTCTTTTATGGTCAGGCTGGGTTTTTTTTGGTGCCCCTTCATATATTCATTTGGTACTATTGCTAAATTCATGGTTTCACAGAGGTTTCTGGACGTGGAAGAGAGAATGGAAATCTTGAATCTACTCCAAGAATTTCGCATAAGACAGCGAATAAGAAGATAGGACCACTGATGTCTAATGAGGGAGCTGCTTCAACATCTGGTGTTGCATCTCAGACAGCCTCAGGTGTACTATCTGGTTCGGGTGTTCTAAATGCTAGACCAGGAAGTGCAACATCGTCTGGGTTACTTTCCCACATGGTATCAACATTGAACGCGGACGTGGCTAGGGAATATCTCGAAAAGGTGGCAGACCTTTTGCTCGAGTTTTCCCGAGCAGACACTACTGTAAAGTCCTTTATGTGTAAGCAAAGCTTGCTTAGCCGTCTTTTTCAGATGTTCAATAGAATAGAGCCTCCTATTCTTTTGAAGGTTGGTATAAAAATTCGCTCTGTAAGTTAAGGTTCAGCTGTTTTATACAATTCGGATTCCATGGTATGATGTTTCTGTTCTTTTTTAATAACAGTTGTTGAAGTGTATCAATCATTTGTCAACCGACCCGAACTGTTTAGAGTATCTTCAGCGGGCAGATGCAATCAAACATTTGATCCCAAACCTTGATCTGCACGAAGGGCCTCTTATATCTCAAATACATAATGAAGTGAGTCTTCCTATTTTTTTTTTTTTTTTGTAAATTTCTTTTGATAAGCATAATGAAGTGAGTTCTTCTTGATTTGCATATATTCCATGCCCAAATATTATCAAAGAATAAATATGCTGCCGGTGTGTGCAGTTTAAACTTAAATATTTTAAAAACCTTGCTAAGCGATCTGAAATATTGTTGATGAGTAGTTCCTTATCAAAGAAAATATTGTTGATAAGTAGTTAGGCTGTTTTGTAAGCTGATAGATACTGTTTAGTGTTTACCTGTCTGGTTCTTTCCATTCAGTCTGTTTGTCCTTCACCATTCAAATAAGGAGGTCCTTTGTCCCAAATTAGAGAACCACCCTTAGTTACCGTGTATTCCCTAGGGGCCCTACAACCTAACTTTAATTGCGTAATTAACTTTTGTCTTTAAACTTTTATCGTACAAAACACTTTTCTTTTCCGTCGTCTTTTTAATTTGAATTTCAAAATAATCTTTTTCTGATCCTTGTTTGATAGAAGCCACAATTTGTTATGTAGGATAACAGTCATAGATGAAAATTTTTAGCTGCACATATGTCCACACTATCATGATGCTAGTTTCTCTTTTCCTGAGCTCTTTTGAATGTTTAATTTTGCCATTTAGATTATCTTGGGTGGACAATTCCATGCATGATCCATTTAATCGAGGTGTCAAAGTTGAATTGGGTTAATAGACAATAAAAGAAGTCTGGGTATGATACCGAGGCGGCAAATCTGCCTCCTTGGTTTCCCGATGGTTGTTTGAGGTCTGCCAATGATCCATTTTTGGATGCTTTCTGACTAAGTTCCGTTGTTGAAGGTTCTCAATGCACTATTCAATCTCTGCAAGATAAACAAAAGGAGACAGGAGCAAGCTGCTGAAAACGGAATTATTCCACACTTGATGCATTTTATCATGTCAGATTCTCCCTTGAGACAATATGCATTGCCTCTACTGTGCGATATGGCCCATGCATCCCGTAATTCAAGGGAGCAACTACGGGCCCATGGCGGGCTGGATGTGTATTTGAGCTTACTGGATGATGAGCTCTGGTCAGTGACGGCATTAGATTCTCTTGCAGTTTGCTTGGCACATGATAATGACAACAGGAAAGTAGAACAAGCATTACTGAAGAAGGAAGCCATTCACAAATTGGTGAAGTTCTTCCAAGGCTGTCCGGAACAACATTTTGTGAACATATTGGAGCCCTTCTTGAAAATTATCACGTATGCAACCTTCCATCCATCTTTTCCCTTTTTTTTCCTATCTGTATCTGTTAAGCATGCCGCTTTTTCTGTTTAAGATATTGAAGTTCGTTGATCGAGTAGACTGTAATGGCATACCAAAAGCATACTGCTACACAAGATGCGAAAACAGAGAAAGGGGGTGGGAACAACAACTAGATTGATCTGCCAACTTGGAGATCTCTGGGCCAAAAATGAATGATTCTAACAATCTGATTTATTTACTTTTTCTGGACATCATCATCATCTCAAAGAGTTGGGGTCAGCAGCATGAATCCTATTTTGCCATTTGGCCCTATAAAGAGCTATATCTTTTGTCAAAATAAAGAAATATATCAGATGGTTAAATCATCTGATTCGTCAGCTTTTAGCTAGGAGGTCTCCTAGCTGGGATACATTGAATGTGCACCAAGTATTACCAAGTTGTAGGTTAACCAATTCGTATGGCTTACCCGATGTAAAGATTTCCTCTTATGGTTTACATATTGATATTTCGTTCTTCAAAATTGTCATAATATTAGTGGTGATAGAATGAGCGGATATATTCTTGGAATGCAGGAAATCTTCTCGAATAAACACAACGCTGGCTGTTAATGGTTTGACACCATTGCTCATCGCAAGACTTGATCATCAAGATGCTATAGCCCGCCTCAATCTGCTCAAACTTATAAAGGTGAGTTACTGGTTTATTTATTTATTTTTTGTGCTATTTTATAATGCTTTATGTCACACATCTTATTATCAGTGACATTAAGATTTTGTGTGGACTTAGTGGAGAAAATGTTAGTTAATACATACTTTAATTAGCATTGCACGCACTAAGTTGATACAATTGAATTTCTCCAAATACAAGGAGCAGGAACATATGCATGGTCATATTATATGGAGAATGCTCCCTTTTCCGGTATGTTGGGCCATTTGGAAAGAGCAGAACGGACACGTCTTTGACAGCAAGGAAGTGATGTGGAGGCTGATGTCCATTAAAGCCTACCTCTTTCAATGGTCATCTTCTTTCAGAGAGTTTAGGAGTTTTCATTTTGAGGACTTCGTAGTAGGTGGGATAATCATGTTTTCTTGAGTCTAGGTTGCTGTCGTGCTACTGAGTTCGCTCTGGGATTGTAAGGGCTTTGAGAGCCCTTTCTGCTTGTTCAGTAGGATTTTTCTGTTTGTTTATTAATACATACACTTTTACCTATCAAAAAAATAAAATGAAAACGTAAGGAGCAGGAAAGTGGCTCTCAAAAAATTCAAGCATTGGCAGTGGATAGGAAATGTTCGTATTATATACCAATGGAGTAACGATCATGGTAATCGGTGGTGGAGGAGATGAGGTTTTCTGAGCGGAATGTCACAACCACATCGATTTCTCAGTTTATAGATGATTCTCATGGTATATAATCTTCTAGAGTACCCTAAGGAAAATAAGAATTATCTAGAGCATGTATATGGAAGATGTACAATCTAGGAAAGATGGGAATATGTAGAAAATTCTAGAATGTACTATCCTCATTCTTCCTAAGTCAATAAAGGGGAGACTTCCTCATTTTGTAAACCAAGTCATTTGAATGCAATACAATCTTATCTTCTTACATTCCAAGTGTTATTCTGTGTGAGTAAGTGCGTTAGAGAGTTAGGGAGTTCTTAAGGCATTTGAGAATGACTGACTTGGGTAACGTTAAAAAGTTAACACAAATGCCGCATGAGTATAAGGCAAGGATTTTTGCAACCCTGTGATAGGTGGTATCAGAGCACAGTTCTGAGGGAGCATCATGTCGTCAAAAATGACAATGCACAACCGATCGTTGAGAAGAAGGCAACCCCAGGCAGAGTCATGAGTCTAGGAGGGACAAGTTTGTGGAGCCTGTAGGGGAACAATCTTGGAAGCTCGGATCAGTGCGATGGAGATTAACGTTAAAGATAGATGGTTTAATGGCGGATCAACAAGGTATGTTAAGGCAATCAAAGAGCTCGAGGCTGACATGAGGAGTATAGTGGATGTACTCAAGGCAGAAATACGAAAGTTCATTAGGACTCTTAGGGTTAGGTTTAGGAAGAAGAGAGAAGAGAGAAGAAAGGATGTCATGTGATATTATCACAATGACTCCATAAATCTTATTTATGTAAAAAAGGAATTACAAAGGACAAGTATACCCCTCAAGGGGAGTATTTACAGAACTACTCCTAATACATGAAATACGTAGATATATGTATATGATAACACTCCCCTTCAAGTTGGTGCATAGATATCTCTCATGCCCAACTTGCACAAGCACTTATGGAGTTGCCAACTGGGAACTCCCTTAGTGAACACATCTGCAACTTGTTCATTAGTCTTCACAAATGGTGTGTACATTGCTCCAGAGACAATCTTCTCTCTAATGAAGTGGCGGTCCACATCAATGTGCTCTGCACAATCATGCTGAACGGGGTTGTGAGCAATGCTGATGGTGGCCTTGTTGTCACAGTACAAGCTCATAGACCCTGAGTCTGGGAAGTCAAGTTCAGCAACCAATACCTTTAACCAGAGCATCTCACACAAGCCATGAGCCATTGTCCTGAATTCGGCCTTTATACTAGATCTGGCAACAACGGGTTGTTTCTTGCTTCTCCAAGTGACCAAATTGCCCCCAACAAAGGTGCAATACCCCGAAGTAGATCGCCGATCATCTTTGGCCCAATTCCAGTCTGCATCGGTGTATGCCTTTATACGCATGTGGCCATTATTCTCAAATAGAAGACCTCTACTAGGAGCTGACTTGAGTTACCTCAAGATCTGATGGGCTGCCTCTAGATGAACACCTCTGGGTGAGTGCATATACTGATCGATCATACTCACTGCATAGGCAATGTCAGGTCTTCTCAAGGAGAGGTAGATCAATCTCCCAACTAATCTCTGAAATCTCCCTACATCCTGGAGTAGCTCACCACTGGCATCTGCTAACTGGTGATTCTTCTCTATGGGAGTTTCCACTTGCTTGGTACCCAACTTGCCTGAGTCCTTCAACAAGTCCAAGACATACTTCCTTGGATAGATGAAGATCCCCTGATTGGATCTTGCAACTTCGATACCTAAGAAGTACTTGAGAGGTCCTAGATCCTTGGTTTCAAACTCCTCTGCTAGCTGACGCTTCAACTTAGCCACTTCTTCTGTATCATTCCCTGTGAGAATGATGTCGTCAACATAAACAATGAGTGCAGTGGTGTTCTTCCCTTGATGCTTCACAAATAGGGTGTGATCTGCTTTGCTCTGAGTGTGCTTCTTCACGGTGAATCTCTCGAACCATGCTCTTGGAGATTGCTGCAGCCCATAAAGGGCTTTTTTCAGTCGACACACTTTGCTGATGCTTCACAAATAGGGTGTGATCTGCTTGGTTCTGAGTGTGCTTCTTCACGGCTAGGGTGAATCTCTCGAACCATGCTCTTGGAGATTGTTGCGGCCCATAAAGGGCTTTCTTCAGTTGACACACTTTGCTACTACTCCCTGATGGAGTGAATTCAGGAGGTAGCACCATATACACTTCTTCATGTAGGTCACCATGAAGAAATGCATTCTTCACATCCAGTTGATGTAAAGGCCAAGCTTGGTTTGCTCCCAAGGATAACAACACCCTGATGGAGTTCATCTTTGCCATTGGCGCAATGGTCTCCACATAGTCAATCCCATAAGTCTGATTGTACCCCTTGGCTATTAATCTTGCCTTGTACTTCTCAACTGACCCGTCTGCCTGGTATTTGACCGTGAACACCCATCTACAACCCACAGATTTCTTGCTTCTTAGCAAGTCAACAAGCTCCCATGTCCCATTCTTGTCCAGAGCTCTCATTTCTTCTATCATAGTAGCTTTCCACCTTGGTTGAGCCAACCCTTCTGCCACGGAAGAAGGGATATGAATAGTGGAAAGGGATGTGACAAAGGCTTTATAGGAGGGTGACAAGGCATCATAGGAGACAAAGTGGTTCAACGGATGCTAAGTGCAACTCCTAACTCCTTTACGTAAGGCAATAGGAAGATCAGAAGCATCAATAGAAGAAGAAATGGCATGCATAGAGGGAGAAGAAGGGTTACCTTGATCCGAGGATGATACAACTGGCATTGAATCAGCTGTGGCTTTCTTCTCTCTTTTGTGATAGACTCTGAGCTCCTTCTGAGCACCAGAAGCACCATCAATCACAGTAGCAGGTGGAGTAGTTTGAGGCTTCTCAAACTCAAGAGAGGGAAGAGAGAGTAATATAGCCGGAAGAGGAACATCACACCTCTTTTCACTACTATTCTTCCCCCTGAAGAGAGGCGGAGAAGAAAAAAGATAGATCCTCACGAAAGGTGACAGCCATAGACAAACTCTTCCCCGTGGAAGGATGGTAACACTTATACCCTTTATGGGAATAAGAGTAACCCAGAAAGACACTTTTAAGCACTTTGGGATCAAGTTTGGTACGATGGGGACTGATGATGTGTACATAGCATACACACCCAAAGATGAGGAGGGACTGCAAATAAGGAAGCAGTAGGAGTAAGAACCTATAGAGGAGACTTGAAGTTGAGAACAAAGGAGGGCAGTCTGTTAGTCCAATAAGCGGGAGTCAAAACATCATCTGACTAATAGGATTTGGGGACTTTGGAGTTGATCAGAAGAGATCGAGCTACCTCAGTCAGATGACGCATCTTTCTTTTAGCTACACCATTCTGTTGAGGGGTGTAACTGCAAGAATTTTGGTGACAAATCCCATGGTCTAAAAATACTCCTGGAGCCCCCCATACATATATTGTCAAGAAGACCGCTAGAGAGACTGGCCTTGAGAGGGTGCTGAGGTGTCCATGCTAGCTGAATGCGCACCAGAAGATCGTGACTGACTGGAGCGAGAAGCAAAAGACTGGGGGCGACCATGCAGCTTCCAGCAAGTTGCACGCACATGTCCAAGGCGACCACATAATTCACACTTGGGCTTCTCCTTAGAGGAGGAAGATCAGCTAGCTGAAGGTGCAGAGAACTGAGGGGGTCGACTCCCCTGAAGCTACTGAGGCTGAGAAGCAGATGCAAAGGCAGGAGCAGGTGAAGAGGCGACAAACGCCAATTGCTCGTGAACGGGAGACTCATCCTAAGTAGATAGTCGGCAACTCTCCTCACTCTGGAGATATGAGTAGACCTCGCTGAGAGTGGGTAGAGGGGCTCGACTGCTAAGAATCTGAACCCTGGCCAACTCATATGAAGGATTGAGTCCGGAGAGGAACTATGATTACTTCATCTGGAGTAGGAGGATGATAGGAGTAGTCGCAAAGTAGTCAGAGAGGGACTTGTCGCCCTGACGAAGGCGGGAGATGCTCTACTTCAACTGGTATGCTCTACCAGTGTTCTGTTGCTATGAGTAGGTCTTCTTAGCGGTTTCCCACACATATTGGGCTGTACGCATGAAGAGGAAGCCACGACTAATGTGAGGCTCCATAGAGTTGACAAGCCAAGACTGAACCGTGAGGTTCTCAGTCTCCCATTTCTTAAACATGGGATCATCTTCCTTTGGCTCTTTGGTCTGCCTTGTACAATGCCCTATCTTCCCATGGCCTCCAATGAACAACCGTGCTGCTATAGCCCACTCCAAATAGTTAGTGACATTGAGTTTAATAGATGTAATCTGCAACCCGGGGTTCTCATACATCACTTTTGCATCACAGGTCCTCCAGCTCCTCTGGAGGTTGATTCTGTGATGACATCGGATACTGCGGGATTACCCAGGGTAGGTGGAGTGTCCATAGCAAAGTAAAAAAGAGGACAGAGAAGTAGAGGCTAGAAAACCCACAAAGAAGGTATCCTTAAGCAAATAAGACACTCAATGACAGCCGGCAAGCAAAAAAACACCCATTTGAACCTCTTAAGGTGCATCAAAAGTGACCTGATGATAGAAGACAACAACATAGGAAGGGAAATAACCATTCTAGAGGGAAGAGATATAAAAAAGAGGTGTTATGGGATCAATTATAGGAGGTATAAGGCCTAACCGAAGGTCCTAGATAGCAAAAAAGGCTAGCCAACGGTAACTATAGGTGAGAAATCACCTCACAACGACTTCAATCCTTAATGGATGATCCCAAATAGGGTATCTCTACGTAGGTGTGATTGTAGGGGACCAAAACGATGAGACAAACCCAAGGAAAAGGGTTGAAAAGGTCTCCAAAAAATGGCTGGTTCAAAAAATGAATTTTTACCAATTTGCAAGGAGATTGAACAAAAAACCAACCAAACGAACCCAATAAATTCTCCAAAAATCACCAAAAAAAATCTAAAAATAGAGATCTACCAAACCCTAGATTTTTAGGATCAAAGGAGTACCCCGTTCGTACGGCTTCTGACGTCAGCTGTACGGTATAGATGACGTCATCTGCCTCTTGGTCGATCTCCGGTGAAGTTCCTTGCAAGGATCCCTTAGAATGCTCTGATACCAAGTAGAATCTAAGAATTAGGGTTAGGGTTAGGTTTAGGAAGAAGAGAGAAGAGAAAAGAAAGATGTTATGTGATGTTATCACAATGACTCCATAAATCTTATTTATGTAAAAAAGGAATTACAAAGAACAAGTATACCCCTCAAGGGGAGTATTTACAGAATTACCCCTAATACATGAAATACGTAGATATAAGTATAGAAATACGTATATGATAACAAAAACTTGATTGCCCAATTCGAGGAGATGAGGTCTTCGAGAAGGTTGTAGCTAATGGCATAGTGACAACACGAGAAATTGCCAAGGTAAGGTTCCCTGAACCCAAACCATATGGAGGTATGCAGAGCGCCAAGGAGCTGGAGAACTTCATTTGGAAAGTGGTTAATGACTTCAAAGCCATCAAGCTCGAAGATGAGGAGGCCAAATTGCATACGACAGTGACGTACCTTACTGATGATGCTATGTTTGGTGGTGTTGAATGTGCGGTGATATAGAACGAGGACTTTGTACTAGAGACACATGGAAAGATCTCAGGGAGTTGATCAGATAATTTCTTCCAAAGAATGTGTAATACTTGGCACAGAAGAGAGCCTCAAATGGTTGGAGCACTAGGGGGTCGATTCGAGATTATGTTAAGAAATTTACCGCCTTGTTTCTTGACATCACAAGCATGAGCCATCAAGATGATTTGTTCTTCATGGATGGACTTCAACTCAGAACAAGAACGTCATCGACGTGGAGATCAAGATTTGGCTTTGGACACTGTGGTGTCGAGTGATTGATTGAGTAGGGCAACAAGGGAAAGAATTCTGAAAGGTCCAAGGATGTCCCATAAAGAGACGGGGCCAAAGGTGGAGGAGACCACAAGGCCAATCATAAAGAATGGAAAAAGGTCCAAGAAAAGAAAGGACACCAAGACAAACTAAAATCCTCTGAGAAGATCTTTGGGTGCTTCAAATGTGGTGGAGATGATAGAGCCAGAGAATTTCCACAAAGAAAGGCTCTCAACACAGTGAAGGTTGACGAAGAGGAAGATGCTGAGAAACCGAAGGTTGGGATCCTTAAGTTGTTCAATGCGATCCATGAACCAGCAAAGGAGAAACCTGTGAAGAATGGACTAATTGTACATGGAGGTACTGATCAATGGAGAAGCAACAAGAGCTATGATGGACACGGGAGCAACATTTTGTGTCCAAGGAAGAAGCGGGGAGATTGGGTCTTCGACTTCTGAAAGACTAGAGCAAGGTTAAGGCAACAAACTTAGTGGCAATCTCTATTTGTTGTGTTGCAAATGATGTGCAACTACTTGTTGGTGGGTAGACCAGCACGACTAACTTTACTGTGGTGCACTTGGATGATTATCAAGTGATATTGGGTATGGAGTTCCTGCAAGGTGCTATGGCATCTCCTATACCTTATCTTCGAAATTTGATGATTATGGATGGACTTCCCTGCATGGTTCTCTGATACATAAATCGAAGGGAAAGTCAATATTGGCCCTTAGGTTGATTGATGGTATGAATGTGAAGGGTTCACCATGGCGAAGAAGGCAAGGTGTGCAAACAAGTCGAGCTAGGCTAGGGTCCGCGAAAGGCCTAAGGAGGTGACACGACAAAGGCAAAGAGGTTGTGGACAGACACACGAGGACAGTTGCGTATAGGTGTGAGAATGTCACAAGCACATCAATTTCCCCTTTTATAGATGATTTTCATTGTCTATAATCTTCTAGAGATTCTAAGGAACCATCTAAAAGCTGGAAGATTCTAGACAACTCTAGTGACTATAGATGTAAATAAGACTGTAAAACAAGAACTATCTAGGACATGTCTAGGGCAGATGTAGAATCTAGGAAAGATATAGAATTTGTAGAAAATTCTAGATTGTACTCTATACTCGTCCTCTCCAAGTCTATTTTAATGGGTGACTTCCTCATTTGTAAATCAAGTCATTTGGGTGCAGTACAATCTTCTCTTCTTCCATTTCAAGTGTTACCGTTTGTATGAGTAATGACATTTGAGGACTGACTTGGCTAATGTTGGCATGTTAACACAAGTGCCGCACGGGTACAAGGCATCGAGCTTTGCAACCCCGTGAAAAGGAGCTGCTTCTTGGGTAGAAGCTTCCTGCATCTAAGTCTAGATAGACTTGGCCATCGGGAAGGCAAGATTTATTTTCTAAAGTGGAAATGTGAGTTTACTATCATATTGACGTCGTTAGTTTGCCTATGGAAAGATTGTTGAGCTGTGGGGTTCCCATCCTGGGAATGAGACGAAGAAGTATCAAGTTTCACCCTAACCTACGCTCAGGAAAATGTTTAATGTTCAAATATTTAGGATTCACCTTAACCAATGTGGGCTTAATATATAATGTACGAAGCATCTTTCACCCCAGGCTCTAGTAAACCTGTCTACTGGAGGTTGTAATTGATTCATCCGATTGTGTTAGGTATTCTATGGGACTCGTGACATTAAATATGGAGACTTTGAGCTACCAATCTGGCCTCTTTTTCTTTTGGAAAGCATGAAATAATCCTCGAGCCATTCTATTGAGGGGTCTTCCAGATTCTAACACCGTGGACCTCTCAGACGTTGGAACATCATTGATGCAAAGAACCAAATATTATACTACTAACACCAGAAATGTTTCAACAACATGAATTGCAAGTCTATGATTTCCTGTGACCGCATTTCATATGGTGGCTTGTGGGCAGTGAGCTACTGTATGTGGCCTCTTTTATATCGCTTGCTCACTTTGTAAAACCATTATGGCAGGCTGTCTACGAGCACCACCCACGGCCAAAGCAACTCATTGTGGAGAATGATCTGCCTCAGAAGCTTCAGAATCTGATTGAGGAGCGCAGAGATGGCCAGCCCCTGGGAGGCCAAGTCTTAGTGAAACAGATGGCGACTGCACTGCTTAAAGCGCTTCATATCAACACTGTTCTGTAAGTTCAGGTCCGGTCACCTCTGCTTCTGCCCTCCTTGTGTAAAGAATGTAGTTACATTTTTGCTTTTCATATTCTGTTTATGTATCATCTCTCTTAATGTGGAGGAAACAGTTTGCGACGCGCTCCAATTTTATCTGGGACGTCGGGTCTGAAAGGACTGGCTGTTTTTGCTTTATGTTGGGGAACCAAGATTGCCATTTTTTCTCCATTTTCTTTTATATTATTGGCTCAGTTGTGTATAATGTACACTCATTGTGGATTGATAGTCTTACATCTCTTAATGAGATTTTTCTCAAAAGATTGGAATGTCTGACACTCGTTCTACATTTATCTTTGCAAATATGATCCCTCCCTCACAAATCATGCATTGAACTGGACGTGTCCAAAAAGAGAAAACGGAAAAAAATAAACAAAAATACAGCCTACAAATTTGACCAAGTAGAATGGCCTTTTGCAAATTTTATTTGGGCTTAATCAGCAATGGGATGGCTAACTCGACAAATCTCATAAAATTTTGTTGAAACAGTAGATGGAATTGGCTGCTGTTGGAAGGTAAACACGTTCTTTTCTCTTTTAGTTGGAATTTAGTAGTGACCATTGATTAGATAATGCGGTACTAATTTAATCAAATAATGTTACCAGAGCGCCAAATTGTTGGATTGGAGGGCCATGACCTCAGGCCCACTTTTATCTTAAGATAGTAGCTTGCCTACCAGATAAATGAAAGAATTTTGAAGGGACTGTTGTCTTGTCGATCCATTTGTTATTTTGCTTTATTCAAGACACTATTAGCTGATTGTTGAGGCATGAGTTGGTGCTTTTGATGCTGCAAACAGCAGTTGAAGGCTCAATGGAAGGGTGATGGGACAGCAAACCATGACCATGAAGGAAGACTCAAATAGCCAGAAAGGTGCTTTTGAGCATTTTTTTTCTTTTTTTTTTTGGTTCTCACTGGCTTCATGAACATGCCTATGAATGGGTTCCAAGCCATCATGAAAAATGATCCAAGTCCAACAGCTAGAAATTACCAATCAGGCTAATTTTTGGTGTGTAGGTCCACTAAAGGATGGGCCAAACATTAATAGGGTGAGTGGGCCCGAAAGAGTGTGCTATGTTCCGGGACAAAAAGGGTATCTTAAAACAAAATCTGCTAGAAATAACCAATCAGGCTGATTTTTGGCCAGTAGGTGTGAAGGATGGGCCAAACATTCCTAGGATCAGAATGTATGTACCAGGTTCAGGGACCAAAACGGGAATATTCAAACTTGGCGTCGCCCGGACTCGAACCGGAGACCTTCAGTGTGTTAGACTGACGTGATAACCAACTACACCACGACACCTTGATACGGAGTAACTTCGAATACATATAATCTAATATTAATGGACAGTCTGGGGTTTCACTCTAGACAACATTCCTGCACAGTTAGGATTCTCCGCATAGTTGTTGAGACTTGAGATGCCATGACCACCTGTTCGACCACCTCAACCCCTAAACACGGGACTGACTTTGGCTAAAAATTTGTGCGTAACAATATTTATCATAGTTCGAAGTCTTGGCCGATCCCGTTGGTGTTATAGATCAGGTGATCCGGAATGGGAATGGAGCCCATCGATCCGATCTGAAAAATGGATGGTGTTACCCAAGATCATTGTTTCCCAAAGAAGTCTCACATTGTCTCGAGCGAGATGCACCGATCCGGCCTCCAATCCTGAGATTTCGAACCATGATATTTATTGCACGTTTGGATTGGGTATTAACTAGCTTACCTCCTTTTCTCTCAACTTATATTGGTCCCACATATTAGGTCATAAGATCCAAACGGTCTCGTTTTTATTTATTAAAAAACTCATCTCTAGTGGAAATAGCGATTTTCCCATGTGAAAATAAAATATCCCAATCTAGGATTAAATGACATGATTGTACCTCGATATGCGCACAATGACCGAGTTTGACTAGCTGAAGGTCAAAGTCAACGTCGAGGACCAACAATTTGACTTCTTGTGATGTCTCCCAGAGATAATCCGAGGTTGCCGAGGATCAAGCCGAGCTCTCCGATCTTCTTCCCGAGATATCTAGCGTTATTCTCGAGGACTCTGACGATCTTCCCGAGGTGGTCGACAAGTGATCTGAGGTGTCCGACAACAAATGCGAGGTGTCTGAGACAAACACTTTGTTGGGGGTCTCTATCAGCAGAGCCTCTGATGCTTAAGTTAAAACGAGATTCTTAAACACAAAATTCTTCCTACAAAATTGCGTACCCTTATAGTGTTACTAGTGCCCCTATTTATAGTGTTTAGGACCTGATGACATGTAAAGCAACATGATTACGTGTCACTTTTTTACTTCCTCCCGTGGTTTTGCCTTCCAGATGTCTATTCGTTCCGATGTCCCGTTAAAGAATGCCCAATCGGATTAGACCACTCAAACATAAGTCTAAAACTAACTAAAAGCACATAAGGTCCCTCTTGATTGTCTCGATATTGCGTCCTATACGTCCCTTACCGTTACCAACTTACCATTAGCAAAGCCGTTGTCATTACTGTGATCTTTGCGCCATGAATGACAATGTTCGGTGCCAAGACCTATTCCTTGTGGCTGTCAAACACGTTGAAAACATCAGTAACTAGATTCTGTCGGACCACCGAATGTATCCTAAAAACTGCCATGTTGAAGAAAACAGTCAGGTCGACATAGGAATTCAAGTGGGTGCATTGCGAAATTGGTAGTCTAGTCATCGCCGTTAAGTCCTCTTCTTCTTTGAACTGTTTCAAAATCTCTTCTACCGTGAACTCCTCCAATGACATTAACTCATCTTCTTCCTCCAACCATTTAAAAATGTCTTCTGCCGTAAACTCCCCTTCCAAATCCGCGTTTAGCTCATCGTTTCGTCCCTCCAATCCTTGTAACTTTTCTTAAACATCTTTATATACTTCTTAAAACTATTAAGCACCAACCCATTAAACAAAATCCGAAAGAGAGAAACCAAATCAAAGATTACCTTAGAGTTGAGTCAGAGGACCTCCGACAAAAGAGCTGAGAAGAGCTTGCTCATCTTCTGTCTCATTCCTTGCTCTTCCATTTTGAGGCTGGTTTCCTTGAAGTCGAAGTGACGTTTTGGGTCTGGACGTCTTTGTGTTCTTCTTCCATTGCTTTTTGTATCTAAATCCTTAGAAGTAAAATCACAGATAACCCAAGGACCATGGCAGGGATTAGGGAAGAGAAAGGAGAAACATAGGTGAATGGTCAGCTTGGTCCAGAGCAAGAATTAATCATTTTTTTGCTGGATTTCCTTTGTAGAAGGATGCATATGCAAATCTTCCTCCCTTATGCAGAGGCAAAGACAATCTGAACTGAAAACTTTTAAGAAAACAAAAGAACACATCCAACAGGAGAACAAGGAACATCCACCAAAAGTCTAAAATACACTAAGCACATAAGGCCCTCTTGATTGTCTCGATATCGCCTCCTCTTCCTCCGTTATCGTTAACGTTCGCAATATAGTCGTTACTATTACCGTGATCTTTGTGCCACGAACGACAATGTCTGCTGCTAAGACCTCCACCTTTTGGCTTTCAAACACATTGAAAACATTAGTAACTAGATTCCGTTGGACCACCGCTCGATAGGGGTGTCAATTTTACCTGTTTAACTAGAACTGAATCGGAACCGGAACGAGAACCGAAAACACTGGTTCCGGTTCCACATTTTTGGGAACCGATTAAAAAGTAACCGGAACTGGAACCGAACCGACACTAACGGTTCTGGTCCTGGGTAGCCTAATATGGAACTGAACCGATAAGAACCGGTACCAATAAATAAATATAGTGTAAATATTCTCATATTCTCAAGATTTGGCCCAATATATCCAGAACCGGAACCCGACATAAATACATAATCGGTTCCAGTTCAGGATCCATCACCTTGAGAACTGGAATTGTTAAGGAACCGAACCGATAAGAACCGGAATCGATTATTCCGGTTCCGGTCGCCTTAGGAACCGAACTGGAACCGACCCGTTGACACCCCTACCACGCGAATGTATCCCAAAACCACCATGTTGTTGGAAACAGTCATGTCGACATATCCCAATAATCCTCTCCTATCGTTACCATTACCAATTGCCGTTACCATTACCATTACCATTGTGTCTTTGTGCCATGATCGGAAGTGTTAGCTCCCAAGAGGATTCTGACCGCCCACAATATGAGCCACATTACATACTTTTAGAGGATTCTCACCATTTGTTTGGCCAATTCCTATATGGGCCTATAAACCAAAAATCAGCTTGATTAGTGATTTGTAAGCGTTGGATTTGAGTCATTTTGATGGGTTGATTTGAACTCTGTGAATTTGAGCATTACTGGCCATTATTTGAGTACAAGGATCCAAAGGTTTTAAATCACTAAGAAGGCTGATTTTTGGTTTGTAGGCCCATATAGGGATTCGCCAATCATCCATACGGTCATAGTCCTGTAAAATTATGCTACGTGGCTCATATTGTGGGCGGTCATATAAGTTTTACTCGCCTGGCAAACATGGCCTAATTCGAGTAAAATTTCTGTCACGACATTGTGACTGAAGCTTCTGTCACAACGCACAATATGAGCCAATGGCACACTTTTAGTGGAAGCTGACCGTATGGATGTTTGGCCAGTCCCTTGGTGGACCGCAAACCAAAAAATCAACCTGATTAGTGATTTACAACCTTTGGATCTTCGCACCCAAAATAACGAGTAAAACTTGTGTCACAAGATGTTGTGACAGAAGCCGGTCACAGCACTCAATACGAGCCACGTGGCATACGAACAGATGGCTGACCGTATGGATGTTTGGCCAGTCACTCGGTGGCACCTAAAAACCAAAAATCAGCCTGATTAGTGATTTACAACCTTTGGATGTTTGCACCCAAATAACGCTCAATAATGCTCAGATTCTACCGTTAAAATCAACCCATGAAAATAACTTCAATCGAATTGGTTAGAAATCACTAATCAAGCTGAGTTTTTGTGTACCGGCCCACTGATGGACTGGCCAAACATCCATACGGTCATCGTCCTCTAATAGTATGCCACGTGGCTCGTACTGAATGCTGTGACCGGCTTTCCATCACAACATCTTGTGACACAAGTTTTACTCCAAAATAACGCTCAATAATGCTCAAATTCCTATAGTTAAAATCAACCCATGAAAATAACTTCAATCGAATCGCTTAGAAATCACTAATCAGGCTGATTTTTGGTTTATAGGTCCACCGAGGGACTGGCCAAACATCCATACGGTCATCGTCCACTAAGAGTATGCCACGTGGCTTGTATTGTGCACGCCTAATTCTTTATTCTATCATTGCAAGCTTCTTGTTAGTTTCAGGAGAACATCATCCCTACGTTTCAGATTGTTAGGTGGTCATTGAAATCGTGAGGTGTGTATCACGATGACAATCCAACAGTGCATACCTAGAGAAGATGTCCTCCTGAAGCTTACAGAAACACAGCTCAGGCTGGCATTTTGGACATTTTGTAATGTTTCAAAATGCAATCAAGCCATTTTGAACATTTTTTTTGTTAAATTTCAAATGCAATCAAGTTAACGGTCTTCTTTCTTCCTCTCCCTGGAATGACCAACCACGCATCTCTCCTCTTAAGCTGCATCAGAACAAGATCTCTCAGACAAACCCAACAAATTCACGCCCAATTCCTCTTAAACTCCTCATTTGCAGATACCCATCTCGCCAATCTCACCATTGATTCCTACTTTAAATGCGGAGAGCCCGATCTCGCATCTCGACTGCTCGATCAAATGCCTGAAAGAGATAGGAATTCTTTCTCTTGGTCTCCTGCCATCGCCTTTTATTCGCAGAATAAAGAACCTGAAAAGGCCCTTCGGATTTTCCGGTTGATGAATCGAGATGGGTGCGATCCCAATCGATCTTCTCTTATCTCTTCTTTGAACTCGTGTAGCAATTTATCCAAATTGATCCTAGGGAAACAACTTCATTCACAACTTTTGAAGAGAATACCACCGTCCGATGTGATTGTGGGCAACATCTTGATCGATTTTTATTCAAAATGTGGCCAATTGAGTGATGCGATACGGGCGTTCGATGATATTCTTGTCAAAGATTTGGTATCATGGACTTCGATGCTTTCAGGATATTCTCAGAACGGATTGTGTAAAGAAGCATGGAAGTTTTTTGCATTAATGAATGGCCATGACATGGGGTTTAGCCATTATGCTTTCTCGGTTGTTGCAAAGGCTTGTGGTGAACTTGAAGAAATTAAGCCAGGGGAAGAACTCCATTGTTTGGTGTTGAAAATAGGCTTTGAGTCTCATGTGTTTGTCGCAAGCGCACTCTTGGATATGTATTCTAAGCATGGCAAGCTTGCATGTTCACGTAAGATCTTCGATTCGATGGTTGAACCCAATGTTGTTTCTTGGACTTCAATCATCACCGGATATGTCCAAATTAACGAAGGAGAAGAAGCACTTAAATTATTTAGGCGTCAGATATGCATAGGGGTCACACCTGACCCATACTCACTCTCGAGCATCCTTGCCGCATGTGCAAACATTCCAGCGCTTGTATTTGGGAAGCAAGTACATTCATGTATCATAAAATCAGGATTCGAATTCCAAATTTTTGCAGGCAATTCTCTTGTTGGTATGTACTCGAAATGTGGGTGTTTGTCTGATGCGCAGAGAACACTTGATTTGATGAGCATAAGGGATGTTGTAACATGGACAGCAATGATTGCAGGTTACGCGCAACATGGGCGTGGAACCAAGGCATTGAAGATATTTGAACGGATGAGGGAAGAAAACATGAAACCGAATTCAATCACATTTGTTGCGGTCTTGTCAGCATGTAGCCGGTCGGGCTTGGTTGAAGAGGGAATTCAGCATTTTCTATCGATGGAAACAGCTTACGGGATTGAGGCAGGGGAAGAACACTACACGTGCATGGTTGACCTCCTTGCACGGGCCGGCCGTGTGAAGGAGGCTGAGGAGTTCATTAGGGAGATGCCTTCTGAGCCTAGTGCAAGTGCTTGGGGTGCACTGTTGAGTGGGTGTAGGGCTAGTGGGGAATTGGTGATAGGGTTGAAATGTGCAGAACAGCTCTTTAGATTGGAGCCCAAGTCAGCTTCTAATCATGTTCTCCTGGCCAACATGTATGCTTCTAATGGGATGTGGGATGAGATGAGGATAATACGAGGGCTGATGAAGGAGAAGGGTTTGAAGAAGGAGAGTGGTTATAGTTGGATTGAGATTGGGAGGGATGTGAGTGTTTTTGGTGTTGGTGATAACTTGCACCCACAAAGCGATCTAATCTATTCTATGATGCATCAGATATCGTTGGCGATGGAAGATATCATATAACTTGATTATTTAACCCTTATAAATACATGGACAATTTCACACATACATGGAGACACTGCAGACAGAGGTAAAACAAAGTTCAACCAACTAGAATTAAGGTTTAGGACCCTAAGAATGTATCAACCTTGTTGTTTGTTCCCCTTGACAGAAACTTCATGCAGATGGGTGGTTTCACACCAGCAAGAGCAAGTATCGAACTAGGCAAAGTCCATATCCCGTCCCCACAAATCAGACCGGAAGCTACTGCAGGTCCAAATGCTTCTGCCTTGGCCTTGTTCACCTTCTCCCATACAAATAAGATCAGGCTCCCAACACACATATCAATCGCGAAGTAGGACCCAAGATAGAATGGTATCGCCATCGCCATTGGGAGTGGAATAAACCTTGACCATTTCTTCCCCAAGGCATCTCTAATGGAGTTGATGAGAATGGCTGCTGCAAAGAAGACGTAGCAAAGCATCAGGCAGTGCTTTGGTAGGGATGAGAAGCCCTCGACTCCCAGGATCGACATGTTGCGGTAGACGAGAGCAAAAGGAGCAGGGTATTCCGATCCGGGAATCCCAAGGTCTTTGAAAGCCTTGAAGAAGAGCCAGAAGACACAAGGCGAGATCACACAGCCCATTGCTGTCCCAATCACTTGGCTCACAAACATGGATCGTGGTGAAGCTAGGGTCATGTACCCAGTTTTGAAGTCCTGCATGAGGTCGGAGGCTGTTGAGACTATATTCATCATGACCCCACATGCTGCAAGACCAGCGAGGACCCCACCATGTGAGGCCCCAGCCCACGCGCCAATTGTGAAGATAGCGAGCTTCCCATAGGTGGAAGCAAGTGACCAGTCAGTGAGGCCACATCCATAGGCGTTACAGAAGGCGAGGACTGGCGCGAAGATATAAATAACCAAGACATAGTACCACTTGAGCTGGTGGAAAATGTGGGGAAGAGTGGCCATTGAGATAGCGGCGATGGCAACATAGCCCCCGACTGCGAACCATGGTGGGATTTGGTCTTTGAGGAAGAGTTGGGTTCTGCGTTGGTCGTCGAAAGAGAGAGCTGGGTTCTCAGGAATGGGTTTCCCAGGAGTGTGGCGTTCAGCAACAGGAAGTACAATGCCGGACTCTTTGCGGCGAAGTTGCTGACGCAAGCCATATATAGTGCGGTTCAGAACCTTTAAGAAGTTGTAGAGGCCATCACCAAGGATCATGGCAATGGCAATGAAGACCTGTAATGAAGGCACAAGTACATGTTAATGAAGAAGAAAAAGTTATCCAAAATGCAAACCATGTTGCACCATGGGTAACTGCAAATCGTCCCTGTTCTATCACAATTCATTGATGGCTTGAACACCAATGATTTAGGTTTTCGAGCTGAGTGCTGGATACTTGTTCTATACTTATCAAAATCATCCTAGATGCTCGTATGACTCGACAGTAATTAAACTTCCATACTCATTCAATTAATGCTATAAGAGTGATGGGAAAAACAGAAGTTATGAGCTGATTTTTTATAAGTAATGGGTTTGCCGCATATCGCTGTTGTTCATCATGAAAAGAAAATTTACCCTGTAACCTTGAAGGCCGTGGAGGCTGCTTGGGCTGAGATCTTTGGAGTACCAATCACCCTTTCTAGCATCTATGAGAGGCCACATAATACCCCATGAAAGAATTGCTCCAACAAGCAAAGATATGTTTATGATGTATGGACAGATCATCCCAACCCCGACATAAGTTGCCGAGAAATCGAAGTAAAACCTGTTTCAAACAACAATGCATAATGGAGATCAAAATTTAGGAATTAGAAAGAGTATAGCCTGTTAGCGACTCTAGCTTGGCTTTGGAGACTCAGAAAACTGAGGACATTTTGTTACAAGAGCTGTAATATGGTGCACCTGATGTCCATGGTGCATGCGATCGAGGAATACAGAACTGCGCCTTATAGTTCATGTTTGTATAAATATAGAGAGGGGGTTATATCTACCTGTTCTCAAAGGCTTTGAGACCGAATGTAGGGAAGCTTCCAAATCCACAACCATCTCCTGCAGTGAAGAACCACTGGAAGAAGCCCCACGAGAAGCTGAAGGAGAAGAACTTGCCCAATGCCTTCACTTGTTTCCTAGAATATCAAGCGTAAAACAATGAGAACTCTTCAAATGATTTGTTTGATTGAATTTAATGAAGAAAGATTGCTAACAAGGTGTAATATGAAGTCTCACTTTGCTAGCTTGGCTCCCTGAGGAGTGTGGAAGCTGTTGATAAGATGTGCAGTTGCAGTGCCGCTTGGGTAGATCAGCTTAAAGTCTATGACCATGATCTGAAACCAACCATTAGCTGCAACATCAAGATCTAAGGAACATAACACAATGAAAGAAAGAAATCAAGTCCCTCAGTTTGATCCCAGATGGGAGTTGCTTAGATTTTTCATATCAGTCTGTACCTTTCGAAGTGGCACCACAGAGAAGAGGCCGAGAAAACTGACGACAAAGAGAAATCCGATCATCCATCCCAGTTCTGGGTTCTTAATGTTCTGTGCATTATTTGCTTCGGTCGATTGTTTCGCAACAACCTCGCTCATTCCGAAAAGGTAACTCCCAAAGCCTCCTGTTAAGGATTCAAATTACCCAAAGACTCTTGTTTATGATTCAAATTCAACTGAAGTTGTGGATCAAAGCAAGATTAGTAGCAAAAGGCTTGTCTCTTGACTGTTCTTAAAGACCTCATATATACTTGACAAGCTTAGCTTGCAAAGCAGAACTCGGAGTCAGTTAGCTACTGAGTCGCGTTGGCTTCAGAATTGAGCCAGTTCACCAGTCGGGCCTAAAATCCGATGGGTGTTCGGAATTTTTGAAGTGGCGATCATGTGCCCGATGATCGTGTGCCACATATACATGGGGTTTAGGAAAAAAAAGTAACCATGGGTATATGTGGCATGCGATCATTGGTGCATGATCACCGCTTCAAAAAAATTATTGTGGAAATAATTGACCCTGACTTGTTGAATCCATGTCAAAAATTACCGTCACACCGGTACTTAGCAGCTCTTGACTGAAGGGGCAATTCTGGAAGATTAATTTGGAGGGTCAAATCTGAAAATAAATAAGCTTCCAATAGCTGAGTTGGTCAGGCTGTGTGGGATGTGGGGGGGTTTAAGTTTTTAAGAGTCAAAGTCAATGTTCAAGAGAGGAAAGTTTCAAGAATCTAGTTTGCTTAATTTAAGGAAAAAGGCAAGAGAGGAAGTCGAACGTAAAACCCTTCTATCTTGGCACATGCAAATAAAGAAATAAAAGCCATATTCCTTCATGTGTGGGGTCCATTTGCCAGATTTTGATGTAACCCGGTTTTAAAAGCGGCTGTTTTTTGGTAAACGTCATGACGGGTAACGGGTACGCAACGTTCTCTCCTCAGTCATCAATTAGGGATAGACCCAGAGATCCGATCTGATCCAAAAAATCTGGGTCCAGAACCTTATTTTTACTTATCAAATCAATACCCAGATCAAAGATCGTCGATCCGATCTCTTGTTGGATCGGTACCGTATTGACCTTATTTTCGATCAGATCGGAACTAGAACCAATCTAATCATATCGGATTGGTACCAGAACTGAATTTTATTGATCCGATCAAGTTTGGATTGGATATCTTATCAGATCGGTACCAATACAGACTTGAATCCGATCCATTGTCAGCTGTAGGTGTCAATTTGTACCCGTTTGACCGAAACGGAACTGACCCGTTGACACCCTTTAGTAATAGTCTAATAGACAAAGAAAAAGTTTTTTGGTTTGGATAGAGATCATAAGATGTATGAGTTGTGAATTGTATACCCACTATATGTGGATGACACACACCTTGACTGGTGTTTGGGTAGTTCTCAAAGAAAGTGATGATGCTTGAGATCACCTTATTGGTCGATGATATCCTCGGAGATCCCGGGTGGACCGCCGAATCATCCAAGAAATCTTTCAAAAACAACGGCTGGGTGTTGAAAACTTGAAATATTAATTTGGAGGATGGTTGACGTTTGGGTGTGAAAACGACATATAACAAAGACGGCCGTCCAGCCTGTCTCTTTGCCATTTATATCGACAGACAATTTTTATGACGCACTGTCATCGAGACCGTGACAACCTACAATATAAGCCACGTCGCATATTATTATAGGAGTAGAACTTTGATGACAGCACGCAATATGAACCACGTGGCATACTCTTACAGGACTCTGACCCTATGGATGTTTTTCCAATCCCTAGGTAACGCCCCCAGTCCGTTTAACCGTTAAAACGGCCTCCTTTAAACCTTGGGTGGACCTACAAACAAAAAAATCAAACCATGAAAATAACTCCAATCCAACGCCTAAAAATCACTAATCATGTTGATTTTGGTTTCGATGTGGTTCATATTGTGGGCTGTCATCAAAGTTTTAACTGTATCGTGTGTTTGCAAACGTACGTAAAAAAGTTGCCTCCTTTCAAACTATATCACAAACAGAATCCTTGATATCTCCACCGTTCATTTGGTGGGCTATTTTCTGGTAGAACGTTGGACCAAATTTAGCTAGATCAGATGGGCTAAGTAGGTGGGCCACTTTTGATCGAGCTCTATATGACAGAGCCGCTTAGCAGTCCCTATGAACCAAATGGCACACTCTTCGAGACCACTAACCGTATGGATAGGTCGACCCACAAACCAAAAATCAGCTTGATTTGTGATTTCTATCCATTGGATCTGCGTAAACCAAATAATGCTCGTATCCCACGGCTAAAAATCAATCCAAGAAAGACTAAAAATCCAGCGGCTAGAAATCACTACTTGGGCTGCTTATTGGTCCATAAGACCACCAAAGGGTGGGCCAGACATCTATATAGTCAGAGGTGTAACGACCTGGATCCACCTTCTTCGGATCACGTCAGATGTAATTACACTCTATAAGTCAAACATTTTAAAACTGATTATGGTAATAAATGAAGCGATAGTTTGAAGTTGTTTACAAAAAAAAAAAAGGTTTGAAGTACTATATTAATTAAGCTACTGATCTCATAGTCCCGCTAGTAAGATAATAAATTACTACCAACGTTAAATCAGTTGGATTTGTTTTTAAATCATCATAGGTATCACACCCTAGTCATATACAACTAATTTCCTGTTGTACCAATGCAACCAAGACCGGATGGTATGGCTGATGATCCACTGATACAAAGGGAGTACTATTGTATAGTTGTATAACATTACACCGAATCAATTGCTAATGCATTTTACGAACGTTCAAACTGAACACGTTCCAAGTATGAGTAAAACTTCGGTCACAGTGCGTGGTGACTGGTGACCGAAGCCACGTGGCATACTATTAGTGACGCTGGCCGTATGGAAGTTTGGCCAATCACTAGGTGGACCTACATACCAAAAAAAAACTGATGAGTGCTAAGCGTTGGATTGAAGTTATTTTCATGGGTTGATTTTAACTGTAGAAATTTGAGTATTATTTGGGTGCAAAGATCCAAAGGTTGTAAATCACTAAGCAGGCTGATTTTTTGGTCTGCAGGTCCAGCGAGGGACTGGACCAACATCCAAACGGTGAGCGTCCTCTAATAGTGTGCCACGTGGCTCGTATTGTGCATGGTGTCCGGCTTCGGTCACCACGCACTGTGACCAGTTTTACACTCGAAGTAACGCGTCGCAGTAACACTACCGATGATTGTGGTGGCGCCGGAGCCTATATCACCGTCGACACGAATATCTAGGCGTGAGTTTTAACAAATCAACAGTGATAAGAGGCCTTCAGTGCTACTAAAGACATAACGGTGGTTCTTGAGACTTACCGCTAAAGGCTATGCCGGAGGAGGCGACGACGCATGTCTGAATAACGGTGTTCTCCTGCCGTGTGAAAGGTTGCTTCAACATTCCAGATTTGTCTAGAAACTTCGTCCACGTCTTCACGAAGAAAAACCCCAAGAGACCCGCAGACACGTTCAGCGACGGGATGATCCCAGTGGTGAGATTGAGCTTCATCACGATGAAGGTGAACAACACTCCAAGTACGAAGCTCACCACGAAAGCTCTGATCGTAAGCTGATCTCTCCATGATGGGACCTCTTCGTTCTCGAAGACCCGTTCGATCGACATCATCTCATCCTCCTCTCTTCCTATTTTCTTCTCTTTATGCGACTCCATCTCCGGTATCTCACGATCCACCGGTATATCGCGATCTACCGGATCAGAGATTGCATCACCGTTCTCGACTCTCTCTCCTTCTAATCCCATATTTGGATTCCTGAGAATGGGATCTGAATTGAACTCCTCAGGTCTTTAAATGTGTAGGAAGCATAGAATATTCTGTGCTCCGTCTTATCTGGTACGTCGCGGTCCTTATTAATAAAATAGTCTTCGATTGTTTTTATACTTTAATCGATGAAAACCTAGCGCTGGCCGCTGGTCGATGTTTTAAAGTCCCAATCAAGGAATAAATGATCCGGCATCATGCACTTACGACGGAATCCAATCGTCAAGACCCGTGATGATCGTGATCACGAGGCTGTATAAATGTGGGACCCAAACCCATTTTATTAATATAAAAGTTAGAGAGGGAAGTGCAGTGACGAGGACAAAAGGTGAGCGTGATTAATACGATGGCGTGGGCGGTAGGTCGTAGGTAGGCGTCCTGCTTGTTCTATTTCTAACGTACCCCCTGATGCGTAATGCGCTTGCTACGTGGATAATTAATTCATTTTCACAGCTAATAAGAGCGTCCATACTTGGTTGCGTAAGTTAGAGATGTCTTTGTAGCTAAGTTGGGATTAAGAGTAGAACTTTGCTGACCGGTACTGTCAGCATAATTGCTGACCGACCACGATATGGGCCACGTGGCATATTATTAGAGTTTTCTGACCTGTTTGGCTTGATTTTTAACTGTGGAATTTGAGCATTATTTTATTTGGGGTACAGATATCCAAAGGTTTGAAATCACTAATCAAGCTGATTTTTAGTTTGTAGATCGACCTAGGACTGGTCAAGCATGCAAACAGTCAGTGTCCTCTAAGAGTTTGCCACGTGGCTCATATTGTGGTCAGGCAGCAACTTTGCTGACCGGCGCTCATCAGCAAAGTTCTACTCAGGTTAAGAGGAATTGATATTATATTATCTTTCTTAAACTAATATTCAACATTGTCGTATCAAAAGTCTGTCCATTGATTGCCGTCAGATCAAAGGTCAAATAAAAAATTGATGAACCCAATGTTCATTGGTTGGTTCAAAATCAAGCTACAGATTAGGGCTGGCAATGGATCGGGTTCGAGTCGGATTGGTACTGATTTGGTACCGATCTAATATGAAATCCAATCAATCCGACCCGATCCGGACCCGATTAGATCAATAAAATTCAGTTCCAGAACCGATCCGGTATGATTAGATCGGTTCCGGGTCCGATCCGATCTCATATGTATATAATATATATATATATACATTTATTAATTCCATTGGGCATATATTTAAATAATATATATTTTTAAATACTTTTAAGTAATTAAATAAATATTATATATAGAATAGATATCGGGTCTATATGGGATCGGGAACAAGGTAGATCCGGAACCGATCATCGGATCGACAATCTATGATCCGGTACCGATCCGATACCAAAAAATAAAGTTCTGGACCCAATTTTTTCGGATAGGATCTCGGGTTTGATCCGATCCATTGCCAGCTTACAGATTGCTTTCTAGTTAAACCCGAAACCTTAAAGAAGTCTAATGTGGAAATGTCAAGTGTAGTTCTAAAGAGCACACATAATTCCTCAAGATGTGTGTAATTAGATTTAAGATCCAACGGTGTGAACTTAAGGACGTCATTCTCCTGTTGTGGTCCATAGAACCACTTTAAAAAAAGCTCCATTTCACTAATTGATTTCACATTTTCTCCTTGTTTTTTCTGTCTCAAGTCAGATCTTGCCGGCCCCAAAACTCTGGGGATGGATAAAACCAGCTGTCTAATTTGACGGTTTAGATGGATTCTAATCACAAGTAGGCGTGTCAATTTGTAACCGATAGGAACTGTGCTCAATTATATCGGTTCTATGACTTACTACTTCAGAATTGAACCCAAAAGACCCAGAACTGAAGTAAGTAATAGGTTAATTCTGGTTCTTGGTACATTAGAATCCAGATCGAATCGGCCTGGAACTGAACCTGTTATAAATGAACATAATAGGTTCCGGTTCCGGTTCCGGTTCCAGGTAGCTTGATACGCAAATCGGAACCGTTGATACTCCTATGATCAAGTGATATATCGATTACTTGCTCTTATCCGAAAATCCAAATATAAAAAATGGGTCCCATGGAAAACCTCGATCATGGGAATGAACGGTGGATGTCGACCCACTTACATATTACAATACTATGAGTCACGATGATGGAATAAAGAGGCCTTGAAGGAGATAGGCACATTGAAGATGTGATTGAACTGAATCATTGACTCTTGAAATGAGACAATAGTGGGAGGGGAAGGGATGGGGACCCCAATGATAAGGATCGTTGCAGTGTCACACATGGTTGGACACAAAAAGCTTTAATGGTCCAACTATATACAGGTCACTTTATAATAACAAATGTGAAAAGGAGGGACCAGTCCAAGGTCCAAGCCGACTATGATTGTCATGGGACCTATGCTTATCTTATAAACTGTATACATGGTCCCACCCACCTACCCACCCATGATTCATCCTATACAGGTCCTTCAACACGTGTGCTTGATGGAAGTAGGGGAATTTCTAAATCGATCTGATTTTTTGGCTAGGGCCCATCCAAGTGGTGATCTGCTAAATGAACGGTTTAAATTGATGAGTAGTTGGCATTTGGCTGACGTGTAATGTGTGTCATGGTGTAAAGTTGTTCATCCTCCATTAGCATTTGATGTGATCAGTACAACTATTTAGTCAATAAAATAATATTTTCCAACCAGTTGTTGAACTTTGTTTTCCATGCCTAACATCCTTAGGAGGACATCCTCCTTAAGTCAACGCCGTTGGATTGTCCTCGAGATACATACCACATGAGCCCAATGACTATCCAATGGCCCGGGGGCCTAGCGATGTTCTAGTCCTGATGAGGGTGACAGCATTATTTATCAAGGGAAGTCGAGAGCAATCCTTTTTGGGCATGCTTGGCAGCAATGAAAAGGATATATCCCAATAAGGTTAGAATCTTGAGATTGGATTTGGACCCATTGAACGGTGGGTCCCACCACTGGTCGCTTGTGGAATCAAAATGAGATAGGTGGAGACCCTCAGAAAGTCCATGTCCATAAGCCAGTGGAGACATGAATGAAGTCAAGCGGCTGATCTTTGTACTTTGAACGGTGATATTATCACGTGGCACACTCTTCTGGTCCCCCTGACCATGATTTATTGGCTTCCCCTTGATGGATCTATACACAATAAATCAGCCTGATTGGTGATATACCATGAATAATGCTTGAATCCAATGGTTAAAAAACACCCCATGAATAATGCTTGAATCAATAAAGCTGATTTTGGTGTGTAGGTCCATCAATGGTGGTCCGATCATTCATGGATCAGTGGGCCCGAAAAGAGTGTACATGGCACATTTTTATGGTCTGAACAATGGTACAAGAAAATTTTCGTCGGTCTAAAGTTTTTGCCATGGTTTTAAAAACGGCCGTTTAAACGGTAACGCCCGAAGCCCGTTTCCGTTTAAACTGTTTAAACCCGTTTTATCGGTTTTGAAAAAAATGGCCCTTTTTTTGTTTTAACGGCCATTAAAATCGTTTAAACGGCCGTTAAAATCGTTTAAAAAGCTGTTTAATTTCAAAAGAATTTGTAAAAAACGGCCGTTAAAACTGTTAAAATCCGTTTAATTTTCGTTAAAATCCGTTAAATTCCATTTTTTTTATTTTTCAAATTTCAAAATTTGAATTTCAGCGCCACTTTTTCCATTTTTTTCCGTTAAAACCGTTATAATCTATTTAATTCCATTTTTTCCCATTTTTGCCCCTGACCGTTTCAATCCGTTTTAACGGTTTAAACGGTAACGCCCCCAGTCCGTTTAACCATTAAAACGGCCTCCTTTAAACCTTGGTTTTTGCACCACGAAGTCCACGACTGGCGACACCGCCGCCATCATTGTCGTACATAATACATATCACATTTGCACGTTGACAAGGACAAGAGAACTATAGATCATGGTTTTAAAAACGGCCGTTTAAACGGTTTTAACGGCCGTTTGAACAGTAACGCCCTAAGCCCGTTTCCGTTAAAACCGTTTAAACATATTTTATCGTTTTTGAATAAAATGGCCGTTTTTTTTTTTTGTTTTAACGCCGTTAAAATCGTTTAAACAGCCGTTTAATTCTGAAAAATTTTGGGAAAAAAAGCCGTTAAATCTGTTTAATTTCTGTTAAAATCTATTTTTTTTAATTTTCAAATTTCAAAATTTGTTCCTTCAAAATCGTTAAAATCTGTTTAATTCCGTTAAATTCCAATTTTTTCTATTTTTGCCACTGGCCGTTTAAACGGTAATGCCCCCAGTCTGTTTAACCGTTAAAATGGCCTCCTTTAAAACTTGCTATAGATATGTAGGAACCAACGTTTAAAAGGGGCCGTTATAATGGACTTGGGCGTCACCTGTTTTTCCATTATAACGGATTGTAATGAACAGTGGCAAAAACGGAAAAAATGGAGAAATAACAAAATAACAAGAACAACGGCACTAAAATTCAAATTCAAATTTTAAATAAAATTTGTAACGGAAAATAGAAACAGAATGAAAAATAATAGATGTTTTTTAACAATTTTTTCTTCATATATAAAAAAACAATAACGGCCGTTGTTTTTTGAGCATTAAAATGGTACATAACGTAACGGGGAATTTTCGAATCCGTTAAAACGGCCATTTATAAATGCAGTTTTTCAAACCAGGGTATGAACAATAAGCGAAAATAGTCCATGCAACAAAATATTTTCACAACAAATCTGATCTTTATTTTAAGGTAAATGAAAATTCTAATTGCACCCTACAAATTCCATAAGCAACCCATTTGGGTGCATTTTGGCTGAAAATGCCCTTTGACCAAAAAAAAAAAACCAACACCCCTCTTCGTCCCTCCCTCCCTCCCTCCTTCCCTTTCCACCTCTCTTTCTCAAGGAAGACGCAGTCGTCGCCGCCACCACCACCATCACAAGTCTCTCTCTCTCTCTCTCAGGCCCCACGACGTTAACTTCCGTGGGGCCTGAGAGAGAGAAAAAGGTGGAGAGGGAGGGAGGGACGAAGGATGGGTGCTAGGTGTATTTTTTTTTGTCTAAGGGCATTTTTGTCTAAATGGGGTGCTTATGGAATTTGTGGAGAGCAAATAGAATTTCCCCAATGTAAAACATCACTGGTTCAAGAGTATGCCCCGTGGCTTATATTGTGGTCGGTCAACATATGAGAACTATAGATATGTATGAACCAACGTTTAAAAGGGGCCGTTATAACAGTATAACTGACTTGGGCGTTACCTATTTTTCTGTTATAACGGATTGTAATGCTCAGAGGCAAAAAATGGAGAAATAACAAAAATAACGGGAACAACGGCACTAAAATTCAAATTCAAATTTTAAATAAAATTTGTAACGGAAAACGGAAACAAAATGAAAAAACAATGGATGTTTTTTAACAATTTTTTCTTCAAATAAAAAAGAACAATAACGGCCGTTGTTTTTTGAGCATTAAAACGATACATAACGCAATGGGGAATTTCGGATTGAGCATTAAAACGATACATAACGCAATGGGGAATTTCGGAATCAGTTAAAACAACCTGTTATAAATGCAGTTTTTTAAACCATGGTATGAACAATAAGCAAAAATAGTCCATGCAACAAAATATTTTTCAGAACAAATCTGATCTTTACTTTAACGTAAAAGGGAATTCTATTTGCACCCCACAAATTCCATAAGCACCCCATTTGAGTGTTTTTTGATTGAAAATGCCTTTAGGCCAAAAAAAAAACACAAACCCCAGCACCCCTCTTCGTCCCTCCCTCTCCACCTCTCCACCTCTCACCATCCTCTCTACCATCCTCTCTCCACCTCTCTCTCTCTCTGAAAAGAAACCTAAAACTGAAAAAAGGGAGGAAGACACAATTGTCGCCGCCGCCACCACCATCACAAGTAAGTATCTCTCTCTCTCAGGCCCCATGGTAGTTAGTGCCATGGGGACTGTGTAGCTCACGACACCTCTCTCTCTCTCTGAAAAGAAACCCAAAACTGAAAAAAAAAGGAGGAAGACACAGTCGTCGCCGCCGCCACCACCATCACAAGTAAGTATCTCTCTCTCAGGCCCCACGGTAATTAATGCCGTGGGGACTGTGTAGCTCACGACACTAACTACCGTTGGGCCTGAGAGAGAGAGAGAGAGAGAGAGAGAGAGAGAGAGAGAGAGAGAGAGAGAGAGAGAGAGAGAGAGAGAGAGAGAGAGAGAGAGAGAGAGAGAGAGAGAGAGAGAGAGAGAGAGAGAGAGAGAGAGAGAGAGAGAGAGAGAGAGAGAGAGAGAGAGAATTTTTTTGGAGAGAGAGAATTTTTTTGGTCTAAGGGCATTTTTGTCCAAATGGTGTGCTTATGGAATTTGTGGGGAGCACGTAGAATTTCTCTAACTTAAAACATCACTTGTTCAAGAGTTTGCCATGTGGCTTATATTGTGGTCTATTGGTCAGCAGATGAGTGATGACCCTCATTAATCCGGAAGCCAGCCTAACTAACTTACTTAGAATACTTAAACACGTAAGTCGATATTTTTTGAAATCTGGGAACATGAATGAAGTCAACAGTCAACCAGCTGATGTTTGTATTTTGAACACTGATTTTTTCATTTTACTTGATTTATTATTTGGTATTTTAGTAACACCCCCTGAAATTTGAAAGTAAAATTTGTAATACCCCCCTATACTTTCAAACTTTAGGATTACCCCCCTTGACCTAGTTTAACCAACATTTGACTAACATTAAAATGTGATATGCAACATACACCTGTTAATGCAGCTATGGAAGGACCATAATATTGCAATTACAATGCTAATGACGTGTGATTCAAGTCCGTTTTAAACTCAAGTCAACCACTATTAAACTAAGTCAAGTGGGGTAATCCTAATCTTTGAAAGTACAAGGGGGTATTACAAATTACTTTCAAATTTCAGGGGGTGTTACTAAAATACCCTTTATTATTTGATAAAGAAAATATTTGTTAGTGGAGTTCAGTCCGGCGCCTAGTTGCCAAGTTCGTGAATAATTCACGAACAATTCATTTTACAAGGTAATTTTTGACCGTTTCGGACTCCGGCGTTGGTCGTTCCAGGGGAGAGAGATGGAGTGATATGAGAAGGGTGATCTGCAACAGGTTCATATTTGATAGGGTTAGAAGTTTTAAAATTTATTGATTTTTGGTGAGGATTATATCCATGATTAGGAGATCATCCTCACCAAAAATCAGCTCTTAACTCATCTGTATGAGGTTCTCACGACTGCGTGTCATTTTATAAGTCAAAAAGCATTAGTAACTTTATTCAAACATGAGTTTTTGATGAATCCATGGCATACTCTTGAAGATCATGTTTGGCCAATACTTTTGTGGACCTACATACCAAAATGTACTCCCGTCGGTGATTTCTAGCCGTTGGATTTGAGTCTTCCCCTAGGTTGGTTTTTAGCTTGGGATACTCAAATCCAACAGCTAGTAATCACCAATCAAGCTGATTTTTTGTTTATAGGTCCACGATGGGCCAAATATCCATACTGTCATTGGCCTTTAAGAGTTAAAAGCCTAACAGTTCAAACTCAGCAAGTATTGAATTTTGATTTGTAGTTTCTATGAGTGTGCCACGTGGCTCATGTGGACGTTGGTGAACGTCCTTGGGCAAAGACGTTAGTGAGCAAAACCGGCCGGACTCATGAGTCATGACAACCCTTTTTCAAACACAAAAATTGGAGTAAAACTTTGAGAGACGGATGAACAGCTCACTATGAGCCACGTGGCGTACTCTTATAGGACTCTGACTGTATGGATATTTGGCCAATCCCTAGGTGGACATACAAACCAAAACTAGTCTGATTAGTAATTTCAAACCTTTGGATCTTTGTACCCCAAATAATGGCCAATAATGCTCAAATTCCCAAACGGTAGTTAAAATCAAGCCATAAATATAACTGAAATCCAACGCCTAGAAATCACTAATCATGTTGATTTTTGGTTTGTAGTCCCACATAGGGATCTCATATTCTGGGCTGTCATTGGTCTCGATGACAGTCCTATGTCATCGAAGTTTTACTCGAAAATTCAGTTTTTGTTGTACTCGAAAATTCAGTTTTTGCTCAGGGACGCTCACCAACGTCAACATGAGAAACGTGGCACATTCTTAGACCACTAAATGTATAGATGTTTGGGGCATCCCTAAGTGGACCTACAAACCAAAAATAAGCATGTCTAACCTTTTTGGATTTTAGTCTTCTTCAGGGGTTGATTTCCAACAGCTGCAATCCAACACTTAGAAATCACTAATCAGACTAAAAAAGGAGTCACATATACTTTAAACCACCCTAAAAAAGAAAAATCATGTATACAAGTCCTCTAAAGATTTGTAAATCAAGCTCTTTCATAAAAGGCATACAATATCTCTTGTACAGAATCAATCCCTCGTATTTTTTAAAAGACATCAACAAAATCAACCCACAACTTACATTGGTTTAGGTCATGTTGTTCAATTCGATTATGACCATTCACAAAAAAAAAAAGAACACTAGAGACGGATGCTAAGTGGCGGTGAGCAATATTCATCAGTTATATCTAACTTTTGTTGTTTAGTCTGGGAAGACCATTGCCGTCTATGATTTTTTTATTTATTTTCCATATGTTTTAGCCATTCTCTTAATCAAAGGTATTCTCTTCGATAAGAAGAAACATAAGAATTTCTCATTCTTACATCCCAATCTATCCGATATCTAGTGTGCATGTTCTAATAATTTCCTTCTGAAACCAAGAAACGACGGCTCTATATATGTCAAACATAGCTTTATAAATATATCACATTTGCACAAATATACACATAAAAACCCAGTTTTTATCCTTCGAACAGCTTGCACTCAGTACCATTCTAACCGGCATTACTTACTATGGCCCTTCATTAACGAAGATTATGACTTAACCCCCCAAGAATGTATCTACTTTGGTGTTGGTTCCCCTTGATAAAAACTTCATGCAGATGGGTGGTTGCACCCCTGCTATAGCTAGGATTGATGCGGGCAATGTCCATATCCCGTCCCCACAGATCAGGCCAGACGCCACAGCCGGCGCGAATGCCTTTGCCTTCACCTTGTCCATCTTCTCCCACACAAACAATATCAAGCTACCGACACACATATCAATTGTGAAGTACGATCCAAGATAAAATGGGATCGCCATTGCCATCGGCAAAGGAATAAACTTCGCTACCTTCTTTCCTACAGTATCTTTCACTGCATTGATGATAATGGCAGCAGCGAAGAACACGTAACAGAGTGTGAGGCAATTCTTTGGAAGTGATGAAAGCCCCTCGACACCCAATATTGCCATGCTACGGAAGACAATCCCATTTGGAGCTGGATATTCTGACCCTGCAATCCCAAGATCGTGAAAGGCCTTATAAAAGATCCAGAAGACGCAAGGCGCAATGACGCAGCCCATTGCAGTCCCAATCACTTGGCTCACAAACATAGACCTCGGCGACGCTAGGGTCATGTACCCTGTTTTGAAGTCTTGCATGAGGTCGGAGGCTGTCGAAACAATGTTCATTATGACACCACATGCAGCAAGCCCAGCAAGCACCCCTCCGTGTGAGGCACCAGCCCATGCCCCAATAGTGAAGATGGCGAGCTTCCCGTAGGTTGAGACCAGGGACCAATCAGTGAGGCCAGTACCATAGGCATTACAAAAGGCTAGAACCGGCGCGAAGATGTAGAGGACCAAGACATAGTACCACTTGAGAGGGTGGAAAATATGGGGTAGGGTGGCCATGGAGATGGCAGCGAGGGAGATATATCCTAGAACTGCAAACCATGTCGGGATTTGGTCTTTGAGGAAGAGTTCAGTTCGGCGTTGCTCATCGTAGGAGAGAGATGGAGTGGTATGAGAAGGGTGATCCGCAACAGGTAGTACAATGGTAGTATCTTTATTGCGAACATGATAAACCAAACTGGAGATGGTTCGGCTCAAGACCTTGAAGAAGTTGTACAGGCCATCCCCTAGGATCAGGGCAATGGCAATGAAGACCTGCAATTAAACAACAAACTGAAGACGTTAACAAGGAACTGAAGGTTGCAAACTAGCTGACCATGGTGCTTGTGCACAAGGCCTGCTTAACACTACATAAAGCGCTACTTTCCTTCATCGTCCATTTATGAATCAGGTGATTGAGGCTCTAAAACTGACGAACTCCAGTGTTTGCTCGAAGAACTTCCAATGTTATCTATGATGCTGGTTGATTTAACCAGTTATTGAGCCTCATCACTACATAATTCATCATTGAGACTGATGGGAGATGTATAGACATAATCTTATCTTTTTTCAAGTAATGGAGCTACATCTCAATACTGTCTACCATAAATGGTGTTGCATGGACACGGACAAAGACACGAGTTGGAATCCTACGCATGTTGGGGAGTCAACGACGCCTCTGCACCATCAGATACACCCCTAACAACATTTTTTTAAAATTGTTAGGGGTATCCGATGGTGCAGACACAACATTCAGTGTTACTATTGGCCAGAAATTTGACATGAATTCATTTTTCTTGAATCACATTTTCGCCTTTTGTATGAGCAAACAAATAGATCTTGCTATGGGAGAATTCCATGCAGGATAAGACTTTTAATAGTAACCAAACATCCCCTTACAGATGATCAAAAATTCAGTCAAAAACTTCAGATAATTATGGATAGTGATCGGGTAATACGAGAATGATAAAATGGTGTTTCGGGCATTTAAAAACATACCTTATACCCTTGTAGGCCATGGAGACTTTTAGGTGGAAGATCTGCCGAGTACCAGTCGCCTTTCTTAGTGTCTATGAGAGGCCACATGAGTCCCCAAGAGAGAATGGATCCAAGAAGCACAGATATGTTTATGATGTACGGACAAATCATCCCAACTCCAACATAAGTAGCCGAGAAATCAAAGTAGAAGCTGTTTGCAGAGCAATTGAAAATCAAACAAACAAGTAAAAATCTTTAAAATTTACCAAAAGCAAGGACCAGGCCCAGCCCATTTACATCCCAAGTAAACATCTTTAAGTAGGGGTGTTAATGGGCTGGGTTTAGGATGGGTCAAGTTCTGCCCAAGCCCATCACGTGCTGTGACTTATCACAGGCAACAGATATAATGAACTATCCAATTTAATTCGGGCTGGGCTATGTGTATTTTATTAAAAGATAAGATAAAGACTGGCACATTTAATGGACTATGTGTAATTTTCCTATTTTTTTTATTTTTTTTCGTGTTTTGCATTAAATAGGCACTAGTAGAAATCATGGACCCCAGAGTCAGAATCGTCCAAGGGTGGACATTCGACGAGATCTTCGCCATGGAATTTTCACTTTTGGTCCAAATTCCTTCGTTAAGGCCATCAATAGGGTAACTTTAATATTTTAGAAAAGTTTTGTTTTAGCAATAACTTTAATTGTAAAAATCAAAATCATTCACTGTCGATTCTGACGTGTTTTTAGACTCTAGTATTATTAGTTTCCATGCTTAGTTCGGTTCTTGTTATTTTTAGTAATTTTCCTACTTTTATTTATTTGGTGTTTTGCATTAAATAGGTTATAAGCCGGAAGGCAAAGTAAGTTTCTGACCAATAGAATTTCGTGAATTACTTCTTTTGAGATTTTATTAATCCATTAATATATACATGAAAACCGATAATCGAATGACTAGATGGTATTCAATTCCGAGGTCGTCGAAAAACACATTCTAGTTCAAATATCCAAAACAAAAAAATCTAAGAAAATTCTGCAACAAAACAAGAAAGTTACATCTACCTGTTCTCATATGCTTTCAGACCAAATGTAGGGAAGTATAGGAAACCACAACCATCCCCAGCAGTGAAGAACCATTGAAAGAAACCCCACAAGAAGCTAAAGGAGAAGAACTTGCCTAAAGCTCTCACTTGTTTCCTTGAAGAATAAAAGGGAGAAGATTAGAGAAACAAAGGTGTGTTTAAGCTTTTAGAGTAAAGTGGTTGTCAACATAGTATCAGAGAGCAAGAGGTCCTAGTAGGTCGCGGGTTCGAGTCTCGGCAAAGTACAGAGGGGGCATGTTATTGGAGTGTGTTTTTTGGCTTTCTGACTAGCACTCCGCCTCTGTTAGACCCGCAGACCCTTCGATATACATTGTTACGCCTCTCTCTAACAGCTTAAGGTTTTAGAGTAAAATGGTTGTCAACATAATCAAAAACCAAAGCTGGGGTGATGGAAGTCGTACTTTGCGAGCTTGGCACCCTGTGGTGTATGGAAGCTATTGATGAGGTGTGCAGTCGCAGTGCCACTCGGGTAGATCAGCTTATAGTCTATGATCATGATCTGAAAAAACAAAGGTAGGCCCAGATAGAAAATTAAGGAAGATAGTTTCATGAATGAGTAAATCTTTTTTCCATGATATCATTAGCTAAACAGTCGATCAATAGCTGAATATTATAAAACCCGAAAGCTCGACTCAAATGAAGTATATAAAATCTCAATTTTATGGATGAAAGTATCCTAAAAAATGTCAAATCCCGCCTTTCTACTCGTTAATCGTCTTGCCTCGTCCGAGTTCTAAGTTGACTCGGACGAGTTGGGCTGGGATAGACTGACTAATGGAGTTCTTACAAATATTCTTACTAATGAGTTAAGGGATGATTTTTGGTGAGGGTGATGAGGAGATCACCCTCACCAAAAATCAGTAATTTTTAAAACTTCAAACCCTACCAAATACGGACCTAAATTTAACAGTGAAAAATGGATGGTCCAAACTTTTTCAATTTGCAATCTACTTTTCACAAGGCTACAAATGTTGGAATGGGCTGATATTTTGTGTGGTTGATATCCACATTGAGAAGAATATTATCACCAAAAATCATCCCTTAACTAATCCGCATGTGGGCCCCACGTCCATTAGTAAGAATATTAGTAAGAATTCCATTAGTCATTCTATCCCAGCCCTATATATATATATATATATGTTAATCATAATCTTTGTCTTTAGCAAGCGATTAACAATGTATAACACTTATTTAATAAGCATACGTGCATGGCATACATAGAGTGAGCCCTATTGACACAGCCGAGATCGTCAGGTGGCGAAGATTTAACTTACGAGTCGAGTTGAGTCAACTCGTTGAGCAGATACAAGTCGAGTCATTAGCCCAAGTGTACTAAAAAACTGTCAAAGTTCAGTTTAAAACTATATATTTTCATGAAGATTAGGTAATTCTGGTGAGATATATATACCTTTCGGAGCGGTACGACGGAGAAGAGGCCGATAAAACTAACGACAAAGAGAAATCCGATCATCCATCCCAATTGCGGGTTCTTAACATTTTCTGGGTCATTCAATTCTGTTGATTGTCTAGCTATAATTTCGCTCATCCCCAAAATGTAATGACCAAACCCTCCTGTTTTAAACAAACATACAATTCAAAAATGTTAATTATAGATGTTCTATGCAAATATTCTTGGTAATGGTAAAAAAAAAATGAACAAAATAACGGAAGTTATGTCCATTATGACGGCCGTTATATCGCTAAGCCTATTTTTTTTTCAGTTTTGGACGTTATTTTCTAAATTACATAACGGAGTTGGGGAATTACCGTTACAATGGTTTTTTTTTTTCTTCGTGTAAACAGAAACAAAATGAAATGAAATCTGAAAAAAATATTTGGAAATAAAAACAAGGGGAAGGCTAGCAAGCAATGTCTTAATGGCGTTGCACAGATGGAAGTGGAACCCCACAAAAGACATTTTGGTCCTATGCGGGGTTGCATCTGTGCAACACCTTAAAGGTATAGATGGAATGCGAGCAAGCAACCCCTTATGCGAGTTGCACAGATGCAACCCCACAAAATGAAGTTGTGGGCCCAAAATGAACTCACTCATTTCTTCACCTCTCCCTCTCTATGTGACAAGTCCACGTGGCAAGAAAAGGAACTAGGGTACAGGGTGATTGCCGACTTTTTCATCATGGGCTTGGAACCCATCCATAGGCCCTTTCATGAAGCCCATGACGAAAAAGCGCTCGTAACCAATGGTTAGAAATCACCAATGGTGTCAATGGATAGTCAAAATTTTGAATCCGAATTTGAATAATCAGATATTATCCGAAAATTTTAGATATCAGATTCATATAAATTTTGATATTCAAATGCTTTTCGGAAGTAATATTGATATATCTGCTTCGATGATATCTGATCTGATTTACTTGTCAGATATTCAATAAGTTAATCAGATTTGAATTTGAATACTGATATAAAATATCCGTCGGATTTCAAATTGAATTCAGATATATATAGGGTTGGGATACGTTGACTCGTGCTATTCTTACTAATATACGATTAATGGACATGAGACCCACATACAGATGAGTTAAGAGCTGATTTTTTGTGAGGATGATCTCCTCACCATAGTAATTTTTAGAACTTTTAACACTATCGAATATGAACATAAATCAAAGGGTGAAAATGGATGGTCCAAAAAATTTCAACTTGCAATCCACTTTTTCATAAAGCGACAAATGTTGTAATGGTCTGATTTTTTGTGAGGTTGATATTCATCTTAAGAAGAATATCATGACAAAAAAAGTAGCCCTAAATTCATCTGTATGTGGGCCCCACATCCATTAGTCATTACATTACTTACAAAAAATCAATCCAATATTCCAACATTTGTAGACTTATGAAAAGTGGATTGCAAGTTGAAAAGTTTTGGACCGTCCATTTTTCACCATTAAATATAATCTATATTTGATAAGGTTAGAGGTTTTAGAAATTGTTGATTTTTGGTGAGAATGACCTTTGTGGTGAAGAGATCATCCTCATCAAAAATCGGCTATTAACTCCTCTGTACGTGGTCCCCACAGTTGCGTGTCATTTGTAAGTCAAAAAGCATTAGTAACTTTATCCTAGCCATATATATAACGGGTTCCTAGCATCACTTTTCCAAAACCAAAACCACCCGTTGGATTCTCGGGAACCACGGCCGTTGGTCAACCATTTTTTGCTACAAAAAACAGAATAATATTCAAACATGAGTTTTTGATGAGTCCATATTTCCAGAACGACAGCTATGTATGTATGCACATGGCATACTCTTGAAGATCATGTTTGGCCCATACTTTTGTGGACCTACATACTAAAAAGTAGTCCCGTTGGTGATTTCTAGCCGTTGGATTTGAGTCTTTGATCTCCTAGGTTGATTTTTACCTCTGGGATTCGGATATTATTTGGGAAAGTCAAATCCAACAGCTAATAATCACCAATCACGCTGATTTTTGGTTTATAGGTCCATGGGCCAAACATCCATATTGTCATTGGCCTCCAAGAGTTAAAAGTCTAAAATCCAACAGTTAAAAGTCAGCAATCAGATTTATTTTTTATTTGTAGTTTCTAAGAGTGTACCACGTGGCTCATATGGACGTTGGTGACATCCGTGGGCAAAGACGTGAGTGAGCAAAACCGGACTCATGACAAACCCTGTTCAACTGAAAATTTTAATCCAGTTTTGCTCACAAACGTCTTTGCTCACAGACGCTCATCAACGTCAACATGAGAAACGTGGAACATTGTTAGACCACTAAATGTATGGATGTTTGGGTCATCCCTATGTGGACCTACAAACCAAAAATAAGCTTATCTTACAGTTTTGGATTTTAGTCTTCTTTAGTGGTTGATTTCCACCCGTTGGATTCGAGTATTATTTGGGGTAGTAAAATCCAATGGGTAGAGATCATCAATCATGTTAATTCTTGGTCTGTAACCCGCGATCATGCGCCCAATGATCACGTGCCACATATACCGTGATTTGAACAAATTTTTTCTTGTTTGGATACTCATATTCAATGGCTAGAAACCAGCAGTGAGTCTGATTTTTGCTTTTGTAGGTCCATCAAGTGGACCCGGACTGCCAAATGGCACATTTTTATGCGTTCCACAGCTCCACATAGAAAAAGTCAAAAAGGATCCGGAGTAAACATTCAATGACAATGCAGTCAGCGACGCCTGTGACTGCAGCCAATATGAGCCACGTGGCACATTCTTAAGAGGATACTGACCGTATGGTTGTTGGCCAATCACTAGGTGGACCTACAAACCAATAATCAGCCTGGGTTAAAATCAACCCATGAAAATAACTTCAATCCAACGCTTAGAAATCAGCGATCAGGCTGATTTTTGGTTTGTAGGTCCACGTAGTGATTGGCCAAACATCAATACGATTAGTGTTCTAATGCTGAACACTTATTAAAAAGCCCCCATAATTAACGACCCTTGATTTGCGTTCCCATCGTTCACACGTGGCTGAAAGGAGGTCTACTCGGAGAGAGTAAAACTTGTGTCACAAGATGTTGTGACGGAAGCCGGTCACAGCACTCAGTACGAGCCACGTTGCACACGATCAGAGGGCAGGGCGCTGACTGTATGGATGTTTGGCCAGTCCCTCGGTGGACCTACAAACCAAAAATCAGCCTGATTAGTGATTTACAACCTTTGGAGTTTTGCACCCAAATAACGCTCAATAATGCTCAGATTCCTACCGTTAAAATCAACCCATGAAAATAACTTCAACCGAATCGGCTAGAAATCACTAATCAAGCTGATGTTTTGGGTACGGGTCCACTGAGGGACTGGCCAAACATCTATACGGTCATCGTCCTCTAATAGTGTGCCACGTCGCTCGTATTGAATGCTGTGACCGGCTTCCGTCACAACATCTTGTGACACAAGTTTTACTCGGAGAGAGAGAGAAGTACCGCTAAAGGCGATCCCGGAGGTGGCGACGACGCAGGTCTGAATAACGGTGTTCTCCTGCCTTGTGAAGGGTTGCCTCAACATTCCAGATTTTTCTAGAAACTTCGTCCATGTCTTCACGAAGAAAAATCCTAAAAGACCCGCAGACACGTTCAACGACGGGATGATCCCAGTCGTGAGATTGAGCTTCATCACGATGACGCTTAACAATATTCCCAGTATAAAACTCACGAAGAAAGCTCTGAACGTAAGCTGATCTTGCCATGTTGGGACTTCTTTGCTATCGAAGATCCGTTCGATCGACAACACCTCCTCTCTTTCTCCTTCTTCTCCAATTTTCTTCTCCGATACTCCCCGCTCTACAGGATCAGAGATTCCATCGCCGTTCTCAACTCCATCTCCTCTGTTCTCCATTTTCAGGGTATCTGGATTCTTGAATTTGGATTCTCAGGTGGACTTTAAAGAGGGTAAAGTTCCCTGGTTTTATCGATGGACCCCAACTTTGCTGTCTACCGGAGACTTTTTAAAATCCCGATCCAGAAACGCCATGTGGCATTCTCTTGGGGCCCACAAAGGTATTGATGGATGGTACGACTATTGGTGTACATACACTAAAAAAATCAGCTTAATTGGTGATTTCTAGCCCTTAATTCTAGAGTTTTATTTAGGTTATTTCTAACCATTAGATTTAAGACTCTTTTCCGTGCTAAGATCAAAGTGATATAAATCATCAATAAAGTTGATTTTTTATGAATAGATCTTACAAGTGGTTTTCCAAACATCCATAAGGTTAATGGACCCCAAATATTCTCATCGTAGAACTTTTAAGGGAGAGAATTCAAACTTTGAAATTACTATGGATAGGAAATTGTTTCTGAAATCTATCACTATGGAGCCGCTATCCAGTATCCAATGCAAAAGACAGGTTCTCTGCACGGACAGTGGAGAGAAGAAGTATCGGGGGTTGGATGGATCGTGATGTAACAAGGTATACCTGAGATCTTTTCATTTGCGGAAGCGGCATTTTTGGTAGTCACCGCTGCCATCTGGGCCCACTGACCACATGGATGTTTAGCTCACCCCTTAATAGACATTCATACTCAGCTTGTTTAATGGTTTTTAGCCGTTGGTTTTAGTACTCAAAAAAAGGTTGCACTCAACGGCTATAAGAACGCCTTAAAAAGTGCTAAAAAGAGTTAAAATCTAATGGTTATAAATTACTAATCAGGGTGATTATTGGTCTGTATATCCACCATGGGATGGGATAAACCAAGGTTTGAAGGGGACCGTTATAACGGTATAACAGACTGGGGGCGTTACCATTTTTTCCGTTATAACGAAAAAAAACGCTCGGGCAAAAATGAAAAATAACGAAAAAAAACGGAAAAATTGGGCTGAAATTCAAATTTTGAATTTTAAAATTTGAATTTCAAAATTTTAAAAACTGAAAATAACGAAAATAACAGCTATTTTTTCACAAAATTTTCAAAAAAATAACGGTCGTTATTTTCGTTATAACGGAAAATAACGGCCATTATTTTCCGTTATAACGGCCGTTAGGCGTTTTAACTGTCCATAACATAACGGGGTAGGTCCGAATTCGTTATAACGGCTGTTATTTTCGTTATAATGGCCGTTTTTTAAACCTTGTGATAAACATCCATGCGGTCAGTGGGCCCAAATGACAGTGGTGACTACCAAAAATGCCACTTCCGCAAATGAAACAGTTTCAGGCATACCTTGTTGCATCTTTTTCCTTTAAAAAAAAACGCCGGTTACAACAGTAACTTCCCAATCCTGCTACCAAACCCCAAAAGAGCGGACTTAGTGATATAAGGTTGTAGCAGAAATAACGGCCGTTATTTTTTAAATCTGTTTTCAAGTTATTCCGAAGAAAAAAATATTTCTGACCCTGTTTTTATTTCTGACGTGACCTGTTATAATAACGGTAACAATTGAGTGACAGTTATGACGTTATAAGTGACGATTTAAAACCTTAATTGTTGACCATCTATTTTCCAAGTTATATAAAGTGGGTGAGATCAATGTTTAAAACGGCCAGGCGGTTACAACGGTATAACGGACTGGGGGCGTTACCATTTTCCGTTACAATGGCTGTTATAAGGAATTGTAGAGGTCAGGGGCAAAAACGTAAAACAATGGGAAAATAACGGAAATAACCGAAAAAATGGCGCTGGAATTAAAATTTTGAAATTCAAATATTGAATTTCAAATTTTTAAAAACAGAAAATAATGGAAATAATGGCCGATTTTTTTCAGAAAATAAGTCATTATTTCCGTTATAACGGCTGTTATTTTCTGGGCATTTTAAGGGTACATAACGTAACGGGGGAGGTACAAATCCGTTATAAAGGCCGATTTTTAAACCATGGATGAGATATTTGATCCTGTATTATATTTGGGGTTATGAACCATCAAACCCACGGTCAAAGAGTCAGGTTGATGAATAGTTGGGCGACGTGTATGGTATGGATGCAGTCAACACCTACGACAGTGATCCTCAGCTCCACAAGATCTTTCTCTAATTGTAGGGATGGTCACACTTCACAGCGCCGGACCCGTGAAGACCACGGTGGTTTTAAGAAAGAAACATTTTCCAGTCTTTGAAGTTGAAATATTTGTTTTGTAGTCTTATTTGTAGAATAGAAAAGCTTTTTCTTTGGTGTGAATGAGAGATAGGGACCCACCACGGCACCACCAAAGTCACTTGGACTGGCAAGTCGTCTTTTTCTGCAAATTTAGTGGTGGCGATGAAATTGGCCAGCTCACGTTAGATGGTGATCCTTTTTAATTCGACCACTTTTGGTCTGGAGCTGAACCCCAGGCCTCTTCGCTGGAGTGGCGGGATTTTTTTGCCTTTTTTCCTATTTAATTTTTTTTTAAAATTTCAGTTATGACCAGTTTGGTAGGCCACAACAGCAGGAAAATAAAATATTTGTGCGAGCTAATATTTGTCCAGGTGTGTTTGACACACATTTGCCCACAAATTTTTCTGTGGGGAAAACATTTGATCACGTCCCACCATTATTAAATATTTTCCCACCATCTAAGCCTCTGTGGGAAAGTTTTATTTTCTTGCGAGAAAATTACTATTTTCAATAAAATTGAGTTTTTTAATATATAAAAAAATAAAAATAAAACCATTTGCATCTTGTGACCTAATATGATGGTCCCACACTCACCTAACCTATATTTGACTTACTTTGATATGTGGGACCTACACAAATTTAAAGAACATGAAATAAGCTAGCTAATACATGTACCAAACGTTGCTAATTAATATTGACATGCACAAATATTTAGCCAAGACAATATTCGTCTGGCTAAATATTTGCCCTTGGAACTCTTTGTCTCCAGTACCAAACAGGTCCTTAGTTCAATTCTTGAAGGAAAAAGTACAATACATGGTATTGGAGAAAATGACATATCCACGTGGTTAACCTAGTGGGATGTTATAAGACGGATAGTAAGGATTTTCCACATCAGCAAGAAAAAAGCCCCTCCTCTTGGAAAAGTTTCAGAATATCACAATCGAAAAACTTCTTTTTAATTTTTCAAAATTTTTCATTTGTCTCTGTATGATTTATAAAGAATGGATTTATATGTCAGCACGTCGGGATCCGTGGGCATAAATTTCTCTATAGGAATTTTCACCTAACATCTCGGGCATCGATTCTGAGAATCCAACGGTGGTGAATGACAGCTCAGCACCATCAACCATCATTGGATTCTCAAAATATTCCCCTGAGATGTGGGGTAAAAATTTATGTCCGCAGATCCGAACCCAAGAAAGTGTTGACCTAGAAAAGGTTATATCAGGCTCAGTATGGTGATCAAGGAAAAGTTTTACAGAAAAGGGATTTGTACGTCAATGTTTTATGACATTTATTGTGAGGAGATCATCCTCACCAAAAATCAGCCATTGATTCATCTTCTATGTGGGTCCGCCAAAATGGTTATCAAAAATGGTTGTCCACTGATTCTGGCCCAATAATTAAAATTTTTAATTCTCTATATGGTAGAAAATCTTATTTAACAACTATTCATGATAATCAAAAGCTACTGAAAAACATTTAGATAGGACTTCCCTTGCAGTCCATGCAGAGGACTCTCACAGCCCTACATAGATCATTTTTTGTGCCTAATGACTGCGTGGATGTTCAACCCACATATTGGTGGATAAGCACACTAAAAATCAGCTTGATTGATGATTTCTAGCCATTGGATTTACTACTCAAAAAGCATGCTTGAATCCAATGGCTAGAATCAAATCCTAAAAGGTACTAAAATCTATGGCTAGAGATGACCAATCAGATTGATTTTTGGTTTGTATGTCCAACAATGGGTGGGCTAAACATCCATGCGGTTAGTGAACTGGGGTATTCTCTCACCTGGGCTGGGGAGCCTTCTCTCACATGGGGCCTAAGGTGACCGCCTTACTGGCCTTTTTGTTGAGCTGGCCCTGCATGGAGGCAGTGGGCCCGAAAGAGACAACTACATGTCAAATTGAGGGACTTTTGCATAAAAATTTGATACAAAAGTAGGTATCATAGATTTTTCCGACATTTTTTGAGGGGAACCTTCAAAGTTTGAAGGTCCCAGCTGGCCGGGACGAGCGAGCGACCGATGTTACCTGAACACGACTCAGTCAGAGACACTTTATTTTCGAGTAAAACTTGTCACAACGTTGTGACAAATGCTTCTATCACAATGCACAATACGAGCCACGTGGCACACTCTTAGTGGAAGCTGGCCGTATGGATGTTTGGCCAATCCCTCGGTGGACCTGCAAACCAAAAATTAGCCTGATTAATGATTTCTAAGGGTTGATTTTAACGGTAGGAATTTGAGAATTATTGAGCGTTACTTGGGTGCAAAGAGCCAAAGGTTGTAAATCACTAATCAACTAATTTTTGGTTTGCAGGTCCACCAAGGAACTGGCCAAACATCCATACGGTCAGCGTCATTTAATTTAGATGCAGAGGGTTTTAGATGCAGAGGATGAGTAGTAAATCTGGATCACGCATCCTGACTGTTTCAAGACCCAACTTAACTATGGTTAATATTTTAAATATTTTTTTAGTTTTTAAAACTAATAGTATATTAATTGGTTTCCTTTTTTAAAACAAAACATTAAAAATAAAACTTCCTTTTTAGGATGTGAAATCCTTTTGATCCTTCTCCGATCCTCTTCTTCCATGTACCATCTTCACATATTGCTCCTCTGCGTGAGTGAAATCAGAAGCAAATGGGTTAAGACTTGGGACCCCCAAAAGGTGAGATCCTCTCTCTCTCTCTCGGGTTGTTTTAGGGTAGTCTTCTCTCTATCTCCTGATTATTGATTTATAGGCTTTGGATTGGACTTATTTTCATGGGCTGATCTCAACCGTGGAAATTTGAACAGTATTTGAGGTATAAAGATACAACACTTATAAATCAATTTTTGGTTTATAGATAGGACAAACATCCGTACGGTCTTAGTCCTGTAATAGTATGCCACCTGGCTTATATTGTGTCTTGTCAGTTTACCTGTCATTTTAAATCTGTCAACGAGCCCGATCCTTCAGTAAAACTTCTGTCACAGCGTTTGACAGATTCTTCTGTCACTAATCAAGATGATTTTTTGTTTGTACGTCCACCTACCGATTACAAAAAATCCATCCAATCAGAGTCTTCCAAGAGTGTACCGCGTGGCTGATTCTTTTGCATGTAGGTCCACCTAGGGATGGGCCAACCATCCATATAGTTAGTGATCTCTAAGAATGTGCCTCGTGTAAAATGCGGTGCACGTGACGTCCACTGGTTATATTTATATATCAGTTCCGATTCCAATATCAAATGGGTAGATTCCGGTTCTTTTTTAGTTAGTTCCCGAAAATATGGAACTGGAACCGGGATTCAGTTGCGATTCCGATTCGATTTCGATTAAAGGAGAACAAACCTTCGCTCACACCCCGGTGTGAGCAAAACCGATCACCGCCCACATTATGAGCCACGTGGCACATAGAGGGCGCTGACCGTATAGATGTTTGGCGAATCACTAGGTGGAACTGATCAGCGATTTCTAAGCGTTGGATTGATGTTACTTCCATGGGTTGATTTTAACCGTAGGAATTTGAGCATGATTTACTGTTATTTGGGTACAAATATCCAAAGGTTGTAAATCATTAATCAGGCTGATTTTTGGTTTACAGTTCCACTTTGTGATTGGCCAAACATCCAGACAGTCAGGGCCCTCTAAGAGTGTGCCACGTTGCTCAAACTGTGGGCTGTGATCGCCTTCGCTCACACTGGCATGTGAGCGAAGGTTTACTCCTAACCATCCTACCCACAATTTCCTTAAACGGGCCTATTTCAATACAGCTGTCATGTACCATATTTTTTCCTCTACAGTAATTCGTCCAACTTATTCGCCAACAAGGAAACCTTGTATAGTCATGGTTCCATAATAACTAAAATACTCCAAGTAGTCTCCATGTAAAACTAGAAGTCTAGAAGTCGTAATGCATTATAATCATTCAATCAAGACCGTCCAATAAGTGTACCAACGTAGAGACGTTTGGTGGAGGAGGTAGCACAGTAGCACACTGATGTCTCCCTTCATTAAAACGATTTCCGAAACAAATTCTCTATTTATGGTAATTACAGATGTAGTCGTATCATGACAGATGGGATCTCTCATTCTCTCTCGGACTCTTTGAAGTTTGAAACCCTTTTAAGGCTCATTACGCTTCTCGTTTCTCTCTGTATATTGAAGACAAGGTGTTTGATTCTTTTACTGACTGAGGTTGCAGTAGAAGAAATTAACAATGGAGAGAAGAGGAAGAGGAAGAGGAGTTGATGAGATGGATAGAGAAAAAGACAAGGAGCTAACGACAGAGCAGCTCTTCGATAGTATGAATGTCAAGGTGCCTCCAGCGATGGGACAAATCACTTTTAGGGCGTTGTTTGTGAGCGCTATTCTGGGTTTCGCGTTCAGCTTCATCGTGATGAAGCTAAATCTCACCACTGGGGTTATACCGTCTCTCAATGTTGCAGCTGGTCTTCTGGGTTTCTTCTTGGTGGAGTCATGGACGAAGCTTCTCAACCAAATTGGCATTTCGAGCAAACCCTTTACCAGGCAAGAGAATACTGTGATCCAGACCTCCGTCGTCGCCACCTCTGGGATTGCTTTTAGCAGTACGTAACAACCCTTTCTTTTTCTTTTTAGGGTTTCTTTTGATGTTTTTGTGTTGAATGGTCATCGAGATTCGTGTGGTGAGGTTCACGATGACAATCAAGACCCTACGGAGGACGTTCTTTTTAGGGTTCTCCTTATCTTCACGGATTCCAATCCCGAGGGATATAGATCCAAGGTCCTCTGAAATACTGTATATCGATACTTTCGAGTAAACCTTCGCTCACACAATGCTCTAAGCGAATCTGATCACAGCCCACAATATGAACCACGTGGCACGCTTTTAGAGGGTGCAGACCGTATGGATGTTTTTCTAGTCCCTCTGTGGACCTGTAAACAAAAAACTATCCTGAGTAGTGATTTAAAACCTTTGGATCTTTATCCCCAAATAACGCTCAAATTCATACGTCGACCATCAACCCATGAAAATAACTTCAATCCAACGCTTAGAAAAGGTTTATTTTTGGTTCGTAGGCCCACCTAGTGATTGGCCAAACATCTATACGGTCATAATCCATTAAGAGTGTACGACGTGGCTCGTATTGTGGGCTGTGATCAGCTTCGCTCACAGCATGGTGTGAGCAAAATGTACTCAATACTTTCTTCGCTCTCCCATGCTACTAAATTTTTGATCTGCAGCTTCTTTTTATCCACCGTCCTGCCACTTATGCTTAAGCGCCACCTGTCCTGGGACTAAGTTCTACAGTTAATGGGCACCTTAACTCCCAAGACAGGTGGCACTTAATATAAGTGCCAGTGGCAGGCAGGACCGTGGATCAAGAAGTTGCTGAATCAAAAATTTACAACATGCACGCAGAGGGAGAGGAGAGTAACAATCCAATGACGAAACTGACCTTTTGTTGGATTTCTTTTTCTCTAAAGATCGTATAGCTTCTGTGGGTATTTTCGTTATTCTGAAATTAATTTGTTACGTTGAGATCCGGTTTTTACGTCGACTCCAAGGTTGCCTGCTTCCTTTTTGGAGGCAAGTCGAGGCATGGAGTAGAACTAAGCTGACCGCCCACAATATGAGCCACGTGGTACACTATTAGAGGACGCTGGCCTTCCCTAGGTGGATCTACAAACCAAATATCAGCCTGATTAGTGATTGCGAACCTTTGGATCTTTGTACGCCAATAAATGGTCAATAATGCTCAATTCCATGGTTAAAAATCAGCCCATGAAATGCTCCAATCATGGGTTGGGCCAAGCATCTGTTCTTTGATGCAGACTTACGTATCAAAATTTTAATGCATAAGTCTCTCAAATTGCAACATAGTACTACTCTTTTGGGCCCACTTGCCCTCTGAATGTTTGGCCCACATAATGATAGACCTATACACCAAAAATCAACGTGATTGGTGATTTCTAACCGTAGGATTTGAGCACTTTTTCAACATGGGCTTTATGAACCCGCCTATGAGTTGGTTCCAAACCCATGACGAAAAGTGCACAAATCCAATGGCTAAAAATCATTAATTGCACTAATTTTTTGTTTGTGGATCCACCAGGTTGTGGGCCAAACATTCAGTGGGCCAGTGGACCTGAAAGAGCACTACGTGGCAAATTGAAGGACTTCTGCATCAAAATTTTGATACGGAAGTCTGTAACGTGGATTTTTCCAAGCATCCATAGGGCAAGAAATCTCGAAAAATATGCCACGTGGCTCATATTGTGAGCGAAGTTTTACTCGAAGTTATACCGTTTTTTGACTTTCGTTGACCGATTGAGAAACGATAAAGGAACAATAGAACTAAGAATAATCTCTTAATTTGTGTGTGACGGGGTTAACCTTTCTGACTTGGTCATATGGTCAAAAACAGTCAAAGGGCTAGACCAAAATAATGAAAAATTGGGGGCTTTCACTAATATAGAAGCTTTATCAGGGGTATTACAAAAACATCCTGCTGTTTTTTTTTTCAACGTGGCACATTCTTTGGATTCACTGATCCATGAATGTTTGATTTGTGCATTGGTGATCCTACATGCTAAAAATCCGATTTATATGGGTTCCTAGCCGTCCGATTTGATCATTTTTTTATCATGGGCTTCGTGAAGAAGGCCCATGGGTAAAAGCTTTTGGTTCAAGCCTATAAAAGATTTAATCTGTTTTAACACAATTGTAAGGGAATTTATCAGGTGGTTATGGGTCGTACATTCTTGGGATGACCAAAAGGATCGCTAGTCAATCAGATGATGGGAACAGCCCAATCAACATCAAGAATCCTTCACTAGGATGGATGATGGCATTCGTGTTTCTCGTCAGCTTCGTCGGCCTGTTCTCTATTATGCCCTTGAGGAAGGTAAAATATATTTTCTCTATATAAATTTTATCATTGCCCATCGAAAGGCGGTTAAATTAGAGAGATCCCCTTGTAATTCTTTAAATTACGGTCACCACTGATAATGTTCATATATTTTAGTCAGATCATGATCTCCACCGTTGATTTTGAAAATTCTGGTTTTTTTTTTAGATCATGATCATTGACTACAAGTTGACTTACCCAAGTGGAACAGCAACTGCATACCTTATCAACAGTTTCCACACTCCTAAAGGAGCCAAGCTAGCCAAGTAAGCAACTACCCTTATATTTATTTTTTAATTAGATTTTTAAATTGATTATTATTTAATAATCCTTTTAATTAATTTATTTGAATTCAGGAAACAAGTAAAAAAACTTTTCAGCTGGTTCGGAATTAGCTTCGTGTGGGCTTTTTTCCAGTGGTTTTTCACTGCTTCTGATGATTGTGGTTTTGCAAGCTTCCCTACATTTGGTCTTAAAGCCTATAAATACAGGTAAATTTCAATAATATATATATATATATTGTTGCGCGCATTGCACACGTCTATCCGCCTTTTATGCGCATTTTGGTGCAACGCCTCGCCTTGAGGCTTAGACGTCTAGTTGTTTTCTTGCTAATGTTAGTTTTCGGCAGGTTCTACTTTGATTTCTCGGCTACGTATGTTGGTGTTGGGATGATTTGCCCTTACTTGATAAACTTATCGATGCTTCTCGGATCTGTCATCTCGTGGGGAATCATGTGGCCGCTTATCGAGCAAAGGAAAGGTGATTGGTATGATGCGAAACTCTCTCATAGCAGTCTTCGTGGTCTCCAAGGGTATAAGGTATGTGCACCTATATATCGATTAAATTGCAATATAGATCGATAATGTTTTAAGTTTTAGTATATTCACGTTTATGGTTTATGGTTTATGGTTTCCAAATTTTTAAAGGGTCGGGATCCATGCACTCGAAAAGTGAACAAACAAGTTCATGTTTGATCTCGGGACTGGATTTCGAGAATATGAATCAGATCAATATTTGTTCATTACTTTTTATTATTTATTTAAAAAGGCATGCTCGGGAGGTTTACACCGCCTCACATTTTAGGCCATTGAAGCACTTGATTCCTAACCGCTAAGTATTTAATTAAATATTGGTTGTTGTACATATGAGTTGTTAATACATCTATATTGATCTTCTTCCATTAACTTAGGGCGTGCTTGATTGGCAATTTTCCTGTGGCCGGGCAAATCTATTTTTTCGGAAAAACCCAATTTTTCATTGTTTGATAACTATTTTTAAATTGAGAAAACTTTCCGGAGAAAACAAGATTTTCTCGTCCAAGTCTGGAATTTATTTTCATTCTACATATATAGGTGAGAATTTGTTTCCACGCGAAAATACGCCTATTAGACTTATTCCAATATATTCTCTAATAACACCCTTATTTCTCACATAATTTGAAAATGCATATTTTCTCAGATGCAATCTAACAGCCATTCAAGACATTTTTCCAGACGTATTTTCTTCAGAAAATTTTCATAGGGTAAAGAGGATTTGCTTAGGGCGTGTTTGATTGCCAAGTGGGAAATCACAACCGTCCATTGTTAGATAGCCATTATAAATCTGTATAATTTTTCTAACCAAACCATTTAAATCTGGATAATTTTTCCTACTAATCCCGGAATTTATTTCCCATCTAGATAGGTGAGAATTCATTTCCACTTGAAAATACGCTTTAATTTTCTCACATGATTGAAATATGTGTTCTCAGTTGCAATCAATCCGCCATTCAAGGCATTCTCCGCATATATTTTCGTGAGAAAATTTTCTTTGCAATCAAACACGCGCTCTTAGGGCTGTTTGATTGCCAAGTGGGAGAATTGCATTTTCTTTGGGAAAACACAACTGTCCATTGTTAGATAGCCATTTTTATCTGCATAATTTTCCTTGCCAAGCTATTTAAATCTGGATAATTGTCCCTACTAAGCCCGGAATTCATTTCCCATCCAGATAGGTGAGAATTCATTTCCACCTGAAAATACGCCTTTATTTTCTCACATGATTGAAATATGTTTTCTCAGTTGCAATCAATCAGCCATTTAAGGCATTTTCCAGATGTATTTTCTCGGGAAAATTTCCCGTGCAGTCTAACACTCACTTAGGGCATCTGGGCCTGTTTGATTGCCAAGTGGGAAAATTGCATTTTCCTTGAGAAAACACAACTGTCCATTGTTAGATAGCCATTTTAAATTTGTATAATTTTCCCTACCAAGCCATTTAAATCTGGATAATTTTTCCTACTAAGCCCGGAATTCATTTCCCATCCAGATAGGCGAGAATTCATTTCCTCCTGAAAATTAAATACGCTTTTATTTTCTCACATGATTGAAATATGTGTTCACAGTTGCAATCATTCAGCCATTGAAGGCATTTCCCAGATGTATTTTCTCGGGAAAATTTTCCGTGCAATCAAACACGCCCTTAGTTCTTAATCTGCTACTTGTTAAGTTGTGATAATTTCATATATTTGTTACCAACAGGTCTTTATCTCCATTGCCATGATCCTGGGAGACGGTCTCTTCCATTTTGTCTTTGTGCTTGCCAAAACCATATACAGCATGACCAAAGCCATGAACCACTCAAACAAAGATTCATCTTCTATTATCCCTGTTGCTGGTGTAACATCTTCTTCAGACACCAAGGTGATGAGCTTCGACGATGAACGCCGCACGCTCTACTTCTTAAAAGGCCAGATACCAATGTGGTTTGCTTGCATGGGTTACATCATCTTGGCTATTATCTCCATCATTTGTGTGCCCTACATCTTCTCACAGGTAGAATGGTACCACATTCTGGTTATCTACATTATCGCCCCGATCTTAGCCTTCTGCAACTCCTACGGGTGCGGTCTTACCGACTGGTCTCTCGCTTCAAGCTACGGCAAGATTGCAATCTTCATCTTTGGTTCTTGGGTTGGTATTAATAATGGAGGTGTGATTGCAGGCCTTGCCGGCTGCGGTGTTATGATGAGCATTGTATCAACTGCGTCCGATCTCATGCAGGACTTCAAGACAGGCTACTTAACCCTTGCATCCCCACGTTCCATGTTTGCTAGCCAAATATTTGGGACAATTTTGGGGTGTATTTACTCTCCTCTTGTCTTTTGGTTCTTCTTTTACAAGGCCTATCCTACCTTAGGTGAACAGGGAAGCTCATATCCAGCACCATTTGGGCTTCTGTATCGGGGTATCGCTCTTATCGGCACCGAGGGCACGTCTGCCCTCCCCAAGAACTGCCTCTTCCTCTGCCTATGGTTCTTCATAGGTGCAATGGTATTAAATTTAATAAAAGAGATCTTGATGCATTACAACAAGAAGGCCTACAAGTTCGTCCCGAGTGCAATGGCGATGGCGATACCATTCTATTTGGGTGGGTATTTTACGATCGACATGTGTATCGGAAGCTTGATTAAGTATTTGCAGGAGAGGAAGAACAAGGCAAAGGCTGATGCATTTGTGCCTGCAATGGCCTCTGGTTTGATCTGTGGTGATTCTTTGTGGGGTATGCCTGCTGCTTTACTTTCTTTGTTCAATGTGAAAGCTCCCATCTGCATGAAGTTCTTGTCAAGAGGTATCAATGCTCAGGTTGATACCTTCTTGGAAGGTTGAATAATGGCTCTGTCACACACATAGTACTCCAGTTTGTCTATTTTTTCAATTTATGTTTGTATATATTTTCTTCATTTTGTTTGTTTTTATGACTTTCATGAACAGGATGGTATATAATGGTTTCATATTTAGTGTTTTTTTTTTTTTTTTTAAAGCAAAATATTTAGTAATTTAGAATATTTTCTTTTTAAAACATGTGGGTCCCACATCTACATGTGGGTTTCCATTGGTGGGTTAAAGGTTGATTGGTTGATAAGTGTAGTTGTCTATAAAGAAAGTGAGGTATACTCTTTTGGGCCCACTGACCATATGGATGTTTAATTTTCTTGCATTTTTCCTGGAAGTCTTCCATGGGCCTGTTCAAGAACCAATGGGCTGATTTTTGGTTTGTTGGTCTACAAAAGAATAGGTCAAATCGGTATGATAGATGGGCTAAAACTCCCGGGTGAAGTATCTTGATGGGGAAATTTTATTTTCTCATCGGACACAAAACTCTGCAATAGTTTTCTTCTCCCTTTCTAATCGGAAGCGTAAAAGCTCATAATAAGTGGGCCTCAAAATCCATAACTCCATATTGGGTGAATCTACAGAACTGAAAACTCTTTCATCTCTTGGGATTGAAGCCAAATTTCATCATTTAAGTAGTCAAATTGCCATTTTAAGGTCAAAGTTACCATTTTTATTAATTTCTTTAGGGTTGGGCTCCTGGGACTCGCCTTTTTTTACAGGCTCCCGAGACATGCCTTGTCGGGCGTGGATTTCGAAAATCCAACGATTGTGATAGCGTTAAGTTGGCAATCACATTTTGTCAAAGCAAACCACAGTTGGATTCTCAAAATCTACGCCCGACAAGGCCTGTCTTGGGAACCTGTCAAAAAAAGCCGGTCCTGGGAGCCTATTCCATTTTATAATTTTAAGGTTATGATAAAGGTTTTGGTTGAATTAGGATTTCTATTTTGAGTAGGTTTGCCATTTCGAGAAAGTTTCTAGTTTTAGCTGCTGTCTATTTCTTTAGTCTATTTTTCCTGTAATAATTGAACGAAATTTATCAATGAAAGCTTTTGTTTAGAATTCTATTATTCCTTTCTCCTTGTGGATTCAAGCCTTTTCTACGGTTGAAGATGATTTTCTCCTTTGCACGATTTCATGATTAACGTCACACTTTCACTACGTTAAATTGGTAAGTGGGTAATGGATATCAAATCAAAATAAGTGTCAAATTTATATTTAAATTAAAACATCTAATAATGGATATCATTGGAAAGATCTCGATGATCGAGAGATTTCTAAAATCCATTTTATTACTAGCCAATTTATGGATTGAAAGTTATAAGTTTTTAAAAAATTTAAAGAAAAAAAAAAAAGAACTTTTCTATGAACATTTTTTTGTGAAGAGATATAGCCATGGGTAGCTGAGAAGAGAAAAAACTTAGAGGAAGGGATGACCCTTCCTACATCTACAATGCAGATACTTAGACTAGTATTGGGTATGAATCAAGAAAGGGATGAGCTTTACCAGTGGAGGAAGAACAATCCTAAAGAGATGAACAGCTGAGAAAGGATGAGTGGTGAGATTGTTAGAGGAAGTTTTATTTTTATTTCTAAATATCCCAGCCACTTGCCCTAATCATCTATGTAATCCTATTTTTGTGCTTTAATCAATTTTTTTAATTATTCACTAATCTTTTTTTACTTTCAGGGCTTGTTTTGGTTAGCAAAAAAAATACTAACTTTTTTGTGTTAAAGATAAAAATAATTTAATGCCACCAATGGTTCAACCATCAAACCGGTTGAACCTCTGGTTCTTATGCACCGTTTGAAACATGAATCCCTACATATGAAATCCTAAAATTTGGGGATTTTATCCACAAATCCCCAAATTTGGGGATTTTGGGGATTCTAGGGGAATCTTTGGTAAAAGGGGAAATTTCCCGTCAACAGTGACTCAACACCTTTCCTTCTTATTAATATATATTGGTCCCTCAATAAAACAATATCCATAAATAGTCTAAGGTTTTTTGCATATTTACTATCACACATTTAATTATTTACATATAGCTCCCTGAGCTTTAATTTTATTAATTAAAACACTGAGAAAACTCTTTGTTTGAAATCTTTAAGAAAATATCTTATTTAATTAGTTTTCACAAAACTTCAAAAATAATTTATCAATTAACACTGAATCCGGATTTTACACGTTCAATTGATATTCACCTAAGAGCATCTCCTACAAGGCTTCCTATTCTTTTCCTAAATTTTATGGAAAAGTGGCAAACGTTAATTTTAGGGTAGGGAGCTATGACCCAACAGCTCAAAGAGACTCAGGGATTCTTACAATTTTTTATAATATCTAATTAAAATTTAGCTATTGGAAGAAAAAGTTGTTTCACAATGTTTGAAAAAATATATATATTTTATTGAAAAAGTACCATGTAGCGAGTTTGCTTGACTCGCTACATATATGTAGCCAGATAGAGAGGGCCTGCTTTAGGGAATCAAATACGGAGCATGTTAGAGACATCTTTTTAGTGAACGGCTCCTTATTCTGATGAAAAAGCCAAAATAGAGAACTTGTTGGAGACAACTTTTTAGTGCACGGCTCCCTGTTCTAACGAAAAAGGCGGGAAAGGGAGCCTCTTGGAGATGCTCTCTCAGGTCCAAGGACAATTCAAAGAGTACTCCCTACTCTAGGGAGTCTTACAATTTTTTATAATATCTAATTAAAATTTAGTTGTTGGAAGAAAAAGTTGTTTCACACTGTTTAAAAAAAAAAAATTTAATATTTTATTGAAAAAGTATCATATAGCGAGCTTGCTTGACTTGCTACATGTGGCGAGCCAGATAGAGAACCCCAACTTTAGGGACTCAAATAGGGAGCTTGTTAGAGACATCTTTTCAGTCGAGAATAGAGAACATAGTTGGAGACAACCTTTTAGTGCACGGCTCCCTTTTCTAACGAAAAAGCCAAAAAAGGGAGCCTGCCCTCTCGAGTACAAATCTCTCGGATCTAAGGACGACATATACTTAGTAGAATTAGATTTGCAATCACTTTGGCAGTAAATTTCTCAAGTGGAGTCTCATTATGATCCCATTAAGTGCAGGATAATCAATAAAATTCTCTTAGAAGTTAAAAGTTAAAAAATTTAGCTTCAGATTTAAATTAGTTTTTAATTTTTCAAAAGTTAAAATGTGAAACACATGCAAACTAACTTTTTAACTTATAAAAGTCAATAAGTTTCTTATTTTTGTGTTGCCAAACACCCCCCTATAGGAGCTTATTTAGACCCAAGAATCACTTAAGTTCTCAATTAACCTGCACATGTGACTTTAATCATTGCCCTCCATAGAAAGAAAGTACACTAAAGTTTTTAAGTGAAAATTTAACAAAAAAAAGTGTCTCCTTATTAAAGTTTGATTCGCTTGCATGGAACCTGTATATGCTGCCAAATCAAATTCAGACAAGTGGCCCCCTTTTGCATCATCATACTCCATTATGAGAAATCATCATCATACACATTATTGCACTTATACATTGAACTAAAACACCAAGCACATAGCAGATCAATGGAAGCCCACTCGGCGAACTCAACCCGGACCCGGGTCAACTCAATGACTCTACAACCGACTCGCCCGAGAAGCACCCAAAGCCTTGGCCATATCCCTAAGCACAAACTTCTGAATCTTCCCCGTCGAAGTCTTCGGAAGCTCAGCCGTGTACACAACTGACTTGGGCACCATGTAATGCGGCAAACGAGCTCGACAAAATTCAATAATCTCCTTCTCAGATGGCTTTTCCGACTCGGACTTCAAACTCACAAATGCACAAGGAGTCTCACCCCAGAACTCGTCTGGCCGAGCTACCACGGCCGCTTCGTTAATCGCTGGGTGCGAGTACAACACCGATTCAACCTCGACACTACTCAAATTCTCGCCACCGCTTATGATTATGTCCTTCGATCGATCTTTAATCTCCAAATACCCATCTGGGTGCATTACACCAACGTCACCTGTGTAAAACCACCCGTTTCTCATGGTTTTGGATGTCGTGGCTGGATCGTTTAAGTAACCCAACATGATGCACCCACCTCGCAAAACGATCTCACCGAGTGACGACCCGTCTCGTTTAACACTCAGTCCTGACTCAGTATCCAATATGTCCACCTCTGCCATTCCAACAGTCCTCACTCCTTGTCTCGCCTTTAGCTTCGCCTGCTCCGTCGCTGGGAACCGATTCCACTCGCGCTTCCACGTGCAGGAGATAACGAGTCCACCCGTCTCTGTCAACCCGTACCCATGACTCACTGAAAAACCAAGTGATTCGGTTCGGAACAGAACAGTAGCTGGAGGCGGGGCTCCAGCCGTTAAGATTTCGACCGGATGCGGTAGTGGATTACGATCCGGAGCGTTTGCAAGCATGTTGAGAACCACAGGGGCCCCACACATGTGTGTCACACCGTGTTTGCGGATCGCACTGTATATCGTTGCAGCGTCGAATTTGCGGAGACAGATGTTGGTCCCACCGACGGCTGCCATACCCCACGGGAAACTCCAGCCGTTGGCGTGGAACATAGGTAGGGTCCACAAATACACGGCCTGTTTTGGTACGGACCATTCGATTAGAGAATCAAGGGTGATGATGAAAAGTCCTCGATGGCAGTGGACGACTCCTTTAGGGGAGGAGGTTGTACCGGAGGTGTAATTCAATATCATCGGGGCCCATTCACTCTCCGGTCGGACCCACTTGAATTCAGGATTACCTTTCTCGACCAGACCTTCATAAGTACGATCCAGATCAACGGCTTGTGATGGGGTTTCGATTTCATCATCCATGATAAAGATGAGGAGAGGGGGTTTGTTTTCTGGTGGCAACAGAGAGATGGCTTCGAGGAGGAGAGATCGAGAGGCGTAGTCGACGAAGACGAGTTTTGATTCGCTGTGACGGAGGAGGACGGAGACGGTACGGGAGTCCAGGCGGGTGTTGATTGTATTGAGGATGGCCCCACACATAGGGACGGCGAAGTGAAGCTCGTACATGGCGGGGATGTTTGGGGCCACTACAGAGACGACATGGCCACGTTTGATGCCGAGAGATGTGAGGGCGGAGGCGATTTGCAGGCATCGACGGTGGGTCTGAGACCACGTGTAGGTGGTGTTGTTGTAGACGACGGAGGCGCAGTCGCGATACACAGTAGCGGCTCGTTCGAGGAACCCTAGAGGGGTGAGAGGGCAAGAGTTAGCTGAGCCACGCTTCAAGAGATCCATCGAGATTCGACACTCAGACCTTTCTCTCTTTTCCTTTCTATATCATCTCTGGAAATGGAGTTTATGGATTTTTAAAGGAGTCGTTTTCATAACCGTAGAACTTTGAGCATTATTTGGGGTACTAGATCCAAAGGTCTGACATCACTAATCAGGCTGATGTTTTGTTTGCAGGTCCACCGAGCGACTGGCCAAACATCCATACGGTCAGCATCCTCTAAGAATGCTCTACGTGGCTCACAAAGTGGGCTGTGAGCGAAGGTTTACTCCAGGGAGTGGCTGACTTTTAGAGACCACTAATAATACTTGAATTTCACGGTGAAAAATCAACCAATGGAAACAGCTCCAATCCAACGCTTAGAAATCACTAATCAGGCTAAATTTCGATCTATAAGTCCACTAGGATTGGGTCAAACATCCATACGGTCAGCGATCTCTAAGTATAACATCGTAGATCAATATGTAATCCGGCATCAACGTTGATGACGAACAACCATCGTTAAAAAACTAGAGGTTCGGATTGGGACAAGTGACGGGTCAATTACGTAGTTGACTTTGTTGGAGCTCGAGATTGGGATTGGGATTCGGGTTGGGATTGGGCTTGGGATAGGTATTCAGTCGTGCTACCCCACGGATAACTGGACAAAAATATGTCCGGATGAGGCTATTGACCGTTGGATTCATGAGATCAACGGTCCACGAGACAACATAATTTTACTATTTGCAGTTGCTGCCTCGTGCACAATAGATCTCATGAATCAAACGGTCAAAAGTCTCAACCAGACTTTTTTTTTTCCAGTTATCAGTGGAGTATGATGAGATCCATTGTAAGACCATGGATTTCTTGAATCCAACTGTAAATGAATGATCTCAACCGCACATATTTTTGTCCCGTAATCTGTGAGGTAGCACGACTCAGCACGTTATTGACTTAGGACGTTGTATGAGCCACGTGGCAGATTCGTAAAGACCACTAACTGTATGCATGTTTGGCCCATCTTTGGGTGGGCTGGGCTGGGCTTAGCATCTTCGGCAGTTATCTATAACTATTTTCATATGGGTCGGGCTCCATGGACAGAGATAAAATGACAAGGACACAATATTAGCCAGGTGGAACACTGTTATAGGACTCTGACCGTACGGATGTTTTTCCTATCCCATGGTGAACCTACAAACCAAAACACAGCCTGATTAGTGATTTATAAGTGTTGCATCTTTGTACCTAAAATACTGCTCAAATTCCCACAGTTGAGATCAGCCCATGAAAATAAGTCCAATCCAAAGCCTATAAATCCCTAATCAGGCTGATTTTTGGTTTGTAGGTCCACCATGGGATAGGACAAACATCCATATGGTCCGAGTCCTATAACAGTGTGCCACGTGGCTTCTATTGTGTCCCTATCATTTTATCTGTCATTTTCGATCTGTCAATGGAGCCCAACCCTTTTCATATTTAGCTAACAACCCACTCCCTATTTTCAAAGTTTGTAGGTCCACAATGGGATAGGACAAACATCCATAGGTTCCGAGTCCTGCAACAGTGTGCCACGTGGCTTATATTGTGTCCCCATCATTTTATCTGTTATTTTAGATCTGTCAACGGAGCCCGACCATTTTCATATTTAGCTAACAACCCACTCCCTATTTTAAAATTTGACTAACAAGCAACTTCTCGTCTCCCATTTGGTTTGTAGGTCCACTTAGGTATTGGCCAAACATCCATACGGTCCTCTAAGCGTGTGCCACGTGGCTCACAACTGGAGCCTGTCAATTTAGGGCAGTAACTGGAGCCTGAGCCTTTAACGAATCTCTAAATATGGATAAGCAGTTGGGGACACTGCTTGATTGCCAATTTTTCGCTCTATTTTGACATGACTAACCAATATGGATAGTTGTTGGAGATGATCCGTATGGATGTTTGGCCCGTCTTTAGTTGTACCGTGGACACGTACATCCAAAATTATCTTTGTACACCGGAATTCTGCTCAAATTGACGGGTTAAAAAGCAACCCGTAAGAATAGCTCCAATCCATCACTTAGAAATCACTACTCAGGCTAATTTTTGGTCTGTAGATCCACCTAGGGTTGAGCCAAACATCCATGCGGTCCCATGGCTTACATGGACGTCCGCTGGCCCAGTTCTACTCGACTTAGATGTAATTGATAGAGTAAATATTTGAAGATGGACCACATTATGAGCCACGTGGCATACTTTTAGAGACTACAAACCGTATAGGTGTTTGTCCCATCCCTAGGTGGACCTAGTGGGATTGGAGTCCTTTTCATGGGTTTATTTTTAGGGTTGGGCTCCAAGGACCGGCCTTTTTTTTACTGGATCCCGTTACAGGACACAATATAAGACAGGTGGCACACTCTTGGAGCCTGATCATTATTTTTAACCGTGGGAATCAAGTATTATTTTGGATACTCATATATGAAGGTTTGAAACCATCAATCATTCGCATTTTTGGTACATAGGTCCACCTAGGGATGGGAAAACACATCCATACGGTCTGTAAGAGTGCGCCATGTGACTCATACTGGGCGAGTAAAACTTCTGTCACAGCGTTGTGTAACTTCAATCCAATCGTTTAGAAATCACTAATCAGGCTGATTTTTGGTTTATAGGTCCACCGAGGGACTGGCCAGACATCCATACGGTCAGCATCCACTAATAGTATGCCACGTGGCTCATATTTTGCTTTGCGACAGAAGCTGAAGTTTTACACTTCACTATCTAGAGGCCATCGTCCCTAACATTGAATATCTTCGTGATTCACATTTCACACCACACAAATATAAAAAATTTCCAATGGACAATACTACAAAGGGTCGGGCTGAAGGGACCCCCATTTCTGACCCCGCCCTTTCGTCTTTCGATAAGGGGGAAGTATCCATCAAACGTGTTATACGTGCCACAGATAAACCGTGAAACGTGTTATGGGAAAGAGCAATTTGGTTCTCAAAAATTGATTTATTTTGTGAGTGCCCGACTTAAAGAGGTGGTGGGTGCCCGTAGAGTGACCCATTTTGTTTCTCTAATTAATATGCCTTCTCCTCAACTGTTACTATGCCTTTTACTCAACCCTTATCGTCAATGTTAGGAACCACTAATAAAGCCAAGGAGGATCCCAAGCAATGTCATAAAAACATGGACTGTGCTCGAGACTTCGCTAGAAATATTGTTGAGATTGATCTGTAAACACAACATTATCATAGACATGTTAACTTAGATAAATTAACAATCGTGTTAAGGACGTACGCTTTTGTAAATAATTCAATAATTTCTAGAATTGGGTCAGAGAGATAAGAGATTGGGGGAAGTTATAAATTTACAATAGGGCAACCAAAATTTCCCAACCGACAATAACAGTTCTGATTCTTGGTAGTTTGATATCGAAACCAAACCGATAGGAAATTAAACATAACCAATATATAAATCTATATACTATATTAAAGCTAACGTATAGGAACCGCCTTTTTCACTCATCCACATGGATCTCTTTTTGTCTTTTCCCAAAAAAACAAAAACCTAGACATATTTTAAATTCTAGATGAAACTATTTCTCTCCCAACACGTCTCTCCCTCTCTTCTGTTCTATTTTTCCTAAAATCTTAGGGACTAAAAGAAAGTTCTAGGTCTCTCCAATATGCTCTTAGAGGACTTTGACCGTATGGATGTTTGGCCAATCCCTAAGTGGACCTACAAACCAAAAATCAGCCTGATTAGTGATTTATAGGCGTTGGATTGGACTTATTTTCATGGTTAATCTCAACTGTGGGAATTTGAGCAGTATTTGAGGTACAAAGATCCAACGCCTAGAAATCATTAATCAGGCTGATTTTTAGAGATTGGCCAAACATCCATACAGTCAAAGTCCTATAATATTGTGCCACGTGGCTAATATTGTGTCCTGTAACTGGAGCCTGTCATATTAGGGCGGTGACTGGAACCCGACCCTTCGAGAGGTGATTAGGAATTAGGTGGATAGAGACACAATCAAAATCATTGCGGTCCTGTGGATCCTAGGGATGGGCCAATTGAATGAAAAGGAGTGTTAGCTTAGATCGTCATCAAGATTTCAACCACACAAATATCAAAGAATATCCAATAGTTTTAATGTACGGACAAAGATATTACCTTTCTTTGAGAGGACAAACCAGACGCAAAAGCTTCTTTTAGTGGTCCCAGGCGTACAAGATCTTTTAGGTTGTGTTTGGTAGCGCATCTTGGGCGAAAGTCTTCATCTTCAAGGTGCATACCTTCAAAGGTCAAGATCAACGTTTGGTTCTACAAACCAAGCATGCCTCGAAGGCGTGGGTCTTAGTTCTCTTAAAAATCGTTAAACCCTTTTTTTACGCTTTGAATTTAACGGCTGTTTTTTCGTTTTAACTGCCATTAAAATTAGTAATTTTTTCATTATTTTTTTTTTTGTTTTTTGAAATTTTCAATTTCAACAATTGAATTTTGAATTTCAGCACCATTTTTTCAGTTAAATTTCATTTTTTTTCTATTTTTGCCCCTGGCAATTACAATCCGTTTTAATGGTAACTCCCCAGTCCGTTATACGGTTAAAACGGCATCCTTTAAACCTTGGTTCAGCCCATCCTTAGGTCGACTTGCATACCAACCTGGTCCGACCAAATCGAACCGCGATCCAACCACAATCTGACCAGTCTCACAAAAAATCAGTTCAATCATTGGTTCAGTTTTTAAAACATTAGTTTGTAATTAGGACCGGTCATCATGATCCTTACTGTCATGCCTTGGATTCGGGCACACAGATGCGACCCGAATGCTTGAAAAATGATCCGTTTACTCAAGATTCAGGGTGTGATAAAAATTTTAAAAATAAAATACTCCAAATTTTTTTTTAAAATAATTATAATTCATTATATATTAAAATAAAAATCTTTTGTAAAAATAGTTTGGTTAACACTTCTCTTTGATAGGTTTTTTTGAATTAACATTTCAAAATTTTAGCGGATTGTCGTAAAAAATTTTAAAAATAGAATTTTAATAAAAATTATTTTATTAATTTTTTACTATTAAAAAATTATTTTAAACATCTTTTGTAAATGCACTTTGCCCAAAAATATCATCTATTATTTTATTTTAACAGTTTGACTTAGAAATATACCCTAACGATAACGGTATCATGGTAATACGTAAAATAATTGTAAGTACCCACATCCATAAAAATTAATCAATTGTTAAGGATTCATGACTATATATCTAAAGGAGTAAATCAAAGTGTCTATGATATTGATCATCCACATTATTCTAAAAAATTAAACAAAGTTTTAATAATAGATAATGTGAGTCTTTAACAATTATGCATATAAAAATTATACAAATAACAAATATATAGAGTCTCGCATCAATCTCATCGACATTATCAATTGTTATTCCAATCCTCCCATGTTATATCGTCCCCATCGAGTACAGCAATTTCGAAATTCACATCATCCTCAATTAAGTCTAAAATATTTGGTAAATACCATGAGCCAAAGCCCAGTAGATAATCCATTGTATACCGCATATATATTATAGATAATATCGCATATGTTAACTCAAAAATCATGACATATTCAATGTATAACAGATAATATAAATCAGTGACGTCAAACAAAAATAATCAATATTTCTCACAATTAGCCCAATATCATTATATTCATACGATTATAACTACAACCCAATCTTTGGTCTCATTTTCTTTCCTACGCGGGAAGTATCTAAAAGGCTTTTCTGTAGGAGTCTGGGGTCTTTCACCCTAGGGTTCTAGCCCTTCTTAATTTTTATTTCCGCAGGTATCCATTAGGATCACACCCGAACTAACACTTCAATATTATACAAAATCATTATCTATAACATTTTTTTTAGCACACCGACCGATCCGATCAGATCCGAATCACAATAATATCCACAACATTATTAATTAAGCACATACATATAACATGATTAATAAAGTAAAATAAGAGAGGTTGTATATTAAAATATGTAGGTGTACCTACCTTGTCCGTTGATCTTCATCCGAACTTGAGCCACGAGTATTTTTACCGATCGTCGTTGAATGAAGTTAGAATTCAAGTATGTCGTCTCAAATGTATGAATATTTTTGTCTAAAAGAATAGTCTCAAAAGGTAAAAAATTATGGTGTCTCAAAGCTCTCAACGATTTGTACTAAATAACTCTCTAATGGTGAAAAAATAAAAATGTGTAAATTTTTGAGAAATTCTTCTATTTTTAATAGTTGTTCAAAAGAGAATTGTAAGTCTTTCTTTATTTATATACGTAAATAATTAATATTGATAATTTATTAAACACGTACTTTCAATCGGCATCTCGAGAACATATAAAGTACGAATTTATTTTCTTAAAGTAATATCAATAGGGTCGGGCTCCAATTACATGATACAATATGAGCCACGTGGCACACTATTAGAGGACTCTGGCCGTATGGATGTTTGGCCAATCCCTAGGTGGACCTAGAAACCAAAAATCGGTCTTATTAGTACTTTCTAGGTGTTGGATATTTCTACCTCAAATACTGTTCAAATTCCACAATTGAGATTAACCCATGAAAATAAGTCCAATCCAACGCCTATAAATCACTAATCATGCTGATTTTTGGTTTGTAGGTCCACTTATGGATTGGCAAACATCCATATGGTCAGAGTCCTCAAAGACTGTGCCGTGTGGCTCATATTGTGTCATGTAACCAAAGCCTATCATTTTAGGGCCGTAAAAGGGTGTTTGCCCATAGATGAGTTAAACTTCTGTCACAATATGAGCAACGTGGCACACTCTTAGTGGACATTGACCGTATGGATGTTTGGCCAGTCCCTTGGTGGACCTGTAAACCAAAAATTAGCTTGATTAGTAATTTACAACCTTTGGATCTTTGCACTCGAATTCCTACAGTTAAAATCGGCCCAGGAGAATAACTTCAATCCAACACTTATAAACCACTGATCATGTTTATCTTTGGTGTGTAGGTCCACCTAGTGATTGGCCAAACATCCATACGGTCAGCGTCCACTAATACTGTGCCACGTGGCTCAATATTGTCACTGAAGTTTTACTCCTCTATGGGCAAACGCCATTTAAAAGGGAGTTTGTAAGCCTTTTCAACTTTAATGGCAGCCTTTTTCAACTTTAATTTTGTCAGGGGGAGACGCCCTTTCAAAGGGCATTTTACTTTTTTTTGTAAATGTTAGAAAGTTATTTTTGTAAATACATTAAAAAAAACTTTCGTTTAAGAAATATTCCATTTTCTTTTACAGGGGTTTTTCCTTTTGTTTTATTGAGGATTTTATTGGGAGCAAGGTTTAAAAGGGGTATTATAACGGTATAACAAACTGGAGGCGGTACCATTTTTCCGTTATAATGGATTGTAATATAAATGGGCAAAAATATAAAAATGGGAAAATAACGGAAAATAACAGAAATGACAGAAAATAACGGAAATAACAGGGCTAAAATTCAAAATTCAAATGTATATCGAAAAAAAATGGAAAATAAAGGAGATAACAGATGTTATTTTGAATAATTTTTTTCCAAAAATAACGTTCATTATTTTGTGGGTGTTAAAATGATACATAACGTAACGGGTGGGGTCCAAATCCATTATAACGGCCGTTTATTAAACCATGGTTGGGAGTTTGGGTGAGAGGGACTTCAGTTGACCAGCTTGGCTATGGCATTGATTTGTGCCATTACAAAGAACGACGTGAAACTCCTATCAACGTGCAAAGAACGAACGATGTGTAATTCCTATCAACGTGCAAAGAACGGTGTGTAATTCCAATGTAATCAGGAAGTCTTCGTCGTTAAGAAGACGTGTTGCTTAATGTATGTGCATATCTTATTTTAATTAAAAATAGTGAATGAAATAATTTAATTATATGTGGATGAAAAAAAAATTCTTAGAATTTTCAAAGTTGAAGGGGAGCAACTGCCCCCCTAACCCCTTGGGGGTTTTGATGCCACAAGGGACTAGGGGGGATAATGCTTTCTTTACGAGGCAAGTTGGCCCCTTGTGGGTTCTGATGCCTGTAATCATTCCTTATCAAAAGGAAGTATGAGGCTAACGCTTGAGTCTCATTTGAGTTTGTTGTGGATCAATGGGGGGTGACTTGAATCTTTGTCGCTTGAAATGCCAGTCTAGACATGAAAGCCAATGTTTGAATACATCAAGAGGGCCTATGGGCCCATGAATCTTGTTTTGAGGGCCAATAGCCCTGTAATCATGGTTTTGGCCTCTGTGGCCTTAGTTTGAGTCCTTGTGGGCTAGAATGCGTGTCTTGACATGAAATTCATCATTGGACTACATCAGCTTGGGCCCAGTACAATTGATGGGCCAGCAGGCTTGTGAATATGGTTCACGCCCATGGGTTTGCTTATTAAAGTCCATTTGGACTGAAGTGTGGGCCAACAGGCCTAAGAACGTCACCCAGGTCTGTGGGCCTGATTGTTGAAGTCTCTTTGGGACTGAAATGTGAGCCATCGGGCCCAAGAATATTATTCTAGCTTATGGGCCTTAATTGAGAAGTCCTTTTGGACTTTTGTGGCCAATAAACCTATAAACATGGAACTAGTTTTGGTGGTATGGACTGTATTTGTTCGGCCAGCGGGCCCATGAAAAAGGTCTTGGCTTGTGGGTCTATATTGAAAGTCCTTTTGGTCTATTTACAAGACCAGCAGGTCTAGGGACATAGGTTTTGCCCGAGCGGCCTGACTTTGGAGTCCATTGATTGGGATTGTTTGAAGGGCCAGTAGGCCCAAGGACTAAGTTGTAGGGCCAACAGACCCAGAATCATGGATTTTGGCCTATGTAGCCTGAGATTAAAGTGCCTTTTGAACTGTTTGAAGGACCAACAGGCACAGATTCATGGTTCCGGCCTATGTAGCCTAAGATTAAAGTCTTTCTGGACTGTTTAAAGGTTCAATGGGCCCAGAATCATGGTTTTGGCCTATGTGAGATTAAAGTCCTTTTGAACTATTTAGAAGGCCAATAGGCCCAGATTCATGATTCTGGCCTATGTAACCTGCGATTAAAGGACATGTGTCCTACCTTTGGAGCCATTGGCACATTAGTAGGGTTAGTGGCCCCTATGGAGAGGGCCACGTGACCTGCGAATGGGGTGAAAACCTCTCTGCAAGAGGTGGAGTTAAGTTAGAACTCTATTTGAGGAAGAAAGGTTAAAAGACCTTGATTATCCCATTGAATGGTTTTTTTATAAAGGAAATAGCCTTACAGGCCATGTAATTCACCCTTTTGTCAATGGTATTTGGGACATTTCCTAGGTTTTTATATAATGCTCGTCCTCTTCGGAAGATAAGTAGGATTATCCCAGGTTGAATGACCTTGTTAGCCTTTGATTAGGGTTCAGTATGGGCCCTAATGATGGCAATTGTCTTTTTAAGAAGACTTAATGCCTTGTTAATTTCATCTTGTACGAGGTATGAGTTAATTACATTAATGCCCCTTGCGTTGGGGGTATTAAAGTACTTTGGTTATCCTATCCAATATTACTTCTTTTATTACTATTCCTTAGGAGATCTTCGGAGGTGGGCCTCCATTTGTTTAGATACTAGTGGGTGGCCCGTGTCCTCGGCACTCCCCGACAAAAAATTTGCCAAAATCAGGTGTGAGTGACTGAGATCCAACGTCCATTTGGAGTATAAGATCTCGGCCCTTCTTTGTTGAAACATATAAGAGGGGGTATAAGTGGAGAGACAACCACTGTATTTTGTTATATAGGTTAATCAACTATATTACATTTAGCTGGGATCCGACCGTCCACATTAAATAGATGGAATTGATCTCAACCACTCTTTATCTTATAAAGCCGGATAAGATAAGGGATAAGACAATTTCCCTGTTTTGTTATATAGACTAGTGGGTGGCCCGTGCCCTCGGCACTCTCCGACAAAGCATTTGCCAAAATGAGGTGTGAGTGGCTGAGATCCATCGTCCATTTGGGAGATAAGATCTCAGCCCTTCTTTATGAAGCCTATAAGAGGGGGAGACAATTTCCCTATTTTGTTATATATATAGTGGGTGGCCCATGCACACGGCACTATATGAAAAAGCATTTGCCAAAATTGGGTGTCAGAGGCTAAGATCCACCATCATTTTGGGGGATAAGATCTCGGCCCTTCTTTGTTGAAACAGATAACAGGGGGTATAAATGGGGAGCCAACTTCCTTGTTTTGTTATATAGACTAGTGGGTGCCCGTGCCCACAGCACTCTCTGACAAAGCATTTGTCAAAATCAGGTGTGAGTGGCTGAGATCTACCATCCATTTGGAAGATAAGATCTCACCCACTTTTTGTTGAAACCGGATAAGATAAGGGATAAGACAATTTCCGTGTTTTGTTATATAGATTATGTTCCTTACAAACTCCTTTTCTCATTTTTTGTTTCAATATGCCCGAGGGAAACAAACAATGTGACTCACTTGATTGCCTCGAAGGCCAAACGTTGGTCCTCTCCTTGTGAGTGGTATGAGTCTCCCACCTTCTAAGAAGCCTTTTGTTTGGATGGGGGTATCACCACTCTTAAGGACCAAGTGTGGTTTTTTGTGGTTCTCGTTTTTCTTTCTTCAATTATAAGATGCATGATTACACAAAAAAATAAAAATTTATTGGCGTTACATTTGTTTTATCTTGACATGTGATTTTGTACACTGTATATCGTCATCATCATCATCATCATCATCATCATCATTTTCATGTGAATAACCTTACTATGTATGTCGGAGGCTTCATTCGCTACTCGCATGCCGTAGCGAATTGACCTACTAAGTTGTAGGGGATGAGAAGCACACGATGAGGTATGATCTTTGCATTCGTCATCTAGACGATCAAGATGAGTCTTCTTATGAAGATCGACATGATTAGTTGATAAGCCAACTAATCATGAGGACTTGGTGATCTGACTAAGATGGGGCATTCAAGATGCCAATGAGTTATATGGAAGGACGAAGCAAGTTCACAAAACAAAGTAGGGGATAGGTTATGAGGAAATTGGGGCAACATGATTTCTACGCAGGTTTATCCAAGGTTTAGCTCTCCAATTCAACTTATCCAAGGATTGGCTTTCATACATGATTTCTATCCGAGGATCTATGTGTTGATCTAAGCTGAAAACTTTAAATAGCCCTACCCAGCTTCTTTGCACACATTTATAACTTGTAATCTATATACCCGGATACCTGTACATAGCCATCGTATCTGGCACGACACCGAACACTCCACCGACACATATCCCAATGTATTCTTCATAAAAAGTTGAAAAAATTAGAATAAATGAAAATTTTGAACTACAAAATAAGATACTCATATTCATATTCGTGTCCCTAATTTTAAAAATGTCGAGTCATACCCCCGCTTCCCGTATCTATATCCAGGCATCATAGTTTATAATCCACTTCTCACCAGAATAAAGTGTCGGAATTGACTGATTTTTGCTCAAGACGATCTCTATGATAAGGAGATCGTCCACATCAAAAATCAACCATTGAATCACCTTCATGTGACTCAAGGAGCCATATAAGCTCAGCCCACATTTTGACACCCTTCTTATGGTCAAGTTGCTGACTATTTTAATGGTAATTCCCAATCCTTGCAAACTCATCTTTTTGATCAATGGATTCCTCTTGAGGTGCTTCAAAAAGTACTGGTAACTTTTGTCTCTTCATCCATTGCTCCTGATAAATTGATTTGGCCTTTTCACCCCTCCGGGCACATTATGGTCAAATCAGTTTATGATTTGGTCGTTTCCGATCATGTGCAATATCGGCGCCAAAGCAGTTGTTGGGTATTTGGAAACAATCGATCTAGGGACAGGAGAAAGCCCGAGACTGATTTCCATTAGCACCACATAGGCGTAAGATGAGGGCGATGAGGAATGAATGTTCCTCTACTGGTTCTGTGTTGGAATGATCATTTTAGTCACAGAATCCCTTGGAAATGTCTCCTTGCATTTACCATCTAGGCTATTTAGAAGCAATGTAACGCGGTTATTTTCAGTAATGCGGATTTTAAGCCTCGGATCATAGCCTGGCAAGCTCTTGAACATGCCAAGGAATTTTCTTCCAGCTTTCTTCTTTGAAGTTCGGTGTACTTGGTCAGTGTTCGGGGTACAGACCATAACCACAGCAGAGTTATGGGGGGATAAAGACTGGGTTGAATTTAGCCTGGCAAGGCAACTGGGTATTACAACAGTTGATTGTGGAGAGCATTTGAAAAAAAAATCCATCTACACAGCTCCCAGCACTGATACCTTTGGAAACTTGCTATCATCTAATATTTGGATTTCCCCATATTTTCTTTTTAGGAGATCTATATCTGTTAGGGTACACTACCCATCCATTTTGAAGTGGGAGAACAACAGAAATCAAATTTTGCCCATATATGCTCTGCTTGGTATCCTTGTCTGTAGTTTGCAGGGGAAATGTTTGTAGGCAAATATATGAAAATAAAATGTTTAAAATGACAAACATTTGTTGGGAAAAATATGAGAAGGGTTTTCCTCTTTCTTCTCTTTTGAAGCATGTCAGACATGTCAAGCTTTTCAAGAAACACATGAAGGCTTCCAATTTAGCTGAAGCAATCAGGCCCCATATGTTCGTATACGACAAAGATGTGGAGGAATGAGTGATTCAAGAAGGATTTAGAAAAAGAAAAAAAAAAAACATTAGGTAGGCAAGATGCAAGACTATTACATTGCAGCATAGGAACAACAGACGGGATTGAGATAAAAAAAACAATCAACAAAGACAAGGAACTTATTGAGGATGTCGACGGGCGTCATCAAGAAAAGTATTTGAATTCACAAGGATAAATCTCTTAACAATTATTTATTTATTTATTTATCAGAGAATGATGAGTACTTCAAACAATCTAGCACCAGAAGACAAACACTCCAGCAAAGCTAAGAGATTAAGATAGATAAGATGACAGAAGCAAGCAGCCCAAGTTGCAAAATATAAATGAGACTTCCAAAAGGGAAGAAAATATGAATTATATCTTAATTAAGCTTCCCTCCTCCTTCCACACTCCCTTTTTCTTTCTATGGCTTCCAGAGAATGGTGGTATCTGCAATCATGGAGGTGACAACATATGGGTCCATGTTCGATGCTGGCCTTCTATCTTCAAAGTAGCCTGCTCATGCATCATACCACAAAGTAATCAAACATCAACCTTTTAGCCATAATACAAGGAAAATTTGTTTGTGAAGTGTTGGACTACCAGCTAGTGAGATGTTTCTCACTGCCATAGATCTTATATCTTTAAATACAATAATAATAAGAACAACAACAATGATAATAATAATCTATTACAGATCAAACACTCAAGAAACCACGAACAGTACTCACTGACAGGCCCAGTCAATGCAAGAGAGGGATGAGTCACATTTGTAGAACTCAATGTTAATCAGTGACGGAGCCAGGGGGGGCGACCCCTCCCTCAACTTTGAAAACTCATAAATTTGTTCTTCTTTACTTCTCAAAAATACCCTGGTTTAGAGGGAAATTGCCCCCCTCCCCTGATGTTAATAATTTAGTTTCTGACCCAGATCTTGACTAAGCCAAGAAGACTCATGAGTTTATCAATTGAAGACCATATATGTTGTATATAAACAGCCCTGCAGTATGCATGTGAGTACATTGCAATTATCCATTTTCAATCCGAAAGAATTTAGATGGATTAATTGGCTAGGGTGTCATTCTAACAATCAAACTTCTGGGACTCATTAAATGAGTCATTCCTATAAGACAGGAATACTTTGGAGTTCCCCATCCTTGGTTCCACATTGAGTATGCAGCTACTTTATTTACATGCCATGACTACAACCTATATAAGTCAGAAAACCTTGGATTTCACTCTCAAAAGGAAAATCCTTAAGATCCATACCACATTTTTCACAATGTCAAATTCTTCCATTTTCACAAAAGAGAAGAAAATCTGAAAATTTAACGAATTGGGACGTGCTAGAATGCATAAAACCCTCACCTTTCCCATCCTTTTCGGTATCGCGACCAACACGGATAGAGGCACCCCTATTAGCAACACCCTGTGATGTCAACAAATAAATATTAGAATAATAAACAGAATTTCAAGCGGTAAAACTAAATATATGGAGTACGTTTCACTGATTGATAATACTGTTTATCTTTTCATATAATACGTCCGAGAGCACAATATTTTAAACTATTCTATTAAACATTTCATTGGTTTGTTTGGTACACAACATTTATGTTTTCTACATCGCAAATTCTTCCTATAAACGAGTTCTAGATCAAGTATATAAACAATCTACTACCTAGCTACATATATCATCTATGTTGACCATTATTGCCCAAGCAAACCCTTGGGCTAGGCCATAGCCCAACAGGTCATGTTAGAAATAAAGAAAAGGTGAAAAAACACAGGAGACTTCACTGTTTATAAGAAAAGCAGATTATCAGTAACTTGAAGAAATAATTATACAAAATTGTCCTGCTTCGAGTATCCTAAGATTTGATGAGGAAGTGACCAACCTACAAATAGCATATCACCAGCATTACAGAATGTGACGGATCCTTTGTTGAGGACACAGCACTTGTAGGATTTTCTGCTGTGTCGGACACGTCAACACACATACAGACATGTCGCCTTTTATTTTAATTATTTTATTATTAAAATAATTTCTAAAAGAGGATTGTGTGTTCCATCCTCCATACAATACTTTTCTTAAGTTGTTAAACACAGCTATAGCTGTTTGATAGTTTTCTCTTTTATAAATCTACTTATATTTCTCTTTTACTTTTCATTTATACATTTCCTTATTTTTTTAAAAAGCTTTGGTTTAAATATTATAACAAATGTAGAGCACAGACTGGCAGGACAGTTTCTTCTCCTTCTTCATACTCTATGTATAGGAAGTTTATATAAAATATGAAAGCCAACTTATAACTTACCCAACAGAAGGTATTAATGTCAGCAGTCTCATGGTGACCTGTTAATCTTCTTTCGTTGCCCTCTCCATAGGCCGCAATGTGCTCCTTGTGCCGTAGACCAAGCTTCTCGATGGCCGCCTTGATCACATCCATCCCACCATCACATCTCATTGACTTGGTGCTGATCAGAGTGAAACAAGTTAACAGATGCATTCAGAAAAATTTTCCAATGGTCTCTAGTTTACAAACAAAAACAGTATTCCCCAAAGTAAATTTTGGCCAAAACCTCTATATACCTGTAGTTTGTGTGAGCGCCAGCACCATTCCAGTCACCCTAAATTTCATTGAAAATAAGGTTAAAGGGAACTAAACAAACTGTGAAATCTATGCATAACTGAAGCAAATTTAGACTGTCGCAAGGTTATAGAGCCCATTTCAGGGGGGAAAGACTAATTGCAAGGCACAAAATAACAATGTCCAAAAGCACAGATATCAAAACAAAAGTTGATGCAGATTGGAAATAGTACCAAGGATGTTTTGTCGTTCATCCAAAACGGACTTTAGTCACTAAAATCAGGGTCAAAGTTGAATAAAATGGAAATAAAATATTTTTTTTAACAGCCAATATTTTCAATGTAGCCTTATGATTCAAAATGTTTTCAAACCTGTCTAATTCCCTTTCTTAAGCTTATTTGCTTAAATATTAAAAGATTAGCTCTAACTTTCTAAATAGATTTGAAAAAATCTTCAAAGGTAAGCTCAGAAAACAACTTGTTTCCAAATCATACTGGACGATGGTTAGGATATGTAGCATCAAACAAATAAGAAAATTCCCAAAGAAAGTGAAGAAAAAAGACGAAACAGGAAAACCATTAATACATAACAAACACAAGCAGCTGCTGCAACTTGCACCCTCTTTTTCAACCATAAAGAAATTAAGTTAGCCCCTTAACTCAACCAGGTCTCAAATCAGTCAAATGAACAAATCAAGCTTCTGATATATCCAAATTTTAAACAGAATTTGTTGAGTAAAAGCTTTATGGTAAGAGCGGTTGATTGTTCAATGACCTACTACGTTTTAGGAATATAATTAAAGTAATAAAAAAGCAGTAAATTTAGGAAGAAACAATCATATATTTCATTTTTATGATAATAGAATACAAATACTAACAAAGTAAACAAAAAAATAATATGGATTCAAAGCAAACCTTAATCGGTTTTGGGTCGAATGAAAGAACAACTCCTGCAATTTCGGTAATCCTCTGTTTTACCAAGGAAATAACAAGAATTAGAGAAAGCCATAAGATCACCCGCTAAACAAAAACAAGTGTATTTAAAGAAAACTTTCTCAGTAAACAGTTGAATGTACCTCGAGAATGTAGCGAGCTACCCATAACTCATCACCTGCAGAAATTCCAACAGCAGGACCGACTTGGAATTCCCACTGTTCAAACCAATATGTAGCATTATTATGCAGAATTTACAGATATTTTAAAATGGAATAGATGGCAAAAAAGAAGAAGAAAAACTGTTCAATCCATCTTTTCGATTGGACATAATTCAAAAATCACACTAATTGACATATAAGACCATCCAGTCCATTGACTACTTTTGACTACTTTGGTAAAACTCTCTGGTATAAGGTCTTCACACTTAGACTGAGGTTGCTGAAAGGAGGATAAGAAAACCAGAGAGATTTTATTCACCTGACCAGGCATAACTTCTCCATTGATCCCACTGATGTTAATTCCTGCATAAAGGCATGCTTTGTAGTGAGCATCCACAATATCTCGACCAAATGCTTTGTCCGCTCCAGCAGCGCAGTAATATGGTCCCTACATGCACAAGCATAGTGTTATATAACATGGCTAAAGTAATTCAATATAAATTAGAAAAATAAAATAAAAATGTATCCATGTATCGGTACCTGTGGGCCAGGGTACCCACCAACTGGCCACCCAAGAGGCCATTGAATATTCTTTTGAAGGAGAGTGTACTCCTGCTCAATGCCATACCTAAAACATAATTCAACAATTTATTAACAATGCTCACTGAAACAAGTTGGCAATCAGAAAAAAATTAACTTGGTTTGGCAAAAGAAGAAACTTGATGGAACTTAATAAATCAGAGCTGACAAAATCTTGGTAAGTGTCAAACAAACTACAGTTCTCAATCAAAACTGAATCACAATTGGTTTTTTTGGCAGATAAGCTGAGGTTTATCAGATTTACAGTCTGATAGATACAAAACCATGGTCATTTGTATACAACAAAAATGGTTTGTTTCACTCCATACATCTGAGGAACAGTTTGAAACACAAAACTTCAAAAGGAATCTAACCAAGTTTAGTTACAGTCTATGATGCCCGGATACGGACACGGATACTGGATGTGGGATACGACTCGATATTTTCTAAAATCTAAGACTCAGATACGGGTACGGGTATCCTACTTGTGAAAGATTTGTAGTTCAAATGAAGGAAGAATACAAAGAACTTTTCATTTTTATAGTTTTTATTTTAAACAAACAGAAAATCGAAAGATGTCCATGTTGCACCATGTCACGTACCCATATCTATGCCGCACCATGTCGATACTAGTACGATGGCCATGTACAGGTATCCGCGGGTATCTTAGGTTAAAGTTGTTTATTTACTTCACAGTCATCGTCTATGTATCATACCAACTATTTTGGGTCGGGAAAATGAATCCTATTCCACCATTCAACTCTATCTAGAGCTAAATAAAGATACAGTCATTATTTATTTATAAAAGGATGCCAATCCATTTTTTGGGTCGGGATCCGGGGACTCACCTTTTTGCACTCATAATTTTACTCGTGTTCTCAGGTGTGCATTCCGAGAATCCATCAGTGGTTGAGGTGCTGAGCTTGCATTCACTTTTTGCCAAAGCAAAACCACCGTTGTATTCTCGGAACCCACGGCCAGAGAACGAGTGAAATTATGAGTGCAAAAAAGGTGGGTCCCTCGTGCCTGGTCCCTATTTTTTTTTTTAAATCCGTTATTGAAAAGAGAAGTTGGGTGGTTGGGGAGTAGAGGGCTGTTCTTTGATGCAGCCTTTGTATCAAAATTTTGAGCCACTTGAATGTCTGGCCCACACTATGATAGACATACACACCAAAAATCAACATCATTGGTGATGTGTAGCCGTAGGATTTGAGCACTTTTCATCATGGGCTTTATGAGCAGGTCTGTGAGTTGGTTCCAAGCCCCTGATGAAAAGTGCTCAAATCCAATGTCTAGAAATCACTAATCATACTGATTTTTGGTGGTGTGTGGGTCCACCAAGATGTGGGCCAAACATTCATAGAGGCAGTGGGCTTGAAAGAGTCTAAATTGAGGGACTTCTAAATCAAAATTTTGATGCAGAAGTCGGTATCATAGATTTTCCGGGAGTGGATCTTTGATGATGAAGGACCACAGACCACAGTACAAGCCACGTGACACACTCTTAGAGATTACTTATTGTATGGATGTTTGGCCCATTCCTCCGTGAACCTACTTACCAAACTCAACCTGCAGATTAGTGTTTTCTAACCTTTGGATCTGACTACCCAAATAATGCTCGAAATCCCAAGGTTCAAATAAAACATGAAAAAGACTCTAATCCAACAGTTAGAAATCATTAATCAGGCTGATTTTTGTATGTATGAATACATAGGGATAGGCCAAACATCCATTCAATCTGTGGTCTTTAAGAGTGAGCCACGTGGCTCATACAAATATGGGCCATACCGTGGTCCCCGACAGGTAATATTTATTCGTTGGGGGGAGAGACGTGGGTTGTGAGTAAAACTTTGATGACAGGGCTCAATATGAGCCATGTGGCATACTTTTAGAGGACTCTGATCATATGGATGTTTGGCCAATCCCTAGGTGGACCTACAACCAAAAATCAGCACCAGTAGTGATTTCTAGGCTTTGGATTGGAATTATTTTCATGGGTTCATTTTAACCGTGGGAATTTGAACATTATTGACCATTTTTTGAGGTACAAAGATCCAAAGGTTTGAAATCGCTACTCAAGCTGATTTTTGGTTTGCAGGCCACCTAGGGATTGTAAAAACATCCTCTAAGAGTGTGCCACGTACGGGGCCCTGTCCTCAAAGTTTTACTCGTGGATTGTTAGGGCAGTGGAAAATTTTGTCTCCGTCTCCTCCCAAACTACTTATATTTAAAGCTTTATTAAAAGTAAAAAGACTGAAATACCCTCAAATGAAATTTAAGATTCTTTAAATACAAAAATGGCAAATGTCAATGAACAGCCTGGATTGATGAAACAGTGGGCCACGTGTACCGGCCTCCCAACTACCGACACCGACTATCTAGTGCCGGCACGAGTAAAACTTCTATCACACGAAATTGCAAATCACACAATCACAAGCCAATGAGTTCTCGGCACGTACGCAAGTGCTTTGCAACGTACCCAGGTGCTTTTGCCTTTTAGGTGTACGTGCCGAGAACTCATTGGCTGTGTTTGTGTGATTGCAATCCCATTGTGACAGAAGTTTTACTCGTGCCGGCACCACCATATATCCTCATTGAAGAAACCATCATTAAAAATCAAAAAAGTCCAACAAATTGGAGAACGGAAATAGTCCAAAAAAAATAAAATCTTGGAATTGACGGAAAAAAGACGGCAATAATCCTCAAGTCCACACCGTTGGATAATAAATCTTCGAGATTTGTGTCGATTTAAAATCCAATGGGCTGAACATAAGTTGTGGTGCTCCTCAGCTACATACATCGTAATGCACGCCCAATAAATAAAAACCCAGTAAATTTCCAAGGTATTTTCGGAAAATAAAAAAATAAACATATACGCATACCATGGCACTTCGGCAACCACGTCCGGATGGCTAAAAATCTTCGCCGCATTAAACCGCTTGTTCGTTGGAATCGGTTCGCCGGCAGGAGTGTAAGTATCGCACATAACCTATATTAAAAAAATATAAATAAATAAAATGACCAAAATAACCCTCAAATCTTATGTTTATTACCAGAAAAAAAAGGGGGAAATAATTAAATAAATACCAGAATATTGTTCCCTCTCCTAAACGGATCCTTAAATATCGCTTGAGGACTGATTCCATAAACCAAGAAATTAGGTTAGAAAAACAAAAGATTAGATGATCATCAAACGGATCATAAATGTCCACCCGATCGACGGTCCGGATTGAAAGCATAAGTAGGACAAGTAGAAATGGAACTTACTATAAGATGACTTCGCTATCATCTCCGGGAGCTTGGCCTGTGCTTGATCCGTCGTAGTTCCACTTTGGAAGCTTATGTGGGTCAGTTACCGGTCCCGGCAAAGTCTGACACATTTACACAAAAATACCGTATTAATGAAACGAATACCCAAAAAAAAAAAACCAGGAAAACTCACCCTTGCTTTGCTTCTCATATCCATGCCAGATCCACCGATCCTGATAAAGAAAAAAAATATATATTATTCCAAAATAAATGAGAGAAATTAGAAATAAAAGCTCGGAAGTAGAAGATAGAGATGAGGAAGTATACCATATGTACTCGGCTATGATTTTGTCTGTGGAATCTGAGAGATTCAGGTTGATAAGATCGCTTAGGAGAGCCATGGCGAGATCGAGCGATCAAGAGAGAGAGAGAGAGAGAGAGAACAGAGAAGAGACAGAGAGAAACGGTGTCTGGTGGAGACCTTTTATAGACGTGAGAAGGTGGAAATATGAAGTCAAAAGGAAATAAAACACCAAAAAATTCGCAAAAGGAAATTAGTGGATGGTGGTTTCTGGAGCTGCAATCCAGAATTCTTCTAAGAGGGGTGGGTTTTCTAGATGGGTCCATGAATTTTATTTTATTTTTTCATTTAGTTCATAATATCTCACGTGGCAATTTTTGGGTATTTTAGTAACACCTGGAATTTCAAAGTAATTAGAAATACCCCCTCATACTTTCAAACTTTTGGACTATCCCCCTTGACCTAGTTTAATAGTGGTTGACTTATGTTAAAATGGACTTGAATCACACGTCGTTAGCATTGTACTCATGGTTCAAAATCTCTGAATTGGAGACCAAATCGGTGGGATCTAGTTGGCGCATCTCGCCCGAGACAAAGTAAGGTGACATTTGGTAAATTAAGTTAATTAAGTTATAAGAGAAAGCTTCAAGAAAAGGGTATTATGGGTATTTAATAGAGAATCTTTGAATCTCTTTTGAAGATGCTTTTCGCCAAAACGACTTACCGCATTAAGTTACCCCAGCTCACTTTTTGCTTGTCTTAATTTCAGTGATTTCGGTATTAAGTGCAAAAATTAAGTTGTTTACCAAACGCTAGTTAATCACTAAATTTCAGCCCATTCAGACTTCAGGTCTGTGAAAAAGTTTTACCAAACACCACTTGAGACTTCTTTGGAAAACAGTGATTGGAGATGAAACGATCCATTTTTGGATCAGATCAATGGGCTCCGATCGCGATTCGGATCACCCAATCCAAAATAGGCTCGGTCAAGACTTCAAACTATAATTACTTGCAATATTTGTGCTCCTTTCATAGGTACATTAAGGCTCTGCTTGGTACACGGTAAATGGATGTAGGTTGCAAATGAATGCAAATGCATTAACTTACTATGCATTAGTTTACGATGCATTAGGTTACGGTTGCTTGGTAGCGATAGAAACAAAAACTTTGTAAACTAATGAGAGTGACCAACACCCGAGTGACCTTATTCTTTATAAATGATGTGCCTTCCCAAAGCCTAACCAAGTTGTTAACATCTAGACATTCAAAACAAACCCTCCATAAAATTGGAGATGCAGCACTTCATGGAATCTGCAAGCACTTCATCAACTCCGTTGATCTCCCTAGATGACCTCCCATAATATGAGCCACGTGGCACACTTTTAGAGGACGTTGACAGTATGGATGTTTTGAAAATCACTGGATGGGCCTACAAACCAAAAATCAGCCTGATTAGTGATTTCAAACCTTTGGATCTTTGTACCCAAATAATGCCCAATAATGTTCAAATTCAGACTGTTTAAATCAACCATGAAAATCACAAACGCTAACAAAGTAATTTCACTTCTGCATTTATGAAGGCACAATCAACAGATTCAACCCTCGTCACTGTTAAAAAAACAAAAACAAAAGAAGTCTAGATTTCCAATAATACCCCTTTCTCTTCTCTTCCAAACCTCTCTCCTTTCTCCCAACTTCCTCTATCTTCCTTTTATCTCCATGAAGTAGCAAAGCTGCCAAGACCAACTAGCCCTTCCAGTAAGGAAAGGGCAAAAGCGGATGCTTGAAGCTCACTACGCCCTATCGTGCGAGGTGATTGCGTAGGTTGAAATCCTTAATAACAGCTTCTCTCGGAAAGAATCCGATCGAACTGCTGCACAGCACGTTACTCACGTTCTTGCCAAGAACGGTAACTTCTAACATTTCAATCTTGCCACGTTTCTATCATCTCCGCTGATCTTCTCTGATTTCTAGGGTTCTAGTTCTTGTTTTTAATCTCTAGAATTCTCGAGTTTCTTGAAAAATCAAGGATTTGGTGTGTTCTGTTATGAATCTTTTGATCCCTGCAGAAGAAGTTGTGATTGGTATCATTGATGGCGAAGAAGTTGAAAAAATCAAAAACTTGATTTTTAGAGCAGAGAAAAAACGATTTGAATATTGTAGATGATTGATCGAAACTTACCACAATCGACGAAAGAGACGATCATTCGATGGATCGAGCGAATAATCTTTTATTTTTTAGAGATAGAGAGCGAGAGAGAAAGGGTGAGAATGTCGGGACAGCTTTTGCATTGTAATTCAGTGGGTTTTGTCCCACGTTATAATGCAGTGATTTATGTAAGGAGAACCATGACACTGCATTAGTTTACAATAGTCCCATTTTACAGAGGGCAACCAAGCACTAGAAATTGTGGGATCCACGGTAAACCAATGCAAAAGCGTTCATTTACCGTGTACCAAGCAGAGCCTAAGAGACGACGATACACGTAACATTTTAAAGTTAGTTAAACTAGGTCAAGGGGGTAATCCTAAAGTTCGAAAGTACAAGGGGTATTACTAATACTTTCAAATTTTAGGCAGGGAATTATTAAAATACCGTGATTTTTTTCACTACTTTAAAGTTTCTAAATTTCATTGGTCCAAGCAAAATTTACAGCACATCATAGGAAGGTAGATGATGAGAGTGTCCACATGGCCAACTCAAACAATCGGCTATCAAATGGATGGTCTGGGTTGGCCACGTCAGTCTCAACAGTAAAGAAAATCCAACACCAGAGAAAAAAATTTAGGGTATTTTAGTAACATCCTCTAAAATTTGAAGGTAATTTGTAACACCCCTTTGTACTTTCAAACTTGAGGAATACCCCCTTGGCATAGTTTAACAGTGGTTGACTTGAGTTAAAACGGACTTGGATCACACATCGTTAGCATTGTAATTGCAATATCATGGTCCTTTCATAGGTGCATTAACAAGTGCATGATGCATATCAGATATTAATGGAGAAAATTTTTTGAAGCAGCGAAGCAATGGAATCACATGGCGCCACAATCTTCTCTCCAAAAAGCATTTTTGGGTTTGTACCAGGGGCAGAGCCAGGAAGGGGCCAGGGAGGCCACGTGCCCCCCTCAACTTTCAATTCCTTTAAAAAAAAAATAGGGAGAAAAAAATAAAAAAAATCCTTTTAATCTTCTAAAGTCCACCCTAGATTTGAGTAAAACTTGCCAGACGGCCGTCGATGATATGAGCCACATGGCACACTCTTACAGGACGCTGACCATATGGATGTTTAGCCAATCCCTAGGTGGACATACTAGCCAAAAATTAACCTGATTATTGATTTCTAAGCTTTGGATTAAAGTCATTTCATGGGTTTATTTTAACCATTGGAATTTGACCATTATTTGGGATACAAGGATCCAAAGGTTTGAAATCACAAATCAGGCTGATTTTTGGATTGTAGGTCCACCTAGGGATTGGCTAAACATCCATACTTGTGCGTCCTCTAAGAGTGTGCCATGTGGCTCATATTGTGGGTGGTCAGGGGCTTCCTTGACCATCAAGTTTTACTCAGATTTTACACCCCCGCCCCCCCCCCCCCCCCCCCCCCCCCCCCCACATGAACAATATCCCGACTCTGCCACAAACCAAAGCGACAGCAGGTTCTGGCGCCATGTGATTGACCACTGCTTCTCTGCTTCAAAAATTTTCTCCATATTAATGTTAGTGAAAGGATGGTTAATCTAGGTCAAGGGGGTAATCCTGAAGCTTGAAAGTATAAGAGGGTATTAAAAATTATTTTCAAATTTCAGGGGGTGTTACTAAAATACCCAAAAATTTATCCTGTATAGCATTCTGACACTTATAGTTAACGGCCACCAATCCTGGGGTAAAGATGGCATTTAATTGTAGTTTCTCCACTGTTTAGGTAACTACAGTTAGGTGCCACCCTTAACCCCGGGACAGGTGGCGCTTAACTATAAGAGCCAGAAGGATAAAAAAAATCTCCAATACAGAGAAGCTTTCTGAAGTGTAGCTCCAGTAATAACTCTTTCCATATAAATTAGAAATAAATGTAATTAGTGGATTTGCTTTGGCCAGCTGTGCGTAGTTGCAGAACAAAGCGGGAAGCTGATTGGTCTTAGGAGACTTTGAGGAGACTATATCCAATACTACGCAGGAGTACTGATCATGATATTTCTTTCACCAAATACTATTCAGCTGTCCATCATTCATCGATCTCCACCTGAAATGAATAATAGTCCTTGGATATAGAATCCAATGGTGGTCACCACTTGCTCAGATCGTTGATCAATGATATAGTGTACAACTGTGTGGACCGGAGAGCGTTATACCAACACTCCAAGCAACTACCATATCTTTCCTCGAGAGAAGGTGGGTAGGTTAAGAGGTTGGTGAGTAGAACAGGAAGGAGTTTGGAACCGACCGGTCCACCTGTCAGTCGACTGATGACTTGGCAGTTGCCACCAGCTCATCAAGAGGATCTAATGTCATAATAGGAAGTTTGTTTGATTTAAAAAAGGAAAGACTTCTACAACGACAAGTCTATGCACACTAGAGAAACGCCTCGTCTGGATGCACGCCGAGGATCACGGACAACTGTTAGAGATCACTGACCCATCGATGTTTGGCCCATCCCTAGGTGGACCTACATGCAAAAACTCAGCCTGATTAGTGATTTTTAAGGATAAGTTTGGATTCGTTTTCATCAAAGAATTCGAGCAAAATTTGGGGGTACTCAGATCCAATTGTTTGAAATCACTGGTCAAGATGATATTTGGTATATAGGTCCACCTAGGGATGGGACAAACATTCACATGGTCGGTTGTCTCTAAGAGTACGCCACATGACTTATACTATGGTCCCCCATCGTCATTGACAAGGGTCGTAGGCCCTGTGTGAATGGTCGTACCCAACTTAGGTTTTGGCTTTAAAATAGCCTTTAAAGTTAGAGGCATTTAAATGAAGCCCTGAGGACGTCAGCACAGGTTCTCGCTCTATAATAACAAAGATTAGGTTTCCTTGCATACAGGAGATGGTTGAAGTCTCAATGACTACTGTAAACCCTAAAGTATGTAATAAGTTCCGATTCTTAATACACTCGTATCTTGACCGAACTGGAACATGGAATCCATCGTATACAATAGTGATAAAAAAAATTCAATAACTAATGAGAGAACTGGATATTTATCGATCTCAATTTTGGATCCACTTGTTTAGAAGCCCAACCGTCATACCCCGAACATAATATGTTCCAGGTCTAACTAGGTACGTATATTGACACCTGAATCAAAACCGACCCTTTGACATCCATTGCCCAAGAGAAATGTTAAAGGTGTCAATTGTTACTTGACACCCAATTATAATGTCCAGTTTTGAAACTCATGAACCATGGGATCAGGGGACCAACAAAAGTGAACCAACAAGCTCATGCTTGTTGTGTGGATCCCAAGAATCCAACGTGGTTCTACTTTTGCAAAAGTGATTGCCAACTCAGCACTATTAACCACCGTTGGATTCTTGGGATCCACGGCCGACAACAAAGGTGAACTTGTTGGTTCACTTTTGTTGGTCCCCTGATCCCACCCCGAACTTATAACCCAAGGATTAAGTGCTGATGACCAAGACTCCGCTCCAGGAAGTGAGGGGTTCAGAGTTCTACTCTCAAGGCGTTACCATTTTAATGGCCTTGTTTTTTTAAAACCATGGTTCTAGGTACAACCCATTCACATCCTAAAGTGGAAAGGCGGAGATTTGTAGAGATTTCTTCTCTGATCTGTCTGAGCAGAGAAAATTAGATCCTCAAAATATAAAAATGAAGGGATTATGACTCCAAAGAGCTTGGGTGGCGGGTGTGGTCTCGAGTTGCACGACGACAAAGGTAGATTCGTCACATTACCTACGTGTTCCCAACAAGGTGGGGACAGGTTTGTGGAATTGAGACGATCACCTCTTGCTTGTGGTTGATTAGTCTTACGTTTGAAGTCAAAAACACCCTTGTTTCCATGGTTTAAAAAGCGGCCGTTATCACGAAAATAACAGTTGTTATAAGTTATAACTGATTCGGACCTCTCCCGTTACATTATGTACCGTTAAAATGCACAGAAAGTTACGGCCGTTATTTTTCTGTTATTTTTGGTATTTTCCTGATATTTTTTGTTTTTGCCCCTGAGCGTTACAATTCGCTATAACGGAAAAAAACGGTAACACCCCCAGTCCGTTATACCGGTATAACAGCCATGTTTAAACCTTACTTGTTTCCAATCCAATTGGTTTGTTTGTTGAGAATTTCCACATTTAACTCCACCGAAGTCTGATCGAGCTTTTTTGGTTGTTGGACGAATGCGCACTACCAAGCAACTCCCAAAGGAGTTGCAAAAAATATACAAGAAAACCCCTCTAGAGAGGCGTGTTCTGGATTATGAGAATCCAACGGTAGCTGATAGTGCTGAGCTGGCATTCACTTTTTTCCGGCGATCAACCACCATTGATTCGTGAATCCAAGGCCGAGAACACAACTCCTGAGAGAGGTGAGAAAAGGGGGTCCCAAAGTTCCCGATGACCAACAAAAGTGAATCAAAAAAGCTCCCGTTTTTTCTCAGCCGTGGATCTGGAGAATCCAATGGTAGTTTTGCTTTTGCAAAATGTGAATTTTTTTTGTTAACTTTTATTGGTCATCGGAACACCGACCCTTAATTAAAAGTGTGGTTTTCCTGAAAATATTCCTACATCCTATTAGTTTGGGTTCCAGATTAGTCTAACCCATAGTTAGTAAATTCTCGAATTATATGCGAACTTTACGAATTATCCGAAAAAGTGAATGAAAAAACGTCCATTTCAAGGTATTCGAAAAATTCACGCACTTTTGAACTTGATCGAATAATTCGTGAATTTTTCTGAATTATTCCTGCATTATTAAGTTTGAACATGAAAATTCATTTTGTAAGACAAAAAAATTATCAATACTTTGCTTTTTCTGAATTTATTTTATTTTTTAAAATATTTTTACGAATTTTCGAACGTATTTTTAAATGACAAACACCCGAATTGCACTCGGCCGGACAATTCACGTACTGTTCTAACCTACCTAACCCAAAGATTAAAAGGGTATTACAGTCATTTTCCAGCTCACCAACTCCAGCCCTTGCTGCAAAACAATTTTCTAAGAAGTCAACGGTCAAAGAACATCGATGATAGCCATGAGTCGTATGCACGACTCTTAAGGTCGTGAGTACGGTGATTCTAGAAGGCCACAATCATGAATATTCTCCCTGGTCCAGCCTCAGTTTCACACCACACAAGTCTATTCTCCCTGGTCCAGCCTCAGTTTCATACCACACAAGTCTAAGAAGACGATGAAACAGCCTGGACTTGGGGAACGATTTTAGTTTCCATTCTACGTTACTAGTTGAAGGGCATGCGCCATGGAAAGAATTTAGATGCAGAGGACTTTGGATGCAGTCCATGCAGAGGGGTCTTGTGACCCTAGATGGCTCAGTTTTTTGGGGCCCACTAACCGCATGGATGTGTACCCCACACCTTGGTGTATACGCATACTAAAAATCAGCTTGGTTGATATTTTTTTAGCCGTTGGATTTAGTGTCCAAAAGATACACAAGAAAACATGCTTGAATCCAACGGTTAGAATCAATCCTCCAAAAGTGCTAAAATCTATGGCTAGATAAAATAAATGTGACTAATATTTCGTATACGTATCCACCAAGAGGTGGGGTACACATCCATGCGGTTAGTGGGCCCCAACAAATGTGCCATGTAGGTCAACGAGACCCCTCATCTAAAATTTTTCCCATGCGCCATGCAGTGCTTAAAATTTTGAGTATTATTACTTTTTGTACTTTTTTATTATTAGACATAAAAATAATTTATAAGGGTATAGAGAAATCTTTTAAGTTAACAAAAATATTATGAGTCCCTCTAGAGCTACTCCCATTTCTTACATCTAGTCCTTACACCAGGGGTAGGGCCCACACGGAGAGCATGTTGGACAATCTAACCGTACAATGAGTTTTTCATGCTATGGTTACCCTCCTCACAAAAACTCAGGAAAATTCAACATTCCTAACCTCAAGAAAAATAGACTTGAATTTGAAAAATCTAGACCATCCAATTAAACCATTATTTTGGGTCAATTTTCTATATGGTTGGCAATGTCGAAATGAAATGATTTTTGGTGTTGATGATCATCATGCCAAAAACAGCTTGTCCAACATGATCTCTATGTGGGCCCCACCTCCGGGTGTAAGAACTGGATGTAAGAAATGGGTGTAGTTCTAGACGGACTCAATATTATTAATCTATAACTAGGGGTAACGGCACGTGCGATGCACATGCACCTTACATGTGGCAGCACCCAGTGGCAGAGCCAGGATTTTGTTCCAGGGGGACAAGCGACCATCAAAGCGAAGTTAACGACATGCAGTCGACGCCTCTAACTACAGTCAATATGAGCCACGTGGCACATTCTTAAGAGGATACTAACGTATGTATGTTTGGCCAATCACTAGGTGGACCTACAAGCCAAAAATAAACTTGATCACTGATTTCTAAGTGTTGGATTGAAGTTATTTTCATGGGTTAATTTTAACCATAGGAATTTGAGCATTATTTGGGTAAGAAATCCAAAGGTTTTAAATCACGAATCAGGCTGATTTCTGGTTTGTAGGTCCGCCTAGTGATTGGCCAAGCATCCATCTGTCCTCGTAAGAATGTGTCAACTGGCTCATATTGGCTGCAACAGCAACATCGCTCACTCTCAACAAGTGTTATCGAAGGTTTGCTCGTCAAAGTGGAGCAGATGGGCCCACTGACCACATGGATGTTTAGCCCTTCTTTCGTAGACACTCATACCCAGAAATTAGCTTGTTTGATGAGTTTTAGCCGTTGGATTTAGTACCCAATCTTTTTTAAATCTAACAACTAGAATCACGCTTTAAAAAGTACTAAAATCTAATAGCTAGAGATTGAATATCAGAGTGATTTTAGGTGTGCATATCCACCAAGAGGTGGGCTAAACATCCATGCGGTCAATGGGCAGAGCAGGTCTAAGTTGAGGGGGGGGCAACACGGTCTATAGTTACCCATCAACAATTTTTTCTTCTTTAGAAAAAAAAAGTTTTTATCAATTTTTAAAACTTGATGGGGGGCAACTACCCCACCTCACCCCCCCTGGCTCCGCCACTAGCAGCACCTTACATATAGCACACTCGTAGAGATCACTCACCGTATTGATATTTGGCCCATCCCTAGATGGACCTACATGTAAAAAAATTAGCATATTAATGATTTGTAAGGATTTGATTGGAGTCGTTTTCACAGGTTGATTTTTAACCATAGATTTTGAGCATTATATGGATATTTAGATCCAAAGGTTTTGAAATCACTAAATATGATGATATTTGGTATATAGGTCCACCTAGGGATGAGACAAACATCCATGCAGTCAATGGTCACTAAGAGTGTGCCACGTGGCTTATACTATTAGATGTGGGCATGTTGGACATCCTCAACTGTGCAGGGCATAATCCAACCCAAGTTTTGTCTTTAGAATATAGGCCTTTGAAAGTAGAAAGGCTTTTAATTGTGTCACATGGGTGGCACTACCAGTGTTGCTTCATAATAGTATAAATAGATTAAAATATATATATATCCACATGGAAGATGAATCGATGGTTGATTTTTGGTGAGGATGATCTCCTCGCCATATAGATCACCCCTACAAAAAATCATCACATTCTGAAATTTCTAACCCCATCAAATGTCATTTTCAAGTTAGCGATAAAAATAGACGGTCCATAATTCTTCAACTTGTAACCGGTCTACGAATATCGTAATGATTTGAATTTTTGCAAGGATGATCTCCTCACCATAGAGACCATCCTCACTAAAAATCATCCCATTCCAAAACCTCTAACTTATATATTGGGTCGCACCAAATTTTTGTTGTCAAAAATGTTGTATTGAAATGTTGTCCCCCGATCTTGACCCATATGCCTGGTGCGGCCCAATATATAAATTAGAAGTTTTGGAATGGGATAATTTTTAGTGAGGATGGTCTCTATGGTGAGGAGATCATCCACACAAAAATTTAAATCAATCTGATACTCTTTTATTGGTTTACAAGTTGAAGAATTATGGACCGTCTATTTTTATCGTTAACTTGATAACCACATTTGATGGGGTTAGAAATTTCAGAATATGCTGATTTTTTGTAGGGGTGATCTATATGATGAGGAGATCATCCTCACCAAAAATCAGCTATTGATTTATCTTCCATGTGGGGTATGCCAAAACCGTTGTCAAAAATATATATATCTTCTTAGGAAGGACTTCTGGATGGGAGCTTTCCTTGTCTCCATTCATGCTTCGCGTGATATATATATATATAAAAGGTTGGGATAGAATGACTAATAGAATTCTTACTAATGGACGTGGGGTCCACATGTTGATGAGTTAAGGGATGATTTTTGGTGATAATATTCTATTCACTGTGGATATCAACCACACAAAAAATCAGCCCATTGGCCCCATTCCAACATTTGTAGCCTTGTGGAAAATAGATTTTAAATTGAAAAATTTTGGACCATCCATTTTCACCGTTAAATTTATGTCCATATTTGGTAGGGTTAGAAGTTTTAAAAATTACTAATTTTTGGTGAGGAGATCACCCTCACCAAAAATCAACCCTTAACTCATCCGCATGTGGGCCCCACGTCCATTAGTAAGAATTTCAGTAAGAATTCTATTTGTCATTCTATCCCAGCCCAATATATATATATATATATATATATATATATATATATATATATATATATATATATATTATCGAAAAGTTCTTGGGGAGAGCTTTTTAATGGTACTACTTTTATTGCAAACTGACTTAAGATTGAAAGTTAAGAGCTTTCAAAAATTTTGAAAGAAAATAAAATGGCTTTTAGGCTCAGGGGACCCTTTTTTCCTTGACCCCTCGGGAGTTGTGTTCTCAGCCGTAGATTCCAAGAATCCAACTAAGGTTGATAGTGCTGAGCTGGAGTTCACTTTTGGTCAGTGCTTAACCATCACCATTTGATTCTTGGAATCCACCGCCGAGAACACAATTCCTGAGAGGGGTCAGAAAAAGGGGGTCCTTGCCCCTCCTAAAAATATGCTAAGTCCGTTTTCTACAAGAGAAACTTCACGAAACACTCTAGTAAATATTTTTGGGATTATGTATGTCATTTCTTTAAAAAAGTGAACGATATAATAGAAAACAAAACTTTCATCTTCAAGTAATTGTCAATAAGGCCGCTTCGGGGAGAAAAATTGGAAAGTTCGCGGCATTGATTCCTGATAACGGCCTCAAATCCTTGAAATTTTCTACGCTTGGATGCAATCGATTGAGCGACTTCATTGGGGACATGGGCTCTCTCTCTCTCTCCACCGACAGAGTAGAAAGTATGCATAAATGAGTTTTACACGTGGCAAGTGACAGTCATGTCCCAATGGGATCCATGTATTTTGCCACCTCACAGTCTCAACATTTGGCAAGTTTCAGCTTAATAGGCTTCTACAACGTCACTAGAAAGACATTGTTTTATAGACTTACAAAATACCAAGGTTTAAAAGGGCCCGTAATAACGGTATAACAGAACGGAGGCGTAACCAGTTTTGCCGTTATAACAAATTGTAACGCTCCTGGGCAAAAACGGAAAATAATAGAAAATAACGGAAAAGTGCTGCTGAAATTCAGATTTTCAAAAATAAAAAACATGGAAAATAAAACAGCCATTTTTTTCACAAATTTTACCAGAAAATATCGGTCATTATTTTCATTATAACAGAAAAATAACAGCAGTAATTTTTAGAGCGTTGTAACGGGGGAGCTCCCAATCCGTTATAACGGCAGTTTTTTAAGCATGCACAATACAACAAAAGGAGAGTGACTTGGACCACCTTGGGCCAGCCAACTCAGCTACCACGTGTAAAAGCCCATGTGCTCATTACTTATTCTCTCCTTTGTCTGTGAAGTAAAACTGGGCAAATTCTCAAGATGAGCAGTAACTCAAATTTCAAATTGAACATACGTGCATCCCGAGTACATACAATCAACTGGCATGATGATTCCATGAATGTTTGGCCCACTCTTAGTGGACCTACACACCAAAAATCAACTTGATTAGTGATTTCTTAGCTTTTGGATTCGAGCATTTTTCATGGGGTAATTTCAAGCCATAGGATTCAACCATTTCTTGGGTACTCAAATCTAACGGATAAAAATCACCAATCGGGTTTATTTGTAATGTGTAAGACCAATTAGGGGTGGGCCATCAAAATCTGTACTTCAGAGTTTTCCTCTTAAGACCACTAGTCCATGCATGTGTGTGTGTATGTATAGGGTAGGATCGGGGGACAACAATTTTGGCATACCTACATAAAAGACGAATCAATGGCTGGTTTTTGGTGAGGATGATCTCCTCACCATATAGATCACCCCTACAAAAAATCAGCCCATTCTAAAATTTCTAACCCCATCAAATGTGGTTTTCAAGTTAAACAATAAAAATAGACGGTCCATAATTCTTCAACTTCTAAACCAGTCTACGAATATCGGAATGATTCGAATTTTTATGAGCACACACCATGGGTATCCGGGCCTCTTAGAGCACCCCACTTAGTCCCACATGGTACTATGTTACCCCTTCCACACGTGCCAGCTCAAACCGAGGTCCTAGCCATTTGGTTAACCTAGTAATGGATCATGAATATTTGGTAACTTGATCCAGTAATATCACGTCTGGACCGAGTATGGGTCCAACGAATCAAGTCTGCACTTGAAATTTGTAATCCCGTAATATATGGAAACATTTTTTGAGTGAACTTGCTCTAGTGAAGATCTGATCCGATGTTATAAGTGTTTAGTACCCGAATTTTTTATTTTTTTTAAGAAATATTTAATACTTCCGTATAAAATAAAAAAATTAAAAAAAATCACGAATTTTAAGACTATGCGAATAAAAAATGTATTATTCATATTTTAAAAAACGTATTAAATGGCCACGTAAAATGAGAAACTTGGTAAAATTCAGGCTTTTAAGGCTAAACGAATATAACATTTCAGCAATGAGCGAATTTTTTTTTATCCTGAAACCGAATTAAACTCGAACTTTTCCCATTTCGAATCTTTGCCTGTATACCAAATTGCTAACTATGGGTATGTTATGTGTTAGAAATGTGTTTCAAATTTTAATTAGTTTGCTTAAAAAGTTACTTTGAAAGAGGTAAGGTGGTGGCACAAGGGGCGCTCGAGGGTACTTTGCACTTCGTACGCATCATCACAATGCAAGATCAGTCATTCAATCTTGAGGTAGCTCAAAGGACTTGAGGTGATTGTTGATATACCATGTGCATGTACTGCTGGCCAGTGGAAGAAAACAAAAAATAAATACAGAATGAGAAGATGCTCAATGGTCTTCAAGGCTCTGAAATAACATTATCTTTTAGACAATATTTCTTCCATTGTAATCGAAATTGCGAGTGCAAAAAAGTGTAAAGAGACTGCCTTTGAGGCCCTGCTCGGTTCACAGCAAATTGAGTGCAATGCACTCACTTGCCACAATTTTTGGATTGAGAGTGATTGATTGGAAGCGTGCAAATGAATTAGCGTGCAAGTGGTTAACAAGCACTTGCAAACTCATTCACAAAATAGATGCAACGAAGTGCAGCCCAAAAACTGATGCAAGCAAGTGCATTGTGTTGGCTCAACATTTTTTTTTCGAAAAACAACAACAATAATAACAACAACGGTGATTAATATTTATTATTATTATTATATTTTTATTTTTTATTTTTTTATTTTCTATTTTTTGATAGGGTCAGGATCTGGGGACAACCATTTGGCATACCCACATAGGAAATGAATCAATGGCTGATTTTTGGTGAGGAGATCATCCTCACAAAAATTCAAATCATTCCGATATTCATAGACTGGTTTAGAAGTTGAAGAATTATGGACTGTCTATTTTTACGGTGTAACTTGAAAACCACATTTGAGGGGGTTAGAAATTTCAAAATGTGCTGATTTTTTGTGGGGGTGATCTATACGGCGAGGAGATCATCCTCACCAAAAATCAGCCATTGATTCATCTTCTATGTGGGTACACCAAAATGGTTGTCAAAAGTGGTAGTCCCCCGATCCCGACCCTTTTTGATATAGCTGGTCGGGGTAACAATAATAATAATAATAACAATGATAATAAAGTAATAACAATAATAATTATAGTCAAGGTTTAAAAGGAGCCGTTATAACGGTATACCGGAGTTGGGGAGTTATCATTTTTCCCGCCCCAAGTCCGGTAAAAGGTTTAAAAGGGCCATTATAACTAATTTTAACGCTCGGGGGCAAAAATAGAAAAGAACGGGAAAAATGAAAAAAATATCGCGCTGAAATTCAAAATTTTAATTTTTCAAAAATGAAAATAATGGTCGGTAAAAGGTTTAAAAGGGCCATTATAACTAATTTTAACGCTCGGGGGCAAAAATGGAAAAGAACGGGAAAAATGAGAAAAAATATCGCGCTGAAATTCAAAATTTTAATTTTTCAAAAATGAAAATAACAGAAAATAATGGTCATTATTTTTGTTATAAAAGAAAAAATGGAAAATAACAGTCATTATTTTTCGTACCGGGGGAGGTCCAAATCCGTTATAACGGCCATTTTTTTAAACCATGATTATAATAACAATAATTATAATTAATAATAATAATAATGAAAACAACAATGATAACAATAATATTACAATAGTAATTTTATTGTGCATTTTCTTTGTAAAATCAAAAAATAAAATAATCCATTGCATTCATTTGCAATGCACTACCAACCAATCAGCTAAACTTCATTTGCATCTATTTACATGGCGCGAACCAAACAGTTGTAAGTGACTCACATCCCAAGTGATTGCAACACAATTCATTGTATTTGCACTAAAATGCAAAATGCACCCAAGTGCAGCGAACCAAGCAGGGCCTAAGATACAATGAAGCCTCATGATCACCTTTGTTTGATATCGAATATTGTTGATGTTACTTAAAAACCATAACTTATTTTATGTATATGAGAGAACTTTTGTAAAAATTTAATGAGTTTTGAAAATCCGTGTATCACTATATTACTAGATACTTAGAAGGGGAGGTTGAATATGTATTAAAATTCTTAGATTAAATTAACAACCTAATTCAATTACTTGTCTGGTAGATATAATCTAATCGCATGTGAAGTAATCCTAAATAACTTAATTGATTAACAGGTTATTATCTCAACCGATAAAGATCGAATGTATCTCTGTGATATATTATATCTCGATTGTTTGATCTAATCTAGAAGTTGTGTGGAATACAAACAATCAATATCCATAACACATGAGATTTTTACGTGGAAACCTTAGTCAAGGAAAAATCATGGAACCGCGTTCAGGCAGAAAGTATGACTAACTAGAAAGTTTTAAATTGCAAAAGTTACTTACACAACACATTTCCATACAACATATAACTTTAACTAATTCGATGAGATTTTTGAATTTCTTTGAACAATTTCAAACATCCAATTAGATGAGATTTTTTGTAAACTTCTTTGGTGGAGTCCTTTAAATGGCTAGTGCTCCCATGTGTGATTGCCACGTGTGCATGTACGACAAGAGACCGTCCTTAAATCTTAATCGAACAATTTGAATTCCTTTGAACAATTTTAAATTCCTAACACTAAAATCGAGCTCATTCAAAATAGATTCTTATGTAGTAACATCGGTGTTTTTTTTATGCATTTAGGGATAAAATATGTACTTTTTCACAAAAAAAAAATATTTCTTTTCTCAAAATATCTATATTAGAATATCCTTAGGTAGGGAAAGTTCAGCCAAAATCTACCCCAAGGTCTAGCCAGGTTGGACTTGTCCAAGTTGCAACCCTAATTGCATGCAGCTACATCAGGCTTCCAGGTTAATTTGCCCTGTAATACTCTTTTACACAACCCTAATTGCAAACTATCACACCTATATAATCATGTCAATGTATCAAAAAAATTAAGGGTATTTTAGTAACCCCCCTAAAAATTGATAGTAATTAGTAATACCCCCTTTTACTTTCAAACTCTAAAAATACCCCCTTGACTTAGTTTATCTATCATTTGACTAACGTTAAAACGTGACATGCATCATGCACTTGTTAATGCAACTATGGAAGGACCATAATATTGCAAGTACAATGCTAACAATGTGTGATTCAAGTCCATTTTAACGTAAGTCAACCACTGTTAACCTAGGTCAAGGGGTAATCCTAAAGTTTGAAACTATAAGAGGGTATTACTAATGGGTCGTGATGTAACCAGGTATACCTGAGATCTTTTCAAATGCGGAAGAGGCATTTTTGGTAGTCACAGCTGCCATCTGGGCCCACCAACCGCATGGATATTTAGCCCACCCCTTAGTAGACATTCATACCAAAAATCAACTAGTTTGATGATTTTTAGCTGTTGGTTTTAGTACTAAAATAATGGTTGCATTCAACGGCTATAAAAATGCCTTAAAAGTGCTAGAAAGTGCTAAAATCTGATGGTTAGAGATTACCAATCAGGGTGATTTTTGGCGTGTATATCCGCCAAGGGGTGGGATAAACATCCATGTGGTCAGTGGGCCCAGATGACAGCTATGAGTAATAAAAATCTACTTCCGCAGTTGAAACAGTTTCAGGCATACCTTGTTACATCTCTTTTTCCTTACCAATTACTTCCAAATTTAATGGGTGTGTTACTAAAATACCCAAATTTTGACTGACCGTTCAAATAAGTAACTAATCGTATCGTCCCACCCCTAGTTGCCAAGTTTGCGAATAATTCGCAAACAATTGATATTACATGCATAACCGAATCAAACGGGCGAATCTTTCAATAGTTCGGAATTATTCGCGAATAAATGAGATCCAGCGAATAAAACGCGTTTTAGATGTATTCGGGTTTAATTCGGCACAAAGATTCGACTAAAAAAAAAAACCAAAAACAAAAACAACAACAACAACAAAACAAAACACTAAAATGGGCAAAAATCATAATCTTCGTCCCCACTCCCACTCCCAACCCTACCCCATTCCTCAAACCCACCTCACGGTCCCCCACCTTTCAACTGAGTTATGACTATTAAGTTCCAAAATTCATGACAATTTGATGATTTTAACCCTCAGATGTATGGACATTTTTTTAACAAACATTTGGTCAAACTTTTTATACTTATATCTTGCATTGATGGGTATGTAAGATCATGTCCATATATAGTCATCTTATAGACCTTTATATTTTGTTCACGAATTTTTAACATCGAATTTTTAGATCATAGTCGAATAAAACACGAATGAATGTATTTGCGAACTTTTGCCGTTCATCGAATTTTCGACCGAATTTTTACCAACGAATTTTTAGTCCATAACCAAATAATACTCGAACATTTCCCGGCTCGAACTTTTGCCGTATCCGAACTTGGCAACTAGGGTCCCACCCAAGAGTCTGCCCAACACTTAAAATTGCATGGATAAGTAAAACTTTGCTGACAACCCACAATCTGAGCCACGTGGCACATTTTTAGAGGATGCTGACCATATGAATGTTTGGCCAATCCTTAAGTGGACTTACAAACCAAAAATCAGCATGATTAGTGGTTTCAAACCTTTCGATCCTTTTACCCCAAATAATGGTTAATAATACTCAAAATTAACCCATGAAAATGACTCCAATCCAACACATAGAAATCACTAATCAGCTTGATTTTTTATTTGTAGGTCCACCTAGGGATTGGCCAAACATCCATACGGTCATTGTCCTCTAAAACTCTAAAAATGTGCCACGTGTCACTGATCTACTCGTCATTGATCAAAGCAAGTTGGAGTAGCACCGCTAGCGCCGTTTACACTTTATAATAAGATGGGTCACACCACACCATAGTTCGAAGTTCGAAGACTCCGAACCCTAAGAGTCACATTATAAAAGAAGAGCTTCACGAGCAACTCCTCTCACTCTCTTCTTAAAACCCTAAACAAGCTTTTTAGGGTTCTAGCACCGCTCTCGTTTCTCCTCCCTCCTCCTCTTCCAATCTCCTTGCCATTTCATCAAACATAAGATGGGCAAGTCCAGTAAGAAATCCGCCACCAAGGAGGTACAGTTCTCAACCTTCTCTTCGTCTTGATTTGTTTTCTTTCATCGTTGTTGGGTAAATTTTGATGATATTGTGTGAGTCGCTGCAGGTTGCTGTTGCTGCTCCCGTTGTTGTTCCTTCCTCAAAATCTGCAAAGAAAGGTTTGTATGAGTTCTTGTTGGTCTTGCTTACCTCGAAGAGATTTCTCTGTGCTCTCTTCGATTAACATCGTTTGGTGGTGATTTAATTAGCAGGTAATAAGAGGAACGCTGCTGAAGTACTCGATAAACAAGCAAGTGCGAAGAAACAAAAGATAGATGAAAAGATAGCCTTGATGAAGAAGAAACAGGAAACCAGTAGTTCAGAGGACCTAACCGAATCATCTTCTGATGAGGTGAGGTTCCTTAGTTTTTCCTCCATAGTCAAACACCAGATTAAAACTCTTTATCTGGGTTTAATCTGATCTAGGGTTGCTATCCCCGTACCCAAACATCCCCCGTGTGTGTGTGGGTTTCTTTTTATATATAACTTTTCGATGTTAATCATGGTTTGTTATATCGGTAAGCTGACATAAGGAGATTTCATGGCTCTGAAAAAAGATAGTCTTGACATGCGAAGATATAAAATACCCACAAAAAAATTTAATTTACTTATTAGGGTTTGGTACAAGACGATGTGTACCCTACATAATGTATCGAATGAGTATCCCATCCAGCAATGTCTTGGCTGAGAAGGAACAAGACTTTGAACCATGGTTATTAGTTTTGTAGATTGAAATGAACATGGGCATAAATTTTATCAATTTTGAGATCATATATGTTTTGACAGGTTCTATTTTGACAGCTATTACTGTATTTTGAATATATTTGTGTTCGGAGAAGGAAATTATGATTTTTTCATACCATTGATATGTTGTTTCAGGAGCCTGTTGTTCCTTCCAAAAAACAAACAGTCGCTGTTTCTAAGAATGGTTCTGCCAAAGCTGCCCCGATTAAGAAAGGAAAGCCAGCCAGCAGTTCCGATTCTTCTAGTGATGAAGTGAGTATGCAACTTATATTCTTATGTTCTTTACTGTGATCACAATTGATTTTGCAACACATTAAAAAATACTCGTGTACTTAGGAAACTAAAACGAAGGTGACCATTCCCTCCAAAAAGTTGGTGACCCCTGTGGCTAGGAATGGTTCTGTGGCAGTTTCCAAGAAGAAAGATGAATCAAGTGACAGTTCAGATTCAGATGACAGCAGCTCAGACGAGGAAGATGTGAGTACTGGGGTTATCAATTGTTTATGTTTTTATCATATATGCAAAGGATATCTGGCATTACTCCTGTGTAGCTAGAATAGATCCATTTTGCGTCGAGCACCTGTTGAACAACTAGTGAATTATTTGGAGAATATATTTTATGTGTTTATCTAGATTCCTTAGATTATATTGCGTGTTTGTATATGCAGAAAATACCATTAGGAAAATCTACTTTTCTGCATGGTATTAGATTTTGTTACTGTAGTTTTTGTCATTGAGCTTTATTGATATTTAATACCATCATTTAACTGTTGCCAATGTTATTGTAAGCATGCATCGGCATGTTGCTGGATGCTTCATGCTCATATCTGGCACTTAAAATATAGCTGCATCATAATAATGTAGATTTCTGATTTGATATATCTTAATAATATGTCAGCATATAAAGGACAAACCTGGGAAGGTCAATTTATGCTCATATCTGGCACTGAACATGTAGTCGCATCTTAAGGAATGTTGATTTCTTTGATTTTCGTGATCTCATAATTTCTCAACATGTACAGGAAAAACCTGCAAAGGTCAGTTTGCAAGCCAAGAATGTCCCTGCAGTGGCGCCCAAGAAGAAACCTGAATCAAGTGATAGCTCCTCTGAGAGTGACTCTGAGGAAGATGAGGTTTGATGCTCGTTTTTTATTCCTTTAATTATATTGTGGTTCTAATTTGTTGGTTCAACTGAAATGTTTTATGCTGTCTATGTTAGATATCTAAACCTTTTAAGGTGTGACATTATTGTTATAATTTATTTTAACTCATGATTTCTCAGCATATGCAGAAAAACACTGTGAAGGTTATATATATTAAAGGCCTTCAATGTATGTATGTATATTGTATCAATCTTTGATGTTATACCTACTGTTGTCAATGTTACTGTTATCATGAATTGACATATCTCATTTGTTGACAAGCATACTGGGGGCGTTTCATGCTGATAGCTTAAGCCATTGGTTTGACAGGATTTTTAGGCTTACGCCTTGAGGTTTGCCTTGGGGTGAGGCTTCCCCCAAAAGCCATGATGCTTATTAAAAAAGTGTAAAGTCTCATGAGACATAAGCTTCATCCAGTTGGACTTTAAAAGGCTTACACTTTAAGCCTTTTTCACGCCTTGTGTTAAATACACCTCACATGTCATTGTTAGTAGCGGCACAGACAATTTTAGGTTGCTGCATCTTAAAAATGTAATGTACTTATTTTTTGGTTACCCCCCAAACCCGTAGTTAAATAATAATAAGTTACTCTTTAAGTTAAGTAACATGAAAATATCTTTCTTGCTATATGAATTCAATAGATGATTTTTCTTTAAAATTTCATTTTTATTGATTTTATAATATTATTTGTATTTACTTTTTAAGTACTCATTTAAAAAGGTGTGCTCGTGATGCTTACACCTGATACCGCCACTCAAAGAAACACTGGCTGACACCGAAACATGTAGCCACATTTGAAGTAATGTAGATTTCTATCGTTTGTTACATCTCATAATTTATTTGTGTTCACAGGGAAAACCTGTGAAGGCCACTTTGCAAGCAAAAAATGTTCCTGCAGTGACCCTCAAGAAGAAAACTGAATCGAGTGATAGCTCCAGTGAGAGTGACTCCGAGGAAGATGAGGTGTGGGGCCTTGTCCTTTACTTTTACTGCAGTCCGACTCTGAATATGTTGGTTCTATCTATTTTTCCTTTTTATAAAGGATGTGATATATTTACTATAATTTACTTGAACTGACATCTTCTTACCATGTGCAGAAAAACACTACCAAGGTTACGACCCAAGCAAAGAAATTGCCAGTGCCTGCCCCAAAGAATGTACCTGCACCGGCCTCTAAAAAGAAAGCGGAATCAAGTGACAGCTCTGAAAGTGAATCTGAGGAAGATGAGGTGGGGTTTTCATCCTTCACCTTTTATGGGAATTATGTTGTGGTTGGTAAAATGAAGGGCATTTGTTTTGTGGTCATTATATGTTGCTCAATTTCATGCTCCTCGACAATACAAATGCAAATAGTAGCAGAAACTTGTTGTCAAAGTTTATGCTGTTTCTAAGAGACCAGTGCCAGCAAAGAGAAAACATGAAGCTAGTGAAAGTTCATCTTCAGGTCACAAGGTAAGTGGCATGGATTTTGTCGAGAAAGGCCTGGGATCATGCAAGTAAAATAGCAGTGAGATACAAATGCCACATGATTTTGGTTGGATTTCTTGTTTGCTTGGTCAGTAATGTGTCTTGATTTAGGAGGTTAAAAGAACTGCTGTTCCAGCCAATGTTTTTAAGTGTGGATGTGTGAGGAGAGGAGAGGCGCTTCAATGTCAAAGCGTTAGGCATGCCTCACGAGCACGCCTTTTATAAAGAATACTAATATATAATAGGATAATTTGGTTAAAATGGTAAATTTAGGTAAAATTGTGGTTAAAGAACATTTATCGGTTTAATATCGGGAAATATTTTTTGTTGCTTTTTTAAACCTAGAATAGCTTATTATTATTATTTAGGGAAAACAAAAAGAGAAAATAAATTGAATTTTTTATAGTACAATTGTCCCCACCCCACACACAAGGTCTTTAATAAGTGTGAAAGGCATGATGCATTCCCAACAAAGGTGTAAGCCTCAAAACACCTTTTAAAACACTGAAGAAAAGAGTATTGAGTGGGTTCAAAAAGTTGACTTTGATGATGTGAGTTCTTCATTTTTCTTATGTTTGGAAATATCTGAAGGGTTTTTCTGTCACATGCTTAGGCATTGGTAGGCATGCAGGTTTTACTTTATATTGCCGTATAAATTCTTCTATCTTGAGTACTTTGGGGCTGCATTGTAGTGATTGTTACAGTTTGCTGCTGTAAACATTTCAAGTTTTGCCCCCTGATCTTGACCCTATATATCTCATGCTGCATTTTTATTTTCTCCATATGTTTGACCCAACTTTGTACAGTGTTTTTGAAACCGAGTTTATAGTCTAGCTTTTCCTGTGCTTAATTTGTCATTTGCTGAATTGCTAATAAGAGCCCTTCTTATGTTCTTCATGAACATCTATTACAACCACTGTTCATGCTGCAGGTCCCAATTTCTGTAAATGCTGGGAAGCCTAATGCAAAGGCTGTCAAAAAGGAAAGCAGCAGTGATGAGGACGACAGCTCTGAGGAAAGTTCTGATGATGAGCCTTCAAAGGCACAGTTGGTAAAGAAGGTGAGAGGAGCTAAAAAATGCAATCATAATGGAGTGATGCATCAAAGTTTTGTTATGTTATTCTTGGAATCATCTAAGACAGTTCGGATTGGTTTCAACTCGTTTTGATATCTCAACGTTCCTTTTTGTGCTAGCCTACCAAAGTTTCCAAGGAAAGTAGTGATTCTGAGGAGTCATCTGATGAGGAAAGTGAGGAGGAACAACCCACGAAGACTCCGAAGAAAAATGTAAGATGTACTTGGACAATAGAATTTTGCCCTTCTGTAAGAAAACTGCATGATTTGAGAAATGTTTTTGTTCCTGCCAAAAAATGGTTTGACTGCAATTTGTTGATAATTGAAATGATGCAAGTCTAAGAATCAGTACAAGTATTCTGTAATTAATGGTGTAGTCGGCCATTGAATGGTTTTACATGCTATCAATGTGGACTGTCCAGTAGATGGACCATAATACCAAAATCATGCCAATTTGACGATCCCAGATATTTATTTGGTGACCCTTTTTAGTAGACTATCTGCATAATTTATCTATTTGTATTACCCCTTTTATTTTTAGCCAATTTACTAATGGAAGCTTAAAAAAACAGAAAAAAGAAAAGAATATAATGCTAATGCAAGATGTTGTACTATTTGTAGGCCAAACAGGACAGTGATGAAGAAATGGTAGATGCTGCATCAACGAAGGAAAATAATAGGCAAGCTGGTGCAAAATCTGAGAAAGAGGTAACGCCTTACTATTTTTTAGCCATTTTGATGATATTTGTGATATGTATGGTACAGAATTACAGTGATTTCTCTTAAAATTTTGTGCAGCCCAAAACCCCCGCTTCCTCTCAAGTCCAAAGCACAGGATCTAAAACACTGTTTGTTGGCAACCTATCCTTCTCTGTTGAACAAGCTGATGTGTAAGTGATATTACTGTAATACCTAAAATTTTCTCCAAGTTGATCTTCATCTCATGTGTTCATATATATATTCTGCAGGGTGGAATTCTTTAAAGATGCTGGTGAAGTTGTGGATGTACGTTTTGCATCAAACGAAGAGGGACGTTTCAGAGGATTTGGCCATGTTGAGTTCGAAACACCAGCGGCAGCACAGAAGGTAATCATTTCCTGTCTGATTTCTTGTTCAAATGTAGTAAGAACTTTGTAAAATTTTGAACAGGAGCTTTGGAAACATTTCACTACGTTGTGGCTGTTGGAACACTCAATGTAGTCATCGCTCTCATTCACATTGCCTTCTCCCAACTATTTAGGATCGGCAGTATAAGTCGTCATTCTTCATTCAATTCTGTCTAGAGCAAGAGTTATACATGTCTTTAGATCTTCTCTTACTAAATCAATCTGCATCATCGTTACGCTCTTTTGGATCCTTCAATCTGCATCACTCCTCATTGGTGACTTCATTGTTCCTAATCATATATGCCAAACCATCTAAATCAACTTTTCTTTATTTTACCACCTTATATCTTTAAATTCCCTTGGAAGTATTCATTTGTATTGTCTTTCCTAGTTTTTCTGCTCACCTGTTTCAACATCCTCATGTTCTATAATTATTCTAGAGCATGTTATTTCTTGACGCGTAATATTATTCTACTCCATAAACATTGCTGGTGTTATGGCTGTCTTTAGAAAAAATTCCTTTAGTGGTGCGTGTCAGTCATAAATGCCTTATTAGAACCCCTTAAATCTAGAAATAATTGCTTGAAGTCTTTTAGATTTTTTTGAAAATTGGAACAGTTCTATCAATGTCGATATTACCTTAACTCGGGGATACTTTGGAGTAATGCTTGGAAAGCTTCTCCTTTTTTCTCCAACTGTTAAATCTCTTGTGCTTCTCAACATCATTTGTAGTCTGTACCCTTTAAATTTTTTGTTAGATGCTTTTTGTCCCATAATGAATAAGCTAGGTTTCTATCAATGGAGATGGCTGCCAAATTGTCCCCACCATGCCTGTCTTTGTTGTAACCTCTTGATTGGATAAGTGGGGAATCCAATGCTTGCCTGTTTTCTGGCTCCATTCTCGATTTGGAGTTTGTTTCACTGGATTTTGTGCACATTCTTGAATTCCCCTCTCTAAAATATCAGTGTACTAGTCTAATAATCTAGGGTTCAGAACACTAAACTGGGGTAGGTAGGCCATAGGGGGTAGGCATGCAAGGGACTGAGGGTTGGTTTCGACAACCTTTTTGCCATTGTGAACTGTATAAAAGAACATTGTTCAGTCCATTGAGGTGGAAGATCATCCATAGAAAAGTCAAGTGTTGCCAACCTTTGTTATGATTTCCCTTTGAATTGCGTAATTGAACGACCATTGGTCAGCCTGCTAAGGTGGATTGCCTTCCATCAATCAGGAAACTGTAAATCATGAACCTTTCTATGGTTTCTGAGTGAAAATGACTTACCTGGCTTTGAAAGTTGGTATGAATGGGGTGTAGAAAATGATACAGAGTCAGGCAAGTTAGATAAGTTCCTCGTTTTGGACCTACTAATAAATGAGTGATTTGGGTCTACTCACCTTAGTATTTAGAGCTTGAAAAGAACAGGAAGCCAGACAAGGATGATCCAAGGTACTTCCTAGTAGTCGTATACATCTGACATTTCAATTTTCTTCTAAATAAAATGGAAGTGCCTTTGTTTTGTAGGTTCTCCTGTCAAGTATAGTAAAAACCCCTAAATAAAGCCTACAGTAACTTGACATTCTGAAAATAAATAAATTTCTCAAAATTCTTGTGGAATGCTGCTGGAGAACATCCACAATTATGATGACACCTATTTAGTTACGCTTTATTACACTAACCAAAAAAAAGTTAATTTATCATTACTAATTTCTGTTTATTTCGAAAAAGAAACAAATGACTATTGCGTGGTGTCTATTATATCAATGTGTTTAAAGCTTGGCAACTCTTGTTCATATTATTTTTTTCCGATGCAGGCTTTAAAAATGAATGGTCAAGATTTATTGGGTCGAGCCGTGAAACTTGACTTGGCCCGTGAGAGGGGCGCATATACCCCACAGAGCGGGTACTGCTGCTTGTCCTACCAACAATCCAAAATTCTCCCCAACTCTTCTTGTTTGGATATTAATGAACTAATTAATCTTCATTTTCCGTTGTTAAAATTGCAGTAGAGAGAGCAACTCTCATACCAGACGGGAGGGAAAGGCCAGAGTCAGACCATATTTGTACGAGGTTTTGATACGTCCCTGGGAATGGATGAGGTAGATTCATGCAGCACATTTTACATTTAGGTTGGATGTTGGATGGGTTGTCATCCTCACTTCTTAATTTCCAACTGCAGATTGAGAGCACACTGGGAGAGCATTTTGGGACTTGCGGAGAGATTTCAAGGATGTCTATCCCAAAGGATTACGATACTGGTGCTGCTAAGGGGTCTGTACATTTCATTTCATCTAAATTGAACATCCGTTTTTCTCGTTAGGTTCCTTTTTTTCGACTTTGATTGATGATGGTTTACAAGTTATTTTTATTCTTATATTAAATGTGAAGAATGTAATACTTTGATCCAAAAAGAGGATGATAAAAATCAGCCTGCTGCCCGTATCATGTGGTCTTACACATGGAACATGTGCTGGATATACTGATAAAAAAAAAATCATGTGCTGGAAATAGTCGCTTTTTTCTATAGGAAATAAAATTTTGGTTCGCTAGAATGCATTCCCGTTGTCACTTTTAAAAATGTCAAATTTTGGGACTTGTGCCAACAAGTTGTTTCGACTATGCTTTGCAGGATTGCTTACCTCGATTTCAATGATAGTGAAAGTTTCTCCAAGGCTCTAGACCTCAATGGATCTGAACTCGGGGATTATTCGTTGACGGTGGAAGAGGCGAGGCCAAGATCTGACAGCCGTGACGGTGGTGGCAGAAGCGGTGGTAGAGATGGAGGTGGTAGAAGTGGTGGTAGAGATGGTGGCAGATTTGGTGGTCGGCGTGGAGGTGGTGGGGGTGGCCGTTTTGGAGGTGGTGGCCGTTTTGGAGGCGGTGGCAGGGGGGGACGTGGATCCCCCTATAATAAGCCAAGCATGGGTTCAGCTGGTACAGGTTGGATTTCCTTATCCTAGTTGTAGTTTAAATTCTGTACTGGAGCCCAAAATTCACATTTTCGCAAACTAACATCCAATTTACGATACTAATGCAGGGAAGAAAACGAGGTTTGGTGATGAGTAGACAGAGAGAATCATGGAGGAGTTTTGAAGGGGCGTTTTTTACCTCCTTACCTCCTGATTTTCTGCAGTAACTATATAGTCTTTATTTTTTTTAAATATTTTGACCGACATAGGATTTAAGGAGGTGTAAGGATTATTGGGCGTACTGAGTACCATTTTTAGTTAATGCTTATGTTAAGGATAATTGAGTTGGGTTTATTATGAGATCTCAAGTGTTTTTGTGCGCCATTTTCACATCCTCTCAAGATCTCTACCATCTCAGTGCTTATTGCTTGCCAACGATCCTACCACAATTGGTGGGTTACCGGGTTATTCAAATAAGTTGTTTTTTTTGTGGTTTTCCCATGTTAAAACTTCTGTGCCAATTCGAGATTGGTCCGGACTGGATCCGGTTAAACATTTCATTTGGGAGCTCGGTCTGTACTCCTGTCATATTCTCATTCGGGTCTGGTCTTGGAATCACATCCAGCAGTGGTTGGAAGTTGGAACAGCTCCCAAAATCCATTCACTTAACATACTCGTTCTAAAATTTCTAATCCTATCATAGGGCCTGGTTAATCCAAGGAGCTTCTGGAATGCCTACTACCCTCAACTCTACGGGCGCCCACAAGTGATCAAAATGTCCCTGTTTTGTTTGGGCACCCCTTCTCTCTCTACTGTAACTTCCTTACCCCCTCTCACTTTCTCTCAATCCCTCCCTCTCTCTCTCCTCTCTGGGCTTTTAACCCCTACGGTAGTGCAGCACTGTGGAAGCTAAAAGCCCGAGTGAGAGGAGAGAGTTTACAGTAGAGGGAGGAATTGAGAGAGGGAGTTAACAGTAGAGAAGGAGAGGGGATGGGGTGGGTGCTGCCCGGCTGAAGGGGAGGGGCATTTTGGTCTAGTGTGGGTGTCCAGCTGAAAGATGTTGGCGCCCGTAGACTGACCCTAACTTTATTTAAAGCTATATCTTATGTCAAAGGAGCCTTCCATGATACAGAATTTTGTCAAACTTCTAGAAGCCCTTCAAATTGCCATGCCAAAAGTCGGTGTGATTGATGATTTCTAGTTGTTGGTTTCAAGCCCATGATGAAAATGTGCTCATATCCAACAGCCAATCACACTTAAGAGTTTTGGTATGTAGGTCCACCAAGTTGGGGGCACGAAAGAGGCTTTTGTATCATAGATTTTCCTTTTTAATATCTCAGAGCAGATGCTACCAAATTATTATAGGTAAAAATAGAAGCTAGTAAGAGTGGTTCTCCTTTACTCCTAAAATCTTTTCCACCACCTAAAATAATCCATTAAAACCCACTGATCAGGTTTTGATTTTCGGTACTCAGATAAAAAAATGGCTAGAGATCACTGATCAGGCTGATTTTGGTGTTGGTCCATCAAGAGGTGGGCTTATCATTCATGGGTCAATGGGCCGAAAGAGTGTCATGGTACGAGTTTTCACTAACATCCATGCTATTGGTGGGCCCAATAATATGCGAGAGTCACGATCATCACCATATGCATTAATCATTTCCAGATTATTCGGTTTAGAACATGAAAAATCATTTTACAAGATAAAAAGTTAATATTTTACTTTATTTTTTAATGACAAACCGAAATTGTACTCGAATATTCCCCGTACCATATCTTCGAAATTGCTAACAAATGTCCAGATTGACGATAGTCGCAACAATTTAATTTTGTGACATTACGACTAAAACGAAAGAAAATTGATTTTATTATGAAATCATATCTTCATAGTTAAATACTCGAATAAAATGATACAATGATCGTTAAATACGGCGGGAAATTGCCGATACTTTAGGCATGGAAATTAATTAATAAATTATATAACAAACACAAAATTCATCTCCATACAGTTGGAAACATTCCTCTTTTCCAAATCCCCCCAAAAGGTTTAATTTGAATCATTTCTTGAAATGATCAATGGTAGCTTATAACTGAAACCTTAGCTTGGGGACCACCTTGAACATAAACGAAACTGCAATCCGAGCCCGGGTTCAGGACTTTGAGCCATTGTGGAAGTTCATATGTGTTCTTCGCTGGAGTTGGTGACAGGCCCCATAGAGAACCCGAGAGGTTCTTGATCGCTAGTTTAAGTTCTGTAATTGGCTTCTGAGATGTGTTCTTGATTATTACTTTGTGGCGATAGTATGTCGTTCGTCCAATCGTCCATGTGTCGGTTATTGAGTGAACGAACTCGACGGGGACCTCTGCGAAAAATCAAAACATACCCACATATACCCATTTCAGTCCTATTGATGCAGTCCTTGTTTTGGGCTGGCTCATGTGAGGTTTTGGGCCTGAATTTGAATTGAACTAGGCCGGGTCTCCGGGCCCAGCCTTTTACACACCTAAATAAAATATTTAATTTTTTTTATTTTTTATTTTTTATTTTTTTGTAAACAAAAATTAAAACTCTTACTTGATGTTGTGTAGTCTGGGACCTTTTCCTCCATGGGATAGCGAGAACCTGCAAAAATCAAGGGAAGGGGATCTTATATATCAAAGGGTATTTTGGTCATAAAAATAAATGCGTGAAAGGGCAGGGAAAATCTGAGGTGCCTAACAGGTATACCATTATGATGGTTTATCATCCTCTTACCAATACACGTTGGCATGCATGCAGAGGAATAGGACCCACAATTCGATGATCATCTTCAATCGATTGTATTCTTCTTCAATCAGTTTAACCACTGATTGAACAGTGGGCCCCAACACCCTGCCAGTGTTCTTCTCGTGCGGGTAAGAGAATGGCATACCAAATGCGGGGTCTACATGATAAGTACTTTATATCATGGTTTTAAATAATGCCGGTTCAACGAATTTAAAGGCCGTTTAAACGGTAACGCCCAAAGCCCGTTACGTTATGAACCATTTTGATGCTAAGAAAATAACGGCGGCCGTTAAAACGAAAATAACGACCGTTCTTTTCTGAAAAAAAAATTGTGAAAGTAGGCCATTATTTCTGTTATTTTCCGCTTTTTTCTTTATTTTTTGTTTTTGAAAATTTCAAATTTCAGCGCCATTATTTTCGGTTTTCCCGTTATTTCCATATTTTTGTTATTTTCCCATTTTTCCGTTTTTGTCCCTGTCCGTTACAATTCGTTTTAACGGAAAAAAACAGTAACGCCCCGGTCCTTTATACCGTAATAACGTTATAACGGCCTCTTTTAAACCTTGCTTTATATGGTGCACTTTAAAATGCCATATAGAGTCTTAGAGAGACTAGACTGTATAGTGTAGAGCTCATGCACCCCCCATAACGTGAAATGCAAATAAGATGCAAGATTGGTTGTTTTACCTGAATTTCCCATGACGCTCTGCAACTTGGAGAATAGGCCTACAAGAGGAGCTGTGCCGGAAATGGTAGGTTCCGTCTGTTCGTAACTGTATCGCTCGTCTGAGAAGTCGTCATTCTTGTCGGGACCTCCGACAAGTGCTCCAAGGATAACGTTGGGGTTTCCCTCTGCACGACGATACCACTTCTCGAATCCTTCAACGCAACCCACCGTCGAATGGAGAAGGGATGTAGAGGCAATGGAAGCACCCCTGTGGTGAACTTGAACTGGATATTTCTCACCATACCCGACTAAGTAGCTCATGGACTTGGGATTTTTGCCGAGAATGTAATCGGCCTGAGGTATTCAACAGCATAGGATCGTTAGCGTTAAGCGACTAGAATTATCCCCAAAAAAAAAAATGATTTGGGCTTCCGGCAATGGAAATTGGGCTTGGACTACATATCCAAGTCCATTGATATCACGAGATTACTTAAATCTTGATTGATTTCAAGTAGGAGAACCAATCGCAGCGCCACAGCAAGCTCATCAACACTCTCACATACCATTTTGATGGGGAGATTTACGTTTAGATTGTGCAAAAGGTCAACCTGAGAAAAACTTTATAATGGGCTTGGGCTTATTCAGTAAAGCCCATTACAGGAAATTGCCTTCTTAACTTCAATGGGTTGCTTGAAAGATCCAAGTACACCCATGGATACCCAAAAACTGTCAGTGTGTAAGGGGGAGAATTACTATGCTCTTGGATAATGCAAGATGTTGAATTTGGGCTTGGGCTTTAGACACAAAAGCCCATCACTGGCTATGTGCCTTATCATTCCGATACACATTTTCAAGGAGTCCTATATTATACCTGTGATTGAGCAAATTTCAGAAGATCCTGAGATTGGATTACGCCATCCGGGCATTTGAGCTCGGCATTAGCCGCTGAGAGATAATCAGAGTAGATGGCAAGAAGAAATGAAGCAGCCGAGACGTATTGCATGTTATTCCAATCGTGCACGTATAATAACCCCCCTAATGAACAAGGAACACAAACAAAATCAAATTTAAAAAAAAAAAAAAAACAATAAAAACACTATTATTAGATTATGAAAAGTTCCTCAATATTAGATTCAAAGTCGGGCTAACGTTTTTTTTTTTTTTTTTTAAAGTACCTGGAGTCGTTGCGACATTGTAGCCATTGTTCTTCTGTATACAGGCACATGCGAAGAAATCGGCTTTGGCCTGATACTGCTGTAGAGTGGAAGTGTAAGGTCCACCATGCCCATCCATCAATACCTGCACTTAGATTTCAAACTTTAATTTTTTTTCCCTAAATAATACAGAATATCAGAAAAAAATAAATATAATCCAAAATAAAATTAGTAATTAAATAGGTCAAATTAAGCAATTTGATAATCAAATAAGTCAAAATCTACTTTTTTAGAAGAAAAAAAAAGAGCCATACCATATTTTAAATAAGTCAAATTAAGTATTTTGACAATCAAATAAGTCAATTATACTTGAAACCGTAACCCCACAACACATTTTTAGAAAAAAAAATTATATTTCTTGAAACCCATTTTTATTTCTTAATGATTTTTTTATTAAAAAAAAGTAGAAAAAAATGAATATATATTTTTTGATAGTTAAGCCTGTTTTTATAGAGATCAATAACTCGGTGAAGGCGGGTTTTGAACCCAGGTCTATGGTATCATCACCCACAAACTTTACCAACTGAGCAAGCTGGCATCTTCAAGAGCAGGAGATATATACTATATGCATACCTTTGCAAGAAGAATTTGTAAACCAGCATATTTGTTGTCCCAAGAGAACTCCCCAACAGCCCATCCAGTTCCTCCCATGGAGACGGCGTTATCGACGACGTACTTCAGATAGCATTCTTCGCCTGTTGCTCGGAAGAGCCAAGCAGCAGCCCATAACAGTTCATCCTGATCACCAGAACAGAAGTATATATATGAGCAATGGTTGGGTCAGGACGGGAGGACAGGTAGACAAGGTTGGGGGCCAGCTAGAAGATCTAGGTGATGATCGCCTCTTACATCAAAATTGAATCAACCAATCTGATGATCCAAACCGTCCAGTAAGTTGACTTTTCTTCCATGCACACAAATGTTTACAATACTAGACAGGAAAGAAGGGCAATTCCAGTTTCTTACCGAGTAACCAGATGAAGATGCATAGAACTGTCGAGCACACTGGATCGAGTTATCGTACCGACCTCGAAATCTATCGGCAAAGGAGAAAAGCTGCAGTAATTTTGATCAAAATCGTCATTTCGAGTTCCAGTTCTGGCCCGGAACCGAACCAAAAATAACTGCTCTAGTTCTGGGTAATTTGATATGGACCCAAGACCGATAGGAACTGGAACCGGAACCGATATATAAATATAGTATTAAAATTGTAATATTATCAAGATTGGAACCAATATATCCGGACCGGAACTGATTGGAACTAAAGAACCGGTTCCGATTCGGATTCATCATTTTAAGAACCGGAACTAAATATTCTCACCTGCTTTGCATGCACTAAGAGGAGTGTGGAGTACGTAGAGTTGAAAGGTTTGAAAGCTAAGGATGCTGCAGCCATGGCAGCCGCTGTCTCGCCGACGAGATCCGATCCGGGATGCTCAGGATCGAGCTTGTAAGCAGTCCTTGGAGTCGTCATATCTTCGGGTCGCTCCCAACAATAGTGATCGGATTCGCCGTCCCCAACCTGATCATCAGTTTGAGACATTCCATGGTTATGATCATCGGTGCAGTTTTTGGATATGGCACATATATCTAATAGACCCCATCAAATGAACGGTCGAGATTGATGAGAATGTGTATTACCTGTCCCCACAGAACGTTAGGTTCTGTGTGCGCTTTGATGAAGTAGTCTGTTCCCCATCGGATGGCATATAACATGTGTTCCAACTCGTTGGAAGCTGCGATTTCTTTCTCAAAATCGATAGCACCCCATGAAAGCATGGTCACAGCGAAAGCCATCGGTAGTCCGAATTTCACATGATCACCTGCATCATAGTACCCTCCCACCAAGTCCACCTGAAATGTCCCATGGCATATTCGTAATTTAGTGTAATAAGGATAATTGTATTGTCATACATTGTTTGGGGAAAAAAAGGTCCAACACCAAATATATTGAGCCACGTGTACCAGAAAAACCTGGAGATTTTTTTTTTTCGTAAGGGGAACAATTAATTCCCTAGGTAGCAATTGACTCCCATTCCACTTAGACGCAATTCGATTCAAAATTCGACTGAGTTGACTCGACTCGATGGGATTTTGTTTCGAGTAGACTGGGCTTACAGACTCGGTTTGTCTTGATGAAACAATTTGTAATTTGTCCTAGTTGACTCGGGCTTCGGCCAAATCAAAGTCGATTTGTGAGTAAAAGAAGTTGGATTTTGTCTTGTTTTAAGGAGATTTTCATAAATTAATAAGGAAAAAAAGTGGGATTTTACACAATTTTATAAAATGTATTCATGTTAACAACTATTTTATGACTCGCCAAGTTTAATCAGAGTCACCGAGTCAAGTCGACCTACAATTCTTCGAGTTGAGTCGACTTTTCAGGTTTTAAATCACTGCATCCAAATACACATGTATAAATGTGTGTGTGTGTGTGTGAGAGAGAGAGAGAGAGAGAGAGAGAGAGACTCACTCCTTGGAGAAACCCGTCTCTGAGACCGGAATCACCACGCCATTTGACTCGCTGATCGGACGGTAATTTGCCAGAACGTTGTGCCTCAAAGAACAATAAGCTATTCTTGAGTGCATTTCCATAGTTGAAGCCGGCTACGACCATTGGGCCCACAAGCAAGGCCAGTACAACACATAATGCAAAGCTTTTCATGGCTCTTGGTCTCTACTCAGCCGCTCGAATCTGAGTCGACTCAGTAATCAAACGAGTCGGGCTAGCTAATGCAGAGATAAAGCTCTACGAGGTATTTTATAGGAGAGAAGGGAGGGAGGGAGGTATTAAAAATGAAGCGGAAGGGAGTCCAAAGACTCCAAACTCCAAACTCCAAACTCCAAAAGGTGGTGGTAGTAGTGTTCACGTTCAAATCAATGAGAGAGTAGAGCCACGCACGTTGCTTTATTTAACCAAACTAAATAATAGAGGACATATTTCAAGTTGTGGGCACTTCAATTCATCAATCCTGATCGTCTATTCGGTTGGTCACCTTTGGATGGGTAAAAATTGAGAAATATAATGATGGGAAATATTGAATTAATCGGACCGTCATCTGGAACATATCTAACCGCTGGATTGTATTGGCTTATTACGCTGTTGTTAACCTTAGTTATAGCAATCCCACGGTTGAGATTCCTCCATAGCTTATTCTGTTTGGGATGTGATTTGGGCCACGTGGATGCTATGGAGTGTATGGAGCATTATCCCCAGTGTTCCATGAAAGCATCTGACCGTTCATTCTACCAATACACGGTCGACATCCACAGTTCAACACCCTCAATAAAAATAAAAATAAGGTGTTTAGTACGGAAGAAACGAGTCATGCTATGCCATTACTGGTTGCCATAATATAATGTAAAAAAGGAAAGGCCATCATCGTGGGAATATCTATGATCGGAGTTGACCAATCCTAAGATCCTTAACCGTCCATATGTTGACTTTTTAATCAGACCATATCCATGTCCATTTAAGTTTCTGCTTGTATTAGTTCTTCACGTATACGGATGATTAAGATTCGATTTGAATTTGGAGCTATGGCTTATCCAAGAGGTGGTACGACCCACCCAAAAAAAGCTACGTGGCACACTCTTTCTGGTCTATTCTTTGGTGGACCTACAGAAAAAAATCAGCGCAAATGGGTTTCTAGTCGTTGGATTTGAGTTTTTTTTTATGATGGGCTTCATGAACCAGTCTATGGATGAGTTCCAAACCCATGATGCAAAATGCTCAAAACCAACGGTTAGAAATCTCCAATCAGGCTGATTTTTGTATGTTGGTCCACCAATCAGTAGGCCAAACAGTCAGTTTCATTGACCCGAAAGAGTATGCCATGTGACATTCTGGGGGGTGGCAACAAACTTTGCATGAGGCCCATAGATGGGAGACTAAGGCTCTGTATGGTGATCGGTAAAGAGTTCTATAGAAAAAGGATTTGTATGTCAGAAAGAGTTGATACAGAAAAAGTTCTCTGGCATTTGTACACAAAAATCATTTCTAGAAAACTTATTCAGGGCAACCATACAGAGCCTAAGAGGATATATAGCTTGAGAAGGCACCCAATCCCTGATGATGGTTCTTGCTTCTAGTTTAGAATTAGTTGATATAGTGTGCATGAGGCGCCACCCATAGGGAACAATGTTTGAGTGGACAAATCTAGTATGCAAATACTTCAAAGTATGCAAACATTGTATCCACCATTGAATGCTCCTTGAAAAACGTTTTGAGCCTTGGGAACACCACATGCTGAGCAGATGTTAGGGGTGCAACTTGGGCACTTTGGGGGCCAACCCTAGATCTTTTATTTTCTCCTCTCCTGGCTGCAACTTTGAATACAACTCTCTCCCTCTCCCAGAGCCAAGTCGTCTCCTATGGCTTCTCTCTCTATTCTCCCCATCAACAAACAGAGCTCTCTTCAGTCTACGGTCTTTAACGCAAAACTTTAAGATGACATGGCAATTGTGTTTCCATGTCCCCATCAGGAACTGTACTTAAAACAGTTTTTTTTTTCATGTTTAGGGATATTTACATTAGATTTTTGTCGATTTTGTGGCCAAAAAATCTGATCATTTTTTTTTTCAGCTTTGTTCATCTCTGGTTGTTTTTTCAGTGACATTTGATTTTCTGCCGAAATTCAAAACATCTTGCACTGATTGATACTGTTTTCACCCAAATTTTCCAACAATAAAAATATCCCATTAGAGATTTGTGTAGCATTTTTTTCTTAAATCCTAAAAACTTAAAATACTCTTGAAATATATTCAAAAGGGGAAAACAGCCATCTGGTGTTGTCAGAGGAACATGTCAGATGCATTGTCACTTAGCTTCGGCATTGAATCTAAGTGCCTGCACCGCAAAAACGAGCGCGATGAGGATATAAATGGTCTTTCTAAAGAAAGTGCAGATTGGAATGTTAATTAGGCAATGTACTTAACTTGGAGGTCAACAAGGATGTACAATCCTTTATGGATAGAGTGGAAAGAAATGTTAACATTGTAAAAACTCTCCTGGGAGAAGGATCGCCCTTATGAAAAGGTATTTTCTACTATCTCAATCTACTGCACTTAGGTTCAAAAAACCCGCTTCAATTGCCACCGTATTGAGAAGCTTCAAAAATACTTCTCGTGTTCCGATAAAGGAACCGAAAACAAGATCCAATTAGGTCAATAGTATACAAGACCAAATAATAATAGATAAATAAACATATAATGGAGACTCTGGCTTTCGAAAATTGAAGGCGACAAAGCTCTTCTTAAAAAAATGGCTTAACAAATATGGAGATGCAATAGAAACTCAATTCACATGACATTATCCATTAGAGGAATCAAGACCGGGATAGCCAAGAAGTTAACCTTTCTTAGGGGATGGGGTGTGGAAAGGCATTATGAAGAGTTTTGATAAGGTAAGGTTTTGGAAAGACTGAGTGGTGTTGTATTGGTAAACTTAGTTACGGTTGGGCTTGACAGACATATAATAAGACGTCTGCAATCGATTCTTCCAACTTTGTAACCAAAGAGTGTTGATCAGCCCAACCACTGGAACCGAGATTGGAGATGGCACTTTTTGCTAGATTATACTGGTGAGTCTCTCTTGAGATTTCATCAATGAATTTTCAAGGACAACTTTGAAAGCCCTTTAATAGAGGAAACAACTTGATGAATGCTAGTTAGTGGCCGGTAGCAACAGGTCGTATCTATGGAGACTTGCTCGTGTTTGATCACGTAAGGGATTTGGTGAAAGGGCAAATCATCATTCTCACATACACTTGGGAATGTAAACGACGTTGAGGAATTATCTGGAAAAAAATTGTATATTCGGAACCAAGGTTGTCAAAATCGAGACTCGTAACTTTCAATTTTAGGGTATGATTTGAATCGAATTAGGATTCAAATAGATGAATAGTAAATTTTCTTGACAACAGAATGTGAATATATAAAAAGTTACAAAAAATCATTAAAATAGAAAGAATTTACAAAAATACAATAAATTTAAAAATGGTAAAATACAATAAAAGTTCAATGTGATAGTTCGCCTCCATCCATTTACATCTCTAATCATGTGTAGAAATACATGTTTATGAATCATGTACAAATCATGTTTTATCAGGGACATGTAAGACTTCACACTTGTGTAAACAATCATCTAATCAATTATTCGATCATCTACATTTTCTACAAAGATATGCAAAAACTGAAAGAACAGTGCATTTATAATTAAAAAATGAAAAGCAATAATTAGGTTGAATCGTGTGATTAAAGAGAGAGATTATAACATGAGGCGTTTGAGGTAGGGGTGTAAACGGGTTGGTTCTGGTTTGGGTATCAGAGGTCTCGGAACCAGATCCTATATATAAGTCTATTCTGGTTCCAATTCTCAAATAAATGGAACCGGAACCGGTTACTTGTCGAGTACCCGTCGGGTATCGAGATTATATATGTAAAATAACATTATACTAATGTTTAGAAAATTTTGATATATTAGCACGAATACATATGTCGGTTCTGAGTCCTATCGATTCTCGTTCCGGTTCAGTTTGAGCAATAATGTGTTAAGAACCGGAATCTTTCGCTTCCTATTAGTTTCAATTCTGAAATAGCTAGTCCCAGAACTGGGATAATTGATTCCGTTTCCTATTGGATATCGGTTCCACGGGTACAAATTGACACCCCTAGTTTGAGGTTGTTTTGCCCTAATATAACATGATTTAAAAAGCTGTTATAACAGGCGTATTAGACGAAAATCTAGAAGATCCCCAAGATACGGTCAACACACCTCCATGGCAACCACATCCAATCATAAGTAACATAATCTTTTCTTGTTACTGTATTCTTATCTCGTACAACCACCAATATCTATTGAAAATCCTATGTACATCTATATATTCTTTCTTTCTTCTAGGGCTACCAACGGATATCATTCGAATCGAATATAAGCATATCTGTATTTAAATCTGATTAGCTTATCAATATCCGAAAATATCTTATTCGTCCGATAAGTATACCCGATTCGAATAATATTCGATAAGGGTAAAATCTTATGGGGGTATTCCATAAGGTGCCCCGTTGGCACATACTTATTGGACTAGAGTCTATGTATATATAATTGTTAGATTTCATAGTATAAGGGTTTGAGAGAGGGAGAGCGATGGAGAGAATGAGAGTTGGAGTCGAACTAGGTTGTTCGGCCTCCTCTTGTTATTATATATATATAGGGTGTAACTAAAGCTTTAGTTACACCCACCTAGAAGAACCACACACCCACACGTTACATAGACAAACTCTAACACTCCCCCTCAAGCTGGAGCGTACATATCAAGCATGCCCAGCTTGGTATACAGGAGGCCTTCGTCAAAAAATCACCCAATTGATTTGCGGAACTGATATATAGTGTGGTGATTCGTTTGCTCAAGACCATGTCACGGATGAAGTGACAATCAACTTCGATATGCTTGGTTCTCTCATGGAATACTGGGTTGTTGGCAATGTAACTGGTTGCTTGATTGTCACAATACATTGGCATAGGAGAAGGAACCACAAACCCCATTTCTTTAAGGACTGAACCCACACCATCTCACATGCCGTGTGTGCCATAGCTTTGTACTCTGCTTCGGCACGGGAACGAGCAACAACACTTTGCTTCTTACCACGCCAAGTAACAAGATTCCCATCAACAAACGTACAATAGCCTGAGGTAGAGCGACGATCAGTGCGACTACCAGCCCAATCAGCATCAGAGAATCCAGTAAAGTCACAGATATGGACGGGCGATACATCAACCCATTTCTCGGAGAACCTTTCAGATAACGCCATATGTGAATAAAGGCATCCCAATGGGGCTGTTGTGGGGCATGCATAAACTGACTAACCACCCCAACAGAAAACGTGATGTCTGGACACATAACTGTAAGATATATAAGCTTCCCAACCAACCGACGATACCGACCAAGATCCCCATAAACCTCGCCCTGGTCAGCATCAAGCTTAACTATGGGATCCATAGGTGTGTCAACTGGTTTGAAACCAAGGATACCGGTCTCAGAGAAAAGATCTAGCACATACTTGCGCTGCGAAAGTGTGATGTCTGTCTTGGACCAAGCAACTTCAATGCCCAAAAAATACCGAAGGATGCCCAAGTCCTTGGTATGAAACTGCTGTGACAAATAGGTTTTGACAATGATGTTTCAGTCAATGATGATGATATCATCCACATATACGATCAAACAAATAACCCCAGAAGACGATGTTTTGACAAACACGGAGTGATTAGACAAGGGGTGAATGAACCCATAACGCAGCACAACCAACTGAATTTATCAAACCAGGCACGCGGTGATTGTTTCAGTCCATAAATCGTCTTTTTGAGGTAGCAAACTAATGAGGGATGTCCGGAATGTACATATCCAGGCGGTTGCTCCATATACACCTCCTCCTGTAAGTCACCATGTAAGAAGGCATTCTTGATGTCCAACTGTTATAGTGGCCAATCACAGCATACGGCCACTAAAATAAGAAATCGAATAGAGTTCAAACGAGCAACTGGGAAGAAGGTCTCCAAATAATCCACACTAAACATCTGAGTATAGCCCTTAGCAACCAAGCACGCCTTAAGGCACTCAACCGTACCATCAGGAAGAGGAGCAAGAACCCAAGTATCATTTGTGCGAAGGGAAGCCATCTCCTCATCCATAGCAAGTTTCCAACCAGGGGGCATGAGTGCCTGTATATAAGTGCTAGGGACAAAAACCGTAAACAAAGACAAGGCAAAACTCCGAAAGGTAGGAGATACACGGTGCAGAGATACAAAATCAGCAATGGGATGACGAGTGCAAGTATGAGTACCTTTCCGCAAGGCAATAGGCATATCAACATCAGATGGCGCAGCAGGAACCTCAGGTGAAGCAGGAGATTAGTCAGAGGTAGAAGAAGCAACAGACATACTTGGCCCATACGGAACAACCGCATGCGATGTAGTGCGCACATAAACACCTGGTGGCACTAAAACGGTGGCATCTCCTGAAATAATAGGCATAGAGACAAGGTAGTAGAAGGAGAAAGAAGCTCCCCCTATGAAGAGACACAAGATTAGTGTCGTATGACGTGCCAAGATCCGAAAAGAATGGAGTAGACAAAAAAAGTGACATCGGCACTGACATAGTATCGACGAGACGTAGGGCAATAGCATATACACCCTTTGAGTACGAGAGTAACCCAGAAAGATACACTTAACAGACCGGGGATCAAGTTTGTCATGACCTGGACCAAGAACATGAACATAGGACACACATCCAAAAACACGAGGAACACTAAACAGGGGAGACATCAGGATATAACAAGGAGAAAGGAGAAGCCCCAGCCAAAACAGAAGATGACGTACGATTAATGAGGTGACATGCAATGAGAACATCACCCCAACACGACTTTGGTACATGCATATAAACATAAGTGTCTGAGCAATATCCAACAGATGTCGATGCTTACGCTCAGCAACACCATTTTGTTGGGAGGTATGAGCACACGATGTCTGATGGATAATGCCATGGTCAACACAAAACGTCTGAATAGAAGATTGCATGTATTCCAAAGCGTTATTAGACTAGATAATCTTGATCAGCTTGCCAAATTGAACTGAGATCTCGTGATAGAAGGTGAACAAAGCACGAGGTAATTCCGAGCGATCCTTTAATAAAAACAGCCATGTCATACGAGAGTATTCATCCACAAAAGTCACAAAATAATGAAAACCAGATAAATCTTTTATTTGAGACGGACCCCAAATATCCATGTGAATTACATCAAATGGACTAGATTGACGACTATCAATGCGACTAGGAAAAGAACCACAGTGATGCTTGCCTAATTGACAAGCTTTACAATCTAAAATAGACGCAAGACTCAAGTGAGGAACAACTCGGCGCAAATTAAACAAAGAAGGATGACCTAAAGGAAAATACCACTGAAGAGGGGTCACGGAGGTGCTTAACGCAGAAGCAGGACCAGTAGCCAAGTAATATAAGCCGTCTTTTTCATATCCCGAACCAATCACCTTCTTCGTCTTGAGGTTTTGAAAAACACAAGTAGGAGAAAAGGTCACAAAGCATTGTAAGATTTTGTAAGCTGACTAACCGAAAGCAAATTAAAGGGAAACTCAGGCACAAATAAAGTGGAGGCTAAAGAAACAGATGGAGTAGGGTGAATATTTCCCTTCCCCAAAACTCGACGAGTGGAGCCATCAGCCAACACAATATGAGACTGAATAGACTGGAAATCAGAGTAGATGGAGAAAATACCAGACATATGAGCACTCACCCCTGAATCGATAACCCAGGAGGAAGGAGACTTGGTTGCCAGACACGCAGAGTTACATGTATTAGCCATGGTGGCAGTAGGTGGCAGTAAGTGGCACAGAGGAGTTGGCTGTCAAAGACTATAGCTGCTGAAGAATCTGGCCGAGCTATGCAGAATACTCAGATGAGGAATCACCAGTAAGAGCCGAAGGAGGCTCAAAAGATGGAAGAGAGGACTCGTCGGAGACCTAATTAGCCCACGCAGGCTTGCCCCACGTATCCCAACAAAACTGATTTGTATGACCCGAAACACCATAGTAAGAACACTTTATATCACCACGGCCACCACCACGCCCTCCACGAGTACCACGGCCACGTCCCCCCAGCCACGAGCGAACTCAGGAAGACCACTAAAGACCAATGCTGAGGATTCCTTGGAAGAAGGAATCACATGCCCCATAGAAGCATGCTGAAGGCGAGAAAAGGCATTGGCCGCTGTAGGGAGGGACTCAGAAGCCAATATCTGACCCTTAAGAGCATTGTATTCAAGGTGACAGTCCCCTCTTTCACTCATGTTTCATTCATATCATGTGTTCTCTGTTCCTCCCAAAGTCTTTGGTTGTGTTTGCTATGTTCACTCTCATCATAGGAAGGATAAGTTGGATCCTAAAGCGGTTCAGTGTGTCTTCATTGGCCACTCGCCCACTCAAAAGGGATATCGGTGCTACCATCCTTCTACTCGTCGTCGGTTTGTTTCCCTGAATGTCAGCTTCGAGAGTCTTCCTTTCTTCTCGGTTGACCGGACTTCTCTTTAGGGGGAGTTTGGGAGTATTGATAAGAGTTTGATATCTCCTCAGGGGAAGATTCCCCTACTAGCGCCTCTCGACTGGCCTCATGTGATTTCGTCCATTCCTCCTACTGACACCTTGCCACAGGAGCCGCAACTGAATACGTATGCCGAAAGATATCCAAAGGAGAAACAATCCACTGTTCAATCTCACTGCCAAGGAATCCAACTCAATCCAGGTAATCCTATCCTCATTGACCCCCGTGATGATATTCCTGTTGATTCTTCTACTATTCCACCTGTGGATGTTGATGTACCTATTGCTCATCGTAAGGGTGTTCAGAGTTGTACTACCAAGCACCCTATCTCTCACTTTGTTTCTTACCAACAGCTATCCCCATCTTATAGAGCATTTGCTACTTCCATATCTTCTATTCCCATGACATCTAGTGTTTCAGAGGCTCTTGGCCAACCCCAATGGAAAGCAACCATGCTAGAACAGATAACAGCTCTGGAGAAGAATGGTACTTGGGATCTAGTCCTATTATCTAGAGGAAAGAAGCTTGTGGCATGCAAATGGGTATACACAGTGAAGTACAAAGCAAATGGAAGTATTAACAAGTACAAGGCACGTCTGGTTGCAAGAGGGTACACACAGACATATGACATCGACTACCAAGAGACATTTGCTCCTATAGCAAGATGAACTCAATTTGAGCTCTCCTGTCCCTTGCAACCAACCTGTCATGGCCCCTACACCAGTTGGATGTCAAGAATGCCTTCACGGTGAGCTAGAGGAAGAAGTATACATGACAGGATATTCAGGATTCAACCTGACTGGGGGAAAAGAACTTGTGTGCAAACTGAAGAAAGCCTTGTACAGGCTCAAGTAGTCACCCGGAATCTGGTTTGAGAGGTTCAACTCGATAGTCAAGAAGATAGGATACTCACAGAGTTAGACAGACCATACACTATTCATTAAGAGAAGTCAAGCCCGTGCTACTGCTCTTATTGTGTATGTGGATATTGTGATCACGGGTGATGATCCAGATGAGGTTTGCCAGTTAAAGAAGTACCTAGGGACGGAATTTGAGATCAAGGATCTGGGATCCTTGCGATACTTTCTACGCATTGAGGTTGCTAAATCAAAGCAGGGTGTGTACATCTCACAGAGAAAATATGTTCTTGACCTCCTACGGGAGTCCGGGAACTTAGGAGCTAGACCAGCCGACACCCATTGAGCAGTAACACCGGCTTAACCCTATTGATGGGGATCCAGTTGTTGATACTGGCCAATTCTAGAGACTTGTTGGGTGACTTATCTTTCACTGACATGACCAGATATTGCATATGCAGTCAGTGTCATTAGTTAATTCATGAATGCCCCTCGTTCTCCGCACCTTAAGGCAACACACAGAGTTCTACGCTACCTCAAGGGATCACCCGGAAAATGATTACTATTTGGGAAGCATGAACATCTGAAAGTCGAGGCCTATATAGATGCTGACTGGGCGGGGGTAGTTACAGACAGGTGGTCTACATTGGGGTACTGCACTTATGTTGGGGGTAACCTGGTGTCATGACGCAGCAAGAAGCAACCGGTTGTTGCGCGTATTAGCGCAGAAGCAAAATATCGCTCCCATGGCTCACGGTGTGTGTGAGTTGCTATGGCTGAAGACTATGCTCAGCAAGCTAGGCTACCTTGTCCAAGCACCTATGAATCTATATTGTGACAATAAAGCTGCCATCAATATTGCTCACAATCCAGTTCAACATGACAGGATGAAGCACATTGAAATGGATCGGCACTTTATAAAGGAGAAACTCAGTCGTGGATTTATTTGTACACCTTATGCCAATACTGCTGATCAGGTTGCTGATGTGTTGACTAATGGGATTAATATGGGTATCCTGCAGAGTATGTTATCCAAGCTCGGCATGAAAAATATCTTCGCATCAGTTTGAGGGGGAGTGTTGTCAGTGTTACTTGTAATATCTTATATTCTGCAAGGGTGTCTGTAATTATGCAATAGTTCCAATATTATAAATATTGGTGAAATCATGGAGCTCATTATGCTCTACACGATTTCACCCTTTCTCCTCTATTCTCTAAACTTCTCTCCTCTTCTTCTCTAACCCTAAATCTCCATCATTCTCCAATCTTCTTCTTCCCTAGTTACATTTACGTGTTACAACATCTACTACAATTCTGCTAAACTAGGATTATTTAAGAGAATCGAGTCGATTCTGATGAAATCAAATAGAGATTCATATAGAAAGCGTTTGAATCCAGAATTAATAACCATGATTATTAAATATGAACATTCAATTCTCTAACCTCTTGTAATTTGGATATATACCATATAAGTCTCACCATTACTTAACAGGGAATAAGATACATGCAGCCGACCCCATATCATTGGGATAATGCTTATGATGATTATGATAATTCTATTAGGGCTGTCAAAGGGGGATAAACTATTGTATGGGATGTTTAGTTCAAAGTTTTTATTGGATCAAATTTTATTGCAGTTCTCTCTGGAAAAAAGTTATGCTGGAACTCCTTGATGCCTTGCCTCTTCTCTTTCCTTTGCTACTTTCTTTATCGCTTGCCTAGCAAGACTACATCAGAGTTATCAGTCAAACAAAGACCCTGCTACAAGTGGGATCACAGAAACACCCGGTTCACTTCAAATTGAGCTGTGTAAAATAGGGATAAGCCCCAGTGAGGGTCTTATACCATTTAGTAAATCCTATACTTGAGTATCAACCTTCCAAAACAATCCATACAGTTCATTGATGAGACACCGTACAGATCGACTCAGCCTAGTCATATAGTTAGTGTTCTGAATCAGCTTAGTAATATAGTTAGTGTTCGTGATTGTGGATGACAGGCAACAGTCCACAAACAAGCTCAGCATTTGAATGATTAAGATCATCTTCTTGGTCTGGTTCTGGGGGGCAAGTATGGCATTAAATGGGTCGGATTCAGGTTCAGCTTTGATCATGCTATCCCAGATCCGATCAGACTCAGATCCATAACTAATGATCCAAATCCAAAAAATGATCCATAACGTCATCCCGTATATAGAAATGGGTCAGATCCTGTTCCTGTACACAATAATGTATTGAGGATCCAACTGCACCAAGACATAGACCCATATCCAACCCGATCTGACTGCCTAAACATAGGACCCAAACCCGATCCAGGTCTCACTCGGATCATACTACCTAGATTCATATCCAATCCATGTTGGTTTCAAATCTTAAGGATTCAAAACTGCAAAAAACAGGTCCGGATTGGGTCAGATCTGGGGTCTGACCAGCCCCATTTCATGCCCTTGGACTAACATTGCCTACACAAGTGGTTACCCTTAAATTTGACTGTTCAAACTGATGAGGTGTGGACTTATTGGGCAGCAAATAGGTTCAAAATGTGGTGCCTCCTCCCCTTCTCACGCACCAGCCTCCTTGGCTGACCATGAAGGTAAGAAAGTTTATCCCCAAGCCAATAGATGGTACAATTGGATGGTGTATATTGGTGGCGTACCTAGCCCCACTGTGATGGTATAGATGGCTTATAAAGGAACACAACAGAAGTATACAAGAGTTGGACACAGTATATCCCAAGAAATAAAAGACTGTTGGTCCAAAAAGAAAATTTACAGTCGTACCACTGGATTAAGTTTGCAAGATAAGAACAAAGAACAGGAAAAGGTTCATTACCAACCAATAACACAAACTGGGTATACCATATTAAAATTGGGCAACTAAGTTTACAAATCTGAAAGCTCAGAACTAGGAATCTTAAACTGGGAGAAAAACATATAGTTACAGCATTCAAAAAGTGCTGGATCAACAAGACAGCACCCCTACAAGCCTTTAACCAAAAAAAGAAAGCACAAATTCAGTAAATCCATATACAGAAATTATACAAAAGCTAACAACCATGGCCGCTTGTCATTCCTACTCCAGGTCAGATTATTGCTCAAGGAAAGTGGGGTTAATTTTAACTCTAAAGATGCTTCGTAAGAAGAATCCGCAGATATGAACGAGTAGTTGATGAGTAACGAACCTGAAAGAGCTCGAGGCATCTACCACCGTCGACGAGAGAGGAAGAACTCATAATCAGCTTGCCGGTTCACGGATCTCAGATTTCCTTTACTAACAACAGCCCTTGCCATAACAGAAGCTGATTGTTCAAGCGTTCTCAAACGCTCTTTCAGAATTTCTGAACGGTTAAAACTCAAAGTTTCTTCTGTCTGAATTGCCTTCAAGTGCCTGAGTTGGAACCAGCATTCAGCCTGTGCATATGCCCATATATCAGCTTCACAAATTTCTATTGGGGTTAGACTTTTGTGGCTGTCACCAGCACAAAAGTTCCATCCTCAATTCTATATAGTGCATGTGGATACTTATAAATAAAAATTTAGTGCATGTGGATGCCCAGGCATCAATCTGCGCTGTTAAATGAGTAGGCAAGAGCAAAAAGGAGCAAAACATGGACAGCTAAAAGAAAATTGTTGACAACCAAAAGAAAGGAAAAAATAAAGAGGATTCGATACATTGGATGGTTAGAAATTTTAGGATTCTCCATCAGGATACCACCCATTCAAGGTCCAATTACAGAACAGTCTGGATACAATTATGAGAATGCTATAACGTGAAGGACAAAAAAGTTTTGCCTTCATGGACATAAAACATTTTACCTTGTTGTCCTTCCAACATTTCACATTCAGTGTCAAGTATTGAATCAAATAGGTCTAACATTAAAAACACCACAACCCAATATGCTAATACCCAAGTGCAGATACATTGGAACAAGTAATGACTTAATATATGCAAAGTTATGATACGGGTTCAATTACAACCATTAAGCAAATACATCTACCATATATATACAAGAAAATCAAAATGCAAGAGAAAAAGGCGGAGCATCAAGTCGATGTGTTTCTAACTATACGTACGATTAGGTAACTATACAAAATAAATTTTTTTTTGATACATAGCTATACAAAATAATAAACACCCCTGTTACAAAGGTTTTAAGAAAGCCGAATATTAAGTACCCTTCTAATGTGATCTAATAAGCATCTAGGAAGCTTCCTATGGAGATTCACTAACAGTCCTACCATATCTTAGACTTCGTCTGCCTTTTATTTATTTTATTTTTTCTGATAAGCAACCTGTTGTTTAGTTATTGCGTATGGTCATACTCTTTGTAGTGTTAATGGGACCACTGACTTGTTGAGAAAATGTGGTGTAATAGAGCATCATTCACTCACTCCTCTGAAAAAGAAGAAGAAGAAGAAGAAGAAGAAGAAGAAAAGCAAGAAAGTTTGAAGGTGAGCTCATAAGCCAATCCCACCACAAGCACTGAGATTGAGAGGGCTCTACTAGCAATCTGACAACAGGACTATAGTGCTCTCCCCATGGTGTCTGATAGTCTATCTGGATCAGAGTATAACCGAGGCTCTTCACTGCATCAGTAAACCTTTCAAACGAGGCCCTAGGAGATTGTTTCAGTCCATACAAGGATTTCTTCAACCTGCACACCCTTTTTTCATCTCCAGCAAGTAAGAAACCCGATGGAAGATAATATACACTTCTTATTTCATATCCGTGAAGAAATGCATTTTTTACATTCAGTTGATATAAAGGCCACGATTGATTTGCAGCAAGGGAGAGGATCACTCTTATAGAATTCAATTTTGCTACTAATGAAAATGTCTTCTTATAATCAATTCCATATGTCTGTGAGTATCCTTTGGCCACCAGTCTAACCTTATACCTATCTACTGACCCATCCGCTTTGTATTTCACAATATACACCCATTTGCATCCCAAAGATTTCTTTCCTCGAGGCAGATCAACCAGTTCCCGTGCGTCATTCTTTTCCAAGGCCCCCATCTCTTCAACCATTGCTTCCCTCCACTTTGGATTTTCCAAAGTTTCTGTCACAAACGAAGAGAGGACAAGAAAGTAACAAAAAGAATTATATGACACAAAGTTACTAATGGGATGTTGGGTACAAGGCCCCTTTCCCTTCCTAAGAGCAATTGGAAGGTCAGAGTCAGGGACACCAATAGTAGCAGGAACATCAGTTGAAGAATCAACGTTATTAAGGATAGATGGAGAAGACAATACACAAGGATCTAAAAGATTACCTAGATCCAAGGATATGAGTTGATATGGATTAGTTGTAGCTTTCCCTCTTCTGTTGTAGACTTTAAGCTCCCGTTGTTCACTAGCACCACTATCATGCATAGTAGTAAACCTGTAGGACTCGGACGTATCTAGAAGAGTAAGTGGCGGTAAAATGGATGGGTAAGGGAACTAAAGACAGCCGCCTCTCTTCACTATTACTTTCCCCCTGAAGAGAGGTAGGCATATCAATGGGAAAGAAAGGACTAGTCTCATGAAAAGTCATATCCATAGAGACAAATTTCTTCCCAGATGAGGGATGATAGCATTTATATCCTTTTTTGAGAGGGAGGGCATTCAAGAAAAATGCACTTAAGAGCCCTTGGGATCTAATTTAGTACAATTTGGACCCAAAGCATGAACAAAGTAGACAACCAAATATACTATGGGGTACCAAATAAAGGGAACGGTCTGGTTTCACCAATTGATAAAGAGTTTTGAAATTCAAAGAGCAAGAAGGCATGTGCTTAATAAAAACCAATAAGAAGAGATCTTGATACCGCTAGATGGTGTTCATTTTTCCTCTCTGCCACACCGTTTTGTTGGAGTATGTAAGTACAGGAATTCTGATGCTCAATACAATTGTGAACTAGGTCGGTTTGCAAACCCCCATACATGTACTCCCCACCTTGATCAGCTCTAAGGACTTTGAGATTCTTCCCAAATTGTCTCTAAACCATCTTATGAAAAACCTTAAAAAATGGAATACACTTCTCTGGATTTCAACAAATAGATCCATGTGCATCTAGTGTAATCATCAACAAAGCTCACAAAATATTGGTAGCAAAAAACGGGAACAATGGGTAAAGGTCCCCAAACATCAGAGTGAACAATATCAAAAGGAGATGAACTTCTATTAAAAAACAAAAAACTTCTATTATTAGTTGTAGGAAAAGATGTGCGACAATGCTTAACAAGTTCACAGACCACACAGTGAAGTGCAGACACAAATACTGAAGTAAAAAGGGCTGGAAACAAAAAATTTAAATATAAAAAAGAAACATGACCAAGGTGAGCATGCCAACACAAAATAAACTCGAACACGACTACTACTATTGATTGTAATGATGTTGACTCAATGAGGTGTCCATCCTAAAGATACAAGCCATCAGCTTCATGTCGAATGCCAATAGTCAAGTCCTAGAAAACTCAATAAGAGGAAAAGAATGTGACACCACATTTCAAACATTTAGTAATGGAGCTAACAGACAAAAGGTTAGTAGTAAACTTGGGTACATGAAGAACAGATGACAATGACACTTGAATTGAGGTTATTGTTCTCCTTTCTAGACACCGAGAAAAATGAACCATCAGCAATCTTAAACCTTATGTTGACTATAACAAACGGAATATGTAGAAAATAAAGAAGACATACCTGTCATGTGCTCAAAGGCACTAGAATCAATAATCCATGTGGGACAAAATGAAGAGGTACACATAATTGGTAGAGCCTATAGTTCCTGACTAGACAAATAATGAGGTAGCTGAGGGACACTCTAACTGAGCCAAGAAATGCCTAATGTTCTCAATTTCTTCCTTGGGAACAGTGGCTATAGAGGATGAAGAACCCCGATTGAACGCATCAGTGGGCCAGGCAAGTGTACTCAGAAGACTACCAAATGTAGAAGCATCTGTACTAGAATTGTGGGCTGCAGATAAACAAGATCGGTTAAATGTGGGAGGATGACCAATTGGATCCCAACATTATCCTTAGTATGTCCTTGCCAACCGTAATGCTCACACTTGAATTTATCACAACCAATAGCCTTGCCTCCAGAGTTATGAATCTGATTTTTTTCCTCTATTTATATTTATAAAAAAAAAAAAAGAAAAACTAACCAATCTACAACTGGAGGTTGGGACATGGCAATCCTCATGTTATCTTAACTCTGAACATAGGAATACACTTGGCTAAGGGGTGGTAGAGTGTCTCTGCTAAGAATCTTGACCCTATCCAACTCATACTCAGGATTAAATCCCGCAAGAAACTCAAAGGTACAAGTCTGTTTCACTAACTTCTTATACTTATGGACATCATCATAACAAGAAGGTTGAAACATCTTATAATGATCCAACTCTTCCTACTTCAAAGAGCTACTAAGTAGTTTACTAAAGATTTATCCCCCTTATCGAAGATGTCCAATATTCTGGCGCAATTGATATACCCGTGCAATGTTCTACTGTTGAGAATATGTCTGGGTTGAAGTATCGAAATCTCCTTAGCCGTACGAAAGAACAAGAATTCCTAGATAATGTGAGGTTGTATTGAGTTAAGTAACCATGACATAATAGTAAGATTTTGTCTCCCACTTCTCATGCAAGGGATCAGATTTTTCTGGTTCTACAATACACCCAATATTGTATCCCAATTTTCCTCTAACACCAATATACATCCAAACAAACTGAGAGAATTCCAAATAATTTTTCCATCCAACTTCACTAAAGTAATTGCAACCCTAGGTTCTCCACACATAAATCGAACCAAGCACTTTGGAAGTCAAATCAAAATTGTGCAAGGTAGACATTTGTTGTTTATCACCAACCAACAATACCAAATGAGGTATTTTTGCACAAAACAGATCAACACATCAAAAACGAGATGACAACGGGATTTTACAACCCAAAAAATAGCAACTCAAGTAACTTTCTGCAGGGAACGGTAAATATAGGAGAAATCCTCACTATTAGGTTGGTTCCTAGATGTTCAGAAATATCTAAGAGACCAAATGTAAGCAATTGGAACCTTCAAAAAACTCCCCACAAAACGCAATCAACAGATACATCAAAACTGATTGTTTGCCCTAATTTCAATTGACATGAACAAAAACTATCAAACCGTGCTCAAACAAATTGGAAAAAATCACCACAAATACTAGAAATATGTACTCCTTCACATCGTAGTGATTTCATACCCTAAGGTTCTTGAGGTGTCTCTAGGTTCTTTTGATCTTCTACATAGAAGCTCTGATACCAAGTTGAAATAAAAAGATTGATTGATGGAAGAGAAGGAGAAGAAAGAGAAGAAGGAGAAGAGAGGAAGGGAGTTCGTATGTCTCCACTCTCCACCTAGTGTTTTAGACTTCATTATTTTTTAGGATGGACAATTATACCCTTACATAACACAACTCACAAAGATGAGCTAATGATAAGCAAAAGGACCATTCTACCCTCACAACACACCTATCCAGGTATAAATTGATAAAAACTCAATTAATTTTATATTATGACTATGCCACATCAACATTGTGAAAAATGAGGGACAATACATTGTTATGTACTGAAACAAAAAAGCCTTATTATTTGGTTCACTTCTTTTCTCTACAACTTGAACACCTCCTACTGGTTTTAAAGACAAATATGACTAAACCTCTATGGAGTTTTAGTTTCAAAAACACAAATAGAAGATAGCATAAGCAAGATCAAAGATTGTTTGTCTATTTTCTCATTTTTCATTTTGAATGAGTAGCCCATTTTTCATATTTTTTTGTTAAATGCAAGAATTAGGTGTAGGCTCTTACATCCATGACAGATTAATCAAATCCACAAATCTATGATCCATTTTGAGAGAGATTGAAATTTTTTAGTTTTTTGAGAAAATCTAAATTAAAAAATAAGAATAAATCTTAATTTTCACAAATAATTTTTCTTATAAGTACTAAGTTAAAGCGAATTCATTAGAGCGGATGTCTTCCATTCAAGGAAATTTGTTCCATCCAGTCGCAATGTTGTAATACATAACTATGGATTATGGTCTCTATGAGACCCATGAGATAGTGAACCATCCTCAACGGATGAAACTTCTAATGAACTCATCACAACGAAAGGGCAGAAAAAACTTAACAGTAAAACAGGAGATCCAAAAAATCTGAAACGAAGTTCAGAGGGTCCCAATGGGCACAATAGGAGGTGCGTCTAGGGTAGGGGGGCCCAGAAAATTCTAATTTTTGAAAAAAATCAAAAACACCCAAATTTTGTCGGAAGAGAGATTTGGGTGATTTTTCGAATTGGAGATATGATGATCAGAAAAATCCCAAATGAGAGGGGCAGCTAGGGTAGTAAACCCTAGATCGACGCGTATCTCGAGGAAAATCAAAACCTAAAATTCATCGATATACACGTTTTTCAGAAATAAAAAATAAAAAATAAAATAAAACTGAAAAAATCTAAGAGAAAGAGGATGCAATGGATCTCTGATGTAACTGGTAGCTAAAACTTACCAGAAAAGATAAATCTCTGGTCTTTTTGCTTCAAAGAAGATCCATGAACCTCACATGAAGACCCTCTATGATTTGCTCAAAGCTTGCCCATACTCCGGATACCCACATATTCTTCGTAGATTATAGAGGTAACTCTAGGGGACAAGAGCATAGGCCCTAGAGTAACCATCCTTTGATATCATGTTGTAAACTAGATTATCACCAGAAGTGTAAGATTGAGAGAGAGTTGACAGAGTTGATAGAGTTGAAAGAGAAGAAGAAGAGTATGGTTTTGGAGAGAGAATGGAGTGATTGAACTTATTGTTCAATCTCTTCTCAAGTGATATATGTTTGGGAAGACCCCTTGTACAAGTACAACTCAAATAGTAGTGGGTTAAGCGGGGGACCCACATAATCCACGAACTAAGAAAAGAGAGTTCGTGAGTTAAGTGGGTGGGACCCACAAACATGAAGGACATATCCTCCGTACGTGGGGCAATGGGACGTAGCCTACTAAGTGCACCCCCACGTGGGGCCCACAATCCAACAAATCCAACAAAAGGATCTATGAATTACATAGCCAGACTCTTATATGCACGAATTACAAAAAAATTGTATAATTTATCAATATTTAATTATGTTACAAAAAATATTTTTTGACAAGTATATATATAATTTCATAAGTGTTAACTGTAAGTCTATAACTCGTTAATCCATGCAGGATGTAAAAATTACAAGATCTGTTATATGCACAACAGGGGGATATTTTCTTAAATTAACAATTACCTAATTACTTTTATTAAAAAAATTCATACGTGTGATCATGTAAGTGTAATTTATGTCGACTTTAGCCTACTTTAAAAGATTTAGATATCCATTAAAAAATATTGCTAAATTATTAATTAAAAAATTAGTATTATTTGGGTTTAAGCACTATTTTTTCCTATTTATCGTATTATCTTTAGTCTAAATGTCACATTTAAATTTCATGCAACAGGTCAATTTCTCGACCACTTCAAGGTGTCACCAAGGCAAAGACTGTTATCATATACGTAGAAATACGTATTTTATATGTATAATGGGTAGTTCTATAAATACCCCCCTTGAGGGATATATTTCTCTACATAAATAAGATTTATGGAATCATTGTGACCTAAGCACATGACATCCTTTCTCTCTTTCTTCTCTCTTCTCTCTTCTCTCTTCTCTGTTCTCTAAACCTAACCCTAACCCTAATTCTTCAATTCAACTAAGACCACATGATGCTGGGTGGCACCATGGACACCTGATCAATAGGAACATATTATATGTGGAGCGTAGGTGGCGCGGCTCTGTTATACAAGGTGATGGATTGACTCGATTGAAGCATCATCTACGAATAGCTGAATTTTTTAAGACTAAGTATGAGTCGTTGAAAGGGTTGATCAAAATGATAAAACAAATTTATTTCTTTGGTCTGCACTTCTAAAAAAATTCAAAGGGTATAGATATGCCAATTTCTTATCCAATTGGGAACGTTTATTCAGTGTGAATCTCTTAGCAGCTAATTTTTGTACGGTCCACTTGGATGACTCCTGAGGTGTCTTCCTCATTAGTTATGCATGTTGTCTAGTGCTTTATATATTGGTGTTGCCCTTTTATTATTAGTTATACATTTAACTTTACTTGTAAAACAAAACACATACAATGATAGTGTTTTAGTAACTGTGAAGGAAAGAGTTCTGAGCATGTCAAAGGCCTTTGACTAATCAGAAAAAAAAGGGGGGTTTCTGTTGGGGCAACAGTTTCGAAAAGAGGGACTATGATATTCAGGAGCATTTAAATCATTGTTTTAGGTCTCAGCCAAGAATGAGTTGACTCAGCAACTCAGTCTCGGCCAGGAGCAAGACATGATCCAGGGATACTGACTCGCCTAAGACAATCTCCATCTTCTTTATTTTTACAATTGGCTCGGTCAGGCAAGTCAATCCGAAGACTGAGTTTACTCGGTCTCAGCCCCAGACGACTCCCAAAACCAAGTTTAAAACCATGATTTAAATACCAGCTCTAGAATCAACATAATGGAGTCAAATGCAAAACATTTAAAAAAAAAAAAGATAAACACAACTACAAATACCTGAGCATTGTAACTTTGAAGACCCACAACTGGAGAAACTATACAAGTATCCCCACCAGTAGAATCAGATAAAGTACTTCTATGAATCAAATGGCCAAGCGAATGGTAAGTTAAGAATGCAGCACGAAAATTACCATCTGGTATCCTATAAATAGGATACCATGCAACTGAATACCTGAAAATCCAACAATGTCAGAAATTTAAAGCATAAAATTTCTCTCATTCAGTTTTTGATCATTAAAAAAATCACATGGTTTCACTCAATCGAAAACGCTAACGTTTTTAACACTCTGAATATCTAACGCAAATAGTTACGGAAAGAGGGTGGCAGTTTTATTACTAACCAGGATGCAGGATGGAGATCGTGCAGATCCAAGGAATCTAGCTTTGTTGGATCTCCATATGCCTGGCGATTCGAAGGTCCATCACCTCTAATCAGCTCCTTTATCCTGAATTGGTTAGAAGCAGGAACAAAATCATTCCAGAAACAAAAGATGACAGCATCTCTAAACAAGGGTAGGTTCCTAGTTCATAAGGACTATCGATAACCAAGAAAATAGTGTAAAAAGCACTAATCTGAACCACAAATCATTAACAAACCGGAATAATTATAATCCACGCCATGCTTTTGGACAGAGAAAAACTCTGGCTAATGGTCATATATATAGATATAGACCAGATTATACAATCAGTTCAATTTTTTACTGTTAGCGGATGATGTGTTCCCGCGCATGTGTTGTGTTGTCCCTTCGACTCATTGGTATACATAGTTGTTTCACCTTTCCTTAACAGGTTGATCTTTTGGGGGATGGTTGTTTAACATGGTATCAGAGCCTTAAGGCCTGGGAGGTCGCGGAGTGTATTATCGCTGAGGGGCAGTGTTAGCAGATGATGTGTTCCCGCGCATGTGTTGTGTTGTCCCTTCAACTCATTGGTAAACATAGTTGTTTCACCTTTCCTTAACAGGTCGATCTTTTGGGGTAAATTGTTTAACATTTACGAAGGATCTCCTAGCTGGAACCCATCAAATAATAAGACTATAATACAGATATTTCAATACTCATAAAGAAGTGTAACTGACAAGGAATCAGTAGGTCAACCTGTTTGTGATTACAAAAATATGACAAAACAGCATGGAGCACAATATTGTAACAGCCATAAGATCAACAAAAAGTATGTGTGTGTATATGAGCATGTTAATATGTCAAAACAAAGAGAGAGAAGAAGAGAAGGCGTAAATAAAAGCTTTCACACCGCTTGTGCCTCGATAATATTGAGAGTTATCGAGAGTTTATGTCACTTATTATATTTAAGGGCATGGCATTGTTGTCCTTTTCACGTATATTAATAATATAAGAGAGGCACAGCCCATTCTAGGGCTGGACTGATTTTGGCTTCTTTCTCTCCATTCTCTCTCTTCTCTCTTTCTTCTAATAAAACCTTGTAAGCTATAGAAACCTGGCCAAAAGAAGCTAAGGCTCGGGACTGAGTTTTGTCTAGGCAAAAACAATGATAAGTTTATGGGGGAAACTTCCCTAATATACAGACCATCATCAAAGCTTCTTTAAAAAGTAATAAACGAACGGGGGAATGGAGGAAAAGAGCTACAGTAACACATCCGGGTCATATTCTGAGCACTCGAAGAGAATTCGCCAAGATAGTGTCGTACCCGCACAAGTCGCGGTTTTGTCTCTTCCAATTCTTGTTTTATCTCAAGAATCTCTTTCTTTATCACCTCCCGTCAGCTTCGCAACTCCATTGTGCCCTTCGCCTCCCTCCCCACTTCGGCCCCCACCTCATCGCCATGAAGCCATTCCCAACGAAAACACCTAGTTTTTAGGCAAAACACTTGGTCGGCCTCCATCAATCTATCGTCTCACCTCTACAACACATGCAACTCCAATCTCAAGACTAGGACTCGCTCCATATCTCCCACCATCAAGAGGATATCGTTCACAAGCACCATTTGTGCTTTTAGGCAGAAATGTACATTGGCACCCAAAGTTAGAGGACCATGACGGCAATGAATCTTCTCATAAAGATCTCAACAAGAAATAAGGACCCTGACATTTTCCATGCCAATCAGTAAAAAGGGCACCGTCAAAGTAAGGATACGTGCTCAGGCCCTCCCCTGCATGAGGTGTAGGGCCTTTAGCAGTAGAATGGCCCCCCTCTGACTAAACCCTTCCATATGCAATGTTTATTGTCTTAGAAAGCTGACGGAACGAGATGTATCGACCGCCACAAAACGAGATGGAACGAGACAATGAAAAAAACACTATATGTCTCGAAAAGGTGAAACTATTTTTAATGCTTAATTAGATTACAAAATTTGTTTTTTTGCATTCATATGTGGTGTAAAAGTACATATACCGTGAAAATAAGGTTCTAAACCAATTACTACTTAAATTACATTTTTGACACGAGACAATGCATTCTCCTATGTATCGTCTCAGTAGCTTACTGGAATGAGACAAGACGAGATTTTCGATCATGCCCAAATACCTCAGTAGATGGAACTCTAATTTGTATTATCAGATACGTATTTCTTATGTAATAAGAGTAGTATTGTAAATACTCCTCTTGAGGGGTATATTTGTCTTTTGTAAAGTTCTCCATTTATAATATATGAGTCATGTGACCTAATCACATGACATCCTTTCTCTTCTCTCTCTCTTCTCTACCTCGAAACCTTAGATCTAAACCTAACCCTAATCCAACAATTCAACTTGGTATCAGAGCCAACCTCAAGTTCTTTGTACAATAGAACAGATTTGAGAGCAACTAGGAGGACGATGACATCACCAAAGTTGTACGGCTGCTGACGTCAACCGTACGGACAAAGTTCTCCGATCGACTTGAAATTTCAGATCCTAGTAGGGTATGATTTATCATGATTTTTGGTGATTTTCGGCTAATTTTTTGGATTAGTTTGGATAGTCTTTTATCCCTCTTTCTCCATTAGTCGAAAAAACTAGTTTTTCGAACCAACCTTATTCTCGGACCCTTAGAGGCTTTTTCTGTAAGGTTCGTTGCTTCATTTTGATCCTCCTCATTGTAACCTACATGAGGATACCTCATTTTAGCAGATCCATCGTTGTTTGAAGGTTTTGGGAGGAATTATACACCCACTAGTTACCGCCAGTAATGGTTTTTAGCCCAGTTGGACTATCGGTTGGGCCTAAAAAGCTCCCCAACTTCATCTCAGACCTCATTCAATGTTCCCTAGTGGTTCTAGAATGCTTCTATCCATCAATATGCTGCTGCTATGGCTTGTCAAGCTACTTTTGATGCTTCTGGGAGGTCCGTTTTGGTGTTTTTCGTTAACCGGCTATCATTGAGTGCCTTCTTTACTCATTGAATACCTTCATCGTGCGTATTGTTAGCTTCTAGATTCGCTATGGAGACTTCGTCTATCCCAAGTATTCCCTCAGGATCCAATGTTAGCACAGATGATACCTCTAGAGGAGCTAGAGGGGCTGTGGTACAAGTGATGTATGAGAACCCCGGGTTGCAAATTACTTCAGTCAAACTCAATGGGACAAACTATTTGGAATGGGCTAGGGCCGCACAGTTGTTCATTGGAGATATTATGTCATGTAACTAAGAAGAAAATTAAGATAAAGAATCACCAGAATCTTAACTCTGCAAAGACAATGTCTCCACATGGGCACACCTGTAGCATCCATTATATCAAAAAGAAAAAGTTCAGGGCAATAGATGGATTCAGGACTTCCCTAAAAGCCAACAATCCTAATAAAAACCCAATTGATGGGATCATGAAACACCACTAGAGACCCAAGGGTGCAAGCTAGCACTATACTCTTTCCTTCCGACAAAGCCGCCTTCCGAGTCAAGTCCATTGCATTATTCAGAGAATCATCCCAAACCCAAGGTTGATCAATGCCATTAGGAACAAGATAGTAAGGGCGTCGCGAAATACGATATATTATTTTCGATCAAAACAATGCAAGATACCCTCTCGTAGGATCCACCCCATGTCACCTCATAAAGCGTGATTCCCTAATAAAGGTTGTCCCAGAAGAGCTACCGAAGGGAGAGCCGGCAGAAATAGCAAGAGAGCGGGAAAGTGGGAGCATACTGTGTAAGATGCTCCCAACACCACGTTTTTAAGGAAAACACCATGCACATGAGATTCTACCGAAAAGGTGTCATTTGACAATTACAATCCCGAACAAACACAGCGAACTGATAATATAACGAACCTAAGAAGATCGAAGCAAGCGGAACTACTCCACCCCAAGCCATTTTAATGGCGCAGGGAAGGCATTTGTGTACCCCATCATGAGGACTTGCTCAAAACGCATACTTTGAAAGTTATTTCAAATCCTCCATAATGATGCTTTTTTATAAGTATAAACTTCATAAAAAGGCGAAATGTAAAACGATACAAAAGGAGTAGCTAATGAGGTCGAGATGACCTCCAATAGTCTGACTCAAAAAAGGAAAAACAGAACAAAAAGATATAAGGGAGACTATCAAACATCCCTAGAGTAAAAGAGATCCCAACCTAAAACGAAGTCCTCGAAGAAGAGCCCTCCACTTTCCACATTAATGTTGAGGATGATCAAAGCCAAGTCTTCACTCTTTCCTTCAAAAATTCTCTGATTATAAACCCCAAACAATCGCAAAAGGAAGCATCCGCCACAAAATCCACCCTCTAGAAGAGAAATCCTATGAATGTCCATAATGATACCTTCCCGCACGTGAAATCTTTAAAACAGTTGAGCAGAATAAACAAACGCCACACATCGTGAAATGACCGAGGGAATGAATAGGAGAAACTATTTTTATTAGAAAACCCTGTCTGTAGCATAAACCCCAAAGACAACAAAGACCAACCTTGAATTGGGATCGTGAGGAAAGAACGCTATGGGCTTTTCTCCCCAAGTCCTGCCCCACTTGAGACGTCTTTCATTTTTCGTTCATGACTGGATGAAACCTCGATTAAAGAGACTCTAAAGCAAAACGGACGCACATGTTGTAAAATCAAATCATACAGTTAATGAAGAATGAACCGACATCCAAGTTGTCATAAAGAGAAACATCTTCCCCTCGCCAAAGCAACTAGTACACAAAACCCTATGGAGCTTGACCGATGCATGATTTTAAAACTAAGCCTATATGATGGTGGAGATCGGAATTAAATTACCATGGACAATTTTAACAACCTATCACAAATACTTAAATGTGCTAGCAAATAATTAAATGAATCCTTCCAAGGCAAAAATCACGATCCAACAGTATAAAACCTCCAATTATCAATAGAAGGGTCTAATGAAAGTGGCAACTTCCACTAGCCTAGGGTCCAACCAACACGTGTAGGTTTACTATGTTCCTTATCCAAGATTTAATAGTTTAAATTAGGTTCAAAAGAATTTACAGTGTTTACTGGGGGGAGGGGGGGGTGGTGTCCCGCTCCCACGATCATGGAGAACTCGAATTGGGGCCCACATAGAAGTCATCAAAGTACAATGACAAGGGTATGAGTCCAATTCTCCTCCTCTAGTACACTGTAGGGTGGGACGTCCTAATGTCCCCATCACTGACCTTGTTCAAACTTCAAAGTTAATCTTAACAAAGCATTAAGGCAAACGGCGATTACGGGGTTCATAACTCTCTCTCTCTCTCGATCGATCGACCATTCATTAGTTTAGGAGATAACCCAAACTCCTCAAAATACATTGAATGGCCATTTCTTAGTTTAGGAGATAACTCAAACTTCGTCCAAATACCTAGACCCAGTGTCCTCGTTCTCCAGACAAATCCCCATCTCAAAGAATCCATGTTGCACGCCCACTTCCTTGCCACGCACCTTACAAAATCTAGAGTATCAGATGCTAACCCCAAACTTGTGATTATGTGCAACCCCAAGCGCCTCAAGGTGCCAATATCAAATCCTAGGCCATGAAGATGCATGTTATCCATTGGTCCCATCACTAAGCCACGTCCCAAAAACCCCGATGTAAACACTTAGCAAGCTATCTCCAATTCTTCCTCATCTTCTTTAGCATGTGGGGGGTTCAGATCGAGGCCTTCTCCTTTTCGGTTCGAAAACATGTGGTTGAGCAATCCCCGGTTTAAGGAGAAGGTGGGGAAATGGTGGAGAGCTTCAGCCTTTGAAGGGAAGGGGGGGGGTTCAAACGAAAGCTCAAAGCGCTGAAAGAGAGTATCAAGATATGGAACCGGGAGGTGTTCGGCCGCATAGATCACAAGAGAGGAATAGTTCTTGACAAGATAGCTTTGATCGACAGGAAGGAGGAAGATACTAATCTCTCTACGGAAGAGCAATTGGAAAGAACTAATCTGAAGGGAGAGTACCAGCACTTGGTGAAGATGGAGGAGACGAGTTGGAGACAAATCCAGAGTTAGGTGGCTCAAAGAGGGAGACCGCAACACGAAGTTTTTTCATAAGGTGGCTAATGCCAACAGGAGAAGGAATCATATCTCTCGTCTTAGTATCAAGGGAGATACGAAGGAGGATGAAGAGAGTATCAGACAGGGAGTGGTGGGGTACTATTCTGAAATGCACACTGAGTCGGTTCCCTATCGGCCCTTGCTGGAAGGGATCCAATTCAATCAAATTAGCACTATGGATAGAGAGAAATTGGAGAAAACCATCTCAGAGGAGGAGGTGATGAATGCCCTTTCCATCCAACAGTACCTTTATTGCCATGATTCCAAAAATTATCGGGGCTGAAGAAATCTCTGATTATAGACCCATAAGTTTGGTGGGAAGCGCCTACAAAATTATTGCTAAGGTCCTTGCCTTGAGATTTAGAGAGGTTCTGTCCTCAGTGATCTCGCCGAATCAAGGAGCTTTTGTGAGAGGGCGTCAGATTCTTGACGGAGTCCTTATTGCGAACGAATGTATCGACTCTAGAATCAAGTCGGGACAACCGGGGATTATTTGCAAGATAGACATGGAGAAGGCCTATGACCATGTTAGCTGAGGCTGTCTAGATTACCTCCTTGGGAGAATGGGGTTTGGATCCAGATGGAGAAAGTGGATTTGGAAGTGCATATCGTCAGCATCCTTCTCTATCTTGGTGAATGGGTCCCCAGCCGGTTATTTTAAGAGCTCAAGAGGTTTGCGCCAAGGTGATCCTCTCTCCCCCTTTCTGTTCATTGTGGTAGTGGAGGCTTTAGGAAGAATGATCTCTCAAGCTGTGTCTATAGGAGAGATGGAGGGGTTTGGTGTGGCTCCGAGGGTTCCTTCCATATCTCACCTCCAGTTCGCGGATGATATCCTCATTTTTCTTGCTCCTGAGAAGGCTCAATTGAGATTCCTTAAAGGTATTCTTGGCTGTTTTGAGGCATTCTCGGGCCTCCGGGTGAATCTTTCTAAAAGCAAATTGTTTGGGGTGGGAATGGTTGAAGGCTTGGAAGGATTGGCGAATATTCTGAACTATCGCATTGATAAATTCCCAACCACTTATCTTGGACTCCCTTTGGGGGCAGCATATAGATCTAAGGATCTTTGGAGGCCAGTGGTCGATAGTTTTGAAAGGAGACTCTCCCCTTGGAAAGCCAAATACTTATCTAAAGAGGGAAAATTGGTGCTGATGAAAAGTTCTCTCTCGAGCTTGCCAATCTACTATATGTCCATGTTCCTGATTCCGAATAGTGTGCTCCTTTCTTTAGATAAGATCATGAGAGATTTCTTGTGAGATGGGAATTCGAAAAATCACAAGATTCACCTGGTGAGGTGGGATAAGGTGTGTAAACCTAAGGTTTAGGTGGTTTGGGCATTAAGCACCTCAAGTCCATGAATCGAGCTCTTCTGGGGAAGTGGCTATGGAGATATGGGGAGGAAACGACAAGTTCCTAGAGAATGGTCATGGTCGGTAAATATGGAGTTTCTCCTTTGGGCTGAAACAGTCTTGAAGTTAGAAGTCCGTATGGCTGTAGTGTGTAGAGAGGGATCCTGAAGGTGTCGATAGAATTCGGCAAAGGGGTGCGCTTTGAAGCTGGAGCAGGGGACAGAATACGGTTCTGGGAGGACATTTGGCGCGGTGATAAGCCCCTAAAGGAAGACTATCCGGAGTTGTACTCTATTTCAGAAAAAAAGCAGAGGTCTGTTCTTAATTGCTATCAGATGGAGGGGGAGGAAGGGGGCTGGAACTTGGGCCTTAGAAGAAACTTAAATGATTGGGAGATTGATCCTCTGGCAAGGCTGTTGTCGAGTCTACAGGCTGTCCGGCTTAATCCTTTGGTAAAGGATAGGAGAGTTTGGACCTGGACCAAAGGGGGTTCTTTCTCGGTGAAATCTTTTTATGAAGAATTGCAAAGAACAGAATGAGATCCTTTCCCTGTCTCCCTGGTGTGGAAATCTAAAACACCCTCAAAAGTAGCTTTCTTCGTTTGGGAAGCTGCTTTGGATAAGATTCTCACAGTGGATCACTTGATGGCGAGAGGTTTTACCTTGGTGCATTATTGTTGGATGTGTAAAACCAATGGGGAATTAGTGGATCACCTGCTTTTACACTGTGAGATGGCTAACAGAATTTGGAGAGCATTCTTGTTAGAGTTCGGGATGAGTTGGGTCATGCCGGCCTCTCTCACGGACCTCTTTTTCATTTGGAATTCCAAAGCCTTCTCTACAAGAGGGAATGTGTTATGGAGGATGACCCCTCTTGCGATTATATGGGGTATTTGGAAGGAAAGGAACCAAAGGGTCTTTGAAGGAAAGCAATCGGATCTTATGTCGACTCTCCTAAACATTAAGGGGCTGTTATTTATGTGGTCTAAGGCGGTGTCAAAATGTAGGGGTCTGTTCTTCGAAGACTTTGTCTTTAGATGGGAGAAAATTTGTAATCGGGAAGGAAATAGTTAAGTGTTTTGGTCTTCTTTTGCTCTTGGGCCGGGTTTTGTGGAGGTCACCTCGACCTTCCTCTCCCTGGTTGTTTGTTTCTCTTGGCTTCGGCCTTTTAATGAATCTTTTGCTTATCAAAAAAAAAAAACTAATTTCATTAGGAGGTTAGTATAGCAAGTTATTTTCTTTTTAAGTGATTTATAAACAACTTGAGGGGCATGGAAAGTTTGCTTTGCTGCCTTGTTGCAGCCCAAAGGTGTGACTGCTCTACATAGTTGGTGTGACTCCAATCTCTTGATTTAGAGGTCCAAGGCGAGACTGCTAAAACCTATGTAATGAGAACACGCCACTTTCCGGGTTTTTTGTCGTGCCAAACACGTATCAATACGGATGTTGACACATCCCGGCACACATCTGAACATGTACAGCCATGTCACCCTTTGTTGTAATAAGTTTTATTACAAAATAGTTTCTAAAAGAGGATTATTGTGTTTCATCCTCCATACAATACTTTTTAAGTTGTTAAACACAGACATAGTTGTTTGATATTTTTCCCATTTATAATCAACTTGGATTTATTATGTTATTGGACTTCCCATGAACGAGAACATACACTCATATCGTAAAGCTAAGTCAATGAGGAGGAGAGGGAGAGCGCTCTCCTCATTCGCAACTTGAGGAAGGGCTCACATCAATTCGAATTCGACAGTAATACTTTGAACTTGAAACTCGTTCGTATTTCATCTTCTCCTGCGAGGTGAAGATAACTCCATAGCGTATGGAAATATTTTATTTTGCTTCTCACATATTTCTTTCCTTAATTTTATTCTTAAAATGCTTAATTTTATTCTTAAAATCTCTCTTCTAATTTCTCTCCATTACATCGCCTTTCTCTTTTCTCTGTTTTGTTTGCTTTAATTACCTACAATATTCTCTAGCCCTAAACCCCCTAGATTTAACCCATAAGTCCAGCCCTAGAACCCTAAATTACTCCATTATATTGCAACTCAAGTCCATACCGATTCTAACCTAGCTCTAAATCCCCAAATCACTGGTGCTAAGAGTCAAAAACAAGCACAATAACAGCCCATTTGCCAATCCAAAATCAGCCCCCATAGAATCCCTAATAAACCCTAGCCAAACTCTCCTTTTATCTATTCAAATCAGCACACCAAAATTGTTTAGCCTTAGATTCTACTCTCAACTAGCCATTTATTCCCCTTCGTAATTCCTTCAAATTTCTGATTTCTTAACTTGCCCACACTTGGTTCAAGTTCCCTGAACCTAGACTTTATTCGATTGATAAGATATTTAGGCTTTCATACATCAATTTTTGGTATCAGAGCTTCTGTCCTACTTCACATGGACACATGTCGGTGGGCACTGATATGGAGTGTCAACACTTTGAGCCCCACAAACCCAGTGTGCCAACACATCTGAAAAGTTTCTTGAGAGATATATTTTCTTAAAATGCTTTACTTCATGTTAAAGTACACAACATAGAAACAATGTATTAATTAAATTGAAATACATTAATATAATATAAAAAATATATATAACTAATAGCTTGCTGCATTTGTAAAGTCTGTGGGTGTAGATATCAAAGAAAATGGGGTGTCCCTGTTACGTAGGATCTCCCTTCCCTCAAATAAGCAAGTTCTTATTATCGATAATTCAGACACAGGGAACATGGTAACCAATAAAGCGGCTCGTAAAGGCACTACAGACGACTTTCAATAGTTCTTTAGAAAGAGATTCAGAATTTCAGAGAACTGGGAAATAATTTGAATGAGTATCTTCATGTGATCTTGTGGAAAGAACTCTCAATGTGTTCATTGAATCTATAATGTGGACTGACTCTAAGAAGCACACCATCATCAGTCATAATAAGAGGCCTTCTGGACAGACCCCAAAACACATTAGGCACAATTTCTTATGTGTGCAGCTGTGTTTTGGGATTCAGTGCATATGGATGGCAACCACTTTGCGCCTCAAATTCCTGACACCGATGAAACAATCCCAAAATAGTGTGAGCATTATTTTAGTTTCCCCATCATAATTTTGCTATTTCGATATGCACCGTTCAGTAGGCACCAAATAGATAAAAGACCGGGAGATCTTACTTTTCAAACAATGGTTGTCTTTGTTGAGGTTGTTCCGATTCGAAATACTCAAAAAGGAGTTTTGAATCACCAAAGCATGTCGTACTAAGTGAATGACTATAGAACTCATCTTGGCCAGATGCTGATGATGATTCTGAAGTATACAACGAATGCACAGGAGGTGATGTAGTGTTCTCTCTGCGAGGCTGAGGTAGGAGTACCGAAAAAATAGGAAGATTACCAATGTCAGAAGAATTATCTGTTGATTTACTCGTATCACAAGCCTTCAACACATCCGTACTAGGAATCCGATTGCAAATATTCATTGAATGACTGCTAGAGTTTCCAAACAATTGAACTGCTGACAAAAAGGGAACAAAATAGGCACGGAACTCAAAACGATCCATGCCCATTCTCTTAGAATTCTGATAATCCTCTGCCCTTACTTCCAACCCATAGCTCCCATGTTTCTCATACCACTGCCAAAGGCTTCCCAGAGAAATATTAGGTATCTCATGTCTGCACAGAGAAGCACCAATAAGCTGATCCCGTGAGCAAGACCGGCAATGCTGAAGGCTGTGTGTTCGACCAAGAACCGGGGAAGCAGAATGAAGAAGTCTCTCAAACTCAGCAAGTGGACTACCGGTCACCAGTTGAACCCCTTCGGAGGCCAACTGTATTCTATATGCATCATTTACAGCAAGTGCGATCTTATTTGAATCAGTCTCAAATAAAGACAAGTTCTGCTCTTTAGATTCATGAGTTAAGAGGCAGTTTGCTACAGCATGTGTCCTACTGTGCTCTTTGGATATGCATGTGTTGTTATATCTCAACTTCTGAACCTCGTCTTTGTCTTTGGAAGGTGGACCATTTACATCCCCAGAACTAGAGCCCATGCATGCCGCTACAGGATCCATCGAAGGAACAAAACTGTGAGCATTGGAACTCAATATCTCTTCTTCAATGTTCTTCAGATTGCACCCATCAGCAACTGATTCATCTAGACGCGACACCAATAAATTGTCAGATCTGCTTGTACTAATCACCCCTTCATCTTTTCTCACAACAGGTATCCACTTTTGCAAGAAAGATCCCGAATTATGGTCTTGTTTGCCATATTCTGCAGGAGAAGCTTCTGTTTCTAATTTGGCAGGTCCATTACTAAGAGAATGATGAAAGTCCCCACGAGACCGCACCTCAAGCAAATGTGTTTGGTCTAACGAGTCAGATGTCCTTGATGATGGGCTGCTTTGGTTTTGTGCAGCTTGATCATTCATATTGGAAACTGCACTACCAATACTTCCAAGCGGCTTCTTTTCGTCTAGACAAACTTGTGAGTTTTGAACTGGATTGGAAGGACTGCAGTCAACTGTGTCAGTTTGACTAAGTCCTACTCTAGGAGAATCAATGTAAAAATGAGATCTCGAGCCAGTAGTGAAGCCTTTATGGTGATTCACCTGAGATGAGATTTCCGATGCTTCCTTCAGTTGCATATTCCTCTTTGTAGCTCTAATTGAGTTGGTCTTACTAGCTTGAGGTCCCTTTCTGCCATGGTAGTTGTACTCTTGCTTAGATCCCTTACTGGGTTTTCTTTTCAACTTCTCAGAAACCTTGACTTTTGAGTATTTGTCATCTTTTGATTTTAATGATACATCTGAATCAACAACATTAGAAACCCTTTTTAAAAAGGAAGCCTCTTTTGAAGCAATATCAAACTGCGAACCAACAGGATTTGCATCATTCACTTCACAGATACATTCATCGACATCATTCCTTCGGACCTTCTGCCAGACAGAATGATTATTCTCCTTTCCCATGCGACCCTGCACATTTCCACTACTGCCGAATCTGTGCATGCCACTTGAACTCCCAGAAAATTTGCTACCTTGCCTACCTTTCTTGCCTGGTATAGCCAAATGCAAGTCACTGCTGCTACAGCCCTGACTGCTACATTTTGCTCTCTCAGCATATCTATCAGCATCAACAACACCCTTTGAGAAATTCCCGTGAGAGAAGTATCTCTTTCCAGGATCACGCAATGAAGTGCCGTAGTTACTGTACCCAGATGGTTCTGAAAGATTACTACCATTATCTTCTTTGACAGATGATTTTTCTTCAATATCATCACCAGCATTTGTACTATCATCACTGTTCCAACCATCAGAAACTGAATCCAACATAGGAACACTGTGTGCATCAGAGACGACTTCCGAAGAAATATCGTTACAATAGCTGCTCTGTTTCAGATGGGTATCTGCAACTTCCCCATTAAAAGTAGAGAGCACTAGGTCTGTGGTTTGAATCCCATTTGCAGAATTAATTACAAAATCTTCACCAGCAAAATTCTGGGATACAGAAGATACTACAGTTTCTGATGAATCCACCCCATCACTATAAGATGTGACCATTGTGGGTGTTGCAGAATGGTTAATAATGCAATTACTATTGTCCTCACAGTCATTTTTATCCACAGTAATCTCCAGCAATGACACCGCTGGCGCCATTGCATTCTCAGACAACTTATTCTCAGAAATAGGTCCCTCCCCCCAAGCCAGGCCATTGTTAGCACAGGTTTCAGAGACTGAACTTCCAGGGGCACCTTCCTCACAGAAAGCTTGAAGCCCAGAGTCAGTATTGCATGAAGGCTTTTTGCTTTGTTTCCCCTTCTTTTTTGCCTTTCTTCTTGAACTTCTTTTTACGGGCTTATCTACTTTGGACATATCCTTAACTAGATCAGCTGAGCTTGTAGCATTAGAATCATCATGGATAAAAGCAGAGGAATCACTGGAGATAAAAGAATTCTGCTGAGAAGAACTACCAGAAACCTTAGCCACTTTAGTTCTTCTATTTACTGAGCCCCTGTTTCGTGAGTGCCCTAGAACATTTGACCTAAAAACACTGCTGGTTATGAACTTTGCAGAACATGAAGGGTCAGGAGGATGACTCCTTTGTGCCCTTTGTTGGTCAACCGGGAATGAAATAACAGGTGGTGGAGAAACCAGATCGAGTCTATCCATATTTACATTAACTCCAGAGGCCGAGTGGTTTCTCTGGTCAGGACCTTGGAGAGGCAGAGGAAGGGGTGCAACAAACTTCCAGTGCGCATCAGGTTCAAGTGTAACAAAGAGAATGAAATACCTGTCAAATGAATAGAAGAAGTGAAAAATTAGCCATACCTCTTTGCTACATAAAAAATACGGAAGGAACAAATGTTAAGTAATGAGCAGCAGTGAAGAAGAAATCTCAAAATAGCATAATTAATAACTTTGGCCGTTCACAAACTCCAAGTGATAAGCCAGGTAGTACAAGCCAACTCCAGTGTCTCAGCTCACATTGTCATGAACAAAATGTTCCAGGTGAGTAGGTAGAAACCAGGCTACTAGATGGTTCACAGGATGCAACTCAAATGCTTAACCACTTTTAAGCAGCTACAACAATAAACAAAGCAGCTTCTTTTTATAGTTTTCCTCTTTTGACATGATTATCAATGAATTCTTGGAAAATGTTAGATTTGCTGAAGGGGAATAATGCAATACTACACTACAGTGTCTCTACCATACAATTAAAAGGTATCACTTAGAAGATTCTCCATACCAAAAGCCAAAAACTTACCAAATGACCCCAAGTCGTAACTATCTGACAGATGGAAATATTTATGGTGCATTCTTTTTTGACCGCCAACAGAGTGCAATTGACATGGTTACGATCATAAACTCATTTTTGTCCGAGACATCTCCTAAATGGAGACCACTCCTTGGGACCACTCAGATCAATGTGTGACCTACTTATATGGCAAAGAATATGTAGCTTTACACTAAAAACTCCAAAGTAGTATCCCAGTTTTCTGCTTCATTACATATGCACTTTAATAGTGCACACGGATTTTTTTTTTTTTTGACAGGTAATGAAGTAAATTATATTCGAATGCATGTGAAGAATTTATTTCATTATGTTGACGACCTGACACGGATTGAAGTATTAAGAAAAGATCTGAAGACATATGCATTAACAAAAGATACAGCTCTAGATAGAGTTGAATGGAGAATAGTATTCATGTTCCCGACCCCAATAGTTGGTCAAAAGGGATAGTCCAATATGATGGTGATGAATAAATGAAGTAAATTATACTTAATAGAGAATGAAAAAGAAGGGGAAGCAAAGGGGAGCTTCCAATATAAAAGGATTGACGATTTACACCATCCTTGACTAAAGAATCAGCCAAAACATTAGCAGATAAATAGTACACCGTGCATTTTACAAAATTGCAATGGGGCGGCACCAACATCAAAACGGAAACATCTGGTGGGAATTTCTAGGGAATGAAAACTAAGAATTACTAGGAAGAAACAGAGAATCAAAGATTTTGCAACTTAGCATTTGCCTCGAGCACAAACAACCAAGTCATCTGATATTTGCTAAATCCAACCAAGCTGTGCAACCAGATGGAAAACATCAAACAAAGCCACTAATCCACCACCTAACTATGTTACCTTTGATCAGAATTCCTCCAAATGAGAGCAGATACTTCACGGTCCTGGAGAAAGAAAAGAACATCCATCATCCAACAAAATCATATACAGTACATGGATCACAAAATTAAACCAAGGTGGAGGAACTTAACATTTTAACAAAACAAAAGTGGAGGAACTTAAGCATTTTAACAAAACCAAAGTGGAGGAACTTTTAGCATTTTAACAAATAATATTTTGCAAAAACAAGAGGTATGACCTTCGAAGAAGCTTTGTAGTTATTCTGTTCTAAACATTTCCTTGACAGAGAACAACTTCCTCCATCTGAAACCTTCTCAGTATTACTGTTGGTACTCCCGAGGGCACACTGCATCCTTCGTTGGGCCTGTCCACATAACCACAGATGAGAAAGGGAAAATATATGTGTTTCAAAGAAGGGCTCAACAAGGGAAAACGTAATCAAATATTTAATTTTCGAAAGCATCAGTAGCAATTAGAACACAATAAACTAATCCAGGTTTCCAGAAAAGCTCCAACATTTTGATCAGATGTCCCAAATGATTGCTAACAATAAAAATGCAGAAGAAAATACTACAGCACTCATGGGGTAGACCATAAGAACATTCAACAATGGCATAGAGGTACAGTACGCCCATTCAGGGAAGCAGGGGAGCACCCCCAACTACTGGATCCCCTCGGAGATCCCCTAGGAGAAACTGACTCGGTTGGATTGTCCTATTCCTCTTATCTGCAGCCAGTGCTATTAAATCGGTCAATTTATGATTTGAATCCAGATTCAAATAAAATCTTAACCCAAACAATTTGAATCTTATGTCTGAATCTCTTTAGATAAAAATCCTACGATATTGGAATCTTACGATTTGAATACGATTCACGACTTGAATCTTACAATTCTTTCAAATCTTATTTATTTCAGGCGAAAATAATGACTTATTTTGTACTTTTGGTTTTTCATAAAAGTTAAACACTGAAAAAGAAAATCAATAGGTGTTTTGACTAATTACACAAATTTATAATATGTTTCCTGTTGTATTTCCTCACAGATATACAATCATTTTAACGCATATCCACCATCAATCATGGATCACGTTTTTGTTTTTTAACTTTTATTGTTCCTCTTAAATATCTTAACTTAAGGACCCTTGAAGATTAAAAAAAAGTTAATAAAGCTGTTTACAAAGAAATCCTAAGGGGTTAGGGTTAGGGTTAGGGATAAGAAAACGAATGGGATTTTTTGTACAAATATTCTGTAAATAAGGAAATCATCTCTAGTTCATTTTCTTTATCTTTGCCCCTTTCAAGGTACTAAGTTGATTACGCTTTCAAGTAAGAAACATAAACTTAATATTCTACAATAAATGATTCTTGCAATACAATTATTGTAGGAAACAGTTTCATGGTAGCGTTTCCGGCGTGAAATACCACCTAATATGGATGACAAGAAATGCATGTCCATGCTGCAATTTGAAGATTGAGATTGAGAATTGAGAATGTTCATAAGAGATGGAAACTTGTTTACGATGATGAATTGACGATATATGGTTTTGATTTTCTTTTTGTGAAAAGATTTTTTGTTTGTATAACTATGATTTTAGAACAATGTCTCTATAGTGCTTGTTGGGATTGCTAGGTAAAATGTTCTGTCATTATTCGTAAGGGTTCATACAAAACCTTGTCATTATATGATGGATTATGTAGTTACGCGTATTATACATTCATTTATTTATTTTCATTTTTTTTTAACTCATAAAGAAAAATCTTTATGATACAACGATTTGAATCCTATTCCTTACGATTTTACAATCCAATTCAATTCTAACAACATGCTCTGCACTTTTTAGTTAAACAGTTAGAATAGGTACAAAAAAATCTAAAAAAGAATTTAATATTTGGGCAGTTAGGATAATCCAATCATGACAATTTTGGCCTTGAAAATGTCCTAGGTGGAGTTACTAAATGGTGATACAGTGATGACACTATGCCATTGGTAAATCATCCTTACAGTTTTCAGTTTCCTGAAAATTGTACAGTTCTATTCCTTCTGTTTAAGGAGTGGGGAGTGGGGCCTGCCTTTTTGTTTGTTTGTTTTTCGGGGTTCTTCCCCTTTTTAATGATACTTATCAAAAAAAAATGTACAGTTTTATGGTCTTTGTTTCATCGTAGTTAACTTACTCCACGTTAAAGCATAAAAATTTGAATTCCAGATAGAGATCCTACTATTAAAATTAGGGCTCTCAATGGATCGAGTTCGAATCGGATCACGGTTGATCCAGAACCAATCCAATAGTTCAAATAGCGATTTCATATCCAAATCCAATCCAATGGACCCAATATTTCAATCAAAACCCAATCCCATAAGCTATCAGACACTGAGCATGTCTGATCGATATGCCCATTGAATTTGAATTAAAGAAAACAAAAGCTACAAGTTCTTAAGGAAAATAACAAATGGTAAGAGGTTTTATTTCATATATTTCATTTTTTGTTTTATCAGTGACTGAAAAATTTTATTGAAAAACCAAAGCAAAACAAAGTGGAAAGCCCAAGAAACAGCAAACACAAAGATGAGGCAACAAAAGTCAACAAAAAGCTAATGTTGACTTAAGGCCTAGATATCATGGGATCCCAGTTACAGAAAAACTCTTGAAGCTTAACATCTTTGAACTCCTTAAGACCTAACACCCAGTCTATCAAGAGCCTTCCAATAGCTTTGCACACCTCCGGCAAAGACTTGCTACGATCTTCAAAGATTCTTCTATTCCGTTCCTTCCATAAGCCCTAACATACAGCAAATGGCAGGATCCTCCATATAATGTTCCCTCTAACACCAAAAGGCCCTGATTCCCAAGATGAAAAGATGACCCCAATGTCACTACGAACAACCCAACTGACATCAAACGCAGAGAAGAAAAAAACCCAGACTTCCCAAGCAAAATTGCAATGAATGAAAAGGTGAGTAATTCCCTCCTCGTGAGATTTGAACATAACACATTTATTAGGAATCCTATTACAGTGATTTAGATGATCCACCATCAAAATTTTATCCATAACCATAGTCCATGCAAAGGCATCCACTCTTAAGAGGAACTGGCTTATCCCACACTTGCTTAGCTGTAAAATCAGCTCCTCCTAAACCAGGCATACCTTCATAAAATGAACACACGGAAAATTTACCATTGGGGTCCCAACTCCAAACACTATCGTCCTACTGCCCTATGTCCAACCACATACCATCAAGCTGACTAAGAAGCACTACACATTCCTCAATCTCTCTATCCAAAACATTTCCTCTAAATTGTGAAACCCATCGGGTCTCTTCATTGTTGTTAGAGAAATAATAATTCATTGATAAATTCTTCATGGGGGGCAGCCGATATAACCGAGGGCACACATCACACAGCTGACCCATCCACACGGTTCATCCTCCCAAAATCTGACCCTCTCTCCATTCCCCACCATAAACTTCGCACCTTTCTCAAAATCATCAATGAATTCATAACACCCTTCCAAACTCCCACCCAATAAGACCCCCCAACTTCTAAAGTATCCAAGGGCCGATCACGCAGCCCAAATGTCCAACTTTTAACCCTCCTCCCAAGAACTGCATCCTCCTTATTAAATCTCCACAACCATTTCCCAAGCAACAGTTTGTTCATAACAAGCATCCTTCTGATGCCAAGACCCCCAAACTTCTTTGGTCTACAAACCAACTTCCACCTAACAAGATGGAATTTCATTTTTACCCCTCTCCCATTCCATAAGAAATCCCTTTGACTTCTTTTAATACGCCGCTGCAACCAGCATCTTGAAAAGAGACAAAGTATATTGGAATGCTCGCAAGGGTGCTCTTAATAAGAGTGATTCTAGCCCAAAAGGATAAGAAACTCTTCTTCCAACACAATAGCCTCCTTGTTACTCTCTCAATTATTAGATCCCAAAGACTCTTGGAGATAGAGCTAGCTCCCAGCGGAAGCCCGAGATAAGAGACAGGAAGAGAGCCACACATATAGCCCAAAACATTAGCACATTCCATAAAAAATTGATCCTCCCCCTCAACAATTCCAATTAATCTACTTTTTCTTAGATTTCCCTGAAGCCCGAAAACTGCCTCGAAACAGCGAAGGATGCCTAAAAGATTCAGCACTTCCTCTTTAGAAGCCCCTAAGAAAACAAATGTGTCATCTACATAATGGAGATGCGATATAACAGGACCCTCAGAGCTTGCTTTAAAACCCTCAATTAAGCGCAGCTCTTCTACCTTACAGGGAAACTTATTGAACATTGCGTGAATTGATCTCATTGAAAGACTTCATGAATCAAAAACCTTGATAGCTGGCTATGTTTATTTTGTAGCTTATTCCAAAATATTTCTTCATGATGCAAAACTGCGAATTTGTATCATATCTTATTGCACAATATCTGCTCAGCAAATATCCTATTTGAGAAATGTGCTTGAGAATCTGTGATTAATAAGCGATGGGATCCATGGAGGTCTTGTGGATGTTTTTTTTTTTATAAGTGTAAAATATATTGAAAGGGACGAAGCCAAAAGATACAGCAGGCAGAGGGAGGCAGGTCGAGATGACCTACACAAAGCCACGACGAGAAAACAAAAAAGAAACCAGGCCCCCCATCAACTTCCTTCCCTAGAACATATGCGCTCCCACCGGAACACAAAGTCTTCAAAGAATAAGCCCCCACATTCCAAGACCGCCTTTGACCACATAAGCATCAGCCCCTTGATGTTAAGGATTATAGAGTACAAATCTGATTGCTTGCCTTCAGAGGCTCTCTGGTTCCTCTCCTTCCAAATACCCCAAATGATCGCTAGCGGGGTCATTCTCCATAGCACATCCCTCTAGAAAAAAACGCTTTGGATTTCAAACTGAGAAGGAGGGCCATAAGAGATGCTGGCATGGCCCAACTCAGCCCAAATTCTAACAAGAAGGCGCTGTTGTCAGGGACCTACTTGTAATATCTTATATTCTACAGGGGGGCCTTGTAATATTGTAAGAATTCACTTAATATATATATTGGGTGAAATCGTGTAGGCTATTCTAAGATCTACACGATTTCTCATCTTCCCCCAATTCTCTTCTCCTCTCCTCTCCTCTCTTCCATCTCTCTAACCCTAATCTCTTATCCTACTTACAATCCAAGATTACAACATGGTATCAGAGCATGGTTATGTAACCATGGTTCAATCCTAGAGGTCTGAAGAACCCTAGGGATTGTGGAATCCGATGCGAAGGGCTTTCCAAAGAAGGAGATCATCTCCCATGGATAGCCGCATGCTTCAGACGAGCCTGAAACCCTAGCCGCCCACTCCAAAAGGTTCGAGAACTGCTCCCAAGCCTAGCCGCCCACTCCAGAAGCTTGGAGAAGAGTTACCAGGCATAGCTGCCCACTCTAGAAGCTTGGATAAGAGCCACCAAGCCTAGCCACCCCTTCCAGAAGGTCAGAGAAGACCCTCTGAACCTAGCCACCCCTTCCAGAAGATCGGAGAATACCCTTTGGACCTAGCCGCAGGTCTTAGAGGAGCCCAGAACCTCTCCCAAGTGCTACCACACCTATCCAAGAACCTTTTTAGGTCTTCGGAACTATTCACAAGTTTCCCGTGGGTAGGTTTTTCTCCAATAGAAAATCGATATAGGAGTTGTTCCAAAAATGTCTGAATTCTGCTCGCGTTGCTCGCGGGAGGCTTTAAAAATAAAAAAAAGTGATTTGCACCTCTCTAGCAGCAGTTCGGGTGACTTCTTATCAGTCCAAGTTGCTTTATTCTCTACTATCATGAGTACATCTGAGGAGTCATCTTTTGCCAAATCTGGGAAGTCATGGTGATCACAACCCGGGCCTACAGATCACTACAGTGAAACTTGACGAGACCAACTACCTTGAATGGTCTCAATCTGCCATGATGTACATCACTAGATGAGGCAAAGCCGACTATATCACTGGATGAGTCACTGCACCTAATTCCTCCGATGCCACGTTTGAGAAGTGGGAAGTTGAAAACTCAATGGTCATGTCATGGCTACTTCACTCCATGCATCCATTGATCCGCACAGGCTTCCTCTTTCTCTCGACTGCCAAGGATATATTGGACACTGCCAAGGAAATAAATTTCGGTTTCGAGGTTTACTTCGACCAGCTCGGAAATGGAAATATTTAGTGGAAATATTTCGACCAGTGTGGAAATAATACATTTTCGTGGAAATGATGGAAATAATGCGGAAATGATGGAAATATTATAGAAATGTTTGGGAAAAGTTTGGAAAATGATAAAACAAGCCTAAAAACACACTCATAAATAATCAAACCATAATATACAACCATATGTAGTGTGGAAATGAATGACCATAGCCGTCTGTAATATCTTGAGACATGTATCTGATAATCAGTCCAAATATTATTTAATTAGATAACTATTATTTAATTACTTATTTAAAAAAAACCATAAATCAAAGTATTAACTAATCTTTATTCACTTACATTAGTGTCTTAATATTATATAATTTTAGAAAACCTATTTATTATTAACTTATAGCATTACATAACTTTTTGAATGTTTAAATATTTTTTTGGGAAAAAATAGGTTTTTGGGAAAAAAAACCTTTTTTTGGGGTTTAAATATTTTTTTGGGAAAAATATTTAACCCAACCAACTTGTAGAACGAGCTAAGTTATGCATATAATCCATTTATGCACAATCATGGATGTTTAGGGTAAAAACCAATGAAATTGGGATTTTCCCCAAATTTTAAATTTTTACCCTAAGGGCCTGTTTGGTATGTGAGAAAAAGAGTTCCGACTGCGAATATTTAGCCAGGCAAATATTGTCTTGGCTAAATATTTGCTCATAGCAATATTTAACAATGTTTGGTACGTGTATGAGCTAGCTCACTTCAGCTTACTTCATTTTCTTTCAATTTGAGTGGGTCCCACATATCAAAGTAAGTCAAAAATAGGTTGGGCGAGTGCGGGAACCACATATTATGTCAAAGAATAAAAAAAAATTCATTTTTATCTTTTTTATATATTAAAAAATTAATTTTTATTGAAAATAGTGATTTTCCGGCGAGAAAATAAAATTTTCTCACCAAGGCATAATCAACGTGAAAATATTTTCACAGGGGGGGGGGGGGGGGGGGGGTGATCAAATGTTTTCCCGCCGCGGAGGGCAAATATGTGGGCCCGGCTAAATATTCGCCGAGGGCGAGTGGCTGCCAAACGCAGCCGGCCGAATACTTGCGCGGCTAAATATTTTATTTGCCCGCCGCGGTGGGTTACCAAACAGGCCCTAAATGATTTTCAATCTTTGCACAAATCAAGTGTAAATGCATCATAGATTCATAGATTTAATGCATTTACACCTAATCTATCTATTTGTAGCAAGAAACGATAGCAAAAAAATTTATTGTTAACGCGAAATATTTCAACATATATGGAAACATTTCGTGTATGTATTCTTTCCTGTCGGTAACTTAGAAAATGGAAATATTTCGTTAATTTCGAAAAATTTATTTCCTTGGACACTGCATCTCAGACCTACTTCCAGGATGGGAATTTTGCTAGGATGTATGAACTTCAGCAGGAGATAGCACATCTGAAGCAAGGCGATCTTCCTTTGGGATCGTACTACGCTGCATCAAGTGGGAAGAGGTAGACCACTACCAGACCTACACTCATGCATGTACCAAGGATGCTACGGAGTTCCGGAAGATGATTGTGCGCGGTCGTATATTCGAGTTTCTTGGTGGCTTGAACCAGAGCTATGAGCAAGTTCAAGCCAACATCTTGGGTAGAGATCCACCGTCGTCGACCCTTGCACAAGTCTACTCCTACATCCAAAGCGAGGACAGCAAGAGGAGAGCCATGAGCTCTAAGATAGATGCTGATGTTCCTCTATTTGAGAAGTCTACCTTCGGCCACTCAGAAATGGAACAAACACACATCCAAAAAGGATGGGGATCTTGATAATCGTAATCGACTCAGATGTGATCACTGTGGCAAGCGCTGCTACACTCGGGAGACCTGCTGGAGTCTTCATGGTCATCCCGCACAGTTCTCTAGGGGGTAGCAAGGCTCCTTCAAGAAGCCCACTGGTAGCAAACAGGGTACATCAACTGCTCATGCCACCAGTCAGGACTCCTCTAATGTGACCCCTTCTTCTGGGCAGTCCATCACCTTCTCTAGCATGGACATTGATAGGCTTCGACAATTACTTAGTTGGCTTGATGGTCCTTCCCCACCTACATCATCATTTGCTCAGACAGGTACATCCCATTGGTCTTTCCTGGATCATTGATTCTAGTGCCTCCGATCATATGACTAGTATGCCATCCCTTTTCTCCTCCTATAATATCTGCTTGGATAAGGACAAGGTCCGCGTGGCCGATGGCACCTTCTCCTCTATCTCAGGGAAGGGCACTATCTCTGCCACACCTACTTTGTCTTTATCTTCTGTATTTCATGTTCCTAAATTCACCACTAACCTGTTTTCTGTTAGCTATCTTACTAAGAGCCTAAACTACAGTGTTACCTTTTTTCCTACTCAGTGTTTTTCAAGACTTGGAGACGAGGCGGATGATTGGCAGTGGTCATGAGGATAGTGGATTGTACCTGCTCGATAGCCAGCCGACTTCAGATCATGTTGCACATCAGTCCAGTGCCAGTGTCAGTAGTTCTAGCGTCCATAAAGACCTGTTAATGCGATGGCATAACATGTTAGGTCATTTACCACTTTCAGTCATGAAGCGTTTGTTACCTCAGTTTGTGTCTATTCCATTTTTTGAGTTCAACTGTGAAACTTGTGTACTTGCAAAACTTGTGCACTCTGATGTTTGGGGACCCAATCCCACCACTTCTATCTTTGGTTTTCACTACTTTGTGGTTTTCGTGGATGACAACAGTCGTTACACTTGGATCTACCTTATGAAATAAAAAAATGAGGTGCACGCTATCTTTCAAACCTTCCATAAAATGGTGTGCAATCAATTGGGCACCACCCTAAAAGTCTTGCGCACTGACAATGGGGGGGAATACATATACAGTGGCCTTGCCTCCTACCTTGAGGAGGATGGAATTCTTCATCAAACTTCATGTGCCGATACACCTCAACAGAATGGGACCGCTGAGTGAAAGCATCACCATCTCCTGGAGGTTGCTCGGGCACTTCTTCTTGGTTCTAAGGTACCCAAAGGTTATTGGGCTGACGCTGTGTTGACGGCATCCTACTTGATCAATCAGATGCTCTCTCGTGTCCTGGGGTCGAAGTCTCCCCTTTCACTCATGTTTCCTTCTTGTTATGTGCTCTCCATTCCACGTAAGGTCTTTGGCTGTGTTTGCTATATTCACTCTCGTCACAGGAATGACAAGTTAGATCCGAAAGCCGTTCGATGTGTGTTCTTTGGCTATTCGTCCACTCATAAGCGATATCGGTGTTTCCATCCCTCTACCCGTCGTCGATTTGTTTCTCTAGATGTCACATTCTTTGAGAGTCTTCCCTTCTTCTCCAATGATCGGACTTCTCTTTAGGTGGAGCTTGGGAGTATTGACGAGAGTCCAATACCTCTGTAGGGGAAATTCCTCAACCAATACGCCTTTGCCTCTTGATGAGTCTCTCGTACCCTTGTCCTCATCTCCTACTGACACAGTGCCACATGATCCGCAGCTGAAGACATATGCCAGACGACGTCAAAAAGAGAAACAATCCACCATCAAAACTCACTGTCAAGAAATCCAACTCGATCCAGGTAATCGTGTCCTCGGTGATCCTCATGACGATATTTCTATTGCTCCTACTATCCTTCCCATGGACATTGATGTAGATGTTGCTCATCGAAAGGGTGTTCCGAACTGTATTACCAAGGCACCCTATCTCTCACTTTGTTTCCTACCAGCAGCTCTCAGCATCCTACAAGCCATTTGCTACTTCCCTATCCAGTATCGCTCTGCCATCCGGTGTCTCAGATGCCCTCAGCCAGCCTCAGTGGAAAGCAACGGTGCTAGAAGAGATGACAGCTCTGGAAAAGAATGGTACTTGGGATCTGGTTCCATTGCCTAGAGGCTAGAGGAAAGAAACCTGTGGGGTGCAAGTGGGTATATACAGTGAAATACAAAGCAGATAGAAGCATCGACAGGTACAAAGCCCGTCTTGTTGCAAAAGGGTACACACGGACTTATTGGATTGACTACCAGGAGACGTTTGCTCCTGTGGCCAAAATGAACTCAGTTCGAGTTCTATTATCTCTTGTGGAAAATTTTTCTTGGCCCCTCCACCAGTTGGATGTCAAGAATGCCTTCCTCCATGATAATCTAGAGGAAGAGGTCTACATGACAGGTCCTCCGGGGTTCAGTCCAACTGGGAGTAAGGAACTTGTCTGCAAACTTAAGAAAGCCTTGTATGGGCTTAAACAGTCACTCAATGCTTGGTTCGAGAGGTTCAGTTCAGCAGTCAAGAAGATTGGCTACTCGCAAAGTCAGGCGGACCACACTACCTTCATTAAGAGAGGTCAAGGCCATCTTACTATTATTGTGTATGTGGATGATATTGTGGTCACAAGAGATGACCCAGATGAGGTTTACAGACTGAAAAAATACTTCGGCACAAAGTTCGAAATCAAGTATCTAGGAACCTTGAGATACTTTCTGGGCATTGAGGTTGCTAGGTCAAAGCAGGGTGTGTTCATCTCACAGAGAAAGCATGTACTTAATCTCCTTCGAGAGTCAGAAACTTGGGAGCTAAACCAGCCAATACGCCTATAGAGCAGTAACAAAGGCTGAATCCAGTTGATGGGGATCCCATTGCTGATACAGGCCAATTACAGAGACTTGTTGAGCGTCTCATCGACCTTTCGCTGACATGACCAGATATTGCATACGCAGTCAGTGTCATCAGTCAGTTCATGCATGCCCCTCGCTCTCCACATCTTGAGGCAGCACATCGAGTGTTACGCTATCTCAAGGGGGCTCCAGGGAAAGATCTTTTGTTTAGTAAGAATGGACACCTACGAGTTGAAGCTTACACAGACGTTGACTGGGCAGGTTCACTCATCGACAGGCATTCCACATCGGGGTACACGTATGTGGGAGGTAATCTGGTATCTTGGCACAGCAAGAAGCAACTAGTTGTCGCCCGCTCCAATGTTGAAGCAGATTACTGTTCTATGGCTCATGGTGTATGTGAGCTTCTATGGTTGAAAACTATGCTCAGGGAGCTCAGATATCCTGTCAAAGAGTCTATGCAACTGTATTGTGACAATAAAGCAGCCATCAGTATTGCTCCCAATCCAGTTCAACATGACAGGACAAAGCACATTGAGATAGACTGTCACTTCATCAAAGAGAAGCTCGGTCAAGGACTTATTTGCACACAGTATGTCCATACTGCTGATCAAGTTACTGATATGTTAACTAAAGGTGTTAGTAAAGGGATTTTAGAGCACTTGTTATCCAAGCTGGGCATGATAGATATTTTCGCACCAGCTTGAGGGGGAGTGTTATCAGAGACATACTTGTAATATCTTATATTCTACAGGGCGCCCTTGTAATATTGTAAAACTTCACTTAATATATATATTGGGTGAAATCGTGTAGGCTATTCTAAGCTCTACACGATTTCTCCTCTTCCCCCAATTCTCTTCTCTTCTCCTCTCTTCCATCTCTCTAACCCTAATCTCTTATCCTGGTCACGATCCAAGATTACAACATGCTCTCCAAATCTTCGTAGCCATCTCACAATGAAGAAGAAGATGGTCCACTGATTCCCCATTCGTTTTGCACATCCCGCATATTGCACCAAGGTAAACCCTCTAGCCATCAAGTGGTCCTGGGTAAGGATCTTATGCAGAGAAGCTTCCCAAGCAAAGAATGCTACTTTAGAGGGAGTCTTGGATTTCCAAACCGAGGAAACTGGAAAGGTAGCACCTTCAGATCTTTGTAATTCTGCGTAAAAGGATTTCAGCGTAAAGGATCTCCCTTTAGTCCAAGACCACACTCTTCTATCTTGCATCAGCGGTCTAAGGTTGACATCCTGCAGTTCTGTCTCCCAATCATTCAAGTTCCTTCTGAAACCCAAATTCCACCCTCCTGTCTCCCCTTCGTTCGTATAGCAAGCAAGAATAGACCCTCTTTTCCTCTCCGATATGGAATACAACTCCGGATAGTCATCCTTTAGCGGCTTATCACCACACCAAGTGTCTTCCCAAAAACCGATTCTATCACCGGCTCCCACCTCGAAACGCACCCCTTTATCGAAATCCTTAGTCACCTTCCCTTCACAGGATTACCGAAACATGAGAAAATGAAGAGGAGGCCAAAGGGGTCACAAGAGGTTGTAGGTTTCTAAGGGACATATGGGGAGGAGTGATAGCACGGTGGCCAGTTTGAAATCCCTACCTAACGGAAGTGGTTGTACTCTGGTTGCCAAAGGCATCGGCACCTTCTTTGCTCAGAATTTCCAAGGGGTTGGGGATAGACTTCAATTTTTGAGGTCTTGTCTACTAAGAAGATGGGCTAAAGACTTTGGGGACTTACACACAGTGCAACGATGGGTTGATAGGCTCTGAAAGAGTTCCGACGGGGGTGAGAGTCAGAAGGTTGTGCAAGGACATGTTCCTATTTATTTTGCCTTCCGAAAAGGAGGCAACAAGGATATTAGAAGAAGGAAGTAGAATTTGGGTAATGCCTTCCTCTATCCTGATGTATGGAGTCATAGAGATGGGTGCTCTGCTCATTTTCAGGGGAAAGAAGGCGGTTGGTTGAGGGTTTACGGGTTGTCTTTACACCTTTAGGGGCTTTCTGTTTTTCAAGCTTTAGGGAATTTTTGCGGGGGCTTCGTTTTAGTAGATAAAGAGACTACGGATATGTCTTACGTGGAGTGAGCAAGGATTCAGGTTAAGCGTGGAGGGGTGATTCCTACCGAAGTGAGTTTTTTGTTCGACGGGTTTGTTTTCATAATGAAAATATAGGCGGAGCTTTTTTTGGTGATGGAAATAGCTTCGGACGACACCAAGGTTTCGGCGCGATTGAGATTACTTTTCCAACAGTAACCTGGGACATGTGTCTAGCAACAAGGGCAGGCATCGAACGACACCTATATGGAAGGACGGTTGGCAGAGGAGGAATGGTTCATAGTTCAACAGAAAGTAGTTGATAGTTGGTTTAGATCTAGTAGGTTCCTCCGATGGTGAACAAGTGGAAGAGGCTTTTCTTAGAAGATAGTGGGACCGTCGGACGGGGTTCGTTGGTGGGCGTGACGTTACTTATGCTCCGCTAGGGGAACATCCAAGGAATCCCCCCAGTTACCGTCTTAATAGGGGATGGAAAGGTCGAGAAGAGGAATATTCTTACCACTGTAAAGATACTGGTAGAGGGATTACATTTTGCGAGCCCAAAGTAGCATGCAATAATTTCAAGGAGTCCAGGGATCTTAGTGCAAATAAAGGAAAGGGGAAGGGGGCTTTGATAGACGCTCCCAGATAATCTACGAACTCAGTCGTTTCTACACAGGACGTTATCATCCATAAGCAAATTCTATTAAAAGGAGTGTGTTCTTCTCACAAAGATATCCAACGAGGAAGAAATTGCAGCTGCAATTTTTTATTTGGAACCTTCAGAGGTGTCATTCGAATGAGATGAAAAGGGGGGCCATGGAGAAGAGGGGTAAATCGCCATGGAAGACGCTCTTTTCTAGGAATGCCGTCTCAAGATAGTTTAGGTGGATGATATACGATCGTCCCCTTCTCCTTTCTAACGTCTCCGCTTTGAGTGCAAGAGGGGACACAAGCTCAGAGTAGAATTGAGGGAGGTAGAAATCTTAGCAGGGCAGTTAGAGAGGAAGGTGTGATTCAATAAGATGTCAGCCCGATTTGTTCTATGCCAGCACAGATTTACTCCAGGAGATCAAAAGAGGGGAGGAAGGTCAGTTGGACTGACGAAGTAGAGGAGCAGCAGCGTATTTATCGAGCAAATGCGGAGAGACGTTGATGATAGGATTATACCAATGATTTAGTGTGTTATTCAAGTGTTGATTCACTCGAGGGACGTACGCAAGAAGAGGAAGTCAGCTAGATAGCTCGGAGGTGTCTGGTTTGGGTGCTAAGTAAGGTAATGTAGTTTGGAAGCTTCCTAAGACTTTCTTATAATGGGCATGAAAAGGAGGTCAAGGGTTTGTTTACAGCAATTGAGCTTGATCAATTGCACCAGATTCCCGGGGTTGGTGACAATCCAGAGAAAGAGGTATTGGGGGACAGATGGCGTCTGTACTAGATGAGGATCAAGTTTAGCATACAAGGGCATATTTCTTCAACGAAAGGGATCTGATAGGGAGGAGCAGATGAAAGAAGATTATTTATCTCGTGCTTGTGCAAGTCCAGTTAGAAGGCAGTTGAAGCTGACTAGAGAGATCTATATTTATTGGAATCAAGTCATCTGATTGAGGGGTTAGGGGAAAGGGGAAGCAGGAGGAAGGGGAGGGGGGGTTCAATTATTCTTTATGAATCTTAATATTCTTTCTTAGAACGTAAGGGGGTTAGGAGGGAGGGACAGAAGGTGATATGGAAGAACTTTCTTCATAAATGGAAAGTGGATGTTGTTGCTTTTCAGGATACTAAATTGGAAGTTATGAAGGTGGTGGAGGAAATGTGGGGAAACATAGCCTTCAGTTGGTTAGCATTGCCTGTTAAGGGATCAACAGGAAGTATTTTGATGATTTGGAATCAGTTCAAGGTTAAAGTAGAGGATTTTCTCAACGGGGACTACTCAGTTTCAGATGTTTGCGGTGGCATAGAGGATCAAACTCAGTTGGTTCTCTCGGCGGTGTACGGTCTTTCTAATAAAAAATTTAGATCGAATTTCTAGAAGGAACTTAATCTCACATGATGAAAGTGGGCCTTACCGTGGTGTGTTTGAAGAGATTTTAATGTTATCCGACGACTAAGAGTATGAAGGATTTCAATGCCTTTGTGAGTAGACACAGTCTAATGGACCTCCGTTTCAAAGGAACAAATTTTACATGGTCCAATAACCAAGAGAGGCCGACGATGTCCAGATTAGATAGATTTTTGGTGACTAAATGCTGGGTACGGTTGTGTCCCAATATTTCCCAAGAAACTCTTCCTAAAACGGCATTGGATCACAACCCGATTTTGCTAGGGTGTGGGAGTATTATTAAACGCCAATCTCCCTTTAGGTTCGAACATCTGTGGTTACAAGAGCCTAATTCATAGTATTGGGGGCGGAGTGGTGGGAATCTTTTCGATTCTCTTATAAGGTTCTGTATTCAAAAGGAATTTGAGGGCAATGAAGGGAAAATTGAAAGAATGGAATAAAGAAGTATTTGGGCGTGTGGACAAGAAATTGGGAGTGTTTCTGGAGGAGATAGTTGCTATTGATAATTTGATAGTACTATTGATAGTATTGAAGAGAGTGGGGTGCTATTGGAGGAGGGGAGGAAGAAATAAGTTGGTGCCAAAAGTCCAGGGTGAGGTGGTTAAAGGAAGGTGACAATAATACTAAGTTCTTTCATCAGATCACGAATGCTAGGAGTAATAGTATTTCAAGATTAAGGCTTGGAGGGGCTTTACTTGTGGAGGAAGAATATATTAGGGACAACATAGTGCAGTACTACTCTAGACTGAACTCCGAGCCTAATAGTATTAGGTGCCTACGGTGGATGGTATTCATTTTGATTGTATCAGTCAAGAGCAAAACGAGTGGTTGGAAAGACCAATCGAAGATGAAGAAATCTTGGGTGCTATAATGGGTCTCAATGGAGATCAATCTCCAAGTCCAGACGGTTTTATGCTTGCTTCTTTTAAGAAGTGTTGGGATATTGTATGGGAGGACTTCATGCGTGTTGTTCATTGAGTTTGAGGCGGAAGCGTATCTCGATCCATGTTCCAATAGTACTTTCATCACTCTTATTCCTAAAAAGGAAGGGCCCGGGTCTTTGAGTGACTTTCGCCCTATCAATCTAGTCGACAATACCTATAAGATCATATCCAAGGTGTTAGTCTCTAGGATGAAGGAGGTGTTGGGTTTGATAATCTCCATGTTCCAAGGTGCTTTTGTGAAGGGTAGACAATTTTTGGATGGAGTTTTGATTGCTAACGAATGTATTGACTCCAGAGTTAGAGAGGGGAAGAATGGTATTTTGTGTAAGGCCGACTTGGAGAAAGCTTCCGATCATGTATGCTGTAATTTTCTAGACCACACACTTCGTAAGATGGGTTTTGGGACGAGATGGAAGGAATGGATCAAGGTGTGCATTTCTTCAGCTACTTTCTTTTATCTTAGTGAATGGCTCTCTTGCAGGGTTTTTTACAAGTTCGAGTTGAGACAACGAGATTCCCTATTGTAGTGGTAGAAGCTATTGGTAGAATGACTTGCAAGGCAATAGGAGGATTTGTTGAGGGTTTTCGAGAAGGAAATAATGGTCCCATGATTTATCATCTTCAGCTTGCGGATGACACGATATTTTTCTCAGATGCATCCCACAGACAACTTAGATACCTTAGATGTATTCTGAGATATTTTGAGGCGGTATCGGGCCTTCGCTTTAGACTCTTTAAAAGTGAGGTTTACGGTGTGGGCGAAGTCCCTACCTTGTGGGGTTTAGCGACAAGCTTGGGATACAAGGTTGGTCGATTGCCTACTACCTATCTTGGGTTCCCTTTGGGTGCTAGGTATAAGGACAAATCGATTTGGGACCCTATGTGGAAGAGATTTGAGAGGAGATTCACTGGGTGGAAGAAAAGGTATCTATCAAAGGGTTGCAAGATTACTCTGATCAAGAGCACCCATTCTAGCCTTCCTATTCACTTTCTATCTCTGTTTTCTATTCCGGTTAGTATTGCACATAGACTGGAAAGCTTATGAGAGATTCTTTTGTGGATAGAGAAGGGGGATATTCATAAGTTTCATCTTGTGGAATGGGAGAAAATTAGTATACCTAAAGAGGCAGAAGGTCTAGACTTTCAAGACATGAATTGGCGCTTCTAGGAAAGTGGTTGTGGAGATTTGGGGAGGAGGAACAGAGTTTATGGCGTAATGTAATTGGTTGTAAATATGTGGATAGGCAATAATGGATGGGATAGTCACCCAATTCTCTCTTCTTACAATGTTAGCATGTGGAAAGACATTGTTAGCACTTGTGAGAAATTTGGTAGGGTCTTCTTTACAAGATAGGGAAGAGAGAGAAGGTTCGTTTTTTGGAGGACTCGTGGTGTGGGGATGAACTGCTTCAAATTCCCTTCTTTGTATATATTATCTGATCGCCAAGGGGCATTGGTTCAAGATTGTGTTTGACAGTAGAGAGGACTTTGTCTCTTGGAAATGTGGCTTTCATATAAATTTCAATGACTGGGAGATGGATAGTGTTGTGTCTCTCTTACTTCCGGTTGGTGAGACTCCTTTTCTGGCTATGGAACCGGACAGGAGAATTCGAGGTGGGAACCCAAGGGAATTTTTTCAATTAATTCATTCTCCTCGCATTGTTCTCCGGTGGGTCATGCGGTTTTTCCGACGTCTTAGTTTGAGGGGATCCCTATTCCATCGAAAGTGAAGTTCTTTGCCTAGACAGCCATTCAAGATAAGCTTCTGACAGTGGACCATCTGAATAGTAGGAGGGCGATGATGCCGAATAGATGTGTTTTGTGCAAGTTCAGTGTTGAATCAGTAGATGATCTGCTTATTCATTGCCGATATACCTTTGAGGTGTGGCAGGTCTTCCCCATTCTATTTGGCATATATTTTGTGGTCCAAGAACATTTGATTGACATTTTTCAAGGCAACTCGATGGCAGCCCCCACAGGGAAAGGTCAATTCCTATGGCGTATTCTCCCGTTTGCTATTATGTGGGTTATTTGGAAGGAGAAGAACTCGCGTATTTTTTAGGGGCAAGAAGAAGTCATACCAGAGTTGGTCCTGAAAGTTAAAGGTTTGCTTTATCTTTGGTCTTCCCTTTCCCCGGAGTTTAGAGGGTTTTTTTTAAAACTTTTTGTATTTAGATGGGAAGAATTGTTAGGGGATTCTACACCTATTTTCGTTTGAGTGAGGTCTGCCTCTATGGTTGTTTTTAGTGGGGTTTGCTCCTTTTTAATGATACTTACCCACTTATCAAAATATATATATATATAACACAATCCAAAATCCATATCGTAGTAAAACCCATCCTCCTCCCCATGATGTGATCTAAAAAGCACCATTCCACATGATCATACACCTTTTACAAGTCTATCTTACAAACCAACCCCGTCTTCTTTTCGCGGATTCTTGAATCAATGCATTCGATGGAATACCCCGTCCAAAATTTGTCTCCCTTTAACAAAGGCCCCTTTGTATGCACTCACCACCTCTACCATAAATTATTTCAGCCTGGATGATAGCACCTTTGCAAGGATTATATAAACATTGCCAACCAAACTAATGGGACGAAAATCTCCTAACGACTCCGCCCCCTCTATTTTAGGACTAAGAGTTACGAAAATTGCATTTGAACCCAAGTCCAGCCCACCCCTCTCATAGAAGTCATTCAACACCTTCATGGGGTCCCCTTTAATTGTATTCCAACAGCCCTTGTAGAAAGCAATAGTGAAACCATCCAGTCCTAAGTTTTATCCCCAGCAAGCGACTGAATGGCAACAAGCACTTCTTCAGTTCTTCCTCGTCAAATCTCCCTACTAGCCACCTTGCTTTATCCTCATCTCATTGATATAATATATTTCATTTCTAATATGCAAACATATATATTATTATTTACTTATCAAAAAATATACATATTATTTTTACATACATTATATTAGATCGGGTCAATATCAGATCGGATCATGGTCAATCAATAATCGATCCAATAGATTATCAAATAACAGTTCCTAGATCCAGACCCGATATTATCAGATCAGATCATCAAGGCAAGCAATCATTGACAGCCCTAATTATAATCTCCCTCAATTGAAGCTAGCATGTAAGTAGAAAAAACAAAATAAGATGTACTTTAAGGAAATAACATAACAAGATACTCAAAGCACTGTTCAAATATCATTGCACGAAATAGGTTTCCCAATCTTTCATTTTACTTGGAGATTCAATGACAACATAATACGAGAGAGAGAAAGAGAGAGAGAGAGAGAGAGAGAGAGAGAGAGATGGGTTTTTAAATATTGAAGAAAACAAAAGTGGATGATCTACTTAGTAGGTCTCTTTGGAATTCCCAGCAAGTGTGGCTTGTGGAAATCAAAATGGAACTCGCACTTCTACCTCCTTTTTTTTCTTTTTCTCTGTTGTTGAGAGGGGGGTGCAGTCCAATCTTGTCATTTCATTCGAGGTCCAAGTTTAATGTTCCAAAAAGATTTTGTCTGCCTTAATGTGGGTACATTAAAAAAAAATACATAGGCGCAGCTTTCCAACAAGGTCAAAAGTGCGCAATTCCGACATGATTTGATCAAGCTATGGCCAAATTGCAAGCAGTGAGTACAAATTCATGATGGGATTACTATATTGGTAATTTTCAGCAAGTTTAAGTTTGTTATTTGAGGTTTAGTTCTAGAAGTTTAAGTCCTTAGTATGTTTCCTAATTGAGTCATGTAGAAGTTTCGAGTTATTTTCTAATTTTAAGTCTTGTTTACTTTCTAATTTGAGTCAATTATAGATTTAGGGAAGTTTCTATTTTTCATTAGTTGCTTTGAAGTATGTTTATTATTTGGAAAGAAAATGTAGTTAGAATAGGAACGACTTATAAATCGGTAATTAGGAAGTCTTTAAGTTAGTTTCTATTTTCAGTTTTAGTAAATTGAATACAATTATATGTTCGACAATTCTAAGGTTGTCGCCTAGCCATCTATAACTACCCATATATTCCTTCAATTTAGTAGTGTGAATAAAGTTTTTTATTTTTGCTTGGCTGCTGAAATGGCTGCAGTGTGAGGTGTAACTCCTTGCATGGTAGGTGGTGCACATTCCATTCATTGGAGCTTTGGTTGTTGGTACTCCAACCATTGAAGATCCTAAGCTAGGTGAAACTCCAAAACAGTTCCCTCACTTACTTGCTATATATTTCTTTATTTTTTCTGTTTTTCTTCAAATTCCAGCATTATTATCCAATTCGTTTAGCTCCATAATCAACCCGAATCCCGTGTAATCAATCTCTATGCTAAACTCCATTCAAATCCATAAAATCCTGCAAGGGTCCAGAGACTAGTGAATGCATCGATTAAATGTATAAATCTGCAGCAGCTGCAATAGTCAATTAAGCAGTTTCAGCTAAAATGTCATTCTGTCCCTCCTTTTGGCTATGGTCTAAACAGTCCCTAATTTCTCTAGGCCACTACTGACTCAATGGGGAGACAAAACACCATATCCATTTGGATGATGAGGAATGCTGAAACTTAGTTGCAGGAGCCTCCAACTTATAGTGCCACCCACGCTCTTACTTCGAAACCTCTCCTCACTTTGATACCTGCATCTTCTTGGCTACTTCTCTGCCCATGCACATTCCCACCACTGCTGAATCTGCACACACCACTTGAATTCATAATCAACCCCAAATCCCATTCAATCATCACCACACTATACTCCACATTCAAATCCATAGAACCCTAATACCGGAAATTTCAAACAGCGCCTGTTTTAGTTTGGTTCTCTTTACTTCTGTCAAGAATTTAATCCTAATCTTTTTTTTATGAGTAATTTAATCCTAATCTTAGCCATACCAGTAGTCTTCAATCCCGGATCCATCCCAACTTCATGACCTAGATTAATTAGAGGAATAAAGAAGGGAAACCTGCTATATTTTCATCAGTTAAATGCCAAAGCTTCCACATTACTGCTGCCCTACATCAATCCTTGTTATTATTGTCGTTCTCTTACTGGGTGGGTGGGGGCTCACTCAGCCCAACCACACCTCAAACAAGAAAAATCCCTATGCCACTCTTGATTGATTTGTCCTCTGAAATAGCTCCTTTGGCTAGTCAAAACAAAATTTGATTCATTGAGAGAAATTCATATACCAATCTTGATTGATTGGTCTTCTGCAAAAGCTCCTTTGGCTAGTTATAACAAAATTGATTCATTTCTAGTACCAAAACTCACTTCGTGAGGAACAGAAGACTCTCAACAGCCAAAACACACTCACTCCCTATACCAAACCCTGAAAACATACCCAAGAGAAACATTTCCCACAGTTGAAATCTACCATCTTCTCCTCTTATTCATATCCCCATTCCTGCAATTCTGTAAGTTGTCCAAACCCTAGGTTCTCCTTTTTTAGGTAACCTTTTTTTTTTGTAAGTATGAACTTTATTGAGGGCAAGAGCCAAAGAAAAACAAACCTTAGCTTGAGAAGTCAAGATGACCTACTCTGGCCTGAGGCTAGGGAAGCAAGAAAAAACAAAAAGGCCCCCAATTAACGCCCATCCCTAGTACATAAAAGATCCCAGAGGACTACAAAATCTTCGAAAAACAGACCCCTACATTCCACGAACACCTTAGGTAACCTATTTTCAGTTTGCAGATTTGGTGGTTTCCTATCTCATCTTTTTCTTTATTATTTCACGTTGAGTAACTCAGTGCATTGACTCACCCAACTCTCCTACAGAATACTGAACATTTTTAAGCCAATATGATCTTTTAAACATTGACTTGAAGTGATTCCACATGAATCAAAACAACACTGTATACCTGGTCAAATCATACCAACAAAAAGCAACAAATGTCAAAAAAGAATTGAGGATAAAAAATGATAACAAGAACAAAAGCTCTGAGGAGTTCCAGTTACAGCTCTGAGTTAATCATACTGACGAGAACTACATATGGGATTACAATGCCACTGATTAATAAATACAATTTCATAGAATACAATGCACGGTAGTATTGACAAATGTACAAATCATATCAATAAATGAAATAGCACCGTTAACATGAGTATTATGGAAATTTAGAAACTAATGGTGTAAAAATAGAAAGTTTACATGAACAAGAAAACTTGTGTATGAACTGCTAATTTTTGATCTAGAATTAGCCAGTGACACTTTTTAAAAAACTCCAATCAAGCAAGCAATTTGAAATGTATCCTTCTATATTCCTAGATTGTCTACGCATCCTAATGCAAGGGAAGAAAACAAAAGGAAACCAGCAGGAGCCATTTTCTATGTACAAAAAAGAAGGCCTATTTACACCATCCCTTGCAAACAAAAAGACTGAATCATTGCCACTCCTATGCATATGCTTATACAATATGAAGAGGCCTTCACATATATCTGGTCCATCTTCTTTGCAAAATACGAGGACCACACTAGCAGTTATTGGCAATGGGAAAGTGATACTTTGTTGTAACATAACCAAGCTTCTGAGTGCTACCTTGGACTTCCTTTGGGAGCCAACTCCCTTTAAGACCGTTTGGGATCCGATAGTCAAAAGGTCAAAGAGACAACTCCGCCTGGTGGAAGAAAGGATGCCTCTTAGTGGGTGGGAATACCACTCCTATTTAACAAGCTTCGTTCAGCCCTTTCCCCTATTACATATCCATTTTCAAGAAGCAAGCTTTTATAGCCAACCAAAAGCCTTCAGAATATCCAAAAAAAATTTGACTTCCTTTGGAACGGCAATATGAGACTAAAAATGTACAACATGGTTGATGGAAAGGTTTGTCCCTTCTCAGGCCAAAAACTACAAGGGGTTAGGTTCTAAGCTTTCTCAGGAGACTAAGGTGGAAAGGAGTAATTTGAATTTGTCACCCATGTATTAAAATCCTACAATTTACAATTTGAATCCTGTGATTAAAATAAAATCCTAACCCTAACAATTTGAATCTTATATCTAAATCCATTTAGATAAAAATCCTACGATTTGATTTCTCTGTGTATCTTACGATTTGAGTACGATTCGCGACTTGAATCTTACGATTCTTTCAAATCTTACAATTTGAATAAACACATGTGGCACATTTTCAGGTGAACACAACGACTCTTATGTTTGTACTTTGGTTTCCCCCAAACCTTGAACACTAAAAAATGAAAATCACTGGGTGTTTTTATTAATTAACCAAATTTATAACATAGTTCTTGCCATGCCTTTCCAGACAGGCACATGGTCATTATAACATAGTTACACCATCAACCATGGGTCCTTTTTTAGTTTTTTGACTTGCGTAATACTAATTGATAGGGCCTCATTGGTAAGTGCTACAAGATCTCGTGCATTGGAACCCATGATTGTGGACCCGAATCCATTAGTATGGAACATTTTCTATTCCAAGTGAAATCCCCTAGTATACGAAAGAGTGAAAAAGTGATTTCCTTGTTGTGGAATAAGAAGCCTTCGTATCTTAATGCATGTATTTGATTTATTTGGAGCTATTAGAGCATGATCCACTTTTGGGGGAATATGAATCAAAGCAGTAACAAGAATATTTCTAGTGGAGCATTATTGTTCTTCTTTAACATTTCAAGTTAAAAAGCCCTTAAAGATTAAAGAAGTTAAAAAAGCCCTTAACAAAGAACTCCTCAATGGTTAGGGTCAACGACAAGATAATGAACGAGATTTTCTTGTACATGTATTCCACAGATACAGGTATCGTCTGTAATCTAGTTTCTTCATCTTTACTCCTTTTCAAAATATTGAGTTGATAATACTTTCAAGTAATAAACATAAACTTAATATTCTATAATGCAATATAATAAGCATAGGAAACAATTCATCATAGTATTTGTCGCAAGAAACCCCACCTAACATGGATGACAAGAAATGCATGTCCATGCACTCAACTTGAAAGATTGAGATTTTTTTTGAGAGATGGAAACTTTTTAATTTGACGATGAATTGAAGATAATTGGTTTTGATTTTTTTTCCTTCTTTTTGAGAAAATATCTTTTGTTCGTGTAACTATGCGTTTAGAAAGGTCTGTATAGTGCATATTAGATTGCCATGTAAAATGTTTTGTCACTATTCGTAAGTGCTTGTACAAACCCTGGTCATTATGTGATGGGTTGTGGAGTAGCTGGGCAAATTATATATTTTATTTTAAATTTTTTTTTGGATATTACTTCATTGGATAAAACATACATTCTTCATTGTGTTGAACAAAGTATAAGGCTATAAAAACTAGCTTCAAGTTGAATGTGGTGGTGTATTTTTATTCGAGAGTACCTATAGAAAAGGCCGAAATGGGTCGAATGGTATTATCAGGCAATCAAACGACTTGCCTCTAAAAAAAATTGCAATAAGCAGTCTATTAATTACAAACAGTAGAAGCTATAACGAACAACCACAATATGTACCTCAAGCCAATTTAACCGAGGCATGAATTCCAAATGGGGCATCATCCCAGTCGAGACAACGCCAATTCCCAATCTACGGCAACTCCACAATTCAAAAGGCAAGAACACGAAGTTACGTCCAGTCTACTTCCTTAAACAAATCCAAGCACGTGAAAACTTAAGAGAGCCAGAGAACCTTAAACCCCTTTTTTTCTCTTCCTCACTGAAAATTAACTCTCATTCGAAGTTCCAACTCTTGAAGGCAACAAATTAAGGAAAGCCACCCATGTTCTTCAAGCTCGTACAAATACGAAGACGATTAACAAATCTTTTAAATCACTCCTTTGAATACGATACCCCATACATCCAACCATTAGGAAGAGGAATAATTAACCAAAGAATGATGCGGAGAAAAGTCACCTCTGAAGCGACCTTGTTCAAAAGAGAACACGGTCGAGAGTCTGAGATCAACGAGAATCCCGAATTCAAAGAGATGATCATTAAGATTGCGAAAAACCTACTTTTTTCTCCATAAAAAAAACGAACAGAAAAAGCATGAACAATGGCATAAACCCTAATGATTCTAAGAAGGACTATCAAAAATCCAAACACAATCCACAAAATTCTTCTCAAAGGACTATTCCTCCATCTCTATACATTATCTGCCGAAATGAAAACCTACTTTCTCCAACAAAAGAATCCCAAAAACCTTCGCTAAATTTAGTTGCCACTGCTCCTCCTCAGATAACCGAAGAACCTCCACTATTGAAGAAACCTAAATGTCTGCATCCCTTTTTGGGGGGCTGATTTAGCATGGCTTCCACAGATATAAACCATATAGCATTAATTCTTAAGTTAAAAGAAGCTTCAATAAATTTAACTGCAGCTCAGATAACCAAAAGCCTCCGCTAAACTTAGGGAAGAAACCCTAAAATGTCTGCGTCCTTACTTTAATGGCCGATAAAAATAAAAAATAAACAATTTAATTCAAGCGAACAGAAAAAAAAAAATTTAATAAAAAAAAAATATAGCCTTAGAGCTGGTAAAGTTAAAGGAACCTTCGCTAAATTTAACTGCAACGGTGATAACTGAAAAAAACCCCGCTAAATTTGGCGGAGGAAGAAATGGAGGAGAAACGGAGGGACCCAACAAACCTTGTCTTTAGCTCCCTTGATCAAATAATCCGTCGCGTCCTGTCGTTCGTTCGATCTATCGGTATAGAGAGAGAAACGGAAAACCAGAGAAATTAGAAAGACAGAGAAGATTTTGTGTGATTGTCTGTTGAAGGCAAACCAGTCTCACCAGACTATTACTAGTCTAAATTTAGTCTTCTCTGTTTCAGAAAAACACTCAGGACTGTAAATTCGGAAAGCTAGTGAGGGCAATGAAGTCATTAGACAAGATAAAATAGTGTCCACGTGCTTACCACCTTGCATGCGCGATATCCTCTAGCTCGTCGCGTGATGCATGCCATCTTCCAATAGTGTAATCGATGGCTGAGATCAACGTGGATCCAGTGATCAACGTGGAAAAGGGAATGTACCACCATCATACATCGTGGGGTGACAAATCTTCCTACATTTTCTCCTGCCCCTAATTTTTTACCGTTTCGTGCTTACGTGGAAGCCTGCGAGAGGAGGGTCCTTTTGTGTGTGTGTCAGATGAGAAATCGCTGTGTCTTAAACAAACATATTGTTTTCCCATGCGCCTTAACTTAGAGGCCCACCTGAAAATCCACTGGATTCTTTTAATTCTCGATCGAAAGGTTAAGATTGTCCTGTTAGTTTTGATTAGCGGATCATCATATTGCTTGTTATACCTTGCAGAAGAAGGCCGTAAATCAGATGGTTAAGATTATCCGAGGATGTGTAAGATTTTTAGGTGGGAACCGTAAGACGATGGGCCCAAAATCTTGTAGATGTGACTTCTTTAATTAGGGCGTATCCACAAATCTAGTCTGAAACTGTTTCCAGACTTAAAAGTATGTAAACATTGTATCTACCATTGAATGCTCCTTGAAAAACGTGTTTTTAATTTATAAAAAAAAAAATTTGAAACATCGAAATAACACAATTTTCAAGGGAAATCCAACAGTACTGACAATGTTTACATACTTTTAAGTCTGTAAACGTTTTAGATTTGTCCGTTTGGAAAAGGAAAAAGATGTGACAAGGTATAGTGATTTTTGTTACTCACCGCTGTCCTCTTGAGTAAATATGAGCCACGTGGCATAAATTAGAGGACACTGACCGTATGGATGTGTGTCCAACGCTGCCTCTTTAATAAATATGAGCCACGTGGCATATTATTAGAGGACACTGACCGTATGGATATTTGTCCCAAACCTTTAGGGCCTACACATACCAGAAATCAGCACGATTAGTGATTTCGAACATTTGGATCTTTGTACCCCAATTAAAGCCCAAAAATGCTCAAATTCCCCGGTTAAAAATCAACCCAAGAAAACGACTCCAATCCAACGCTTAGAAATCAATAATCAGACTAATTTTTTGTCAGAGGTCCACGTAGGGTTGGACCAAACATCGTACTGTCAAAAATCTCTAAAGATGCCACGTGGCTCATTTTGTGATCCATCGGTCAGCAAAAAGTTGTACTATTGCCCTCTAGGCCCAATGACCGAATGGATGTTTAGCCCACCCCTTGGTGGATGTACACACCAAAATCCTTCTGATTTATAATTTATAGCCACCGGATTTTAGTACTTTTTAAGGAGCGATTCTGGCCGTTGGAATCAACTACTTTTTGGGTATTAAAACCAACAAGCAAGCTGATTTTGGTACGAAATCTAGCAAGGGGTGGGCTACTAAACATCCATGCGGTGAGTGGGTCCAGATGACAGCGATGAGCAACATCCATGCCGTCAATGGGCCCAGGTGGCAGCGGTGAGTAACAAAAATGTGCTTCCCCATTTGAAAGGGTCGCTCTACAGGAACCCACACCTTTCAGCTGAGCACCCCACTTGGACAAAAATACCCCCCACCCCTTCTCCTTCGTTTGGGCACCCACACAACCCAACCCCTTCTCCTTCGTTTGGGCACCCACTACTCTCTCTCTCTTACTCACTCAAGCTTTTAGTCCCTACGGTAGCACAGCACCGTGGAGGCTAAAACCCTAGAGAGAGAGAGAGAACGGTAGAGAGGGAGATACAGTAGAGAGAGGTGATGGTGAAAACAAAGGGGTTGCGGGTGGGTGGTGTGGGTGCCCAAATGAAGGAGGAAGGGTTGGGGGGTATTTTGGTCCAAGTGGGTGCCCAGCTGAAAGACATGGGTGCCCGTAGAGCAACCCCGTTTGAAAAGATCTCAAGTATACCTTGTTACATCACGACACTTTGCCTAATGGGTCTCAGCCCTCTCTACCTAAAATGCTTAAGGGGGCAAAATCAAATGATAGGAGGTCTTTCGAACTATGAACCCTAGGCCAACTCTCTGAGAAGAGACATCCCAAGCTACATCTGTATTTAACTTGAATCAGCTATCTAGGGGGGAAGGGTTGCCAGCAGGACTCGGGTGGAGCAAGTGCCATAGGAGGGGGAAGGCGAGGTGATAAGGAAGTGAGGAATTACTGATGGTCCAATGGTGGCTCGAAGCTTTTGAGTCAAGAGATTCATTTCTAGCATTCCAAAGACACCACATTAGAGTACATGTGTGGACCAAACAGAGTTGGGTCCATTCATCCTTATTTCCTGCCGTACGAGGAAATGACTAAGAGCCATTGGATGATATCCTCTTTGGAGAGGTGCTCGGTTTTAAAGGGTGAGAGTGGAGCCAAACCAGATACGTGCACCGAAAGGACAAGTAATATGGCACGAATGGCATCTTTTGAACACTTGATTGCACGATCTAGTCCCATCCACTCAATTGAATGTCACGGCTAGGTTTGAGTGGACCTATACTAGCCTAGGTTTTGTTAAATTTTGAATGGGCCTAAAGCCCACCATAATTTAGTAAAATTTGGAGTAAAACTTTGTTTGATCGTCCACAATATGAGCCACACGGCACATTATTAGAGGACACCAGCTGTATGGATGTTTGGCCGCTAGGTGAACCTATAAACCAAAAATCAGCCTGATTAGTAATTTTTAATCCTTTGGGTCATTTTATCACAAACAATGGTCAAGTGTTAAAATATCCCACGGTTAAAATCAACCAATGAAAATGACTCCAATCCAACGCTTAGAAATCACTAATCAAGTTGACTCTTGGTTTGAAGGTCCACCTTGGGATTGGCCAAACATCCATATGGTTAGGGACCTCTAAAATTTCCACGTAGCTCATATCGTGGGAGGTTAGTAAGGCTGTCAACGGATACTATTCGGATGGAATATAAGCATATCCGAATTTGAATATGGAAAAATATACGATATTTGATTCGACATCCAATGAATATTCTAAATCAATACTCAAATTCAAATCCGATTAACGTATCGGATATATAATACATTATTATATTTACATAATAATAAATATATTTTTAATATGATAAATATAATAAAATATTACTTATTATATATAATAAATATAATTATTAAATAATATATCGGATCAAATCAAATACATTAATATCCGATTCTGTTCCCGAAAACTATTCAAATATTAAAAATATATCCGAATCCTATGTTCGAAATTTTCAGATAATATCTAATTTTTAGAAAAAGGATTGGAATTGGAATTGGAATTGGAATTTCCATTGACAGCCCCACTGGTTAACGGCTTGGCTAACTGTCCAGATGATCAGCAAAGTTTTACTCTTCAAATTGAAGCCCGAAACCTTTCTTAGGAGTAGAACTTTGCAGACCGACATGATGATCACTCCAATGACCCGCCCACGCTAGGAGCCAAGTGGCACACTTTTAGAGGATGCTAATGGTATGAATGTTTTGGCCAATCCCTACATGGGCCTGTAAACCTAAAATCAGCCTGCTAGTGATTTCTAAGTGTTAGATTGGAGTCGTTTCCATGGATTGATTTTAATTGTGGGAATTTGATCATTATCGACTATTATTTGGGTACAAGGATCCGAAGGTTTGAAATTACCATTCACGCTGATTTTTTGGTTTGTAGGCCCATCTAAGGGATTGGGCAAACATCCATATGGTCAACGTCCCCTAAAAGTTTTGCCACGTAGCTCATATAGTGGGCAATCATCGGGGGTTAGCGAAGTTTTTCTCCTCTCATTGGCCACCCTGTTTGCAACTATAAGGGGAGTAAAACTTCGGTCACAACACCATACAAGCCACGTGACACACCCTTAGTGGATGCTGACTATATGGATGTTTGGCCAATCACTAGATGGATGCACAAACTAAAAATAAATATATGTGTAGATATCCCAAACAAAGATTAGATGGCACCCCGCATATGCAACTATCTATCAAACGACACCCTCACGCGGATCTCCGTTACCAGACGGCACCTGCACTTTGCAGACTATGATGTATATTAATATATTTCACTCGTAAAGTACATATTTAGTACTTGCATATTGTGCTAAGAAGGTAGTCTTGCTCGTGCAAGGGCTACGTGCTTTCTAATAAGAATTCCATTTTCAGCCACGTTATCTAGTGTCGCGCACTAGCCCGGGGTGTTAAAGATAAATCGTAGGATTGGTGGGGCAAGGGTACGAGAGGTCGATCAGAAGCAATCTTGTTCGCAAAATTGCTAAAACATGTGGAAACAAGATACTCGCTTGATCGATCGTTGTATGGGCCGCACATTAATAGTCGTAATCAAATATGACGACGCCACCTTTGACCCACGTGGCATAATACGGACACACGATGAAAATTGATATGTTTATTACCATCGTGCCCTCTTAATATTCAACCCTCCTCTATAAATAGAGGAAGGGGTTGAAGGAAAGGGAGGAGGAAGGGGTTGAAAGAAAGGGATGAGGACCAGGACCGAAGGCGTTGTGTTGTCCTGATCAACCATGTTCCTTTCTCCATAGCCTCTTTTCTTCATATTCCTCATCTGTGGTTTTTACAACCATTTAGTCCGCAGAACTCTGGACTCGATGTCGCGGATTCCTTCTTAATTCGCATATAGGTATTTTGCTCTGTGTTTTAAAAATGATTATAGGGTTAATCCTAATTTATGAGTTATAGATATCTTTACACTGTTTGCAATCTGATCAGTGATTTCTAAGCGCTGGATTGAAGTTATTATCATGGGTTGATTTTAGCCGTAGGAATTTGAGCACTATTGAGCGTTATTTGGGTGCAAAGATCCAAAGGTTGTAAATCACCAATCAGGCTGATTTGTTGGTTTGCAGGTCCACCGAGGACTGGCCAAACATCCATAAGGTCAGCGTCCATCTCGAGTGATTCGTTTATCCAAACAGTTCTTCTTCTACTTCTCCCCGCACGTCTCTCTCTCTCTCATCTGGTTAAAGATCGAAGGGTCTTTTTGGTTCCCATTTCAAATAGATACCACACATTCAAAAGTGGGTCTGTTTTAGCTAAATCTACCATTAGAAGAAGTTTCAGAAACCGTAAAATGAGTTTGGTGTCAAAATTAGGGCACCGATGGTCAAATGGGTTCCGCAGAAAACCAATTTTTATTGCTCCGATCGCACCGAAATTCATGGACATGAAATGGGCTTCTAGAAACTACACTCTTCCCGCAAAGGAAGAAGAAGAAGAAGAATTAGAAATGTTCGATCAAAGAAAGCTTCCCGCTGATTACGATCCCGCGACTTTCGATCCCACTCAGCATCGGAGCCCTCCGACCGATCGGGTATTTAGGCTTGTTGACGAAATCTCGGGCCTCACATTGATTGAAGTCGCCGACCTTTCGTCGATTCTGATGAAAAAATTGGGTATGAAAGAGGCACCAGTTGTTGGGGTCATGAAACCAGGTGCCGCTGGATTGGCTGGAATGGCGGTGAAAGCTTCAGCCACAAAGGAGGAGAAGAAGCCGGAGAAAACGGTGTTTGAGTTGAAATTGGAGGCATACGAGGCGGCTTCGAAGATAAAGATTATTAAGGAGGTCAGGAGTTTTACTGATTTGGGTCTCAAGGAAGCGAAGGATTTAGTGGAGAAGACACCGTCCGTGATCAAGAGCGGGGTGTCGAAGGAGGAAGGCCAGCAGATTGTTGAGAAGATGAAGGCTCTTGGTGCGAAAGTTGTCATGGAATAAAGAACATAGTCCTCCCCTCCACCCCTTCAGGTTTTTCACCCACCCTTCTGTAATGGAAGGTTTTTTTTTTTTACGCTTATCTCGGATAGAAATTGGTAGCAAAAGTTTTTTTTTGGTGTTATTCCTGTACTCAATAGCTCTTCTTAAATTAAGGATAATGGAAATCAAGAATTTTTGCCCTGCTCAGGTCTTTCTTGACTATGTTTTCATATTAAGTTTTAGAAGAAGTAAGAAATGAGTGCTATGCTTTTCGCCACTCTCATTGTTCTTTCTGATTATTGAGCTCTGGAAGCTGAGATTTTAGTTGAAGTAAGAATGGTTTACTCTGCTTAATTTTGACAATGATTTGTAGAATGTTTTAATCTGCTTAATCTTGATAATGATTTGTCCTTGATGGGTTTTTTCCCCCTTTAATACATGATAGTGTTTCTGGAATTCATGAAGATGAAAGAACATCTGTGGTGCAGCCTTCGTTTTGCTTTAATCTTCTTTCCCTTTGGTGCATCTCTTTATTTTCTCCCAAACAAAAGATAAAGAAATGAAAGAAGAACAAGTGTGGCATGGTCTCAGATCGAACACAACAACTCTGAAAAATGAGGATACACGGGTACAACTATGTTTATCCATTTTGTATATAGAAAGATGTCATTGACCTCCAACATGAAATGCGAGCATCAAAAAGTTCAGAACGAAAAAAGGGTGGAAAAAGTAGATATAGGTCAGCTTTTCCCTTGAATTTTTTTGTTGATTATTGAGAGACATCATTATGCACTAACATATAGGACACTATCCAACAAAAATGATAGTATATATACATATATACCTATTGAGATGTTTGAGTTCGTTCTGATGAATGGATCTTAGTTATAGGAAACCCTTATGTAGGGTGACGCTCCTGCTCTAAAACTGTGTTTCTAACAGTCCCTTTCCCAGCTACGGGAGATAGAACAGCATCATCACCTTTAACTTTATCTCTACCCGAACACACAGAATATGAAGAAAATAAGGACATACCCGTCATGTGGTCGAAGGCACCTAAATCTACGACCAAGGTAGGACTGGACGAAGAAGTAGACACATGATGAGCAATGTGAGTGGTACCTGACTGAGCAAAGGTAGAGGTGGAAGTGCCAGAAGGACTTTCGAGCTCAGGAAGGAATCGGTGTAGGTTTTCAATCTCGGCCGACTGGACAGGCATAGGAGACGGTGAGGACCTCTTGAGTAGTCACAGTCAAGGGCGGCCATGTGGAGGTGTCTGGAGATGCACTCACAAGAGTCTCTGTGGTGACACTATGAGCCGTGGGAGCCACTGAGCGAGGTGGACGACTGTGTAATTCCCAACACTTGGCCTCCGCGTGTCCAAGATGGCCACAATAATCACATTTCGGCCTTGGTCGATCAGAGTATCTCCCAAAAGAACTAGATGGAGCCACAAATGGAGTGAAGGGACGGGTCTTCGGAGTACGCTACTGTTCTGGTGCTGACACGAGGGCAGAACAAGCAGGAATGGAAGCAGGTGCCATGATACTCCTTTGGCTCTCCTCACTCTGAACATAAGAGTACACATGACCGAGAGAAGGAAGCGAGTCACGGCTAAGAATCTGAATTCGGGCCAACTCACACTCCGAGTTGAGCCCTGCGAGAAACTTAAAGATCCAAGTTTCCTCAACCAGTTTCCGGTACTTGACAACACAGAGAGTACCAGTGCAGTCAGGCTGATAGGTGTAATAATGATCCAGTTCCTCTCACATGCTCCGAAGTAGCGCAAAATACCCAAAATAAAGATCGTTCCCCTTGCTGGAGGTGAGATATACTCTGTTGAAGCTGGAATGCCCTAGCCAATTCTGCTGCTGGGAATATGTCTGACAAGCCATCTCCCAAATCTCTTTGGTTGTATGCAAAAATAAAAATCCCCGGCTAATATGAGGCTACATAGAGTCAAGGAGCCAGGACATAACAGTGAGATTCTTTGTCTCCCACTTCTCGAACAATGGGTCATCTGGTGTCGTCGTCTATGTCGTTGTCGACGCACTAATACGACCATTGATGTACCCTAACTTTCCACGGCCCCCAATATACATCTTGGCAACCTGAGACCTCTCCAGGTAATTCTTCCCATCGAGCTTAACCGAAGTTATCTGTAATCCAGGGTTCTCAAATATAACTTGGGGCACCATAGCTCCTCCGATACTGCTAGAGGTAGCTTCCGTGCTCACTTGAGATCCTCCGGTACCACTTTCAGTAGCCATGAAGATAAACAAAGGTTGTTGTACACACAAACAGACCCTTAAGCACACAAAAAATACAACCCCAAAAAAGAAGAAAAAACAACCTCAACAGGAGGTTGGATAGCTCGATCCAACTTGTTCCTCCAAACTCTCCAACAAGTAGAAGAAAATCATCAACCACATCTTGCATATACTCATACCACCTTATAGCATCTCCTTAGGAGGTTTATAACAAGTTCGATAGCCCCAATATGCACAAAGTTACTGTCGGCGGTAAGAAGAGAGGAGAGTTATCGATGCCAGCTCCTCAACTCTTCATAGTTTTGAAAAAAAGACGTATGGTTGCGAAGGTAGTAATGTCATGGACCAAAAACAAGCAACAAACCCAGCCGTACGGTCCTGCTGACATCAGCATGAAGTCTGCACTCCCCTGGATGCTCTATGGTTCGATCTTCTTTCGGAATTCTTTAGGTTTAGCTCTGATACCAAGTTGAAATTAGGGTTAGGGTTTCAAGCATGCAAGAAGGAAGAGAAAAAGAGAGAGGGAGAAAAGAGGAAAAGAGCATATGTGTTTCCACATGACTCTAAACTCTTATTTATGTAGAAACATTACATGGACCAAAATGCCCTTACAAAATAAAGGGGTCCCTTATAACATAAAGGGTACACCCTGACAACAACTTCTTTGTCCTGGCACATTCCCACCATTGCTTAATCTGTGTGCACCACTCGAGTTCCCAGAAAATTTCTACCGTCTCTCTCTCTTGGCTGATATAATCGAATGCCGTGGCTGCTAGAGTCTTACTACGACATTTTGTTCTCTCAAATCTTGTTCTTCTGGCAATTTGGCTCAGGGCAGAGCTAGTCTTAGGATGGCAGATTTTATGAACTGGCCGGGATGGTGTGGTACTTGTGAGCCTGAGCCTGAGCCTGACCCTGACTGGGCCTTTTGTCACTAGGGTCGAAGTAGGCCTGGCCAATTGCCACCCCTATTGAGAATTTGAGATTGATGGGTGAGGAATGCTTTGACTCATGGTGTGGGATGGCAATGATTACCGATATAAAATAAAAGGAAATTAGAGTATGGTGTGGGAGGATCTGAAGAATCCATGTTATAATACCAAAATCAGTACGCATGCTTTTCTTTTTGACTCCGTGATCGTTTTAACACTGAAGGAAACTGGTAGTTGCCCCCCTTAAAGTAAGTTTCTGATTGGCAATTTTTAAAATTATTAATACAACAAACATTGTGTAGTCCTAGTGGTATGTAGTCTATATATTAGAAATGTTGCATTCTTGTCAACCTGGATTGTTCAATCAATAGACCTCGTGCATGAGACCTCTTTGATAAAAAAATCAACTTGATTGAAGGATTCTGACCATCCGATGAATACACCTTTTCGCTCCACTCTTGCACTTTATTTCGGGATGTCAAAAAAGAATACAATTGGTTGGACGGTTGGGTCATGTGACGGGGCTGTATATTGGTCCAGGAAATCTTCTAGATGGGTTCCACAGTTTTGACAATTTATATTGTTAAGAATGCTGCCCTGTAATGGGAGAGATGCGCACTATAAAAATATGGTGGTTCGAACTGCCCCATGCATACCCATATGCCAAACAGGGAGCATGTAGATACAGTTCTTGACTGTGTCTTGGCTCCTAGTGTAACCTCTTTGATGCCTCTGATTTATAATTCTGTGATGTCCATTGGTTGATTTGTCCTTCTTGGCCATGCTCAGGTTTGTTTCCAGTTGGTTTCACAAGGTGTGTTCATTACCCTTGGAACCCTGGAAGTGGCTGTTATTGGAACGTTTTCTATGCGTCCATTGTTAAGTACTGTTAATTTTCTCCAACTTTTTCATCCTTCCCTTCGGCTTGTTTTGCGAGAATCACTTGCCCATGTTCATCTGTTGCTGTTAGGTCTTGCAAAAACAGATTCATCATCGCCAGTCTATTCTTCCTCTTCTTGTGTGCTTAACTAATGTGCACTTAAAGGCGTTTGTGGCCCTTAAAGTGGGGGTTGGGTATTTCTCCTGTCTAGAAGTGCACACTTCACCTAGGTTGGGAAATCTTGGGTTGGTTCCTCTTTTAGTGGTGCAATCAGAATATTGGCCCTGCAACTGCTGTACCCAAATTAGGTAATGATCAGAAGGCTTGAGAAGAAGAGTGTTTCACGTGGCAGGCCTTTTCCAGAGCCCAAACACTTGATTTTCTATTAGATGGTAAATTGGGCCCCTATATTCTTTGCCTACATCCAGTGGTGGGAATAAGCTGTCTTGTTTCCAAATTTTTTTGGAGGATTGGTTATGTTTGTTCAGCTTTTGGCTATTTGACTCATTTTCCTTTTCCTCTGATCCTAGTGTTGGAGCTTGAGAAGATGATGATGAAGAACTAGTATATTGTGGATATTTGATCTGCCATATGTAGCAAGGGAGGCTTCTGAGCCCTGATAGCTGCTTTAATGAGGCAAAGAGTCCTAAAGACCGATCTTTGGTTAAAGGGTTAGGGAAAGGGGGAGGGTCCAGGGAGCTTCGAATTTCCGTCAATTACGTTTGTCACAGAAGGCTCGCCAAGAACTTGGAGGCAATTTTCAGACTTAAGATGCATGACTGTTTATCTACTGAGTGAAATGCTTCTTAGCTTTCTGGATTATGATCATTATTATTTGTTAGGGAAATTATGTTTTTAATGAAATTTTTACCTCGTCCAGTCAACATTGACAGAAATGCCCACTATAGGGCATTTTTGCCAAACACTCTCAAATGTTGACTGGAAGAGGCAGAAAGCTCACTTGAAAAATTATTTCCCATTTGTTAAAATGCCTTTTTCTGCCATTTTGTCTTTTACCTGGGGACATCTCATAAAATTCTAGCAAACAATAAATCACATTGTGGAACCTCAAATTTTCCAGCTGAGATTTACTCAATATCTTAGTTGCAAAAAGTGGGAGCAGGTGCAGGAGAAGACTCGGATGTGGAAGCGAAGAAGTGACTGTTGCAAACAAATTTTAGTTGAATAATTTTGAGAAGCAGGAGTGCGAGTGAGATTTTGAAGTGGAAGCAGGGCAGCACCTAAAAATAAGTTTCCTACAATTAAGCTTGATATTCTTCTTCTTTCATTGATGTTACATGTGAGCTTTATTTGATTCACATAATGATGTAACGGTGACATTGGTAATTCACTAAAACCCTTAAGTGCCAGCTCAACTACTTTGAGATGGAGTCTTGTACTGGTCATCGTGTTATACACACCACCAGTTAAGAATTTGTGTTGCTAGGTGATCCTTCACTGTGATAGATGTGGGGAAGCTGTTGGAGCTAGCTTTTACCGGCTACACCACAAGCTTGTCCCATCATGTACCTGTTCTGGTTGTTCGGAGAAAACTTGAACTGATAACGAGGTGCAAGAGTCGAGAGCCGTCCTCAACCAGGACAAGTTACCCTCTTCATATCAGATTGTCATGTAGTCCAGTTGGTGGAGTTCGACTTGATTTGAGTATGAATACATTGAAAGGTTGGCTCCTTGGAATGCAATTTTCCTTTCAGTGATCATGCTCAAGAAAACTTTTGAGAGATTCATTGTTTTCATAATTTCTTCCTCTCTTTGTAAGATTAGAAGAAGAGCTGAAAGCGATCCAGGTCTGATCCAAACTTGGATACTTCTGCCACCAGATTATTGTTCTAGACTAAAAAAAATTTATTGAACAAGAAATCAAATCCAGGTTCCTCGTATGGTTCACAAATAAAACATTAAAAATACTTTGTTCCCTTTATATATGTTTTACCTCGAAAATCATGCAGAAGTTTTGTCTGCACGAGCATCTCACTCTCTTCCACAATTCGATGGGGGCTTCGTAGAGAGAGAGAGAGAGAGATGAGATGTGACGTCCTCTCCTTATAGTACCTAATATTTTTTTTTTTGGTAAAATCACTAGCTCATCATAGGTTTAGCAAAAAGGGGGTGCACTTGTAACGTCATGATCGTAAACGGCAGCAAGGTCATTCACTCTCCTAAAACCTCTCCTACTCACCCTTCTATTGCATACCTTACTATCATGGTTCGAAGTCTTGGCCGATCCGATCCCAAAATGGATTGTCTTGCCCAGAGATCACTGTTTCCCAAAGAAGACTCACTTTATCTTGGACGAGATGCACCAAACCGTTCTGGATCGGGATCAGAGCCCACTAATCCTGAGTTTTTGAACCATGCTTACTATGGTCCCTCTTTATTGCAGACCAAGGTTTAAAAGGGACCGTTATAACAGTCTGGGGATTTCACCGTTTTTCCTGCTATAACGAAAAAAAATGCTCAGGGGCAAAAATGGAAAAAAAAAAAGAAGAAAAAATTGGAAAAAAGGCGCCGAAATTCAAATTTTGAATTTTAAAATTATTTCAAAATTTCAAAAACACAATATAACGGAAAAAAAAAAATGTTTTTTCCATTTTTTCCAGACAATAACGTTCGTTATTTTTGTTATGGCCGTTATTTTCGTTATATCGGCCAATTTTTAAACCTTGATGCAAACTACTGGATTTCAAGAATTATGATGTTATAAAAGGTGGTGTGGTGTCAATATTAACTACTTTTTGTGTTCTTGGTTACAAAAAAATAAAACTTTTTTTTTTTTTGGATATGCAGAGTGAATGAGGCTTGGATTGCAAGACCCGTGTTGGTGATCAGAATCTGCGCAGGATGAGACCCGATGGTGAATCATTGGGTAAAGGTGTTTTCAACTTTACTTCACCCACTACATGTGAAGGAAAATGTCCGGAAGGGATGAACCAAAGAGTTTTTGAGGATAGAGGGGAGGCGTTACAAAGCGTCATTTTTTTCCACAAGTCTTTATTTTTTACTTGGTCTAAAGGGTTGAAGGATTTTTCCACAAGTCTTTATTTTTTACTTGGTCTAAAGGGTTGAAGGAATTTTCCACAAGTGTTTACTTTTTACTTGGTCTAAAGGGTTGAAGGAGTATAGTGGGTTCTTCTTCGAAGACTTTATATTTGGGTGGGAGTCGCTTTTGCACGGGGTAGAGGTTTCCTTTTGCTTTCCTTCATCCGTTTTCTTTTTTGGTTCTTAGATCTTTTCTCTGCAATAAATTTTTGCATATAAAAAAAAAAAATTTCACAATTATTTTTATATTATATGATTTTTTTTAATATTATACAATAATAATTATTAAAATTAAGTAAAATTCGTGTATTTTATGAGGAGCCGTATTGTACGTGAATTATTGAGAAAATTATAATTGTACCGACTAAAGGCATAATTGCTTACAATATATATATATATATTTGAAGGCATAATGGAAAAAGCAAAATATAGGGTTGGAAAAGTTGAGCTGCCGTTGCGGGAATAAAGAAGCTGCCCTACTCAATAAAAATCTATTCTACTATTTAAAGAGTGAAGGCCCTTCTTGCATTATGTCAAACTTTCAAAAAATGCCTTTATTTTGTTCATTTGTTTTCGTTTAAGTTAATTCATTTAGTAATGATCCTTTGGTCTTTTGGTGTGCTCATTAAATGCAGTCTGTAATAAAAAATAAAAATAAAAACTTCCTCTCATCTCACGTGAGGATGACAATTACAAAGTAGGTTTATGAGGAGCCCCGATATGAGCCACATGGCACATTCTTAGAGGACATTGATCTTGTGGATGTTTGTTCCATCCATAGGTGGATGACCTACACACCCTTGATAAGTGATTTCTAACCTTTGGATTCGAGTAACCCAATTAATTCTCAAGATCCATGATTAAAAATAAATCATGAATATATTTATCATTTTTTTTTTTTTGTTGTGAATATGACTAATCCAATGGATATAAATTAATAATCAAGCTGAATGTTAGTAAGCAAATCCAACTAGGATTGGCCAAAGATCCATACGGTCAATGATCTCTTTGAATGTGCCACGTGCCTTGTATTGTGGTTCTTTATCATCGTTAATGAAAGATGTCATCCCTAAGCTTAATACTATCCCTAGATGAACTCTTAATTACTTTCTATGTCATTCACATCTTAAACCTTTCGATATTTGTATTCAAAATAATGCTCAAAATCTACTATTAAGAAAATAACTCCAATCTAATGCTTAGAAATCACTAATGATCACGCTGATTTTTTACATGTGGGTCCACCTAGGAATGGGCCAAACATTTATATGGTTAGTGATCTCTAAGAGTGTGCCACACATAAGGTGCACGTGCATAGCCCCCTAATGCTATTTATAACGATATAATAACAGTTACAGAAAATTTCTTAAACTAAAAAATTTGAATGTATTTACAAAAATAAAAAAAACTTTATGATATTTGCAAAAAAAAAAGTAACTAAATGCCCTTTGAAAGTGCGTCTCTCCTTACAAAAAATTAAAGCCAAAAAAGGTTGAGCCCATAGAGGAGTAAAACTTCTTTCACAACACAAGCAACATGGCACACTCTTAGTGGACGCTGACCGTATGGATGTTTGGCCAGTTCCTTAGTGGACCTGCAAACAAAAAATCAGCCTGATTAGTAATTTACAACCCTTGGATCTTTGCCCTCAAATAATTCTTAAATTCCTACGGTTAAAATCAACCCAGGAAAATAATTTCAATCCAACAGTTATAAATCACTGATCATGTTTATTTTGGTTGTGTAGATCCACCTAGTGATTGGCCAAACATCCATATGGTCAGCATCTACCTAGACTTTGCCACGTGGTTATCGTGACAAGTTTTATTCGTCTATGGGCAAACACCCATTTAAAAGGGCGTACTGTATGGACGCCCTTTAAAAGAAAGTTTGTCAGCCTTTTCAGCTTATTAATTTTGTCAGGTGGAGAGACGCCCTTTCAAAGGGCTTTTAGTTATTTTTTTTTAATTTGATTTCGTTTTTGTTTTCGTAAATACATTTAAATATTATTTTTAAGAAATTTTCCGTATCATTACATCACAGTCCGGCCTATATGTTGTCAACAAATGCATCGTTACTATCAAATCCAAGGGCGAACATTATAATATTCCACCGGGGGCTATGGCTTTTGTGTCAGTGTCTGTTTTTTTTCCCTCGATAGGCGTACAGAATATCTTCGTCGCTGCCCTAATTACCGGCAAATCAAAGCCTGCTCAATTCATCAATTCTGCCCAAAATCGTCAAATTTAATGTCGTTGTTGGTTAGTCGAATATAGGGTTTCCTCTACCCCAGAAATGGAGTCTCCAGGGACTGATTCGTCGTTATTTTTGGAGGATTTCGGACAAAGAGTCGATCTCACGAGGAGGATCCGAGAGGTTTTGGTGAATTATCCCGAAGGAACTACTGTATTGAAGGAGCTGATTCAGAACGCTGATGATGCCGGTGCCACCAAGGTCTGCTTGTGCTTGGATCGCAGGATTCATGGCGTCGGCTCGTTATTGTCTGATAAATTGGCAAAGTGGCAAGGCCCTGCGCTGCTGGCCTTCAATAACGCCCAGTTCACGGAGGATGATTTCGTTAGTATCTCTCGCATTGGAGGTAGTAAGAAGCAAAGTCAAGCTTGGAAGACTGGCCGATTCGGGTAATTTAAGTTTAATTTGCGAGATTTCATTCTTCTTTTTGTGTTTTATTATTGTTGAGAGAGGGATTCGGATGCATCAATTCATAAAAGTATCTACTTTTCAACGACTTGTTCGTACAACCTATATGTTTGACGCATACACAAAAACTAATCTAAAGGAAATTTATAACAACAAAAGATTACTTATTGGATTTACAAGTATCTACAAGGCAAGAACTGCAAGAATAGTCATCTATTGACATTGTAAAAGGAGCCTCGCACAAAGGGAGGAGGCAGCGTTAGTTATCATAATGTACAAAGTCAAATGGAACAGAAGAAACAGATTTAGCTTTTGGTGCAAGGGAGGGCAGAATGTTTTTCGAGGGCCCTTACTCTATCAAAAAGAAATATTAGGGACATCACTGCACGGTTGGATGTTTTGTATTTCCCAATGCTTAGGGGTGTCAATGATATAAGGGATAGGGGCTCTTGGCCATTCTTTGTAGGTGGGGGACCTTGTCCCCTAACTCATTTTTTCTTTTGTCATTACCAATCAAAAAGGTAAATTGTTTCCCAACTCGTAATTGTAAGCAGAGATATCTTCACCTTTTATAAACTCCAAGACTCCAATTGAAGTTAAAGGAGGCAAAACGTGACCGAATCTACACTGCTTTAACCAAAAACGAGTTAAGTACTATCAACGGACAATAGCAAATAACCCGAGTTTGATACAATGCAACTCCTTTACAATGATAAGTATGCTCCTGTATTACTTGTTCCAATGAGCTTCCCCAAACACTGATCCTACACCAAAGCAGTAGGAAGAGAGGATGATATTGCACAGCTCATAACCTTAGTTCGAGCAAATAAAAAAAGTAGAGAAGAAGGGAATTAAAGTTGCACTTTAAATCCTTGGCGGTCCTCTCAACCGCCTTGTTGCTGTGTTGTTTTGTTTTTTTTTATCAATAAATATCTTCATTTATCGAAAAAGTAAAAAGAAAAAAAGAAACAATTTAAACCAGTTTCCTACTTTGAATAGGTTTTTAATTCAGTAAATTTATTTCCCCAGAAATAGTCTAGAAATTAGAAGGTTTCTTTGTTTTGGCCTAGGCAGTATAAATCATGTGTATATATTGGTAAGAAAAGTGCAACAGAGGACCCACTATACAATGATACAAAGAAGAAAGGGTTCAACGAAGAAGATCCTCATAAGGAAAGAAAAGGGAATTACGAAGCCGTCAAGGCTGGCTAGATCCATATTCAATGTCGCCCCAATAAAATACGTAGTCCTCGAATTGAACCCCCTTGAACTTAGGCAAAAAGGAAGACCAATAACAAAGAGAGGACTAAATCTTCATCATCATTGCTTTTATACTGGTCTTCTTGCCCTCAAAGACGCGCCAATTCCTTTTTCTTATAAATTACTCAACATAAGGAAATAATCTCCAAAGAATACGCCCTTTATTGTGAGTGGCATTGGAGAACCAATCTACAAAGAAGTTTGAAGACATTTCTAGTAACATTCAACAAATACCAAAAAGTTGGAGAAACATATCCCAAACCTTCCTAGAGAACCTGCAATGAAGAAACAAGTGTTCGACTGATTTTCCTTCTGACTTGCAAAAAACACATATTTGGAAACTGAAAGCCCTTATTAATTAAGTTATCAAGTGTAAGAATCTTATTGAGCATCGCCTCTAAACAAAGAAAGTTACTTTTGAATGAATTTGGGACTATCATATTAGTCAATCTAGAAAGGGTGGAAGGTTTAAAGAAGAGATAGCGAGGAAAAAAGTTCAAGCTGAGAAAATACACTTGGGATTTCATTTCCAAACTCTCTTATTGATCTCCAACGGAGAAACTCCCCATTGGCTAATACTAAGAAGATATGCCAAATCGTCGATTTCCCAGTTGTTGATATTCCCCTTGAGACAAATTTTATGAAGTAATACTATTATCATTTACCACATAGTTCTTGGCAAGAGCTCCTTTTAAGGTTAAATATGGCAAAATAGAAGGAAAAATAAATTGAATGGTGGAGTCACCACACCGACAATCCTTATAGAATCTCATAGTGACACCTTTTGACTTTGAACCGAATGTTGCTAGTCTTTGAAAAGAACCACAAATTTTTGAAATGCCTTTCCACACCCTAGTATCATAAGAAGTGGGCATTGCTATCCCGACCATTGTTCCTACTTCAATTTGCATATTGCAATGAACCATTCTTCTCCATAAACTATTGTTTTTTTCGTCGAACTTCCATAACCACTTACCGAGGAGAGTGATGTTCATGTCCTTGATATTTTTCATACCGAGACCACCCTAATCCTTCGGCATACACACTTCCAATCAACATGATGAAATTTGTGCGCCTCATCTATGACCTTCCACGAGAAATCTTTAATCAATTTCTCTTGTCTATTGGCCATACTCATCGAGATTGAAACCAGGGAAAGAAAATAAATAGGAAGGCTAGAGAGACTACTTCTAACGAGAGTTACTGCCTTTTGAGAGATAAACCTTCTTTTACGAAGTTAATTTTTTTAGGACTTGCTCTGTGATAGGTTTCCTGGTGGTGTTTTGATCGCCAATGAGGCTATCGACTTCAGACAACATGGGGGTGATCTGAGCATCATCTGCAAAGTCGATTTGGAGAAGGCGTACGATCACGTCAATTGGTCTTTCTTAGATTACTTGATGGCTCGCATGGGTTTTGGCGCCAGATGGAGGAAGTGGATTCGCATATGTATAACTACAGCCCGATTCTCGATTTTAGTCAACGGTGCCCCTGCAGACTTCTTCAAGAATTCCAGAGGGCTTCATGAACGAGACCCTCTGTCCCCATACCTGTTTCTTATTGTGGCCGAAGCACTGAGCAAGTTGGCCTCCAAAGCGATTGCTGGAGGTTTTCTGGGAGGGCGGAAGTTAGGACAAGAGGGCCCTACCATTTCTCATTTACAGTTCGCTGACGACACAATCTTTTTCTTGGAGGCATCCACTAGACAAAAGCTCAAATCTTGAGAGGGATTCTCCGTTGTTTTTGAAGTGGTATATGGGCTTCGGGTTAACTTATCTAATAGTGAAGTTTTCAGAGTGGGCGAGGTGGGGTGCTTGGATGTGGCATCGGAGTGTTTGGGTTGTAAAAAGGGGAAGCTTCCTACGGTTTATCTAGGACTCTCGGTAGGCGCCGTTTATAGATCCAAGAGTATGGGATCCAGTTATTGAGCGTTTTCAGAGTAGACTGGCCTCGTGGAGGAAAGTTTATCTTTCCAAAGGAGGGCGCCTTACTTTGGTGAAGAGAACTTTATCTAATATGCCTATTTATTTCATGTCCCTGTTCTCTATTACTATGGGGGTGGCTAAGCGTATAGAAGCATCATCAGGAACTTCTTATGGATGACAGGGTTGACAACCACAAGTTCCATCTTGTCAGCTGGTCCAGGATTTGCAAATCCAAAGAAAAGGGAGGGCTCGGAGTCCGCCATATCAAGATCATTAACAATGCTCTTCACGGTTGGGAGAGTAGAGTGCCTACCTCTACATATGGGTCAGGGGTGTGGAGAGGATATCTAAGATGATTGGGCATATTAGAAATGGGAGGACTTTCAAGGTGCGCAATGGCAACCAAGTTAGATTTTGGGAAGATAGATGGTGCGACGAGCTTCCTCTCAAGGAGGAGTTTCCTTTGATTTTTCGCGCTCTTGAATCGCAAAGGGGAGTCGGTCCGTGCGGTCTCCTCTATGGAGGGAGGCATCCTGTCATGGGATCTTGGTTTAGGGAGGAGGATTAACGATTAGGAGGTGGAGTCTCTAGCATCACTTCTTAGTCGTCTTGAAGGGATCAAGCTTTCGGATAGAGAAGAGGATAGTAGGTGGTGGATCAAAGATCCGAAGGGCAGATTCTCTGTAAAATCTTTCTACAACTTGCTCATGGGCTCGAGTCAGAACGCTTTCCCTGCAAGACGTATTTGGAGTACTCCTATTCCTTTCAAAGTTATTTTCTTCATTTGGTGTGCGATGCTTGATAAGATCCTTTCGGCGGAAAAGCTTAGGAATCGCGGGTTCCAGATGCCTAGTAGGTGCATTCTTTGCAGCGGCGACGAGAAAACTACCAACCACTTCCTTATCCATTGCAGTGTATCGAAGAAGATTTGGGATCTGTTCCTTTATCTGTTTGGGGTTTCTTTTACTCATAAAAAAAACCTTGCTAAGAGCTTTCTATGATCACGATAAGCAAAAATGGAAATAATGGATCGGCTTGTCTTAAATAAAGAATGAAGTCGTGGAAACGTACACCTTGATCCATTTACACCATGTCAACTCAAACCTCAACCTTCCTAACATATAATTCTAGAAACTACTATTAACAAAATCGTAGCCATTGTCAAGATTGTAGGCATTCTCCACATCAATCTTGTGTATGTATTCGGCTCGCCCTTCCGAAGTCTAGAGTCGATACACTTTAGCAATGAGAACCCCATCCGAACTTTGTCATCTTTTAACAAAGGCTCCTTGGAGAGGGGAGAGAGGAGATGATAGACTGCAACACCTCCTTTAGCCTCTAGAAGCTAAAGCTTTGGAGATAATTTTGTACACGCTACACACTAAATTGATTGGCCGATACCTTGTGAGTTTTGGCTCCTTTTTTGGGGATGAGAATGATAAAGGTGTTATTTGTTCTCCAGTCCCAAAAAAATTGTTTATATACGGCGTAGATCCGGATGATTGATTGAAGAAACACCAAACATATCCCATAATTCTCGCTCCTACCAATTCAGAAACAGTGGAGCTTACATTGCCCAAGGAAACCAAAGGCTCTAAAAGAGTAGCTGACGAGTGATGAAAGAGAAATTGAGGTTACAGGCGTATAAAGCATCTTGATAAAACTCCTTAACAACATTCATGAAGTCCCTACCCACAATGTTCCAACATTTCTCGAAGAAAATTATGAGGATTCCATTTGGGCTCGGGGCTTTATCTCCTCTCAAATTAGTAACAACTTTGATGATTTCCTCCTTTCTGAATGACCTTTTCCAACCAATTACTTTGCTCTAGGCTCAGACAATTGACTCAAGCCCATCTAACGTCGGTCTTGAGGAAAATACTCCGAATAGAGTTTAGAATAGAACTCCACTATTGACTTTCTAATCTTCTCCTCCTTTGACAAATACCCTCATCGAAAAGGAGGTAAATGTCATTACATCTCCTCTTGGCATCACAATGTGATGGAAAAACTTAAGTCTTTTTATTCCCTCCCTTAAGCTATCTGACCTTAGACTTCTGCCTCCAACTTATCTTGTCAAAGCGGGCAAGGTTGGGAACTCATTCTTAGCTAACATCCTCCTTTTATTTTCATTTGAAGATAACGAATAAAAGAACCGCTCTCACTTTTCTTATCAACATAGGTATTCTCTTCGAACAAAGCACTCATCTTCTGATTCACCCAACCAAACACCTCATTGTTCCATTCCTTAAGCTTCTCCTGAAAGGTTTTCAGACTTTCACCTTTCTCCAAAACATTTTGGTGCTAGAAACCTCTTGATCTCAAGCCTGGAGGGAGAAGGTCTCCTTCTAATGCCACCACGATCAAGCAAAAGGGAGGAATGATCTATGACACTAGCTTCTGGACAACCTCTTGGAAGACATCGGGAAAGTGAGCTTCCCAACTAATTGAACAAGAAATCCGTCAACTCTACAAAATGTTGGATTAATTTGGTTGTTGGATTTCTATATTTAATTTTCAGGGACAAATTTTAGTAGTAGTTTTTTTTTTCTTTTTTTAATAATAAAAGGCAATTTAGTTAGTCTAAAATAAGGAAAATGTTCATTATTCTATCAAAAAAGAAAATAAAAAAAGAAAAAGAAAGTGTTCATTTTTATTTGATAAATAAAAGAAGAAAATGTTCATTAATTAAAAGACTTTTCGGGAAGCCTATACATATTGGTGAAATTGTGTGAATAAATTGTTCTAGCTTATTCATCCTTTAGATAGAGTTTAGTTCTCCCTTTTATGTGGTCGAATTTCCACAGATTCGTAGCAATCTTTCTTCCCTTCATAATGTCTTGTTGAGCCTCATATTATCTAATTTGTTCCTAAAAATTTTCTTCGTACACATTTGGTATTAGAGCAACGACACATCTTGGGAGCTTGATTTGACATGGTATTAAGTCTTGGTCGATCATTTGAAATCAGCCAAGGCCCATCCAATAACCAAGTTCAACTCATGATTCACATGGGATCGTTCTGGATCTTTTTGGATCGGTCTAGATCATTTTTGACCCTTGGCTAGTTCAAGGTTCTCCTTTAGTGCCGACAATTAGGCTAGCTTGCTTCGCTAGTAGTGATACTCCATGATTGTTGGTGATGGTGTCAGCGGTGGACGGAGGTGGTCGTTGTAGACTATTAGGAAGTTTGTTTTGAAAGAATTTAGGTTTGTTTGAAAGAGATTCCAAGGGGAAATAGGTAGTCCTAGTACTACCAAATTTATGATACTACTTAGTCTATATCTTACTAATGTTGCGTGATCTAGTTAACTTGAATTGTTCGCAGTGGACCCCATGTAGGAGACATCCTTGACCAAAAATCAGCTTTGATTAGATGATTTTCACTACCGATAAAACACCTTTTCTTTATACTTGTGCCCTTGCATTTATGGCCATCCAAAGCAGTTCAAATGCAATTTCAAATGGGGTAAAAAATATGGATTATTCTGATTAGTAAGAATATTGCTCTCTTGAATGGGAGAGGTAGGTGTTAGTAACATCATGGTAGCATAGGGACTGCCCATGTGTTCTCCCTTAAATGAAATAAAAAAATCCTTACTTCATTTGTTTCTATTAAAACTTACTATTAAATACCTAAATACTTGCACGTGGGTTCTCTTTGTTTTTCTCTAGCCTTTAGTAGGTCATCTCGACCACTTTAGCTGGTTAGATTGTAACAGTTTGCTTTTTGCCTTTGAATGAAATCTATACTTATAAAAAAAAGGGCGGTGTTTTAAAAGGTTTTTGAGACTTACGCCTTGAGGCTCACCTCGGGGCAAGGCTTTCCCAAAATGCCCTAAGGCTTATTAAAAAGGCTTAAAAGCTTATGAAGCTTACGCCTCGTCTACCGAGGCTTTAAAAAAGGTTTACACATCACACCTTTTACACATTTTTTAATGCCTTGTCTCAGAAGCTTGCGCCTCACATGCACATGTCAGTGACGGGCAACTTACCATAAAAAAAAATAGATTTTTTTTATAAATCACAATTAAATAATAATAATAAGCAATTATAGCTTAAATAAAAGCAACAAAAACATTTCTTTTCCCCACATGAAATTGATTAATGTTATTTTTTTTACAAATTTAGCATAATTTATCTTTTTTATTGAATTATCCTATTATTTATTTACTTTTTATTTTCAGTATTTATTTAAAAAGGCATGTTTGTGAGGATTATGCCACACACTTTAGGCCATTGAAGCGCCTTGTCCCAGGCCTTCGCGTTTAAAATCATTGGATTAGAGTGGCTGTTACACTCTTAAGTTTTGTTTTTGTTTTATTGCACTTGGAAAGTTGAAAGTATGAAACTATGGATGAGGTACACTTATGATTTGATTTTGATGAGTTCCAAACTTTGGATATGGAAGTATGAAACTATGAATATGATTGTGACACTCTTTTAATTTGATTTTGATGAATCTAGAATTTGGATTTAGATATTGAAATGTGAATTGTCATAATTTTTTCTTATTTTTTGAGATTATTCCTGGATTTTCTCTTTTTTAATTTATTTTTATATTAATTTTTTTTTTTTTGGGTAAGTGTAGACTTTATTGAAAACAAAGGCAGAGGAGGTCGAGATAATCTCCCCCAGCCAGCCCCAAGCAAAGGGGACAACCTAGGGACCCAAACTAACAACCATCCTTAAGACATAGGAGATCCCACTGGAACACAAAGTCCTCAAAAATGCCTTGCGGCTTGTGCCGCTTTAGCTCGTGAAGCGCCTCGCCTTACGCTTTAGCGTTTAAAAACACTGAATTCAAGAGTAGTGATCTAATAGGGGGCCCCTTATGGTGTATTCCATATGCCTAATGTCTTTTTTTTCATTGGGCAAAAGTGTGCCAGCTACTGTTTTATTAACATGTGAATAGTAATAGTATTTACGGTGGCTTGCACGAAGTACAAGGAGCACTTTTGTCCAATGAAAAAAGACACAAAGGTTTGTCCTCCATAAGGTGCCCCAAATTAGTTCACCTTTCTATCAAGAAATGGGCGGTGCATTCTAATGGCCAGCTGTTATTCATTCCAACTACTCTGGTTATCAAGAGAAGAGCCAGATGTGGTCAAGGTTTAAAATATTGATTCATCTCGTTGTCTCGGTATGCTGGCGGAACGAGACAATGGAAAAAACACTACATGTCTCGATAAGGTTAAACTATTTTTAAAGCTTAAATAAATTACAAATTTGTTTTTATCATTTATATGTATTATAAAAATACATATACCATGTAAATAAGGTTTTAAACCAATTTTACTACTTCAATTAAGTTTTTGGCACGAGACGATACATTCCCTGATGTATTGTTTTGGTACCTTACCTGAATGAGACGTCTTGGCTGAGACGGAACGAGATTTTCAACCATGGATGAACTTAACTACATGTGCATGTGGGTTATCTGAGAAGGCCACCTGTCCCACTAAGAAAAGACAGTACACACATCCAGGGACTAGTATTTTTAGTAACTTTTGTGATTTTTTGGTCTTGGTTTTGTCTCGCCATGACTTGGGCTTGGATCATCCAAATAGCCCTAGTCAACTCGATCACTGCCATGGACAATCTAGATCATGAGACCAAGACCCTGAACCATGTGATTTGATTTAGCCACAGTTGATAGAGGTGCTTGTGCTCGTGCAAGGTAGATATCTCAAGTTCAAAGAGATGAGATGCTTTTTGATTTAGTTGTTCAAACGGGTAGGAATACGGTGCTTGTTAGTGAAATGTCTTGAGAAAGAAATGGGTGTCCTTGGACCACGAGCTACAGTAAATCAAACCAAGATGCTGATAATATCAGCCAGAAGGCGATGTAAAAATTTAAAATCCAGCAAGAGAATGCAACCTGGAGATACTGGATCATGTGGAAGGCTTAGTCAATCAATTCCTTTCCATTATGATTGGCAGAGGACTGATTGATCTCCCTAGCAAAACCACAGGAGGGACGACTGAACCCTGAGGATGAAATGTACTCTGGACCATGCCTATTATGATGACCAAGCAAATCTATACCATGATTAGAGTGATGTGGATAGAAGATATTAAAAGGAATGTTCTAAGGTCCTCATGAATCTTTACTTGATGTTTTCATGTTGTGCTCAAGAATTATAAAGCATAAATGATGGCAAAAGATTTACTAGTATGCCTTTATTTGGATGACGTGTAACATTATAACATGTGTCTATACTAGTGAATGATAGAAGCTTCGGTATTTCTATTAGTTTTTCTTTTCTATTTTGTTTTGCTTTCTGTTTTCCCCCCATTTTTTTGGCTTTCCTCTAGTTTATCTTTGTTATATTTTTCAATTATCCAGTTCATGAAAAATAAGAAATGTGATGGAGCTGACCTTATAATTGTGAAAAACAATTCAATTAACCTTCTGATCATTGATCAGGTAATGTTTTAGTTGAGATCATTTTTTTTTGACGAGTATAAATTCCATTAAAGAAGCAAAAGCCAAGCAAAACAAGCTAAACAGCTAAAGAGGTCGAGGTGACCTACAATAGAAATGAATAATACGCTTGATTGCAAATTTAATGTATCCTTTGGATTCTTTTGGAAATTGTCATCTTTATCATGGACACACAAATGGTTTTTGACTGACCGTTGACGGTTTGCTTTGTAGGGTTGGTTTCAACTCGGTCTACCATCTAACAGATTTGCCCTCTTTTGTGAGTGGCAAATATGTGGTATTATTTGATCCCCAGGGTGTATATCTTCCCAATGTTTCAGCAGCAAATCCTGGAAAACGCATCGAGTATGTTAGTTCTTCAGCCATTTCACTTTTTAAGGACCAGTTCTTTCCATATTGTGCTTTTGGATGTGACATGAAAAAGCCCTTCCCTGGAACTTTATTCCGTTTCCCTTTGAGGAATGCAGATGAGGCTGCCATTAGTAAGCTCTCAAGGCAAGCATATTCGGAAGATGACATTTCTTCCATGTTTGTTCAGCTTTATGAGGAAGGAGTATTCACTTTGCTCTTTCTTAAAAGCATTCTATCAGTTGAAATGTACATATGGGATGATGGGGTGCCCGAGCCACAGAAGCTTTATTCTTGCTCTGTCAGCTCAGGAAATGATGATACAATTTGGCATCGCCAGGCACTTCTGAGGCTATCTAAATCAGTTCAGTCTGCAAACAGTGAGATGGATTCCTTCTCGTTGAACTTCTTGAGTGAGGCAATTGTTGGATCCCATCTGGAGAAGAGGATAAGCACATTCTTCATAGTGCAGACAATGGCATCGGCATCGAGTAGAATTGGTGCTTTTGCTGTTACTGCTGCCAAAGAATATGGTATTCACCTATTACCTTGGGCATCAGTTGCAGCATGCATATCCGATGGTTCATCGGAGGTAACTTGCAATATCTCATATGCCCAATTTGTTTTTTTGCGTCTAATTGACTCTTAACTATGGCATCTCAGATAATGTCAATGTGTTAAAACTTCCACAATGGATGCCTCATGCTACATGTCACACTTCTTTGCATAAGATTCTTTAGATCAATATCTATTCCTTATGAGTTGCATAATAGTAAAACAAATTTGTTTTAGACTGTTATTATCATTGGGTTTGATTAGAAATGATAAAATTTTGTATTAGTAGGCATTACACAATTAGGGAAGAGAATTCCTTATATTCAAATCTTTCTATTTCCACCACGTATCTACTATAAATTATACTATTCTATTTGCCAGTAAGGCCTGCCACCGAGATCTCCATTGATATCCTTCAAAAACAAGTGCCCGGTCCGCCATTTATCTTCAATGACATTACAAATTTTGGGACGTTATTGGCGTTGGATATGAAGTTTGGTTCCGTTCAACTGTATATATGATGGTTGCTGTCTCTTGGACTTCTTGTAATTGACATTAGAAGCCACATATGATGTTTCTTTTCCTAATGCAGTAGAAGGAAATATGTGATTGGTAATATTCTTGAATTTTTTCTGAAATTTCTTGGATTGGTGTTTGTTCACATTGCTAAGGCTTTATAATCTTTTAGAATAGGGGATAAGTATATATTGTTGAGGCCTCGTTTTGACTTTTGAGGGAAAATGAAACAATCAAAACTAGTGTATAGTCAAAATCGCTTGGCAATGGTTAGGCGACATGGGTCCATTGGGCGGGGAGATGCCTAGACTTTTCCTAGGCTATAATTTATTTATTTATTCATGAAAATTGAAGAAATAAAATTAATATTGTAAAAAAGTTATTTATTGATTTAGTAGGCGCAGAATCCAAAAATGTATTGGACACCTATTTAGATGACCCAATTATAATTGGATATTGATAAAAGTTTATAGTGGTAGATCTGGAAGTCTACTTTCAAATTTTTGTATGAGAAGAAGGTCACAGTAGAATAACTACTAGTACGAGGGATTCTGTTATTTTATGGACAAGAACGACCTTATGGACGTTCTCCCTAGTGGTGCCTTGTACATGTGGTCCAATAATCAAGACAACTCGGTGATGTCCAAGATTAATTTGTGGTTTCAATGAGCTGAGAGGAGAACTTTTCTAATGTTATTCAAGAGGAAATTTTGAGGCCGGCTTCTGATTGGCGTCCATTCCCATTCGATTTGAAAATATGTGGTCGAAATATCCAAAGTTCTTGAATCTAGTAGCGTCATGGTGGAGGCAGAGTTGTTTTTGTCTTTTCAAGAAGCTCAAGGCTCTCAAGGACAGCCTGAAGAGGTGTTTGGGATGGTGAGATATTTCTAACAATATTTCTAGACTTCTGGTGTAAGGATAAGAATATGGCATTTTTCCATAGGATCACCAATGGCAAAGGAAGTTAATAATATTTTTAGACTTTGGTGGAAGGATCAGTTGTTGAGGAAGACGAAATCCAAGACAGTGTGGTGCAATATTACTCGAAGCTTTATATGGAACCCCCGACCTTTCGGCAAAGATTAGAAGTTCTTGCATCTCTCAAAGAACTAAGCAATGTGATGCTAGACGGGAGTCCGTTCTTCGATCGGGTAGAATATCTCGGGCTTTGCACTGGAATAGCTTGGTTCGCACCAAGATAGCTTGGATTCGCACCAAGGAAGAGCGACTTTGCACCATGAGAGAGATGTTTCAAAGGAGAATTTTCTATTACTTCAGTCATAATCAAAATCAAAGGATTACATCACTATTTATAAACTCCCTAATTCTAATCAAACTAGAATAAGGAACTCCTAATACAATTTGACTACTTAATCATTTTAAAAGTTCTAATTAAATTAAAAAATAAATAAAGTAAATTTTCATGGGGTCCACTTACTTGACTGGGCAAATTTGGTGTAACAACGGACCATCATAGTAGAATGCTCCTGTATGAAACCCTCCTGGTTGAAAAGAATTCGACCTCGAATTCAGATGCATACAATCCACTTGTCATAGTGCTCCCAATCATCAGACTTGGATGTGACGTGTAGCCCCCCCCCCCCCCCCCTTTTCTCTTTTTACAAAGAAAACAAACCAACTTGTTCAAGGATTTTTAATTTTTTTTTTTTTTGACCTAACTGGACCTAAGGTGGTTGGTTTAGGCTTAGTGAAATGGGCTGATTGGAGACTCAATTGTGGGGCAACGACTTAAGCCCACAATACTTGACAAAGTTGGGAACAACTTAAGCCCACCCCTTTTATTAAGTTGGGCCTGATTGGAGTAGACTTAAGCCCTCAAACAAGAAAACCTTGGGCCCGGTCTAAATGGAAGGGAAGAGGAGGTCGTTTTCGACCTTGAGACCAAAAGGGGGTTTTGAGTTGAAACCCTAAGCCACCCTCTCTATTTTGTGCTGGTGCAACGACGGACGACGGAAACAATAGATGACTGCGGCGATGGCAGCAAATTCAGGTGGTAACGACGAGGAAAACGTAGTGTACCCTCCGTTTTTTGTGACAAGTATAAATTTTATTAAGGCAACGCCAAGGAAAACAAGCTGCTTACCTTGCGAGGTCGAGGTGACCTACACAAGGCAAAGCACTACAAAAGAGAATAGACTAGAAACCCGAATTAACACCCCTCCCTAAGACAGAACATCCCATCTAAAAACGGAATCCTCAAAAAAGAGCCCTTTACATTCCTTAAACTTTTTGAACCACAAGAAAACAAGGTCCTTGATGTTAAGGACCATGGAGGCCACATCTTTGCACCTACCTTCAAAAACCCTGTGATTCCTTTCCTTCCACAGACCCCATCATATTGCGAACGGAAGAATCTTCCAAAGAATACAACCTCTTTTGGAAAAGGCAAGAAAGCTCTAACTCAATAGGAGGTCTACAAGATCGCCCATCGCCCATCGCACCCCGACTTCCATAAGGAATGTAGACCACACCTCCCACGCCACATCACAATGCATTAATAGATGGAGGACGGACTCCCCACTATGCTTACACGTGCAGTAATAGTTGACCATAATAAAACCCTTGGAGATTGGATGGTCTACGGTCAGAATCTTGTCCCGAATGGCTATCCAGACAAAGAAAGCTACTTTGGTAGGCGTTCTAGCCTTCCAGACCGCTGAAATTGGAAACCGGGAATCCCCTTCTCCTTGTAACGCCTCATAGAAAGACCGAACAGAGAAAATTCCACTCTTAGCCCAAGTCCAAACCCTTTTATCCTAGACCCCGAGGAAGATGGATCTCAAGAATCCGAGCAAGCATGCAAGATAGGGGTTCAATTTCCTAGTCATTGAAGTTTCTTCTGAATCCGAAATTCCATCCCACCACCTCCCCCCTGCTAACAATGCAATCTTTAATGGACCAATGCTTTCTCTCAGAAAGAGAGTAAATATAAGGATAGTCCTCCATCAAGGGACGATCTCCGCACCAAATGTCTTACCAAAATTTGACCTTGTTCCCCATGCTTGCATCATATCGGATCCCTTGAGCAAACTTTCCAGACACCTTCAAAATACCCCTCCAAACATTGCAATCGTAAGGGATACGAGTCGGACTACTTTCCCATCCAAAATGGGAAACACTGTATCTACCAGCTATGACTTTCGTCCAGGGGTTAGCGTCCTCCACCCTGAACCTCTAAAGCCATTTTCCCAAGAGAGTCTGATTCATGACTGTGAGACTTGATCACCAATTCCCCTCTTTTCTTATCCTTACAAACTGAATTCCATCCCACCAGGTACTTTTTTTTATTATCCATCTTGTCATGCCACAAAAAGTTCCGCATAAGTTTCTCCAACTCCTTTACCACACTACTCAGGGCTGTATAGAGGGACATATAGTAGACAGGTAAACTGGATATGGTACTATGGATCAACACCACTTTGCCTCCCTTTGACAAGTATTTAGCTTTCCAAGACGCTAACCTGGTCCTGAATCGCTCTATGACAGGCTCCCACACCGCTTTGGACCTATAGGGTGCCCCTAAGGGCATACTCAGATAGGTGGTAGGCATAGTATCAATACGACAGTTAAGGATCTATGCCAACTCTGGCAAGTAGTCCACCTCCCCCACCCCATAGACCTTGCTTTTCGCCAAGTTCACCTGAATGCCTGAGACAACTTCAGAGTAACACAGGAGCCCTCTGAGGAATCTCACCTGATTGACTGAAGGGTCTAGAAAGATAAGGGTATCGTCTGCAAATTGGAGGTGTGAAATCATCGGTGCATCCGGGCCTATCTTGAAATCTTCCAGCTCTCCAAGGCTCACGGCTCTCAACATCAGACTACCCAGAGCCTCTACAACCACAATAAACAAAAATGGGGATAAAGGATCCCCTTGTCTCAACCCCCTGGAGCTCCTAAAGTACCCAGTAGGAGACCCATTAACCAAAACTGAGAAAGAGGCCGTTGAGATGGACTTTTGGATCCATAATCTCCACTTATTGCCAAATCCCATCCTTCCCAACATATAGTCAAGGAAACTCCAGTCCACATGATCGTAGGCATTTTCCATGTCCACTTTACATATAATCCTTGGTTCCTGTACTTTTGATCCTGGAGTCTATGCACTCGTTGGCGATAAGGACCTCGTCAAGAATTTGACGACCTCTAACAAAGGCTCCATATGCCGGAGAGGTGATAGAGGGCAACACTCCTCGAATCCTCGTAGCCAACATCTTTACTATGATTTTATAGACACAACCAACCATATTGATAGGCCTAAATTCCACAATGTCCTCTACCCCTTGGACCTTCGGAATCATGGCTATAAAAGTGCTGTTAGATGTATGGTCTAAGTACCCGTCCTCTTGGAAATCTTGGACCACCGCCTTCATAAAGTCCGAGCCAATGATATCTCAACGTTGCTTGAAAAAAGTATAGTAAATCCGTCAGGGCCCGGGGCTTTGTCTGACGCCAGGTTGTAAATTGCATTCAAAACCTCCTCCTTAAAGGCCATTTCCAATCTCTCCCTAACCCCAGTACTGATTTATTCATACTGCAAGCCATCCAAAGTAGGTCTATGCCCTGCGTAGAGATTCGAATAGAACCCCACAATGCCATCTCTGATACTATCTTCTTCTTCCAAAATGCTTTCCCTTATCTGCAATCGGCCGATATGATTCCTTCTTCTATGAGCATTAGCCATTTTGTGAAAAAACTTTGTGTTATTGTCTCCCTCCCTCAACCATTTAATTCTAGATTTTTGTTTCCAGCTTGTTTCCTCCAGTCTAGCCATCTTCTGAAATTCCGCCTTAAGATTAACCCTCTTCACCCGGTTCTCAATATCAAGAGGCCCCTCTTCCTCCGTCCTATCAATAGCATAGATTTCTTCCAACACAATGCCCTTACGAAGGTCGATTCTACCAAATTCCTCCCGGTTCCATTGTTTAGTACTCTCTTTAAGCGGTTTAAGCGTGCGCCTAAAGGTAGGTCCCGGTCTACCAAAAAAGGATAGACTTCCACCGCTCCTCCACCTTTTCCTTAAAAAGAGAGCTCTCCAACCACATTCTCAAATCTGAAAGGAATAGGCCAGGATCTGAATCCCCCACAATCTAACAACAAAGGAACGTGGTCGGAGGCAGGCCTAGGCAAAGCCAAAAGAGAAACGCCAAGGAAATGGTCTTCCCAGTCATGAGAAACAAGAAATCTATTTAACCGACACAGGATAGGGTTCTCTTGGTTATTCGACCACACAAATTTACCTCCCCACATAAAGATGTCCATGAGAAAGTGCTTGTCAATAAAGTCCCCAAAAGCCTTCATACTGTTGCCAACTCTTACCTTTAACATTTTTTCGTGTGATGACCGCATTTTATTAAAGTCCCTTCCAATACACCAAGGGTCAACCCAAAGCCCCGCTATGTCATCCAACTCCTCCCAGAATTGCTCCTTGAACCTATTGCCTGAAGGTCCATAGACTGTAGTAAGAACCCACTAGAATTGCTTGTTGGAGTTTATGTAATACACCCACGTGGGTGTCTCAAGTGGGCTGCGTCCCACTTCCCACGTGGGTGTTCTTTTTGGGTTCTCACTATTCTCGTGAATAGTGCCGCATGAATAGTGTCACGTGAATAGTGCTACTCTTTTGTAGAGGTTCTTCTCATCATATATATATATATAGTGTGTGTGTGTGTGAGAGAGAGAATGAATTCTCCTCTTCCTACAACTTCTTTCTCTAACCCTAATCTCCTCCACATTTTTCCTCCATTACACTTTTCCCTCTTCTCTCTACAACCTTCATGTACTGGTGACAACCTTATTTACAACATGGTATCAGATCATGGTAGCTCTTGGGCATGTGTCTTTGTCTCCTACAACGTCTATTTCAATCTAAGATTGTTATGTGAGCATCCGGAGCCGCAAGGACCTTTTGGAGAAATCGCAGAGAGCTTTCCTACACGATCCATGGATCTATCTTGAGGCAAAACACTAGAGGATCTTATTTTCTGGCTTGTTTTTTTCCCTCAGTCATATCAGAGATCCAGTCGTACTCTTCTCAAGCTTCTCCAACAATTTTCTGGCCAACACGCTTCCCGAGGCTTTTTGGGTTTTTTGTTTCCTCGAGATCCGCAACATGGTAGGACTCCCTGTCCTAGCCACCTTCTCTAGTATCCTCCCAAGGACTGCCAGACGGTCGTTTCACATATTTCTGACCACCAAAGCCCCAGTTTCCAAAAAATCGGCCCGATCTTGCTCTAATTTGGGGTTTTGATTTTCCTCAAAAATCTAACCTCTTTGGGCTTTCTTGCCCTAGGCGTACCACTCATTGGGCCTTTAGGGATCTTTTGGATCTCGCTTCGGATTTTGGAAGCCTCCGGTACGCTACTTGCTATTTTTGGTGGTCCCGCTCCAATGAGTTCCACCGAGGCCACATCTAGGATTTCTGAATCTTCCTTTGAGGGTCTTTCTATAATTCATGGTTCTCATGGAGATCACAACCCTCAGCTCTGCATCACCACAATGAAACTCGATGGCACCAACTTCCTGGAATGGAAGACTTCCGCTCAGCATATGTTCCTACCAACGGCCAAAAATGTTTGGGATGCCGTGTCTCAGACATACTCTCAAGTGGGAAATTTCGCCAAGCTCTATGAACTAGAGCGAGAGATATCTTGTCTTCGTCAGGGGGAGATGGTGCTTGGTACATATTATGCTTTACTTCGAAGAAATAGGAGGAGGTTGATCACTACCAGAGTTACTCCCCCAAGTGCGTAGATGACGTCAAGTTTTTCAAGGCTATGGTTGAACGTTCTCGGATCTTCCAGTTTCTCTCCGGCCTTCATCCTAGTTTTGAGGGAGCTCGTGTTCAGATCCTTGGCAGGGATCCTGTCCCCACCTCTCTAGCATAGGTCTATGTTTACATTCAGGGGGAGGACAGTCGCCGCTCAGCTATGCAACTCCGTAGTGGGAGTGATACTTCGGACCGATCTGCCCTGGCTGTTGCCAATCAGAAGGGCCAGAAATCCAGTCCGAAGGAGTTTGGGGACAGACCCAGACTCAAGTGTGACCACTGCGGTCGCATGGGCCATATCCAAGACACCTGCTGGAAGCTCCATGGACGTCCACCAGGACAGGCCCCGATTTCTCGTCAGTGCCAACCGGCCAAACAGGGATCCCATACATCGCACTCAGTACTTAGGACACCACACTACCAGTGTCTACCTCCTCTGGAGACACGGACTCGTTCTCTCCTGCAGATCTTGAGCGACTTTACCGGATGATGGCCCAACTCAATGGCCATGCTTCTATTTCCACATCTGCATTTGCTCACACAGGTACTATTACTGCTTTTTTCCGCATCTACTGTACCTTTTAGCCTTTCTTGGATCATTGATTCAGGGCGTCGGATCACATGACTAGTATGTCCTCCGTTTTCTCTAGCTATGGTATTTGCTCCGGTCTTGACAAAGTTAGGATAGCTGATGGCACCTATTCCTCTATCTCTGGCAAATGGGATGTTCATGCCACACCAACTCTCTCTGTCTTCTATTTTGCATGTTCCTCAATTCACTGCTAATTTATTATCTGTCAGTAGTCTTGCCAAGAGTCTTACCTACAATGTAACGTTTTTTCCTTCTCACTATGTGTTTCAGGATCTGGAGTCGAGGCGGACAATTGGCAGTGGACATGAGGACAATGGCTTATACATCCTCGATTCTTCAGTTTCTTCATCTGCACACCAGTCCAGCATTAGTAGTAGTAGTAGTCAATAAAGACCAGTTAATGCTTTGGTATAATCGGCTAGGTCATGTACCCGTGTCAGTCTTAAAGCGTGTCTTTCTTGCTTTCTCTTCTGTTTCTACAGTTCCCTTTCATTGTGAAACATGTGAACTGGCAAAGCATTGTCGTTCTACTTTTCCCATTAGTAAGAATAAAAGTACTACTCCTTTTTCTATTGTGTATTCCGATGCGTGGGGCCTCGCGCCCGTGACTTGTTTGTTTGGATATCTATACTTTGTTACCTTTGTGGATGACTTTAGTGGTTGTACCTTATGCGGACCAAAGATGCTGTATTCTCTATTTTCCAAGAGTTCCATAAGATGGTTACCACTCAGTTCCATACCACTCTCAAGATTCTGCGCTTTGACAATGGGGGTGGGGAGGGGGAATACCTAGATGGGGGCCTTAAATCTTACTATGCATCTCATGGCATTGTTCATCAGACCTCGTGCCCTTCCACACCTCAACAGAATGGGACTGTTGAGAGAAAAAATCGTCACCCTTCCAAGAAGAAGGTTTCCTAGACTTTCCAACAAATAGTACGTTCATAGCTTTGATCCAAAGACCACGGGGGCGGAGGACATCTCAGACTACAGGCCCATCAGTTTGGTGGGAAGTGTCTACAAAATTATAGTTAAAGTGCTGGCCTCAAGATTTAGAGAGGTTCTGTCTCCGGTCATATCGGCCAACCAAGGAGCTTTTGTGAGAGGAAGACAGATTCTTGATGGAGTCCTCATTGCCAATGAATGTAATGACTCGAGAATCAAGTCTGGTAACGCCGGCCTCGTCTGTAAGATAGACATGGAGAAGGCCTACGATCACGTTAACTGGGCTTTCTTGGATTACTTATTGGGCAGAATGGGATTTGGGGGCAAGTGGAGGAAGTGGATATGGAAATGCATCTCTTCAGCCTCCTTCTCTATTCTCGTCAATGGCTCCCCGACGGGTTACTTTAAAAGCTCTAGAGGATTGCGACAAGGCGATCCCCTCTCCCCTTTTTTATTCATCGTGGTGACGGAAGCCCTTAGTAGGCTGATATCTAAAGCTGTGGAGTTGGGAGAGCTAGTTGGGTTTAGCACAGCTCCTGGGCTTCCAAACATATCCCATCTTCAATTTGCTGATGACACCCTCATTTTTCTTGATCCGGAGTTGTCCCAATTGAGATTTCTCGAAGGAGTCCTAGGTTGTTTTGAAGCTGTATCTGGTCTCCGGGTGAATTTGTCCAAGAGCAAACTATTCCCCATTGGAGAGGTCAGGAATATGGAGGGCATGGCAAACATCCTAAGTTGCGGCATTGACAAATTCCCTTCCACATATTTGGGCTTGCCCCTTGGGGCCGCTTACAGATCCAAGGCTCTTTGGAGGCCTGTCATTGAAAGTTTTGGGAGGAGACTAGCTAAGTGGAAATCCAAATATCTATCTAAAAGGGGTAGATTGGTGCTGATAAAAAGTACTCTCTCAAGCCTAACCATCTACTACATGTCTCTCTTCCTGATCCCGAGAAGTGTGTTACTCACTGTAGATAAGATCATGAGAGACTTCTTGTGGAAGGGATGTTCTCCGGATTACAAATTTCACTTGGTAAGATGGGACAAGGTGTGTCAGGCCAAGGTCATAGGGGGTTTGGGAATAAAGCACCTCAAATACATGAACCTGGCCCTTCTAGGCAAATGGTTATGGAGATTTGGGACAGAGGATACTAGCTTTTGGAGAAGACTCATGGTTGGCAAGTACGGGGTATCTACCCACGGTTGGAATAGTCGGGAGACCAGAAAAAACCCGTATGGGTGTAGTGCGTGGAGGGGGATTCTTAAGGTGTCTAAAGCCTTTGATAAGGGGGTTCGTTTTGAGGTTGGTGCTGGCAACAGAATCAGGTTCTGGGAAGACATCTGGAACGGAGACAATTCCTTTAAAGAAGACTACCTGGAGTTATTTTCGATTTCAGAGAAGAAAACGGGATCTATCCAAGAATTCTTCCAGAGGGAAGGGGAGTCGGAAGGGTGGAATCTAGGCTTTAGAAGGAATCTTAATGATTGGGAGATTGATCCGCTATCCAGCCTATTAACGAGATTGCAGGATACACGCCTTAGATCTTTGGTGGAGGACAGGAGAGTTTGGATATGGCACAAAGGAGGTTCTTTCACGGTAAGATCTTTTTACGAAGCTATGCAAGGTGATGAGGACGTGCCCTTTCCAGCTGCCATGGTGTGGAAATCCAAGGTCCCTACTAAAGTTGCGTTCTTCGCTTGGGAAGCGTCGCTTGACAAGATTCTTACGGTGGATCATCTGATGGCTAGAGGAATCACCATGGTCAATTATTGTTGGATGTGTAGGTCTGACGGGGAGTCAGTGGACCACCTCTTGTTGCATTGTGAGCTGGCTACGGGCATTTGGAGACATTTTTTGAGAGAATTCGGGGTTAGTTGGGTCATGCCGGCATCTCTGAAGTCTCTTCTTTTTAGCTGGATCTCTAAAGTTTTCTCAGCCAGAGGTAATGTTTTATGGAGAATGACCCCCTTAGCGATTATCTGGAGCATTTGGAGAGAGAGGAACCAGAGAGCCTTTGAAGGGAAGCAAGCGGACGTGCAGTCTATCATCCTAAATATCAAGGGTATGATGTTCATGTGGTCTAAAGCCTTCTCGGAGTGTAAGGGTTTGTTTTTTGAAGATTTTGTCTTCCGTTGGGATGCTATTTGTAATCGGGAAGGGAGTTGATCGGGTTGTATGGTTGTTTGTTTTTTTGTTTTGCTTCGCCTTTGCCTAGAGTAGGTCATCTCGACCTATAGGCTTTAGGTTGTATCTTCCTTCTGTTTTCGGCTTTCTTTTCAAGCCCTTAATAATATTTTACTTATCAAAAAAAAAAAAAATTCATCACCCTCTTGAAGTTGAGCGTGCTCTCCGGTTAGCTGGTTAAGCATGCAAGTTCCAAAACACTATTGATCTGAGTCTGTCTTATTTGCTGCGTACCTCATCAATCGTATGTCTTCTCAGGTTCTATGATTTTAGACCCCCCCCCCCCCCCATCTCTCCTGGTTCCTAACCATCCGACTTTCGTTGTTCCTCCAAAGGTCTTTGGGTGTGTCATATTCATTGTTCTTCGAGGGACAAGTTAGATCCGCGGGCCTCGAAGTGCATCCTCTTGGGGTACCCCTAATAAAAAATGGTACAAATGTTATCACCCTACTACCCGTCGTCGCTTCATCTCTATGGATGTCACCTTCGCTGAGTCCACCCCTTTCTTTGGTGAGCAGACCTCTCTTCAGGGGGAGTATGATGTTGCAGAATAGAGTGTCCCCAGCCCAATGCATGTCCCTATTCCTATGTTGGTTCCTATTTCTATGCCGGGACCTCAGTCTAGCGACAATGACACTTCTTCTACTGCAGCTGATGTGCGTGTATATGTCAGAACCAACAAGAAAGGACAGGCCACTACCTCTGCGCCTACATCTGTGAGTCTCCCCTCGGATCTAGTTCTAGGTATTGCTTCTGTCCCTGCCTCACTTCCTATTTCTATTCTTGAGCCACATGCATCTCCTACTTCTAATCACCGATATTGACTTCCCTATTGTACTTCAGAAGGGTGTACGTACTTGTACGGAACATTATATCTCACATTATGTCTCTTATCAGTCTTTGTCTCCGTCATATCAGAATTTTGTCAGTATTGCCTCCTCTGTTTCTTTGCCTTCCAGTGTTGCAGATGCACTTAGTCACCCAAAGTGGAAAGAAGCTATGCTGAATGAAGTGCAGGCTCTTGAAAAGAACAAAACATAGGAACTTGTTCAACTAACAGAGGAAAGAAAACTGTGGGGTGCAAATGGGTCTTTACAGTGAAGCATAAATCTGACGGGTTAGTCAAACGGTACAAGGCATGACTCATAGCCAATGGATTCACTCAGACATATGGGATCGACTATCATGAGACTTTTGCACCTGTGGCCAAGATGAACTCAGTCAGAGTTCTTCTATCCTTAGTTGCCAACCTGTCCTGGCCGTTGCATCAACTAGATGTGAAGAACGTCTTTCTGCATGGAGATCTAATAGAAGAGGTGTACATGAAACTATCACCTGGGTTGAAACTTGTTGTAAAGCCCTGTATGGGCTAAAGTAGTCTCCAAAGGGCATGGTTCGAGCAGTTTAGCAGTGCGATCGGATGAGTGGGCTACAAGTAGAGTCAGGCCGATCACTTGTTGTTTGTGAAGCACCAGTAGACTAGTACCATGTCACTGATCGTCTATGTTGATGACATTGTCATCACTGGGAATGATCCCAAGGAGGTAAAGTAGCTGAAGACCTTATTGTCCTCGGAGTTTGAGACAGGATTTGGGGTCACTGAAATGCTTCTCGGGGATTGAAGTTTCTCGGTCTCAAAAGGCCATCTTTATATCTCAACGGAAGTATGTATTGGACCTTCTGGATGAGATTGGGTATTTTAGAGCTCGACCAGTAGAGACTCTAATAGATTAGAACCATCGGCTGAATTTTGAGGAGGGCGACACTCTTGAGGATGTCGCTATGTTTCAGCGATTGGTTGGCAGGTTGATCTACTTGGCACACATCCGTCCGGATATTGCTTACGCTGTTAAGTGTTATCAGTCAGTTTATGCATGCACCACGGTCATCACATCTTGAGGCAACTCACAGAGTTCTTCGGTACCTCAAGGGCTCTCCAGGTCATGGAATATTGTTCGGGGTGACATGGACACTTTAGAGTGGAAGCATATACTGATGCAGATTGGGCAGGTTCAGTTACTAATGGTTGGTCTACGCTCGGATACTGTACCCTTGTTGAAGGAAACCTTGTCTCTTGGCGAAGTAAGAAGCAACCAGTTGTAGCTCGATCCAGTGCAGAGGTAGAATTTCGCTCTTTGGCACATGGTGTGTGCGAACTCCTCTGGTTGAGGAACTGGGACTCCAGGTGACAGAGCCGATGAGCCTCTATTGTAACAACAAAGCCGCCATCAGTATTGCTCACAACTCAGTCTAGCATGATAGGACCAAGCATATTGAGGTTGATCGTCACTTCATCAAAGAGAAACTTCAGTAAGGACTGATTTGTACTCTGTATGTGAGAACACATGAGCAGATTGCCGACATACTCACAAATGGGGTGAACAAGTCTATTCTTCATACCTTGACTAACAAGCTGGGCATGATGGATATCTTCACACCACCTTGAGGGGGAGTGTTGGAGTTTATGTAATACACCCACGTGAGTGTCTCAAGTGGGTTGCGTCCCATTTCCCACGTGGGTGTTGTTTTTGGGTTATCACTATTCACGTGAATTGTGCCGCGTGAATAGTGCTACGTGAATAGTGTCACGTTAATAATGCTACTCTTTTGTAGGAGTTCTCCCCATCATATATATATATACACAGTGTGTGAGAGAATGAATTAACAATTCATTCTCTCCCCTTCCCACAACTTCTCTCTCCAACCCTAATCTCCTTCTCCACCTTCTTCCGCCTCCATTACACTTTTTCCCTCTGTTCTTTACAACCTTCATCTATTGGTGACAACCTAATTTACAACACTGCTCCCCCACGCATTGGCATCTAAGAGATACCGAGAATGCAGCCACCAACACTTCCTCCACATGAAGACTATTACGATCCCAGGTAATCACTATTCCTCCCGATGTCCCAATTGCCGGAAGATCCTGCCAACCACAATCTCTAAAGGCACAAATCTCCTTGATTAGAGCTAACTCCACTTTCTCAATTTTCGTCTCCTGGATCAACACTACCGTAGCCCCCCATCTATGAATTGGGCTTTTCACCACTGCTCTCCTCTCCTTGCTGCCTAAGGTCCGGATGTTCCAAGACACAATCTTGAGCTTCGTTTATAATCATTGGTTCTCCTCCCTCTTCTACAACTACCATAGACCTGTATCTCCTCAGAATTGAACCCGCAAGTCAACCTTTGTATCTCTCTAGGTATCTTGGGTGTCCTGTCTTTTTGATTCGAACCCAAGATCAGTATATCTTCCCTTTTATCCTCGCAGACCCCATCTACCATCTTCCCTACGCCACAAGATGGCTGAAAGATACAAACTTCGTCTTCTCTATCTTCGTTGCCTAAAGGATTTCCCCGTTCACTTTCAGCAATCAATTGTTGGAGTAAGATGTCTTCGTTCCCTCTGTTTTTCTAGCAAAGTGTAGAGTAAGATAATGGAGATGTTTGGAGTGAAATGGTTTTTTCCACAATAGTGTGATGGAGCTCTTGCTTAGCTGGAATGTGGAATGTTTTGATGCTAAAAGGAAGATAGTTTAGACTTTAGAGGATGTACCTTTCAGGGTGGGTGGGGTGGGGTGTATGGAAGGAAAGAAACAAGCACATCTTCGAAGATAAATACTGCACCTCGGATGCGGTTATCAGAAGAATATAAGCCTCTATTGCACATTGGGCTATTATCCTTACGGATTTTAAGGGAATATCTTTTGTCAATTTTGTGAATAATTTGGAATCTTTGCTGTTAGGCATTAACTCAAGTAATGCATTGTATTTCTGCTAACGAACTGGCCACTCTATAACGAGTTTTTTTGGCTTTGTAAATTCCTCTTTTTTCTTTCTTTCTTTTTTTTTCTGAATGACTAGAGACAAATCTTAAGATTTGTGTGCCTTTTCGATGTGCCTAATGTTTTTTCTTTGGATACTCAAAAAAAAAAAAAAGAAGAAAGAAAGAAAAGAAAACTGATAGAGAAACGGAGAAATAATAAAAAAAGGGTGTGATTTTAAAGGTATTTCCTGCGCCAGTAGTTACTAAGGTCCCAATGAAGCAGATGTGGTAGCACTTTTGCAAGATTTGAATCTCTTTTTGATGCTTCACTAGCCCTTAAGAGGTGGAAGTTGACTCCTACAATCTCCATTGATCGTAACATGGGGTTGAGCCAAGGGATGGAGATAGCATATTATCATACTCCTAGATGTGCAGTTGATGCAGTGTTCATTAGGCAAAGATGACATAACTAGACAAGCTTCTTATGTGGCAAAACTCTATTTCCTAATCTTTTGCTTTTCTAATTGTATTTTTTTGGTTTTAATAATGATTTGTTTGTTATGGAAAACTTCCGTCCTCAAATAAACATTTTGGGATCCTGCTGGAAAGTTTTGAGTCATATGAAAGTTATTCATTTTGTAATACAGTTTCCAAATTGTTCTTTTTTCAAAATCATTGACAATAACTTCATTGGCAATTCAGGTGGCCCGCAACCTGTAGCTTTGTCCAATATTTTTTGCCTCTGTTCTTGTTTCTGTACTCCAGGTTCATGTTGACTGATTTATGTGCTCATGGAATTCTGTCGTTGGTATTGCTCAAACGATTTCTATTCTTTTTTGCTTTCTTTCTATGTTTGTGGGTCCAAGAACTCAGATCAGTTAGCTTCCGCTCTTAATGTATGATTTTCATGCTCCCTTCTCTGGATTTCCCAAGTTTCATTCCTCATATATTAACCCAAATAAATGTTCTTGATGTGACATGATTTTAACAGGGTGATGTTCTTCAGCATGGCCGGGCATTCTGTTTTCTTCCTTTGCCAGTAAGAACTGGAATGACTGTGCAAGTGAATGGTTACTTTGAGGTTTCCTCAAACCGTCGCAGCATATGGTATGGAGCGGACATGGACAGAGGTGGAAAGCTTCGTTCTGATTGGAACAGGCTTCTACTTGAAGATGTTGTTGCACCTGCTTTTGCAAGGTTGCTGCTTGGTGTGCAAGGTTTACTGGGTCCAACTAAATTGTACTATTCTTTGTGGCCCAGTGGTTCTTTCGAAGAGCCATGGAACCTTTTAGTGGAGCAGATTTACAGAAGCATTGGTAATTCTCCAGTCTTATACTCAGATCTTGAAGGAGGAAAATGGGTATCGCCAACCGAAGCATTTCTTCATGATGAGGATTATACTAAAAGTAAGGAACTTGGTGAGGCCCTTGTACTGTTAGGATTACCCATTGTTCATTTGCCTAATCCCCTGATTAACATGCTCTTGAAATACGCTTCTAGTTTTCAGCAAAGAGTGGTTTGTCCTGCTACAGTACGGCGTTTCCTTAAGGAAAGCGAAACCCTGATTACAGCAAGCAGATTCTACAAATTAGTTTTGTTGGAATATTGTCTCCACGATCTGATCGATGCTGATGTTGGTAGACATGTAAATGGCCTGCCTTTGCTGCCTTTAGCAAGTGGTGAGTTTGGATCCTTTTCTGAAGCCTCAAAAGGGATTTCTTATTTTATCTGCAATGAACTTGAATACATGCTACTTCACAAAATTCCTGATAGAATAATTGATCGCAATATTCCTCCCAACATGCTGGCTAGACTTTCAGCTGTTGCGAAGTCTTCAAAGGCCAATGTTCTGTTCTTCAATGTTCAATGCTTCCTTCAGTTATTCCCTAGATTTGTCCCCGCCGATTGGAAATATAGAAGCAGCGTTCTTTGGGACCCGGAATCTAGTCCTAACCATCCAGCAGTATCATGGTTTGTGCTTTTTTGGCAGTACCTTCGGGATCAGTGTGACAGTTTGTCTATATTTGGTGATTGGCCCATCTTGCCATCCACATCAGGGCATCTCTATAGAGCTTCACAACACTCAAAATTGATTGATGCAGAAAAGTTGTCTAATACAATGAAGGATCTCCTTGCTAAGATTGGCTGCAAGATACTAAATCCTAATTATGGGATCGAACATCGGGAATTATCGCATTATGTGTACAATGCTAATGGGGCAAGTGTTTTGGATGCAATTTTTGATGTTCTTTCTTTAAATGAGGACCTTGTGGAAACATATCATAATTTTGGAATGGATGAGAAGAATGAGCTTCGGCAGTTTCTTCTCGACCCAAAGTGGTATGTTGGAGACTGTATAACTGATTCCCAAATACAAAACTGCAAAAGGTTACCCATTTATAAAGTCTACGGTGGAGGATCTACTCATACTTTACTTTTTTCTGATTTAAAAAATCCTCAAAAGTACTTACCACCTTTGGATGTTCCCGAGTACTTCCTGGGAGGTGAGTTCATTAGCTGCTTATCTAGTAATGAAGAAGGCATTTTAATAAGATATTATGGAATTGAGCGAATGGGGAAGACATGTTTCTATAAAAAACAGGTGTTGAACAGAATTAGTGAGTTGCAACCAGAGGTTCGTGATGCAATCATGCTCTCTATTCTCCGAGATCTACCTCAATTGTGTGTGGAGGATGCATCTCTGAGAGATGCTTTGAGAAAATTGGAATTTGTTCCAACCCTTAGCGGTGCTTTAAAGTGTCCCCAGATGCTATATGATCCTCGTAATGAAGAATTATATGCCCTTCTAGAAGATTCTGACACTTTCCCATGTGGTGTATTTCAAAAATCTGGTGTTTTAGACATGCTACAAGGTTTGGGCCTTAGGACATCTGTGTCTCCTGAAACAATCATACAAAGTGCTCGCCATGTTGAATTGTTGAGGCATAAGGATCAAGAAAAGGCATATTCAAGAGGCAAGGTGCTTCTCTCCTACCTAGAAGTAAATGCGATGAAGTGGTTGTTAAATCCACCAAACAATGGTCAAAGAATGACGAACAGAATGTTCTCACGAGTTGCCACTGCATTTAAGCCTTGTAATTTGGAATACGATCTTGAAAAGTTCTGGAACGATCTGAGAATGATTTGCTGGTGCCCGGTTCTGGTTGATGCTCCCTATCCAGCTTTACCATGGCCTTCAGTATCATCTATGGTTGCTCCTCCAAAGCTGGTCGGATTACAAAAAGATTTGTGGCTTGTTTCAGCAAGCATGCGTATACTGGATGGTGAATGCTCATCAACAGCCTTGTCATTTGGCTTGGGTTGGTCTTCTCCACCTGGCGGAAGTGTTATTGCTGCCCAACTACTTGAGCTTGGGAAGAATAATGAGCTTGTAACAGATCAGGTGCTTCGACAGGAATTAACCCTTGCAATGCCAAGGATATACTCTATATTGATGGGCATGATTGGTTCAGATGAAATGGACATTGTAAAGGTTGTTCTAGAAGGGTGCCGCTGGATTTGGGTGGGAGATGGATTTGCAATCTCGGATGAGGTTGTCCTTAACGGTCCTCTTCATTTGGCTCCTTACATACGTGTAATTCCTGTAGATTTAGCAGTTTTCAGGGCATTATTTTTGGAGCTTGGTATACGAGAATTCTTGAAGGCTACAGATTATGCTAATATTCTTTCTAGCATGGCTACAAGAAAAGGTTGCATTCCCCTGGATGCACAAGAACTCAGAGCAGCGGTGCTGATTGTGCAGCATCTTGCCGATGTTCATTTTCAGGATCAGCAGATTCAACTCTATTTGCCAGATGTGTCATCCAGACTGTTTCCTTCCACCAGTCTAGTTTACAATGATGCTCCATGGTTGCTTAACTCTGGAGACCCTGAGGATGCCTTTGCGAATGCATCTACTGGAGCTTTGAGTGCAAAGAGAACTGTTCACAAATTTGTTCATGGAAACATTTCAAATGATGTTGCAGAGAAAGTTGGTGTGCGTTCGCTTCGTAGGATATTGCTAGCTGAGAGTGCTGACTCAATGAATTTGAGTTTGTCTGGGGCTGCTGAAGCTTTTGGGCAGCATGAAGCCTTGACGACCAGACTTAAACATATAGTTGAAATGTATGCAGATGGACCTGGAATTCTCTTTGAGCTGGTGCAAAATGCAGAGGATGCAGGAGCTTCCGAGGTGATATTTCTATTGGATAAAACTCAGTATGGGACTTCATCTGTTCTTTCTCCTGAAATGGCGGATTGGCAGGGCCCTGCTCTGTATTGTTTCAACAGTTCTGTTTTCAGTCCACAAGATCTTTATGCAATCTCACGAATTGGTCAAGATAGCAAGCTTGATAAGCCCTTTGCAATTGGAAGGTTTGGGCTTGGCTTCAACTGTGTCTATCATTTTACAGACATCCCTGCTTTTGTTTCTGGGGAAAACATTGTGATGTTTGATCCTCATGCGTGTAATCTGCCTGGGATCTCTCCATCCCACCCGGGTCTGAGAATTAAATTTGTTGGGAGAAGGATTTTAGAGCAATTTCCTGATCAATTTTCTCCTTTCTTACACTTCGGATGTGACTTGCAGCATCCATTTCCTGGCACCCTCTTTCGCTTCCCCCTCAGGAGTGGAAGTGCCGCTTCCCGAAGCCAAATAAAAAAAGAGAAGTATGCACCTGAAGATGTTCTATCACTTTTCTCTTCTTTCTCCAAAGTTGTGCCTGAGGCCCTGCTGTTTCTTCGCAATGTGAAAAATATCTCCATTTTCGTGAAGGATGGGGTTGGTCATGACATGCAACTTCTTCACCGTGTTCAGAGGCACCACATTAGTGAGCCTGAAACCAAAACCCATTCACTGCATGCTATGCTTTGCTTTATTCATGGAAATCAGCAGAGCGGAATGGATAAGGATCAGTTCCTTAACAAATTGAGTAAAATCACAGATAATGATTTGCCATGGAATTGTCAGAAGATTGCGGTGACAGAAAGAAACTCCTCGGGCGATCAGTCACATTTTTGGATGATGAGTGAATGTTTAGGGGGTGGACGCGCTAAGAAGAAATCTGTAGCTCTGGAGAACAGGTCTCATAATTTCATTCCCTGGGCCTGTGTTGCTGCTTACTTGCACTCTGTTCATTTGAAAGGCATAAAGGAATTGAGCGATAGCCAGATCAGTGAAGGAGAACCTAATAGTAATAGTCCTGATATCTTTCAACTTCCTCCCGATTCCATGCAAGATAGGAGGGACTTCGAGGGCCGAGCCTTTTGCTTTTTACCTCTGCCAATTAGTACAGGTCTTCCAACACATGTTAATGCATATTTTGAGTTGTCGTCAAACCGAAGGGATATTTGGTTTGGCAATGACATGGTGGGGGGTGGAAAAGTACGGTCAGACTGGAATATTTATGTCCTTGAAGATGTTGTTGCTCCTGCGTATGGTCGCTTGCTTGAAAAGGTTGCATTGGAGGTTGGTCCATGTGATCTGTTCTCTTCATTTTGGCCTACAACGACCACAATTGAACCATGGGCATCCATGGTGCGGAAACTCTATATGTCTATTGCTGACCTTGGTCTCCGTGTCTTATATACAAAAGCTAGAGGGGGCCAGTGGATCTCAACGAAACAAGCTATTTTTCCTGATTTTTGTTTTCCCAAGGCACATGAGCTTGTAGAAGCATTATCAGATGCCGGTCTGCCTCTGACCATTGTTTCTAAGCCAGTGGTAGAGAGATTTATGGAGGCTTGCCCATCACTACATTACTTGACACCTCATTTGCTAAGGACCCTATTGATTCGACGTAAACGTAGATTTAAGAACAAGGATGCAATGATTTTGACACTTGAATACTGCTTATGTGACATAAAAGGACCCGTCCACTCTGATAGTTTGCATGGTTTACCCTTGGTTCCTCTTGCCAACGGTTTGTTTACAACATTCAACAAGAGGGGAGAGGGTGAGAGAATATTTGTTACAAGTGAAAATGAGTATGGCCTTCTCAAGGACTTGGTTCCACATCTTCTTGTAGACCACAGTATTCCAGGAGTTCACAGGAAGCTATATGACATAGCCCAACATGGGGATTCGAACGTCTCCTTGCTGACATGCCATTTGCTTGAGGAGCTCTTTCCCAGGTTACTGCCGGCAGAGTGGCAGAATTCTAAACAGGTATCTTGGACCCCAGGTCATCAAGGTCAACCAAGTTTAGAATGGATGGGACTGCTATGGAGCTATTTGAAGTCATCTTGTGATGACCTTTCAATGTTCTCTAAGTGGCCTATTTTGCCAGTTAGGAACAATTGCCTTTTGCAGCTCGTCAGAAATGCGAACGTGATTAAAGATGATGGGTGGAGTGAGAACATGTTATCGTTGTTGCAGAAACTAGGATGCTTCTTCTTGAGGTTTGATCTTCCAGTAGATCATCCGCAATTGAAGAATTTTGTACAAGATCCGACTGCAACTGGCATCTTAAATGCTTTACTGGCAGTTTCTGGTGCGCTACATGATATCGAGAGACTGTTTGGTGATGCATCAGAAGGAGAACTGCATGAACTTCGTAGTTTCATTCTCCAGTCCAAGTGGTTCTGTGGGGACCAGATGGACTGTAGGCACATTGATTTGATCAAGCAGCTCCCTATGTTTGAGTCATACAGAAGTAGAAAACTTATCAGTTTGAGTAAATCTGCCAAATGGATTAAACCAGAAGGTGTACGCGAGGATCTTTTGGATGAGGCCTTTGTTCGCACAGAATCAGAAAAAGAGAAATCCATTCTAAGAAGTTATCTAGAGATTAGAGAACCTACAAGGGCTGAATTTTACAAAGATTATGTACTCAATCGCATGTCAGAATTCCTTTCACAGCCAGAAACTCTTTCTGCCATTTTACATGATGTAAGGCTTTTGATTGAAGAAGACACTTCCATTAAAACTGTGCTCCTGCAAACTCCATTTGTCTTAGCAGCCAATGGATCCTGGCAATATCCTTCCAGGTGAGATATTTATTTATTTCTTCCTCATCCACAGTTCTCAGATTTTGAGGTTGCTATGGTATATAGAATTCCTGACCTGAAATTTCATTAGGCTTAACTAAAATCCATTCATGCCATGTTGGTAATAGACTCTTCTTACCCTAATCTTTGAAAATCAAAATTATTGAACTGGTAGATATGATCCTTCAATCCTCTTCTCTCTCATCATTCTTAACTCGTCTCTGTGAATCCAGCTTATCGGCTACATTGTCATGGAAAAGAAAAAATCAACCTTAATTTCACTAACAATCCATACCAAGATCTGTTGAATGTTTCAGTAAGATATACAGTCTTTTTTTTTTATAAGGGTCAGTATTACAATCTTCATTTGTACAAATCTAGGATACCAGTGGTTCTCCCCTTCCTCATATATGCTTATTGCGATTTCTTAGAGGCTTCGATGTATTTCCAAACCTTTGTTAGCAATTCAGCAGACGAAAATAAATTAGGGGAAAAATTGGAGTATAATTTGGTTACATTAAAAAAGTGGATATGCAAAGCGGCGGCTTACTTCTAGGGATCGGCCAATCCCGAGCTTCATAGTTTCAGATTTGAAGACTTTGTGTGTCGGTGGGATCGGCTGATCTCATAATTGTAGCTTTTCATGCTAGTTTTTTTGGTGGCCTGTTTTGCCTTGCTTTGTTTCGCCTCGTTCGTTGTAGGCGGTCCTTGTATATCTTTTAGGGGCCCCCTCAGCCCCGTTTAATATATCTCTTTTACCAATCAAAAAAAAAAGTGTATATGCAAAAATTGGGGAGATAAATTCTTGTTTTATACGGCTTTGTTATAAAAGTATGAGACTAAATATTGGCACACAGACATTTATAGTTATGTAATAAAATTATTTAACAATGAGGAAAGTATAGGGGTAAAGAAGTCATTTAGCCCTGAGTAGCACATGATTGTTTATTCATATATACCTAAACTTATAAGGTGACGAAAGTTTTACTATTGTTTTTTCGAAGTAACAAGCGAAACAAAATTATAATTAAAGATCATCCTCCTTCCCTTGCCAAGGGGTGGGACTCATCATTGACCAATCCCAATAAGAAGACCTTTTATGCTTAACATGTCCCATCTAAACTTGAAACCCGTAAGGTTCCTACCAAAGTGTACAGGATTAGGGAAAATATTCCCTTATAAAACATGAAAAAGAACAAAAGATAACTAAAGAGGTGGCATCCTAAACAAAAATACTCAAGGGTCTGCATCTTTGAATAGTAAGAGCTCCCAATTATCAACAAAGTCCTTGTATTGGATGCTTTGAAATTGTTTCAAGATAGCTGTGATCATACTTCCAATATAAAGGCAAAATCTTGTTTTCTGACACTGGTCTTTAAAAATGTGGTTGTTACACTTCTTCCAAATACACCAACAGATGGCCAAAGGAATGATCTTCCAAAGGATCTTACCCCTGTATCCAAACACTCCCTCTGGCCAGGAGTTGAAAACATCCTCTTTGTCCTTGAAAAATCATCGAAGAGTCCAAAAAGAGAAAGAAAATGCTCCACACCACTTGAGCAACCTTGTAATGGATAAATAGGTTGGTGGCATCCTCCTCATTGTCCTTGCACATGATGCACCTATTTGGGATTGCCATATTCTGATGAATAAGGTGGTGTACTATTAGTAGTTTATCTAGACCTGCTATCAATACGAAGGCCTCTGTTGTAGGCGGAATAGGATTTCCCTACACTGACACAACTGGGTGCTTCTCACCATTTAAACTAGCCAACATGTCCTAGAAAAACCTCACTGCAAAGAGACCTCTAGACTCCTTCCAGACCCCAACCATATTCAGAGTCCCCCAAAATTTGATTGTCTTGGAGGCACTTCATAAGATTAGTGCACTCTTCTAATTCTCTGTCCAGCTGTTTTCTTCTGAAATACAGGGAACCATACAATCTCCTCATTCCTCACAAAATAATGCTTCACTTGTAGGTCTTTAACATGGATCGACTTACCCAAGCAAGGACACAACTCCCACAAGGTGCCAATCTCACCCCACTCATCTTCCCAAAATCTAACCTGATCACCATTCTCCCCCACATAGGACACACCCTTAGTAAAATCATCACATGTCTTCATGATCCCTTTCCATTTTCCAATGTACCAATTCCAAGGGAAAACCCTGTATTTTTTAGCAATAACTTGCTTCCAGCTCTCATTCTTGCTAAATCTCCAAAACCATTTATCTGGGAGAGCACTTTTCATCAATTTCAATTGTCTCAATCTGACCCCCATACTTTTTGGGCTTGCTAACAAGTTTCCAATTCACCAAGTGAAACCTTTTTTTGACACCCTTGCCTCTCCATAAAAAATCTCTGCGCAATTTCTCCAATTGCTTAGCGATGGAGTATTGTATTTTAAATAAGGACATGGAGTGACCCGATAGAATCGACAAACTGCTCTTAATCAGGGTGATTCTTCTCCCAAAAGACAACACACTTTGCTTCCAACATGTTAACTTCCATTCTTTCAATGATTAGAGTCTAGATTCTCTTGAAAATAGAACGAGCACCCAAAGGAAGACCAGGATATAATATTGGTATACTCCCAAGTCTGCATCTCAAACGTTCAACACATTCCTTAAAGCTGTTCTTTTCATCCTTTACAATACCTATAAGCATGCTTTCGCTTAGATCAACTCTAAGCCCCGAAACAGCTTCAAAACACTGAAGTACTCCCTGAAGATTTGACGCCTCTTCTTTGTGACATCGATGAAGACAATGGCATCATCATCGAATTGAAGTTGCGAGGTCACAAGGGCTTTCTCTCCCGCCATGAATCCCGAGCTTAGTCTAGTCACCTCTTTTTTACATAGGAGTTTCCTTAATGAATTAGCCACCAATATGAACAAAAGGGGAGATAGGGGATCCTCTTGCCTCAATCCTCTATAACTACCAAAACATACCTTTTGATGATCAATTTATGAGAACAGAGAAGAAGCTATCAGGATACATTCTAGTTTCCACCTTCTCCAGGTAGTCTTAAATCTCATCCTTTGCATAACATACTCGAGGAAGCTTGTTTCTACATGATAATGGGCCTTCTCTAAGTCAGTCTTACATATTGCCCCCTTTCTTCCCTCGTGATGGCTGGAGTCAATACACTCACTTGCTATTAAGACCCCTTCCAGAATTTGACTTCCCTTTACAAAAGCACTGCTTCAATTAGTTTATCCATCACCCCCTTCAAACGAGACACAATCACCTTATCCACTATCTTGTAGATGCTATTGACAAGACTAATAAGCCGAAAATCTCTAAGTTCTTCTGCCCTTTCAAGTTTAGGAAAAAAAGTGGAGTGTTGGATCCTTTATCCCATTTGCTCTCTCATGGAACTCGAAGAATACCTTCATAAGATCCTCCTTTATGGTGGTTCAATAGACCTTGTATTAAATTTTGTAAATTTCACTAAATATTTCCCCTTCCTAGTAAACCGAAATGTGTTACATGGACTCTTCTAAATGAGGGAAGTGTGCTTGTCGGACACATGTGGACACATATCCGGACACGGACTCGTCTACCAAAAAAATCCTACCAAAATCTAAGATTTGGCAAAAATCCTACCAAAATATAAGATTTGGTGAAAATCCTACCAAGAAAATCCCGATATTTTGCCACAGACTCCTTGCCACGTGTGGAAGGTGTACACACGTACCCCCGGGGGACTACTCGGGTGCTCTTAGAGGCCCGAATACCCTCGGAAGTCAATAATAATTAAAATATTCAGCCGAGTCCCTGAATCCTATTTTTTGGGGTTTGCAGAGTCCGACATCTCATATCCGTGTTGGATTCCAACACGTGTTCGCATCCATGCAACGCATAAATCAACTAACATTTCAGTTTTGCATAACCTCGGACGACATTACTATTCATTTTGTCGAAATTTCAATGAACAATGTTTTTGGTTCGAAAATTTGAAATTGCAAAAGATATTTTGCATAATTACGATTATTTTGTCGAAAATTTCGACAAAAAGGAAAAAGAAAAAAACTCAAATTTGAGCTTGTTTGGGGTACTCAAATCAAATGACTAGAATCACCAATTATGATGATTTTGGTGTAGGATAGGTATACAAAGGGGTGGGCTAAACATTCATGGGGCTAATGTGCTTGACAGAGTGTGTTGTGTGGCATTTTAAGGGGTGGACATCAAATGTTTTTGGTACTACCATATGTACCTATTCTATATCTCTCTTTTTCTATTTTTTCGGTGCTACTGCATGGCATTCGTGCAGCCTAGCAATACCATTGGGAAATCTGTACCTTGTCTACATCAATTTCCCCCTATTAATATTTAATAATATGTGTTGTTGGGAATTGGGACATTTATAAATAAGTATTGTTTGGATTTTATAAATCTACGTCGTTACATGGTTCTTGAGAGTCACATCACATGAACCTCGATGTCCATTTGATGTTGTGAATTGTGGACCTTAGAGATGTTAATAAGTTGTTGTAGACCTTGCCAATTGATATAATTAATTTTAAAAGAAAGGCTCGACCCTATGATATTCGTCCAATATAGCAATTATGTGACATTAACCAATATAGCAACTACATATATGAGCTAGCAGAGACGGACCTCATACAAAGTTTGGTGTGACCCCCCCTTAAATGCCACATGGCATACACTTTCTATGTGGTTGTGTTTTCAAATGTGTAATTGTGTATCATCTACTTTTTAAATTTGATATAATATACTTAATGTGACATGATTTAGTGATTATAATCATTTCATGTGCAATTTCAGTTGTCTTTTACTATTAGGCTTTCAGATACCTACTTCGGCAAGTAATAAAACACTATGAACATTCATTTCCACACTTCATATGGTTGTGTATTACAGTTTTATGATTTATGAGTGTGTTTTCATGCTTGTTTATCATTTCCTAAAGTTTCAACAAAGTTTTCTCTAATATTTCCATTATTTTTCCCTAAAAAATGCATTTTTTCCACATTGCGTTGATTTTTTTTCTGAATAGTTCCCTTTCTCGGGAGGTCGAAATATACCACCACATCGAAAATTTAATATGTATCGACCCAAGGGCCCACTACCCACTGCCAACAGGCCTTAATGTTCAACCCAATAAACTTTGCTGATAGACATATCTCAATTGGACCAAGGGTCCACTACCAACCCAATTTAATATTCCTCATGAAAGCCACCCTACCGACCCGACCTAACACTTGAAATTTGCCCATTGAAATCCTCAATTACCTATTTATAAAGGGAACACCTTGAGTGGGTTGCGACAAATTGTTGGTTTGCTTTATATTAGTTAGGAATTCTATTCAAAAATTTTCCTTGCACGTTAAAGCTACCAAATAAAGCAACTATATGTTTTATGGACTTTAAGGGTCTTATAGTCTTTATGTAAAGGTTATCAAGCAATAAAAGGAGAGATAGACATGGGTTGCTCACTCCCTCCCTATATTTTGTCTTTAAAAAGCGAGTGGGCATGTTTTTGGGAAAGTAGGTCTTTCTTTTCTCTTATATTTTTTTAAAGCTTATAACTTCCAACTCATATATCGGTTTCATTAAAAAATGGACCCATTAGAAAGCTCTTACCCAAATACTGTACTCGTTAACTATTTTTATCTAATAATAAAATTTTATATTTTACCTAAATTAAAATTTGTATAACTTTCTTTGATAAGTAAATAAATTTTTATGGAAGAAAGGGCCTATTATAAATGGAAAAAGGTAAAAGTTAGAGAGGAAGGCTCTCAATAATTAAACAAAAATGTGCAAAGCCAGAAGGCAATCTAAGACCACGTAAAATTTCCTCTCATTTAATTACAAAATCCTCAAATCTTAAACCTTTTAACTCTTCGATGATGGACGACCAAACAAACATCAAGGCTTTAATCTTCAAAACTATGGATCTATCTCCTCCACCTTATCTTTAAGAATACATTGAACTTCTTTCCAAATAGCGAACAAAGGGCAAACAGAGGCAATCTTCGAAGAGTATGCCTGCGGGAAGCGAATGCGCCTCAAAAGACCAATTGGAAAAGAGCTCGTAAGCATTATTAAGAACAATCCAACAAATCCCAAAAAGGTTCAAGAACTCATGCTACACCCAACTAGTGAAAGGGCAATGGATAAAGTAGATAGTCCACTCACTCTTTACTAGACTTGCATAGGAGACAAATGTTGGGCATGATCATCGCCTACTGATTAGATGATCCATCGTGAGAATCTTGTCGTGCATTGCCATCCAAACGAAGAAAGCAACCTTTGGTACTAACGAGACATCCTGTGCATGGTTCAAAGTCTTCTCGTCTCAGAGTGTCTCCGCTGAAACGTCTCAGTCTCGGGGGTGACTCGAACAATGTATTAGGGGTTTGTTTTGTACTGGCTTAGTCGACGTCTTGGTTTTTCAATTGACTGAGACGTACCTCGAGATTGAGATTTTAAACAATGATCCTGTGTAACTTGAAGATAGGATTGAATTAAGTTTCCAATTTTGAGGCTCAAGTTTGGGCAATGTGAAGATTATTTTCCAGCTTTGAGGCTCATTTTGGGCAATGTGATTCTGTCCAATTCTATCCCTTCTCATTATTGCTTCTAATTTTTTTTCTTCTAGTTAAGCTAAAAACACTCCTTATACGTAATAATCCATGTAACATCTTTTTCACCCATGAGAAACCCTCAAGCTTTGTATCCTTAATCCTATAAACCTTAGTCAACCTCCACTTATATGCTCTTGCAATGTAATAACGAGATGGTTATTTCCCATTTTTTTATCGTGAAGACGTCGATATGAGTGTTGTAACTAAAATGTAAATAAAAGGTTTAAATGATTAAACTTGATTGATGATAAATAGTTAAAGTTGAGTATGAGATTTGAAATTAAGTAGAAGGCAAAAGACAAAATAAGAGAAAACCTAGATCTATAGTAAAGGGTTTTGAGATGGGAAGAGGAAGGAAAAGAATAGAGAGAAGAGGAAGTCGAACTTAAAAATACACCAGTAGACCCTCGTAATTATTATATAATAATAATACTAATGCTATAATAAAGGTACAAATAGAAAAATACCCATGTGTTACATTAATACTCCCCCTCAAGCTGCAACATATATATCATATATGCTCAGCTTGGAACATAAGAAATCATTCTTCGTACTTACTCAATGCCTTGGTAAATAGATTAGCTAAATGATGTTTTGACTTCTCATACGAAGCACATATGTCATTATTTTCAACTTTCTCTTTGATGAAGTGGCAATTGACTTTAATATGCTTGGTCCTCTCATGAAAACATGATTAGAAGCAATATGGAGAACCAATTAATTATCACAAAACAAAGGAATAGGGAGAGCAACTGCAAATCATATCTCCTAGAGAAGATTCTCCAACCATGTCAACTCACAAGTAGTGTGAGTAATAACCCGATACTCAGCTTCTGTGCTAGACTGAGCCACCACACTCTATATCTTACTCTGCCACTACACAAGGTTCCCATCAAGGAATGTGCAATATCCTGTGGTAGATCTCTTATCAGATGATGAGCCAACCTAATCAGCATTTGCATAGCCCTCAACACGTACATGACTATGCGTCTTGTATAACAAACCATGGCCAGGAGTTCCCTTAAGATATCTTAGAACACAAATCACAACATCCCAATGTGGGATCTGATGCTCTTGCATGTCACTTGGAAGTAGTCATCCACAAAAGTAGCAAAGTACATAAAACCATTGTATGAAGGTATCCTAGTTGTGCCCTAATCATTGGAATAAATAACTGAAAAATGATTAGACACGATTATGAAGCCTAAATGGAAAAGAGACATGGTGATGCTTACTAAGTTGACATGACTCACAATCCAAAGACGGTAATTAACTCAAAGTAGGAACTAAAATCTTCAAATTATGTTGTGACGGATAATCGGGGCATGCCACTAGTGAAGAGAAAGTGTGGTCTGAGGAGCAGAATTCTGAGGACCACCACCACCATCAATATAGTAAAGACCATCGTCTTCATGACCTCCACCAATCATCTTCTTTATCTTAGATCCTGAAAGATAGAAGTAATGATAAAAGGTAACTGAACGATTAAGAGATTTGGTAAGTTTACCCATAAATATGAAATTAAAAGGAAATTTAGGTATGCATAAGACAGAAGATAATGAAAGAGAGGAATGAGGATATGCAGTGGCAGACACTTCAGATGTAGTGTCATCGACAAGAGTAAGACACCGTGTGGAGTTGGGGTGCTAGCCATATGGTTTCAGGCACCAGAATCAATAATCCATGGAGAACTATTTAGACACTTCAGATGTAGTGTCATCAACGAGAGGAAGACACCAAGTGGAATTGGGGTGCTAGCCATATGGTTTCAGGCACCAGAATCAATAATCCATGGAGAACTAGTAAAAGCAACACAAGATAAATGTGGCAGTAGAGCTGGAGGAAGCAACGGATTGTTGGGCTTTCATCAACTTGTCATATTCTTCTTGGGAAATAGCAATAGTCGCAGACATGCTAGGCAATGAAGGGACTGTATAGTTTGGTGTATAGCCTCAACACATATCGGAGGTGTGATTATCACAATCACAATGACTATACATACGAGTATCGCATCCTCTACTTTGGCCTCCCCTTGAGACTACCAACTCCATGACCTTTGCCACATGCCCACATGTTTGACCACCATGACTGGTAAAGGTACTCTCTCTGAGACAGGAAAATTCTCCGAAGCTACAAGGCAGAATTATCAGTTGCGGTGGCACTAGTAGCAGAGAGGGAGACACCCTAAAGGCGAGAGTAAACTTTCGTCAACGATAGGAGCTCTTTGCTAGTAAGGATTTGAGTTCACACAGTCTCAAATTTTGCCTTTAGGCTAGAAAGAAATTTCATAACTTGATACTCTCATTGTCTTCGTTGGATCTCCGAATTAGTAGTAATCGATTGATATACGTTCAACTCATTGTTTAATACTTGCATGCAGATGTAATATTCACCAAGACTTATCAGCTTGTTGTAGAGTAAAAAATTCTTGAAACAGTCGAATAACTAAGTTTCCCTCTAGTTGTGAAGAAAACTACTAGAAATTTAGACTAAGCTACATAATTACTTCCATTAAGTTTTAATGGAAGTCATCGAAGACATAAGTATCTAAGAAAAAGACAACAGATTAGGTTTGGATTCCATCACTAGTCGCCAGGTCACAAACACCTATACTCAGTCCAAAAACTCTACTCCTGCGATAAATTTTGGAGAGCCCAAGATAGAAATCTGAACACCTACGATGAGAGAAATTTAAACACTTGCGATTTGCTCTAAAAAGTTCGAGAAAGGAATTGATGCCTGTGAATCTGTGATTTACTCACAGCAAACCTTAGGAAAAGTGCCTCAGTGACCTTGGGAAACATTTCATATTCATTCCTCGACAAACATGTTACAATAAAATTGAGAAATTGTCACAACAGACCTGTTACGACATTATAGGAACCTGTGATTTTCCTTATAGACAAAATACAACCATACTACAACAATTTCTCATCTACGGTATGCACATACACAGAAAGGCCAAGGTTATCCCTTCAAATCTGCATGAATGACCTCTTGTACATCCACACAGAGTATAGGTGGTAGGAACCACAAGAAAAGGGAAAAAAGAGACAAAAGAATGGGAAAACCTAGGGTTTCACGACTAGACCCTAAGTTATTATTTCTCATCACAAAGAAGGAAAGAAAAATAGAAGAGTAGGAAAAAACAAGAAGAAAAGAAAAACCCTAGTTAATGGATCATATGCTCTGAAATCATGTAAAATAAATTAGGATTTTGAGATGGGATGAGGAAGGAGAAGAATAGAGAGAGAGAGAAGAGGAAGTCTAACTAGTGTCTTAAAATTACACTAGTCGACCCTCACAGTTATTATATATACTAATGTTGTAATAAAAGTAAGTAGGAAAGTGTGGGTTGTGGTTGACTCTCAAATCATATTTAGCAGTTAGCACTAACTGTGCATGTGCCCAGAGTGCAAATAACAAAGATAAAGGTGGTTGTAAATGAATGGAAATGAGGTCTTTGATGGCAGTAAATAATTGAAGGGCAATGTATGCCAATGACCTAAGGAGCTGATGAGTTGTATGTTGATGATGTTTGAAGGATGATTGTAGTTTTGTAGTTGGTTTGTGTGGTTGTGGCATAGCCTTGACCTCTTCATGGTGAGCGTTTGTACAGCCGCGCAGCGTGATAACCTTGACTTGGCTAGACAAATAACTGTTGAGATTCAATTTCCTAGATGGATTGGTTTCTGTTCCTATTGGGAACCGCTATCTTAATCAAGAATTTTGGTTAATTAACCTTGCCAAGATCTTCCTTATTTTCTACTATTAGGGTGCCTTCAGAATTTACTCATTTGTCACTGGCCATGTGTCATAGTCAGGTTGGCTTGCCTTATTTTGCTGTTTTGTTCCTTAGGTGTTGATATCTATCCATTTAATGCTTTAGATTCCCCTTTGGATGATCATCTGAGTTTGTCCCATGGTGACGTGTCGTAATCTAAGCCTTTGATCTAAAGAACTTAATCAAAGGTCATGGTTATCCTTTGACTTACTGACCATTTCTTTTGACACTTTATCCTCTGACAAAGCCTATGTGCCAAATTTAGGCATAATCATCGAGAAGTTGTTCGGTATCCCAAATCTAATATCCAAGTATCGACCAAAGATTGGAAACCAGGGAGAATGTCAACATACCTGGGGACAACTTGAAAGTCAGTGATCTGGAGTAAAATTCTACCAAAATGTGTTTTCTGCTAATGTAGGCAAGGATTGCAGTGATGCTGATATCACACTCACTTGGAATAGTCCTAATGGGAAATGTAGTCATCATCATCAAAACCTTACCCAACTATTTTGAAGTTGGCCACATGAATCTTGTTCCGCTATTTCTCCCTATTTAGGCAAGAGTTCAATCCTACCCCAAGAAGAAAGTGCCTCTTCCATGGCACCAATCTCCTTTCTAATCTTTCAATATCTGGTTTCAAATATTCTTGAAATTGATCTCACCACAAAAAGCAAGGCCGAGATAAGATTCAGAGATAGGGAGTCTACCCAACAAGCAACCTTAGCACATTCTTTAAAAATTCCAATTTTTATCTTCCCAATACGTATCACTTGGGTCTTAACTAAGAATTTCAGTTCTTGTAGTAGAGGCAGCTCTGTTTTTCTGCATGGACTTTATTAGCAGTTATTTGTGGTCTATTGTTCCTCAACTAAATATAAAAGCAATCAGGGGCTATTCTTCTCTAATTTTTCTCCTTCTTCTTCACGTCTTTTTTCTTCTATCTATCCTTGTCAATTTTAATATGAGAGAAAGTTTTGTAGAAATGAATTATAAGGAGTGTTTGTGGGTTGTGTGGGTTACTTTTGCACGATTGTCTTCTTCTTCCACTTTTACATCCTTACAATCCACAACAAATACCTCGTCATGGTCGCCTTCATAGGTTTATAGCACAAGATGTACTGTTTGGATTGTTATTACATGTATTTACTCTAAAATCTATTTTTTGCAGGCTTTATGATCCTCGTGTTCCTGGGCTACAAAAGGTGCTGCACAGAGAAGCTTTCTTCCCTTGTGACAAGTTCTTAGATACTGAAATTCTTGAGACTTTAGTTAGCCTGGGGCTTAAGAGAACCATGGGATTGACTGGTTTGCTTGATAGTGCTAGGTCAGTTTCTATGTTGCATGATTCAGGGGATATAGAAGCATTCAATTATGGAAGGAGGTTACTTGTTTGTCTAGGTGCTTTAGGATGCAGCCTCTCTGAAGGGGAACGAGAATGCAATTGTGATGAAACTAGTAATCCTAAGTTATATCGCAAAAATAGTGATTTTGTTGATGGTGATGCAGAGGATGCGCACTCTCCAATGACATGCAAAGAGAACTGCTGCAATTGGGATCTGGACGTTCGTTCTTGTATGGGTGATGACATTATCCATCACGAACCAGATGAAGAGTTTTGGTTAGAAATGAAAGCCATTGCGTGGTGTCCTGTTTGTGTTGATCCACCCCTACAAGGACTTCCATGGTTCATATCCAACCATCGAGTAGCAGCTCCAAGCATTGTGAGACCTAAATCACAAATGTGGATGGTATCATCTATGATGCGCATACTAGATGGAGAATGTTGCTCAATGTACCTACAACGTAAACTAGGTTGGATGGTTTGCCCAAACATAGGTGTTCTATCCACTCAACTAATTGAGCTATCCAATTCCTATTCCCAGCTTAAGTTACATTCTGTACAGGAACCTGTTCTTGATGCTGCTCTACAGAAGGAAATCCCAACACTTTATTCAAAATTGCAGGAATTTGTTGGTACTGATGATTTCATAAATTTAAAATCTGCATTGGAAGGTGTTTCGTGGGTTTGGATTGGAGATGATTTTGTATCACCAAAGGCACTTGCATTTGATTCGCCTGTGAAATTTCATCCATACTTGTATGTGGTCCCGTCTGAGTTGTCAGAGTTCAGAGATTTGCTTTTGGCATTAGGTGTGAGACTAACTTTTGATACTTTGGACTATGTGCACGTTCTACAACGGTTACAGCTTGACGTTAAGGGTTTACCACTATCACCTGAGCAGTTAAATTTTGTTCTTTGTGTCTTGGAAGCTGTTGCAGACTGTTATATAGACAAACCACTGTCTGACGCTTCTAATAGTACATTATTAATTCCGGATTCTTCTGGAGTTCTGACATGTGCAATGGATCTTGTGTACAATGATGCGCCATGGATGGAGAAAAATACCCTTGCTGCAAAGCATTTTGTACATCCAAGTATTAGCAATGATTTGGCAAACAGGCTGGGAGTGCGATCACTTCGTTGCCTGTCTTTCGTTGATGAGGAAATGACAAAGGATTTGCCATGCATGGATTATGCTAGAATTAGTGAACTTCTGGAATTGTATGGGAACAGTGATTTTTTGTTGTTTGACCTTCTTGAGTTAGCAGACTGCTGCAAAGCAAAGAAGCTACACCTGATATTCGACAAGCGGGAACATCCTCGCCAGTCTTTGCTCCAGCACAATTTAGGTAATCAATACTTCAGTATTGTATAATCAGCATATCTAGTAAGTTGAAGTTGAACTTTTGATAAAATAATGATATTGATAATTTAGCTATGGAAAATGCATTTTGGATCTGGCTGGGTCCCAAACTTCATCCCTAGGAAACCCTACGTTTTAGCCATGAGGCTAATACTAGCCTCGTGGGTAAAACCTTTCTGTGTGGCTAATTAGCTAGTGAAAACCTAGGGTTCACTTGGGGTAGTTTGGCATGAAACTGACAAAGATTCAAATTTGTTGGGACGTGGCCAGTCCTCCCAACACAGTTCTTATTTGTTCTGTGTATTCTATCATCTGGCATTTCCCGAGGAGTTTTATTCCGGTCATTAATTGGAGATACAGCCTAAATTTGTTTCATTGAATTGTAAATGGTTCAGGTGAATTTCAAGGGCCTGCTCTAGTCGCTGTCCTAGAAGGGGCCACCTTGAGCCAGGAAGAAGTCAGTGGTCTCCAACTTCTTCCTCCATGGAGGCTGCGGGGCAGTACTCTTAACTATGGTTTAGGACTACTTAGCTGTTATTTCATATGTGATCTCCCTACAGTTGTTTCCAGTGGCTACTTTTACATGTTTGATCCACTTGGCAAAGCTCTTGCTGCACCTTCAAGCCAGGCTCCCTCTGCCAAAGTTTTCTCTTTGAGAGGTATTCCTTTTAGTTTGTTCATTGCTCGTCAGTTGCTGCTTTTCACTGTTTTCCTCACGTGTTTGATGGTACCAATAAATCCTTAATGTTATAGTTTCATGATTTACTATGGATTGTATAACTTCATAGTTGTACTTAAAGAACTGTAAGGTGATGTTAAAGTACTAACTGCTGGTAGTCTGGCTTAAAGTTTCTAGATTTTATGAAATGATAATTTGTGTTCGCATGTTGGTTATATAGCTTGGTTGCATTCATCCTGAAGTGATGATTAACATCAAAATTGAAGTGAACATGATGCTAGATTGTATAGACATGCAATGACGTATGCATAACCAGTTAAGAGATCATGACTTACGACTATGATTAAAAGTAAACCACAGATTATTTCAGAGTGGGATCGCAATGAATGACTAATGTTTGACCTTATGCTACAGAATTCTGACAAGTGCATCTTTTCATTGCCTATTGTGGTTCCTTTAAATTTATGTAGTAGTTTGTAACTGTTAGATATTATGTTATGTTTCTTAGTGGGTTTTATGTATGGGACGTATGGGGGGTATTATTGTCATTACATGTTCGTTTATGTTTTAAGTGGTTTAATATATAAATAGAGGAACAAGTGTGGGCCATGATGCTTAAGACGTCAACTCCTCTCTTCTCCAATTCTTTTCTCTCCTTTTATATGAAACCCTAAATATCTAACATGGTATCAGAGCCTGGTTCTGTACTGATTTAGGGTTTCATATTCTTCTCCGTTCCTTTCTCCTTTTCCTCTTCATCTGTGATGGAATATTAAAATCTAGGGCTTGCTTGTTGTTACAACTTTGATTGTGCACACACTTAAGAAGAGAATACAATAATGTATCTCTTAAATATGATATGATGTGGATGTAACAATGTTCTCTCTAGACAACAAAGTGTATGTGTAACAAAGTGAAAGTGAGTGTAACTAGGGATGTCAAGTTGTAGTTAGTTTTAAAATCATGGGTTTCCCATGGTCGAACCACAAGGATTGGGAGTGAATGACTAGTGCAAGTGTTACTACAAGAGGGAAGAGAAAGAATGGAAAGAAGAGTAGTGTGTGATGTGTAGTGAATGGATGCTATGAAATGAAAGAAAGAGTGTGCAAATGGTTGAATGTACCACCGATGGTGGACAAATTTTTGAGGAGAAAAACTACAAGAGAAGAAGAGTGCTAGGGCATTAAGATTTGGCCTAGACCCTTCCCCTTTGCTCCTTAATAAGTGTAGTCCAAGAAGGGAAGAAACAACTAAAGAGTTGCTCTCCCACCAAAGATAAAGAAATGAATCACAAAGATGAAGTAAAAAAAAGTGATATTCCCATTAAGGCATTTTTAGATAATAAAATCAAAACTAGAACATTCTAGTGTGTGAGTACAAATATGTGAGCTCCTAAGTATCTATAATGCAAGACATAATAGATCTAAAGAAATCACAAAAAGACTCACAAGAACAAGTAAAAGAAATACTTCAAATCTTCATTAATGTTTTGATGTCTAACTATGAAGTATACATGACATACAACATGAAGGGGTACAAAATAACTTCATTAAAGTATTGGGAAAATCTCTACAATGAAGCTCTCATAAACATGGATCTACACTCAATAAGTCACAAAAGGGAGAGGGAAAATGCCTCCTCTTTAGCCCTAGCCAAGGGTCTAGCCCACCATGGTGTGGATGGCCATGGAAACTAAGTAAAAAAAGAAAATAAGAAAGAGGAGAGAAGGGACTTGCTTGAGATTCTTGGGCTCTCTAAAATAGACTCATTAGAGAAAGGAAGAAGGCCCTCTCATAAGCTTATATAAAAGATGGAAGGTGATGTGGAGAAGTGATAGGTGGAGATGAGGTGGAAAGTGGTCAAAGGAGAGCTCATTCTTGTTACCAAAATGGTGTAAGTGATTCAAATATAATCAAAAGAGTGCCCAAGGTCAAGCTCAAAATGGGGGGGTACACATGGGAGAAGGAGATGTGTAAGAAGTGTAAGAGGGTAGGTGGAAAACAAGCTAGAAAGAGACATGTTATGGGCTTGAGAGAAGACAAGGTCTATTCTTTACCACATTGAGCATTCTCCTTCTTGACTTGTCCCTTTCACCCATGTGAAGGCTCCATGTGGCTTTGATGGCTTGAGAATCCTCGAGAAGGCTCCAATGGCTTGGAATGCCTCCATAAAGGTGTGATGGTTTCAATGGCTCTCATGGCTTGAACAAGTGACTTCATGGCTTGCATGGCTTGAAAATTTATGATAAGCCTCTTAAGAGACTCCAATGGCTTGCACAAAAGTCTCTCATGCGACGAATGCCCTATATGTATCAAATATGCACGTAATGAGGGTCTAAATTGGATAAGTTATGCATGAGATACCTAGGATGCATTTTACATTAAAATGTAAAGTTATAAGCTCATGAAACTTGATAATACCCTAAAGTTAAAACGGATAATAAGCACAAAATGAGCATTATCACTTGTTAAACCCTAGATTTCATTTTAAGGTTCGTGTGTGAAACCCTGTGGTGTTCATGATTTGAAGAGACCGTTATGCAAGAGTAATGAAGAATGTAGTCTCCATGTGGTGTATGCTACGTGATGTGTGCAAGTTTTACCCCGAGTGAAGATTGAAGCTAAAAGAAGTGCTCTCAGAGTAAATTGTAGGGTGTAGAAAGGTGAGAGATTTGTTCTCCATGTGTTTTCCATGCATTCTGTTGATTTAGGAGGTGAGAGATTCTTCTCTGGACCCTTCTGGATCTACCCAGAGCTTTTTCTATGCAAATGGCAGGGCTTAGATGGATGCAGAACACCTCCCAGGTGAAACCGCACTTGCCTAGCCCCCTTTTAGGGCTAGCCGCATGGCTTAAATTGAGGGAGAACAACTCCCAAGTGTACTTGCACTTGTCCATGACCCTTTCTGGGCAAGCCGCACCCACCCAGGACCTCCCCTGAGTGTGCCGCAAGTCCCAGAGAGCGAGAGAACTCTCTGGGCAAAGTGATTTTTTTTATCGCTTCTCTGGGGTGATTTTTGGCGATAAATGGTAATAATGGAGAAAAAATCTAGTATCATGGTGCCTGCTAATGTTTAATGTGTAGATGACTTCCATCAAACTCAATGGAAGTAATTATGTTCTTTGGGCCAAGTTTGTCGAAGTGTTTCTTACGGCCAAAGGAAAGTTCAAATATTTGCGTGAAAATCAGCCCAAATCTGATGCCAATAATTATTCAGAATGGGTACAGGAGAAAACCCAGAAGATGACCTGGTTGTGGAATAGCATGGATCTTTAAAACATCAATTTGATGTTTTTGAATAGTGTAAAGGAGATTTGGGAGCATGTTGGGAGGATGTATTCTTATGAGAATGTCACCCAGACTTATCAGTTGGTTGAAGAGTATTTTTCTTTGCAGTAAGGTGAGAAGCTTCTTGCAAAATATCATTCCTCTCTTCAGAATATTTAGAATGAACTAAATGTCCACCAGCCTCTCACTTCAGATCTCGAGAAGCAACGTAGACAACGTGAGGACTTTGACGTTGCACGTTCTGTACGGCCTTCGACCAGAATATGAGCCAGTTCGTGCTCAACTCTTGGGGAGTAAGGAACTCCCTTGTATGTTTGAAGTCTTTGTTAAACAACCATTTACCCTAAAAGATTGACCTTGTTGGAGAAAGGCGAAACAACTATGTATACCAATGAGTCACCGGGCTAACACAACACGTGTGCGGGAAACACACCATCCGCTAACAAGCCCCCTCAGCGGGAATTTACTCCGCCGGAGACTTGAACCTACGACCTTCCAGGCCTTAAGGCTCTGATACCATGTTAAACAACCATTTACCCCAAAAGATCGACCTTGTTGGGGAAAGGCGAAACAACTATGTATACCAATGGGTCGTCGGGCCGACACAACACGTGTGCGGGAAACACACCATCTATTAAAAGTTTTTGCTTGACTTTAGCGCACCTTAGTGTCAGAGGATGGTGGTGGATCTGCTGACAAATCAACACTGGTGGTATCTGGTTGCCGTGGTGGTGGCAGAGATGGTAGAGGAGATTGTGACTTTAGTGGTGGTCGTGGGCGAAGTCGTGGTGGACCTCATTGTACACACTGTGACATGGATGACCACGCAATGGATTATTGTTGGGATTTACACGGTAAACCAGCCAACTTGGCGAACCATGCTTCGTATAGTAACAGTGGGAGCGCTACTCTTGGTTCTACATCTGGTGCACCTGTTCTGGATCTTCCTCTCCTTGGATCATTGATTCTGGAGCCTCGGATCACATGACCAGGACTACAGGTGTGCTTTCCTCCACCCAGTATAATTCTTCTTTTCAGTGTGTTACCTTAGCCGATGGCACCACTTCAAAAGTGTCTGGTATAGATCAAGCCTCTCTTAGTCAGTCTTTACCTTTATCTTCTATCTTTTACGTTCCTAAATTTCCATTCAGTCTTATGTTTGTTAGTAAATTTACTAGATTGTTGGATTGTTCAGTGACATTTTATCCTTCCTATTGTGTTTTTAGGATCTCAAGACAAAGAAGAGGATTGGTGGAGGGCATGAGTCTAGTGACCTTTGATGGTGAGGGGGAAACTACTGCGTTTCAGACGACTTCCCTTACACTGGCATTGTTGGTTGGGTCGTCCATTGTTTCATTTCTTGAAGATAATGGTTTCTTCGTTGAGTGAGGTGTCTAGTTTAGAGTGAGTCTTGTCCGTTAGGGATCCATCGTAGAGTATCTTTTCCTTCTAGAGTTGTTCCTCGCATTGTTAGACCTTTTGCTTTAGTTCATTCGGATGTGTGGGGACCCATCCGAGTTCCATCTCGTAATGGGTTTCGATATTTTGTTACTTTGTTGATGAATTTTCAAGAATGACATGGTTATATTTAATGAAAGATCGTTCTGAGTTATTCTCTAAAATTAAATAGCTTCATTCGAAATTCAAACTCAATTTGCTATGCAAAGTCAAATTTTTTGTTTTGATAATGCTAAAGAATGTGACTCCTTACCTTTTCCTTCATTTTTAGAATCTCATGGTATTATCCATCAGACTTAATGTTCACATACATCTCAACAAAATGGGGTGGCTAAACAGAAAAATATTCATTTACTTGAGCTGGTTCGTTTTCTCTTGTTTGAAATGAATGTTCCTAAATCTTTTTGGAGTGATGCGGTTCTTACAGCGTGCTATCTCATCAACATGCCCAGGTCGATTCTTGATGGTCATTCTCCATTTTCTGTCCTAGTTCCAGGTAGTCCTCTGTTTTGTTTTCCTCCACGTGTTTTTGGTTGTGCTTGTTTTGTTCAGCGTCTTGGCCCAGGTAGTAATAAACTAGACCCACGTGCCATCAAGTGCAGTTTTCTTGGATATTCTCGTACTCAGAAGGGTTATCAGTGTTTTGATCCTGTCTCAAGTCGGTTCTTTGTGTGTCCTAAGGTTACTTTCATTGAGCATGTGTCGTTCTTTTATGTTGAGTGATCTTCGATTGACTTTGAGTCTCATCCTCTTTCTCTTCTTGTTGAGATTGTTCATTCTTCTAGTTTGTAGGATTATGATATGACAGCCCGACAACACTGCTGCTACGCACCTATGTACGTCGTCGCCATCTTCCAATGCCTGCCTTGGACTCGCGTCTTCCACCTTCTGCTTCTTTGCCGACGGATCCTGTCTTCCATGCGTCTTCTTCTAACCTTTCCATTGCATTATGGAAAGGTACAAGTTATAAACATCCTATTTCTTGGTTTGTGTCATTTGATTCTTTGTGATCTGCCTATCGTTCTTTCGTTGCTTCTGTGTCGTTTGTTTATGTTCCTAACAATCTCCAGGAAGTTCTTTCCTCTCTTGGGCGGGGTGAGGCTATGGTTATTGAGATGGATGCTTTACATTCTAATGGTACATGGGATTTGGTTATTTTACCTCTAGGGAAACATGTTGGTTGTCGTTGGGTGTACACTGTGAAGTTCCTCCCGGATGGCTCTGTTGCCAACGAATACACTCAGTCGTATATTGTTGATTATAGTGAGACCTCACCGATTGCCAAGCTTTCCTCAGTCCGTGTGATTATTTCCTTAGCTGCTTATTTACATTGGCCGTTGTTTCAACTTGATGTAAAGAATGAGTTCTTGCATGGCGATCTACAGGAGGAGGTCTATATGTAGCAACCTCTTGGGTTTGCTGCTTAGGGGGAGTCTGGGAGTATTTTTCGCCTGAAGAAGGTGATTTATGGACTGAAGCAATCACCACGTGCATGGTTGGTAGATTCAGTGAGGTTGTTCACTTTGGGTTTACAAAGTGCCAATCCGATCATTGTCTTTGTGAAGAAAATAGGTGATAAAATCATTGTGTTGGTTGTGTACATTGATGACATAGTGGTTACAGGAGATGACACTGAAGGTATTCAGTGCTTAAAGCAGTTTCTACAGAGAGTTTCATACTAAAGACCTAGGAAAGCTTCGGTATTTTCTAGGCTTTGAGGTTGCTAGATCGAACCATGGGATCAGTTTGTCTCATTGGAAATATGTTCTTAATATTCTTGAGGAGAATATTTATTTGGGGTCAAAACCAGTTGATACACAGATGGACCCTAATACGAAGCTTGTATGTGTCAGGTTTCTTTGATGATCCACATTGATATTGGAGACTGGTTGGCAAGTTCAACTATTTGACTATTACCAGACCTGATATTTCCTTTGTGATGAGTGTGATTAGTCAGTTTATGCAATCACCTCGCGTTCCGCATTAGGATGCAGTTGTCTGTGTAGTTAGATACTTAAAAAGTGCTCCTGGCCGTGGTTTGTTGTATAGATCTCATGGTCATCTCAAAGTGGTTGGTTATACAAATGTTGACTGCGCTGAGTCACCGTCTAACAGAAGGTTTACCACAGGTTAATGTATGTTCCTTGGTGGAAATCTAGTGTCATGGAGGAGTAGGAAACAGTATGCGATTGCTAGATCTAGTGCGGAAGTTGAGTATAGAGCGTGGCTCATACGAGTTGTGAAAAAGCATCTTCAAGAACTGTTGGAGCAGAGATTCCTATGAAGTTGTACTGTGATAATCAAGCGGCTGTCCATATAGTCTCAAATCCAGTGTTTCATGAACGGACAAAGCACATCGAGATATATTGTCACTTTGTTCGAGACAAAGTGATATGTGGTGACATTTCGACTATATATTAATATATGAAGATAGAGGATCATTTGATCAGTTGGGGGATAATGTTGCTTGGATGGCCATACAGAGTAAAGTTCTTTGCTTGGATGGCCATACATAATAAGATTCTGACAGTGGACCATTTGATCAGTTGGGGGATAATGTTGCCAAATGGATGTGCAAGTCGGATGCCAAAATTGTGGATCATGTTCTCATCCATTGCAGGTCTACCTGGTAAGTGTGGCAGTCTTTTTTTTAAATCTATTTGGCATTACTTTTGTGGTTCCGCATCATGTGAGTGGTTTTTTCCAAGGGAGCGCGGAGGAGTCCCTTTCTGGGAGAGGTCGCTTCCTTTGGCGTATTCTCCCATTTGTGCTTATGTGGGCTATTTGGATGGGGTGGAACTTTAGAGTCTTTGAAGGAAAAGAAGAAGATGTTCACGAGGTGGTCTTGAAAGTTAAAGCTCTTCTTTTTCTTTGGTCTTCCATATCTTTTTTTTTGGAAGATGTATTTTTTTGAGTCCTTTGTATTAAGATTATTCTTACATTAAAAGCTCCACTAAATAACTACTTTATATAGTGGTATAGTAAGCAGTGCAAACAAAGTGGCAGACTCTTCGGCAAGAAGTGTAAATAGAAACTCTCTTCCTAATTTTTGTATCGTTTATTCTTTTATATATACTAGTGTTTTAGCCCGTGCTTTGCACAGGCACTTGCAAAGAATAAAAAAAATGTAATAAAATGATTAAAAAGAACTAAGGAAAAAAAAAATTGTTTAGAAGTGAAAAAGTAAATGTTGAAAAGAAAAAAAGGAATTCAATGTAAGAGTGGCTCATACGACCTTGTTAAAAATCTACTCCATTTTTTCTATCCTTTTTTTTTCTTGTTTTCTTGTATTATTTTATTCGATAGGTTCAATCTGTCCACTTGAAATGGACTCCTTTTATCCCCAACATGGAACTAACTGTTGGATTATACTTGCGTAAGATGAGAGAGAAAATATGCCTGATGTCTTCTCCTTTTGTATATCCTTGCTATATGATCATATCCAACATAATCCCTCACGGTTTAAAATTTTCACTTTTATTTTGTATATATTTTTTCTCTGGGTGTGTTTTGGAGTGCCATCCTTGAAGAAACTTTTTTGTCCCTCATTCATATCATGGTTGGTATATTCATCATAGATTGAGTTATATGTTAACCATCTTTGGAATATTTAACCGCTAAGATGGAACACATAAGAAAGAGGTAAAGCCTTCTTTGTTGGGAGAAAGTTCTCTTGTATTTTACAGTGTCATGTATGTTCTTGTAGCTGGCTGTTCCATGCATTTTACTTTAGAAAACAAAATGATTCGGATCAGACACTCACTGATGTGTTTTAGTACTTTTCTAACTACGAACTAATATTGTTTTCTTGAAAAACCTTTATAACCTCTGTCATAAAGCTAATGGCCTTGCCTGAATGTGTTGCACTGCCCAAGATTATGCCTGGAGTTGTTATGAATTGCCAAAACAGGCTTGACTCTTTATATTCTAGGCTGGGTTTGGACTGACACCTGTCCTGGCTATGAAAACTGCAGTTTATCTTCAAAACTATTTATAAAAAATTGTAGAACAAAACATACTTAATTTTCTAAGAAAAACATTGAAAACAAATTCTGGGTATCCAAAAAATAAAAATCCAGAACCTAAGGGCATGTTTGATTGCAAAGTGGGAAAATTGCATTTTCCTTAGGAAAACAGAACTGTCCAATGTTAGATAGCCATTTTAAATCTGGATAATTTTTCCTACTAAGCCTGTAATTCATTTCACATCCAGATATGTGAGACTTCATTTCCACCTGAAAATACGCCTTTATTTTCTCACATGATTGAAATATGTGTTTTCAATTGCAATCAATCAGCTATTTAAGGCATTTCCTAGATGTATTTTTCCGAAAAATTTTCTATGCAATCAAACACACCTTAAGAGAAGAAGAAAAAAAATAATTTATTGTTTTATCAAAAATCCAGACAAATAAAACAAAGGTGATCAGCGATCCGCCATGGAAAATAGGTAACAAAACCTCCGGTAAGGGAGACATAGATAAAGGAGTTCGAATGGCTTAACTTCATCAAGGGATCTTTTTTTTTTTTTTGATTGGTAAAAAAGTGCATTGAAAGAGGGCTGAGAAGGCCCTAAAAACTGTACAAGAGCAGGAAAGAAAAGGGGAAGCGCCGAACACTTAACCCAAAAGGGAACAAAAACCAAGAAACGAGAGCCCCAAGGGAAGCAACTCGGTTACAAGATCATCAAGGGATCTGTGATGCCATCGATTAACGGATCTTCGAACGATATCATTTTCTTCATTCTATCTTAAAGCATCGGAGAGATGCTCTATAGATAAACACAAACGAAGAACTGAAGCAGGGGCGACAAACCCATCGCGTATTGTAGCAAAAGCGAGAAAAATGTTTTATTATCTTCTCAACTTAACTTTAGGACGTGGCAGCTGAAGGAAAAAAAAGAAAAAGAAAAAAAAAAACCTATATTGTAGCCCATATCCTAGCCTCCGCCATGGTGCGCTATGTGCACAGCCCCATCTTCTCTATCCACCTCAGGACATGTGTGTCTCTTAAACAGATACGTGCATTGTGTATAATGGTGCTTAGGGAGACTATTATCGTGGAGTTAAAAAGTAGAAAAAACTACCCGCATATGATAGCTCTTTTTCTACATTAATTTTGCGCATTTGTAAATCTCGTTTTCAACAGTCCCATTGCGAGGATACAATATTGTGCACATGATAGCTCTTGTTTCTTTCTCTACTTAAATCGAGATACAAACTTTTTAGACGGCATAGAAACTTCATAAACTACTGACGATTGAGATAGAAAATTATTGAGAAAAAAATTCATATATCTCATACTTTTCTAATGAAATTCTGGTCGAACATTTTTGATATTGAACTCCAAACTATAAATCGGAGTTTTATAAGATATTTGGAATATGAATTTACCTCATCAATACAGTAGTAAATGGTAAAACCCAATCGTTTCACGAAAACCAATTAAAAACAAAGAAATAGAATATTACTTAAAAGAGTGTGATAAGGTGAAATGCGTTTTAGGAAGCTTTATATAACTGTAAAAACGTTTTAAGAAGCTTTATGTAATTCTTAATGGAGGCATCAATTAAAGCATGGATGATCGTTAGATTGGAGGGAGAAAAAAAGACCTTGTTGGAATATAAAACATGTCAATGATAGAAAGGTTTTAGGTGGGAGTTAGAGAGCATTAAATTGCATTTAACTCGTGGAAGGATTTTAGGAAAAATATTATGCAGAGAGATAGAGAGACGTCTTGTGTGGGCGTGTACATGGGGGGGTTGAACAAACATTGATTTTGGGTTGAAAAAGTCTAAAATATCCATGTTTTTTAGCCACATTACTTAAAACGTCAAAGGTTTTTTTGGAAAAAATAAAAATATGGAGAATGAGCCACCTGGATGAGAGAGAAAGGTGGTTTCATGCGTTAGCTTTAGTATAGATACATAGATAATAGATAGATAGATAGATGGGGGGATGAGAGTGAAGAGGAGAGAAGAGGAGAGAAGGGATTTCAATCATGTTGATGGTTAGTATTGGGAAATATTGAAAAAATCAGAGAGGAAGGCGCACATAGATGTGTCTTTTAGGGTAGATAATGAGGATAAAATAGGAAAAAAAAGTTTTTTCAAGATACCGACATTTAGAAGTAGTATAGATATAGATAATATTAGTATAATATAACATAATACTACTCGTTACTTATCAACATGGTTTAAAGTCTTGGTCTTGAGGTATGTCTCGATTAATTGAAATACCAACGTCTTGACGAAGACGGTATGATGCAAAAGGAAACAATGACAAGAAAAATGAAGACAGTACGAGCATTAAAGCTTGCATTACAAAATATTATTGGAGTTCGTTACTGGTTTTGCGTATGTTTCTCTGACAAGACTATTTGAGGAGACATCAACATACGGAAATATCTTGTATGATCTTCTTTTATCTTCTTCCTCTTTGATCATTCAAAGAGCAACAATTATAAATAATAATTGGAGAAGTACAAGAAGCAGGAATTGATTATTTAAACGACTTAGAGAGCATATAATGTTTGAACAAAAGTGTAGTCACTGTAATGTGTCTACCAGCAATAGAACTTGCCTCCTTATGAACATGATAAACCGTAAGCACTCTCATTTGCCAGGTATAGTGTTGGAGAAGTACAAGACGCAGGAATTGATTATTTAAACGACTTAGAGAGCATATTATGTTTGAACAAAAGTGTAGTCACTGTAATATGTCTACCATCAATAGAACTTGCCTCCTTATGAACATGATAAACTGTAAGCGCTCTCATTTGCCAGGTATAGTGTATTATGCTTCTTAATCACTATAATTGGTTGTATTGTTTTTTTTTTGGGGAAATATTTCGCTGTATGGAACTGTCTACAGTCTCTAGTGTGACTAGAATTTATGGACTCAAAACGTTTAGCTAATGTTCTTTTCAGGTACTAGTTTGACCGAGAGATTCCGTGATCAATTCAATCCAATGCTTATTGGTCAAAATATGTCATGGTCATCATCAGATTCCACGGTTATCCGCATGCCTCTGTCATCCGAATGCATGAAAGATGGAGTTGAGTATGGTCCGAAGAGAGTAAAGCAGATCTTCGACAGATTTGTGGAGCATGCATCTACAACACTTTTGTTGTTGAAGTCAGTTTTGCAGGTATGATGAGTCTTGAGTGATGCTTGGCTATTGGTCTTGTATTGTGCTTATGCACCTAGTGCTTACAATTTTTACTGTGTCATTGCCATACCGTTCATTTTACTTGCGATATTTTAACCTGTACTGTGCACTGCTGACTGCTGTTGCTACCTTTCTGACTTGTGCCATTCTGAAATAGAACCACATTCTGAAATTTGGATAGAGTAATTTGACAGAAATAGATTTGTAATACTGGTCCTCAATGATAAGTTGGTAAAAGAAAAAGAAAAATAAGCAAAGTTCTTGACAGAAAAAAAAATTTCATGTAAAATAATTTTTCATCTTCAAGTAGATAGATCACCATGCATTTTGAAATTGATTGCACAATGTAGTACATTGCCATCACTGCATGTCTGACTTGTGCAGTGCTGAAATTGAACCATATATTGTCATAATCATATTGAATTTGGGTAGTGTAACTTGAAAGAATAGATTCATAATATCGATGCACGATGATAAGTTGGTAAAAGAAAAATAAAAAAAAGAGCAAAGTCCACAGCAACAAGAAAATATTTCTTTGTAAACTAATATCTCATCTTCAAGAAAATATCACCACACATTTTGGAATTGTTTACAGTATCACATGCAATTTGTTTTATTTCGATTTTTTTTTTTTTTTGAAAGATTGTGTTATTTCGATTATCGACTTTATAATTAATTATGTTTTCCTTGTGTTGTTGATTTTCGCATATCATCATGTTTCCTAAGGTAACATTACGAATTATGCCTTAAATTACGATGTTAAATTGCTATCACGTGATTGTAAGTGTTGATTGTGGGCTCTTATTGCACTAGAAGTCTAGAACTCAAAACCCGTTTTTCCTCTAATTTATTTTTTATCACAAGTCTTCAAAAATAACTATAGTAGTGGTATTTTGAGGGATCAAAACTGTTGCAATCAACATGTGCAATTGATCAATGAAATTTAGGAAATATTATTTTTTGATAAGTAACAGAGACTTTTATTGATGAAAAGAAAAATAGATTACAAGGTTGGGGAAGACAGTTTCCTAAATAGAAAAGTTTCTATGTACAACATCCTTAGCCAAGGAGTTGGCTACAAAATAATAGCCCACCCTTTGGTTAATTCCTAATGCGCTAGTTCTCCAGCTCCAAGGCCGAACCCCCTTCATTCTTTACCCAAAAATGGATAGCATTAGCTAAATTCCCCTCTACTTCCAATAGTTATGGAGTCTTTTTTTTAAGATACGAAGGTCTTGAAGGAAGCATGATCTTCAAGGAATGCAACGAAGGATGACCAAGCCAACAATGCCACTAATGTGGTGTAAGAGTATATTGGATGGAGGAAAGCACACCTGTAGTCGCGGTCATGTGATTTGAGGCTCCAGAATCAATGACCCATGGAAAGGAAGGCCCAGAAACTTGGGAAGCAAGACATGCAATACCTGAGTGGGCAAGAGTAGCGGTATTGGATGATGAAGCACTAGATTGTCCTGGCTGAGTGAGTTTGGCATATTCGTTACAAGAAATAGTTACAACCTCCGAGTTAGCCGCTGACGACTGAACAAGTGCACCAAATGTAGAACCAAGAGTATTGCTCCCACTGTCACTATACGAAGCATGAGTCGCCCAGTTGAATCATAGCGTGTACAATGACGAGGTCAACCACGCCCTTGTTCGTGACCACCATTGGAGGCGCGATCTCCTCTACTACCTACCCACCTCTGCCACCACCACGTCCTCTACCTCAACCACCACGGCCACCAGAAACCACCAACGTTGATCTGTCAGCAAAACCACCACCAATTTATGATACTGAGACGCATTGAAGTCGATCAAAAACTTCAGTCATACTGGGGAGTTCCCTACTCCATAAAAGTTGAGCACGGATTGGCTCATATTCTGGTCGAAGGCCAGAGAGAAATCGTGCAACATCAAAGTCCTCACGTTGCTTATGTTGCCTGTTGAGATCAGAAGTGAGAGGCTGGTAGACATTTACTCATTTCGGATATTCTGCAAGAGTCTTCTTACCCTGTTGCAAGGAGATAGTCTTCAACCTACTGATAACTCCGGGTGATGTTATTCTCAACAGAATACATCCTCCCAACATGCTCCCAGATCTCCTTTGCACTATTCAAAAACATCAGATTGATACTGATTTTAGGATCCATACTATTCTACAACCAGGTCATAATTTGGGCATTTTCCTGTACCCACTGCGAATAATTACTGGCGTTAGATTTCAGCTGAGTTTCATGCAAGTATTTCAACTTTCCTTTGGTTATAAGAAACATTTCAACAGATTTGGCTCAAGGAACATAATTATCTCCATTGAGCTTGATGGAAGTCATCTGGACATTAAAAACATCACCAGGCACCACGACACTAGCTTTATTCTCTACTATTACCACAAAAAAACTTCTGAACCCTTAGGATCTCACAAATTCCCACAAAAGTCACTAACGGGTGTCTGAAAAATACCCATGAAGGGTTTTGACAGGTGCGATATGCCAGAGAGTTCCACCTCCTAGGGTTGCAGAATACATGAAGAACATACGGAAAACACATGGAGAACAAATCTCTCACCTTTGTACATCCTACAATTTACTCTGGGAGCACTTCTCTCAACTTCAATCTTCACTGGGGGTAACTTGCACACACCATGTAGAACACACCACACGGAGTCCACCTTCATTAATCTTGTATAATGGTCCCTTCACATCACAAATCCTATTGGGTTTCACACACGAAACCTAAAAACCAAATTTAGGTTTTCACAAACAAACCCTAGATTTTACCCACCAAGAAAGAATGAAGAAGAGAAGCGGAAAGTTAGAATGAGGAAGAAGATGAAACCCTAGATTAGTATAGAACCTTGCTCTGATACCATGTTGACAACAACTTTACTCTAAAAGCTTAAGCTGTTAGAGGGAGGCATAACTGACGCAGGACGAGATACCATTCCGCGATTTGAGAAGGAATGAAGAGGAGTTTACTATTCACGGCACTATTCACGTGACACTATTCACGCAGTACTATTCATAGTGCTATGGTATGATTTGGGCTTTCTTAGGTAATAAATTGACTAAAAAAGAAATAGAGATGGAGAAAGAGAAGAGAATAAGAGAAGAAATAGAGAAAGAGATAGGGATAGAAAGATACCTTCGGCTTCGCACCGAATTAGCTTGGCTTCGCACCAAGAGAAGATGGCTTCACACCACAAGAGAGATTTCTATTTCTTCATTCATAATTTTTCATTCTCAAAATCAAAGGGTACATCACCTTTTATAAGACTCCCTACTTGAACTTTCCAAATTCTAATCTAATTGAAATTAGAAACTCCTAATACAAATCAACTATTGCAATCAATAATAAAAATTCTAATTAGAAATAAAATCTAATTTCAATTGAAAATCCTAATTAAATTAAAACAACTCTTCGTGGGGTCCACTTATCTAAAAATAGTAAAATCAGAATTTACTATAAATAGTAAAAATGGGATTGACTATAAATAGTAATTTTCATATTTACTATAAATAGTAATTTTCATATTTACTATAAATAGTAAAAACGAGATTTACTATAAATAGTAAGTCCATTTGCTTGACTGGCATAGATTCAGTGTAGCGCGGATGATCGTAGTAGAATGCTCCCGCATCAATAACTATGTATACCAAAGGGTCCATGGGTCTAACAGAGAGGCAGAGTGCTGGCTACACAGCTAAACAACACACTCCAATAACATGTTGACAACCACTTTACTCTAAAAGCTAAGTTGTTAGAGGGAGGCGTAACTATGCATACCAAAGGGTCCACGAGTCTAATAGAGGTGGAGTGTTGGCCACATAGCTAAACAACACACTCCAATAACATGCCCTCTCAACACTTTGCCGAGACTTGAACCCTCGACCTATTGGGACCTCTTGCTCTGATACCATTTTCGTTAATTAAGGCTTCATGGAGAATGAGAGAGGAGAATTGGGGAGAAAGAGAGAGTCGTACATAGCAACATAACCTTCTATCCATACGTCCCTTAATATATATATATAAAATACCGTAAGAAACGTACAGACGTCGGGGGGGGCGGCGACCCCCTAGAGGCCTTAGGTAGATACATTTATTACGTTAACAATAATAACTCACTCTCTTAAGAATGGGGCTCATCCCTTTTTCTTGAAGTCCATGTAGAAATTTGGTTGATCGGTTCAGAAGTTTTGGAGGAGCCTAAGGACACAAATGCACATATAGACAGGAAGGTAAATTCTGAATACAAGAAAGGAGGCAACTTCTGCTTAGCTCAGATTCTCAACTTCTATTTTCTGTATGATGTCATGCCAATAGTATATGGATATGAGCACTTAGGGAGCATTTCGATTGCATGCAAGTATTTAGAAAGATTAATAACAGGGATTGGAGATTGTCGGTTAACTTCCTTCTGTATTGGAGCATGTAAAGTGTGAGGCAATTAGCATTTAGTCTGCTCAATGACTTAAAAGGAGCTTCACTCAATCAGATGTATCAGTACTCTTTGAATGCTCAAGAAAATCATCTCTGACTTCTTTTCTCATCTCATTTCCTAGAACTCTGTCTATTGAAAGATGAATTAGTCATATTTTATCACTTATAATAACTTCCAAGGATGCTTTTGTTAATCACTGATATTTTCTCCTTTATGAAACGTTTTTACAATACATGTTGGTATCCATAATTGTGAGTTATTTATTTCCAAAACGTTCTTTGGAAATCTTCATATATTTCAGGTGTCACTATCAACATGGGAGGAGGGAAAATTACATCCGTATCAGGATTATTCTGTTTGTGTTGATCCGTCATCTGCAATAATGAGGAATCCTTTTTCAGAAAAGAAGTGGAGAAAGTTCCAGATATCAAGGTTATTTAGTAGCTCAAGCACCTCAATCAAAATGCACACAATAGATGTGCACATGTTTCAAGGAGATACTAAAGTTGTTGACAAATGGCTCGTTGTTCTTAGCCTGGGTTCTGGGCAAACAAGAAATATGGCCCTTGATAGGTACGTCAATTGTTAAGTGAAGTACAACTTAGAAATTCTTACTCTTTGGACTTTGATCAGACCAATGCAAGTTGGAACCTGCATGATTACTAGCATTAAACATGGATTAGGGGGTGCTAGACAATTGGTACATGTAAATGTAAAATGCACATGGATTATAATTATAATCTCAAATAGTAATATATTCAAGGTTTAAAGTATCGTTTCGTCTTATTGTCTCCGTAAGTTGTCTCGACCAAGATGGAACAAGACAATGAAAAAAACAATATTTGTGTCGATATGATTAAACCATTCTTCAATATTTAAATGGGCTACAAATTTATTTTTTTAGCATTTATGTGTGTTATAAAAGACATATATACCATGAAAATAAACTTTTAAACTAATTTTAGTACTTAAATTAGGATTTTGGCATGAGATGATTCATTCCCTTGCGTATTGTGTCGGTACACTATTGGAACGACACGTCTCGACTGAGAAGAAACAATATTTTGAACCATGAATATATTTGGAAATTTGTTTGAGGTAAGCTGCTAAGATTCCAGCTATACTAATCTTTCAGTCCTTTATATCCTGGATGACTGCAGAACAAACCAATGTAGGTAGGCAGAGCTAAGCACACAAAATTCTTTAATGTTGGGTACCTTGCATGCCTACCGTCACTTCATGTTGGTTGCATGAAGCTAGAGTTAGAGTAGATATAGGTGCAGGAGCAGGGAAGCAGAAATTCTAGGGATAGCCTATCCCCTTTAGTTGAACCTGGAGAATTGTTGAATAAAGCTTAATTTTAATGCAACCTCCATAGGAATAACAAATTTGAGAGTCGAGACCATCAAAGTTTTATGTGGGCCGATTAGTTCAAAGGATTCCAATGAAGTGCAAGTTAGATTAATCCATTTGGTATGGAAATGGGAATCAAAATGGGATTTTTTCCGTTTCTTCTACATATACTATTCTTTCTCTGTCAAGAGATACCTTCATTTGAAGTGCAGGGGAAGCCGGTTCCACCGGGTGGAAGTTTTGCGTGAACGGTAGCATTGGTTAAAATCTTAACCATGGCCACTTCATCAAATGGAAGCATTTCATTCCTAATAGGCGTACGATGTGCATGGTAGAAGAGGAGAATGTGAACCACTTGTTCATCCCTTGTAAGGTGGCGAGAAAAGTTTGGAGTTTCTTGTTTCAACATAGAATGGGTCTTTCCGAATAAGATGGAAGATCTTTTTGCAGGTTAGGCCTGTGGACCTTATGGTCCTAGGAGGAAAATACTGAGTTTGCAAATATGGCCACCTTCCCATTAGCTCCATTTTGTACATTGACTTTTTGGTTCTACGGTCTTTTTTCTTCTCTTAATTCAAATAGCATCCTTATCAAATGAAAAATCTATTTTTTTAATTGGTTAGTGTGGATGAAGTTTAATCTTAAAAAAAGAAGATCCATTTGCAGGGCACATGCTGTCATACTTTTTATATCTTATTTTTTGGATGGAAAGTTTGGGGTTTCACAGGAGCCCTACCTGTGAGTCTGTGACTATCAAAATAATAATAACCTTTGGCATTTACATCTACTAGCACCCTCATGAATAAAGTCATACAAGGAGCTACGAAAAGCGTCTGGTTAAAAGTTCAATCAAAAGGAGGACTATGAACATTAGAGACCATTAAATCTGCAGCCCCCTTGGTTTCTCTTCCACAATCTTTATATCCCAGTGATAAAATTCTTCAAGGACTTCTACTGTATATCTTAGGCAGTGCTTGGCTCTTCACGGCCATGTAACAATATTTTTGATGTAGTCAACAGCATTCTGAGTCCAAATATATTACTGTATGATGAAGGTCATATTCTTTTACATCATCACTCATCGGGACTTAAATAGAATGAGACATCAACGAGAACCGATTGATTTGGGTGCATGGCCTGAGCAAAGTTGTAATTGAATACTTTTAGATCAGCTCTTGGACAAGTTTAGTACCAATGCTTCCTAATATTATGCTAGTAAATGCTCAGTTCCTATTTTATAGTATTCAAACTGTAGAATTAACATTTTGCATTTCCTCATCCATGAGGAGAAAGTCCAAAACTGAAAGTTCTTGGATTTTTTAGTCCTTGATTGGTAATTTATCATGTTTCATGTACAATAGCTTAAAACCATATATTAGAGAAGTAACTTTTGTGAAAATTGGCTCAATTAACTACAGATAACCTGCAATATAATGTTTTTAGATGAGTTTTATTTACATGCGACAAGAAGCTTTAGAAACCTGAAGTTCAATATATGTCTTTTTCCCCGCTAGAAAACCCATATCATCGCATGCATTGTGTGTGTAAACCCTGCATATGCATCACAATGTGGTTCAACTAGACTCTTTAGAGGGATATTATTTCTCAAGCTCCATGTTTCAGTATATTAAAGAAGAATCTAAGTTGTCACTGTCAGTGGACTGTAGGGATGGTCTACCAATGGCATGCCAGTTATATGGTTCATATGCATGGCAGCATGGGGATGGGACACCATCCAATAGGTGTCCAAGATAAGAGATTTCCGAGCCAAGATTGACTTGATCACATGGCCACAACCATCCTTTATTTAGTTTTTCTTGACCCTTCATCTTATCTTTTTCAGACTGTCTTAAATTATGCGACAGATTGGATGGTTATGGATCTTATGATCACCCAATCCGATTGATGTTTGGTTGGGGGAATTCCCTAGATGACATGTTGAACGGTTGGGCACACTCCTGCATATATGTTATCTGTTCCAGTATGCTAGTTGTTGCCCTTAATGCTTGTAATGATATCCATCACTAATCTCACACATTACTTTTCCAGGCGGTATCTGGCATACAACTTAACACCCGTTGCTGGAGTTGCAGCCCACATCTCTCGAAATGGCCAGCCTACCAGTGCCCACTTGTCCAGCTGCATTTTATCTCCTCTTCCTCTATCTGGAGATCTAAACATACCTGTCACTGCTCTCGGATGTTTCCTTGTGCGTCACAATGGAGGACGCTATCTATTTAAGTACCAAAATAGCATGGCTTCAACAGGACAGCCTGATGCTGGAAATCAGTTGATAGAAGCTTGGAACAGAGAATTGATGTCTTGTGTTCGTGATTCCTACATTGAAATGGTGTTGGAAATCCAAAAGCTAAGAAAGGAGCCCTCAACTTCTACTATTGAATCAAGTTCCATACGTGCAGTTAGTCTGGTTTTGCAGGCTTATGGAGATCGGATTTATTCGTTCTGGCCAAGGTCTAAACAGAGTTCTTCATCCAGTAATCAACCCAATGTTGATTTTGGAAATCCAAGTTCATTAAACGTGCTTGAAGCAGATTGGGAATGCCTAATTGAACAAGTGATAAGGCCTTTCTATGCACGCCTCGTTGACTTTCCCGTCTGGCAGCTTTACTCCGGAAACGTAGTCAAGGCTGAAGAAGGTATGTTTCTTTCTCAGCCTGGGAATGGGGCAGGTGACAATTTGCCGCCATCTACAGTTTGTAGTTACATCAAGGAACATTATCCTGTGTTTTCGGTACCATGGGAATTGGTGAGTGAAATTCAGGCTGTGGGAGTTACAGTTAGTGAAATCAAGCCTAAGATGGTCCGGGATCTCCTCAAGGCTTCTTCGACATCTATTGTGCTCGGATCAGTAAAAACATATATTGATGTTCTTGAGTACTGTTTGTCTGATATTGATCTTCAGGAATCATCTAATTTATGTAAAGTCGATGCGTCAGTGGAGCATATTAGATTAGATTCGATTAATAGAACAGGTACACAAGAGGGTAGCAGAGCTGCTTCTGCGTCAAATCCAAGCATGCTGGGATCTCATAGGATATCTACGCAGAATCCAGCCAGTCCTGAAGGGGATGCACTGGAAATGATGACAAGTTTTGGAAAGGCATTATTTGATTTCGGCCGGGGAGTCGTTGAGGATATTGGTAGGGCTGGCGGGCCCTTAGCTCAAAAGAACGCCATTTCAGATAGTAGTAGCAGCAGTGGAAATGCCAATCAGAAGTTTCTATCCATAGCTGCTGAGCTCAAAGGCGTACCTTGTCCAACTGCAACAAGCAATCTCAAAAGGCTGGGGTCTATCGAACTTTGGGTCGGGAACAAGGAGCAGCAGACACTAATGCTTCCACTAGCAGCAAAGTTTATCCACCCAAAATGCTTTGAAAGAACAGTCTTGGCTAATATTTTTTTCAACCAAACCATTCAGAAATTCTTAAAATTGCAGAGTTTCTCCCACTACTTACTGGCGAATCACATGAAGTCACTTTTTAGTGAACATTGGGTAAATCATGTAATGGGCTCAAATAAGGCACCATGGTTTTCATGGGAGAACTGTATGGATTCAAATGGCGAAGGGCCTTCTCCTGAATGGATAAGACTCTTTTGGAAAAGTTTTAGTGGCTCATCAGGAGACCTTTCATTTTTCTCTGATTGGCCTCTCATTCCTGCTTTTCTAGGTAGGCCAGTATTATGCCGAGTACGGGAGCATCATCTGGTGTTTATACCACCACCCATTACTGATCCAACTTCTGTAAATGATGCTTCAGAGTTGAGTAATGAGGGGAGTGAGGTGACAGGAGTATTGGGGAATCATTTTTCCGAATCTGAATCAATCCGATCCTACATTTCAGCATTTGAAGTAACCAAGTCAAGATACCCTTGGTTATTTTCACTACTTAACCAGTGCAACATACCCATATTTGATACCTCTTTTCTAGATTGCGCTGCTCCATGTAATTGTTTCCCCACACCTGGCCAATCTTTAGGGCAAGTGATTGTTTCCAAACTATTTTCTGCTAAACGTGCTGGCTATTTCTCTGAACCAGCTTTTTCTGTGGCAGCAGATCGTGATGATCTGTTTAGTCTTTTTGCTTCAGATTTCACTTCTTCTAACCGGTCTTCATACAAAACAGAAGAGCTTGATGTGTTGCGTGCTCTCCCTATATATAAAACTGTTGTAGGATCATATACTCGACTGCATGGGCAAGATCAGTGTCTTATTTCTCCAAGCTCATTCTTCCAGCCACATGATGACCATTGCCTGTCTTATTCCACTGATTCTAGTGCAAGTCTGTTTTTTCGTGCCCTTGGGGTTCCTGAATTACACGATCAACTGATATTGGTGAGGTTTGCATTGCCTGGGTTTGAAGGTAAAACTCAGGATGACCAGGAGGATATCTTAATATATCTATCCACGAATTGGCAAGAGCTTCAGCTGGATTCTACTGTAATTGATGCTTTGAAAGAGACTAAGTTTGTAAGAAATGCCAATGAACTCTGTGTGGAATTATTTAAACCCAAGGATCTGCTTGATCCTAGTGATTCTTTACTGACATCAGTGTTCTCTGGGGAGAGAAATAGATTTCCTGGTGAAAGGTTCAGCTCAGATGGTTGGCTTCGCATTTTAAGGAAAACGGGCCTTCGAACAGCAACAGAAGCAGATGTGATACTTGAATGTGCCAGAAAAGTGGAGTTTCTTGGAGGTGAATGCATGAAATCTGTAGATGATTCTGATGATTTTGAAGCAGACTTCTCCAATTCTCAATATGAAATTTCTTTAGAAATATGGTCTTTAGCTGTATCTGTTGTGGAAGCTATATTTTCAAACTTTGCTGTCTTGTATAGCAATAACTTCTGTAATCTGCTTAGCAAGATTGCATTTATACCTGCTGAAAAAGGATTTCCAAATATTGGTGGTAAGAAAGGTGGGAAGAGAGTACTTTGTTCATATAATGAAGCCATTCTGTTGAAAGATTGGCCTCTCGCCTGGACTTGTGCTCCCATTCTAGTCAGTCAGAATGTTGTTCCACCTGAGTATTCTTGGGGAGCACTCCACCTGAGGAGTCCTCCATCCTTTTCTACAGTCTTAAAGCATTTACAGGTAGCAACTTATATTCCTTCCATGTTCATCTGGGAAACTACTGTCTGCATTTTATACATCTCATGAACAAATTTGTGCCCCAGGTTGTTGGAAAAAATGGCGGAGAAGACACTCTTGCTCACTGGCCAACATCATCAGGCATGCTAACCATAGAAGAAGCTTCTTGTGAAATCCTTAAGTATCTGGATAAGATTTGGGGTTCTCTCTCTGCTTCAGGCCAGTTTCTCATTTTATCTGTTTTGCTATATAATTTCACCACTAGGTGGTCATTTTTTTCATGAACGGAATACGGAGTCAAGTCATTTTCCTTCAAATTTGAGTATCTGTAACTTATCAAAATGTTTCTCATGCTCATTTTGTTAGATAATATGTACTGTATGTATTCGGAATAATTATAAGGGTCAGGCTCAGCGGACACATATTTTCACACACAATTTTGGTGTACCCACATGGTAGATGAATCAATGGCTGATTTTTGGTGAGGATGATCTCCTCACCATATGGATCACCCCTACAAAAAATCAGCCCATTCTGAAATTTCTAACACCGTCAAATGTGGGTTTCAAGTTAACCGTAAAAAATAGACGGTTCATATTTCTTCAACTTGTAAACCATGCTTCGAATATCAGAATGATTTGAATTTTTGTGACGGTGATCTCCTCACCATAGAGACCATCCTCACCCAAAATCATCCCATTCCAAAACTTCTAATTTATATATTGGCCCCCGACGATTTTTTTTGTGTGAAATTGTGTGTGAAAATAGGTGTCCACTGAGCCTGACCCTAATTATAATGGTTACACAACTCTGAAATTCAAGAAATAAAGAATGGTAGAAAACAAGATGTAGAAATTTAAAGAGAAGAAATTAACCAATAATAAAATGGGAATAAAAAAGTGTTTATGTTACCTGGACACTTCAAAATGGATGCAGTATCCGTGTACACTTCATTTTCAAGTGTAAATGCCGTGTCGATGATGCATCCTGATCGTGTCTCAGCCATACCCAGGTAACATAGGAAACTGTAATGTAGAAGTATCCATGCAGTTTTATCGTACCGTGTCAATATGGGTATTTTGGGGCACGTTGAAGTACTCAAGTATAATAACATGCAGAAACTTTGGACAAGTGACTTTTGACTCACTAGGCCCTAAAAATGGCTTGACTAGGTTGATTACCCGTCAAGTTACCAATTTTTCGTACTGTGGTCCAAATCTTTGATATTCCTTATGACTTTAATTTCTTTTGGCAGATATATCGGAGTTGCAGAGAGTGGCATTCATGCCGGTTGCAAATGGCACACGCTTAGTTACAGCAAACTGTCTTTTTGTGCGTTTGACGGTAAATCTCTCCCCATTTGCATTCGAACTTCCTACTCTCTATCTCCCATTTGTGAAGGTCCTCAAGGACTTGGGGCTTCAAGACGTGCTCTCCATCGCCTGCGCAAAGGATCTTCTGTTGAATCTCCAGAAAGCATGTGGATACCAGCGTCTAAATCCAAATGAACTCCGTGCTGTGATGGAGATTTTGCAATTTGTCTGCAGTGCAGCTGTTCAGGCAAACAGTGCAGATGAGTCCAGCTGGGTATTAGAAGCAATAGTTCCAGATGATGGCTGCAGACTCGTTCTGGCAAGATCTTGTGTGTACATCGACTCTTATGGGTACCAATTTATCAGAAGCATAGATATTTCCAGGCTAAGGTTTGTTCACCCAGATCTTCCAGAAAGAATATGTACAGCCTTGAGCATTAAAAAGCTTTCTGACATGGTCGTGGAGGTAACATGACTTGCAATGAAGCCAATTTTTTATTTTTTTACTTTTTTTTAATTCCCCTAATTATGTCTTTAGGTCTCTCCAGTATATAGATCTCTTCAGGCATTTGAAATGGATCTGCATCTGACTGCAGGAATTGGATCATGGGCAACAATTACAGGCTTTGGATCAGATTGGATCAGTTCCACTAGCAGCAGTAAGGGAGAAGCTCTCGAGCAGATCTTTTCAGGCTGAGGTGTGGACTGTTGTGAATAGCATTGCCAGTTTCATGCCTGCGTTCCAAGGCCTGGCTTTAGAGAAACTACAAGGTTCACTGGAATCTGTTGCAGAGAAGTTGCAGTTTGTTCAGTGCCTCCACACTCGATTTCTGTTACTTCCAAAGTCTTTGGACATTACCCGCAAGACCAAGGAATCAATTATTCCTGAGTGGGAGGGCAAATTGGGACATCGGACTCTTCACTTTGTCGACCAGTCAAAGAAATGTGTTTTAGTTGCTGAACCTCCTCATTATATTTCTGTTTTCGATGTTATTGCCATTGTTGTGAGCCAGGTATTGGGCTCACCAACCCCATTACCAATTGGAGCATTATTTTCCAGTCCTGAAGGTTCAGAGAAAGCAATTGTTGACACACTGAAACTTGGATGCGGTAGAACAGAAACTGAGCCCAGAGGTGGAAGCGATTGGTTGGTAGGCAAGGAACTACTGCCACAGGATGCTCGTCAAGTGCAATTTCATCCATTGAGACCCTTTTACACTGGCGAAATAGTGGCTTGGCGTACAGGAAAGGATGGAGACAAGTTGAAGTATGGTAGAGTTCCAGAGGATGTGAGACCATCAGCAGGTCAAGCACTTTACCGGTTTAAGGTGGAAACTGCACCAGGGGAGACCCAGCCTCTTCTTTCTTCTCAGGTGTTCTCATTCAGAAGCATATCAACAGCCAACGAGGCTTCACCGTCAACTTTGCTGGAAGGGGGTAACAAAGAAATGGAAAACAGGAAGCATGTCCAGGTGCTCGAAGGTGCTGGAAGTGGCAAAAGCAGATCCTTCCAGGTATGAGTCTCTTTGACCCAATGGTGTCTAATTTTAATTTGGTAGATGTAGCTTAAACTTCTAAAATTAGTAAAGGGCCATTCTTTAAGGGACCCCTCTGGTAGACCACACAAGCATGGTCTAACCACAACATGCTGCATGTGGCTCATATGCATGGGGGTGTTTCCCACCATTTGATGGTTCCATCTAAAGCATTCACATGATCAAGTGGAAAGGTTCATGGATGATTAGAATCATCTGATCAGATTGTTCATGTCGTAGGAGATCTCCTAGGTGGGACCCTTCTCCACCCCCATTCATTTGCATGAAGTGTGCAGGTCTCTGTGCCTCATGTAGACTATCCTCACCATTGAGTCAAAAATGCATACACTAGGTTTCATCAAGTGTGAAATCAAAAGGTTCTATTTGTGGGCAGCTGCAACCTGCTGAAGGACTCCAGTATGGCCGAGTGTCGGCAGCAGAATTAGTGGAGGCAGTCCATGACATGCTCTCCGCAGCTGGTATCAATATGGACGCTGAGAACCAGTCCCTTCTGCAAACAGCCCTAACCCTGCAAGAACAACTCAAAGAGTCTCAGGCATCACTTCTACTCGAGCAGGTTCGTCACTTGCTCTCTCCTAATTTATCGGTACTGTTTATTTTGATGGTTGACACTGCACTTCTCGTTTTGTATTTATGGCACTCCGTATATGAAACTATAGGAAAGTATTCTATTCGTAATGCAGATCTCTTACATGTGGGGCACATGCTCGTTGATCCCAAAGTGTTGGGCTACCTCTTGGATGGCCATAAACCATAGATCACAACAGTTGGCTGATCCTGTTTGGTCAGCACTGCTGCTCATTGATCGCAATAGTCACCTAAATTTTCTTTTGACTGCCAAATGAGGGCTCTTGATTGGATGGTCAGGATTAGATTTCTTTTTTTTCCCGACTATGACCATCCAAAAAGGTAGCTTGACATTTAATGGCCCGGACGATAAGCATGTGTGATGTGTATGATATCTACATTACATGAATGGTATTTCCCAAAATAAGTACAGGTTATGCATTCGCATAAAATTTTGTTGCGATATTATACAACTGATAATTACCCAATCTTTAAAGATAATTAGCTGATAATGGAGCAAATTTTGCAGGAAAAGGCCGACACAGCAGCTAAAGAAGCCGATACAGCAAAAGCAGCATGGCTGTGTCGAGTCTGTCTGAGTGCTGAGGTTGATGTAACGATGGTTCCTTGTGGCCATGTACTCTGTCGTAGATGCTCATCTGCTGTTTCCAGGTGCCCTTTCTGTCGGCTCCAGGTCTCAAAAACTATGAAAATTTTTCGACCATAAGAAGCTTCTTGAGGCATCTCAGCTTCGGAAATGGGTTATAAGAATGGATATTTTACGAGGAAAAATTCCAATTACAAAAGCGCAGAAATATGAATGAGTGCCACATACTGTGAATGTTCTTTTGGATGGCAATCACTGCATAGTTCTTGGACTCTGTAATTACACTTTTTATTATTAAAATTTGAATGGAAGGGACGAGTAAGGAGTTCCCCTCCCTTGGTGCAATCAGAACACACAGTTTTCTACAGTTACTGATTAGAAGACCAATTGGGTATAGATCTGAAGAATTATCACAATGTAAATTCTCTTTTGCAAATAACATTCCCTCAGGCAAAAAATTATTTGGTTTTGATTATTTCATACAAGAATAGAAATGGATAGTTACAGAGCAAATACAATACAAGTATGGACTTATGATCTGTTTTTTTCTTGGATTGCACCATCCAATATACCGGAGCGAGCTAAACACCATCATTAGACAATACAAAATTGCCATCTCGTTGCCACTGTCGTTGACAAACCTGTACAGAGCAACATGAAAATTTCAGGGGCTTTCCCAGAAAGCCTGGTTGTGGCCATTACATTAGTTCAGATAGTCCACTTAATTACATATCTTAAATTGTCTTGTAGCTGAAAGAATCCTCTTAATTGGAAGGAAAATGATGGGCTTACCTACGGGGAAACTAACAAGATCCCCCCGCAATGGAATTGTGCCACATGGCAGCAAGGGGAACCGGCTGCCTTCTATACTAATTCTGTATTTTCACTATTGTTCTTTTACAAAAGGCCATTTTATTAGGAGAAAGACAAGCCCTATGAAGCCTCCCTCACCCTCTGCTCCTCCACCCTCAGACTCACCACAGCTGCTGACTTTAATGGCTATACAGAGTGTGAGGTGATGCAGAGGTGGAAAGCTCTATGCTATCCATTTTTCTTTGTCTAGAAGCCCAGGCTGCTTTGATTTTGTGCTTGACTTCCTTCACTTATCAGCTCTCTATTTGAAACATGGAAAGAGCCTTAAGCGCTTTAAGAAAACTTGGGTTCTCGGTTTCACCCAGTCATATCATCTATTCTCTCTGTAAGGCTTGTTGGGTCTCTCTCCATTTCTTCAATTCCTTTGTAAAATGAGGACAGCAACGAGGTGTTCTGTGGCAAGTTTGGGCATTCTCTCTCCATTTCTTCAATTCTTTGTAAAATGAGGAGAACGAGGTGTTCTTTTGGGAAGGTTGGGACAGATTCTAAGTGTGTGGATTACATCCCAACGACTATTTCCACAAACATACTAGCGGTTGAGGCTGATGGCTGAGTTTTGAGCAGAACAAGCACGCAGGAGGCAATTGCCATTGCAAAGCTTACAAACCATTCAAGAGAGAAGGTTTTTGGTGGGCTAGAGACATGAGCTGTAGTGAGAATTCAGTTTTTCGTTTTTTCCGTTGAGAGAGAATTGCAGACGTTGGGTTTCCTTTTGACTCTGGAGACAAAGGCAGTTTTTTAATAAAATTCAAGGAAAAAAGAAAAGAAAAGAGATAGGAACTGCGCAAGCTGGTAAAACAGTTTCCACGGACAGGTGGCCCAATTATAAGATAAGGGGGACCTAGCTACTCTAAGGGGAATGTCGAGGCAATTACGCCTCTCGGTAGGTTGGATATCCCACTAACACTGAAAATCAAAGGACCACCTCTTGGATTGCCAGTTTGCCACTAGTCTGAGCCCATTGAGGCATACCCATTAAGTGGCAAAAATACGGTCTTGGAAAAGTTCTGAGTATAATACAGCTTTGTCATTAGAAAATTCGTTCAATAATCCAGCAAAAAAGGAAAATAAAATAAAATGAAGCAAAAAAAATGACATGCAATTGCAATTTTTTCACATTGATTGTTTTTCTCGGTAATTCAGAATAAATTGTATGATATGCAGATTATATGTTTCATTATAAATACGCCAATTTTACTGAATCTTTGAAAGGTTCGGCCATAAAGAAGGTTTTTAAATTAGTAATATTCATGTATTGTACACGTATAACTCGAAACTCAACCTAAGCCCGACTTTCGTCGGTTGGATTGCTAGAGGAATCAGCCCGAGGTATACCCAAACTTTAAAAATGCCAGTCTATGTAACAAGGACACTGCACTTTTAGGGTTTTTTGCCGTGTCACACACCCAGACACGTGTGCCGACACTTCCCGACACACATCTGGACACTTATGGCCATGATATTTTCTGCTTTATTTTCTATTTTTTGTTATTTTATTAATAATTTTAAGCATTCATATATATTAATATATTTTAAAAAATATATGTATAGACGTGTCTCCGTATCAAAAAATTTTAGGTTGCCGTGTCCGACACCTCGTATCCATGTTGTCGGTGTCCTTGTTACATAGATGCCAGTCCATGCTGAGACTGAGGATCGGGTTGGGGCCGTCCAAGATGCCTCATGGAGTCTAACCAAAAAGCCTGTTGAAGTTTGTTTTTAGTTTTTGGTTTAGGAGTAGCTATTTTGTACTTTGTTAACTTCCTATTTGTAGTTAGGGAAATATTTACGTTTTCCGAGTATAGGAGTTGCTATTTCGTGTTTTCGTTAATTTCCTGTTTGTAGTTGAGTTGGGGAAATATTCAGTTTTTTAGTTTAGGAGTTGCTATTTTGTGTTTTGTTAATTTCCTATTTTTAGTAAGGGAAATATTTAGTTTAAGAGATCTTTTGAGTCTGTTGCACAGTACATCTATAAATAACCCACTCTGAAATGCTAATAGCATTGCTGATTTGTGGGGTCGTGATATTCCAATTTTAATAATGGTGTGACCATTTATTCAGTACCCCTTGAAGTGGTAAGATGCTTTGACTTCATCTCTATTTTTCTCTCTTATCTTCCTCTTGTTTTCTTTGTTTTCCTCTAATCAAACTACTGTTGTCTGGCATAAGGAAGTCATGCTGCACTCTCTTTAAAAGTTAGAATAAACATTTCCTACTGTCATAGACTGTGCAGAAAAACATGATCAGATGGTTAAGATTAGTTCACAGGACAGGATGATTTTGATTGAGGTGATAGCCCTCTGACATTTAGACCTGGAAATGAAGAGCTACCTGACAACTATGTTGTTGATTCATTACTAGAAGAGAATATATGGAGTAACAAATTGAGGGACTGAGAAAGGATTTCCGTACATGAGGGCATGTAATTGTTGTCATCCAAGGTACCGAAGCAAGACTCCATCGTTTCCTAGCACAAACCCCTTGTTGTCATTGATAAACCTGCACAAAAAAGAATAGGAAAACAGAAAATATTGCATAAGCATGGAACATTTCATATTGGTGTGAAAACAGCAAGATGTGAAGTGTAGTTGTAGAGATACAAAACCATTCTCCACAGATAGAAGGAATGGAAATAATATAGTTCAGTAACAAGTCTAATATTTTGTGTTTGCAAAAGATCAAGGAAAAGGACAAGATTACAGAAGGATTATACTCACTTTACTGAATAGAGATTTGCGGCAATATTGTCTGCTGCTTTATCTCGCGTCCATGTCTTGCCACCATTGGTTGTTCTCAACAGAATTCCACTGCCCCCGGCTGCCCAAGCTTCATCCTGGAACCATGAAATCATCTAGATTAGAAGGGGTGGAAAACTATAAGGCTAAAAAAAATTGTATACAACTTTTCTTTTTTGAAGGCGAGGTTAGATGTTGAGGATGCTAGCACCACCCAAATGATATGCAGGCTTAACCCTAAATAATGCACAGTGAAAGATGTAAATATTTGTTCAATTTAATGGAAATCTAAAAGGTACAATCTGAATGCATGTTTCGGTAAAATTTTTATAGCTTATTTTGATCACCATTTTTGTGCCAGAAAAATACTTTTTTTAAAAGCTTTTACCAAAAAAAAATGGCATTCTAGACTGGTCCGTAGTGTCTAATCTCTTTGGCATGCAAAAGGTTGAAAAATAGCTAGGCCGAATGGTTGATATACCAATAAAGCTTCATTTCAATAATCAAGCTGCAATTCATATTGCATCCAGGCTGGTGTATTGTAAAAGAACTAAGCATATTGATGTCAACTGCCACTTCAGCAGGGACAAGGTAACATCCAAGGTGGTATAACACTGTTTGATAGTTCTAATGATCGGCTTGCAGATCACCATCCTTATTAGCATATGACATCTTCATACTACTACTGACAAATTGGGCAGATTGATATCTATGCTCCAACTTGAGGGGAGTATTAGGAGACTGGGTTAGTTTCAGCTTCGTAGTAGGGTTGGATTGTCAGCAAGTTTCCCGACCCGTTGGATGTGTAAGCTATTGTTGCTTTTTCTTCTGTTGAAGTTGAATACAAGGCAATGGCCTCGACTACAATTGAGATCATCTTGGTTTGATGGTTATTCGTCAAACACGGGTGTTCATCCCTCAGTCCCTATTCTACTCTATTGTGACAATAATACATTCAAACATATTGACAAAGATTGCCACTTTGTTTAGCATTGCTATCATTTTAATGAAACTCTTGGTGCTTTTCTGCTAGAGTCGTGATTTGAGAGAATGTGTGTTGTGCTGGGAGGTGGGTTAAGAGTTTATCATAAGGGAACCCTTGGAACTGTTTATAACTGTAATTTAGCAATTTCTTTATTACGTTATATATACCATTGTATTTGTTCTCAAGGAATGTAGTTGTTCTCAAGGAATATATATATATATATATAACATAAGTAATTAGGCCCAAGCCCGGCCAAAGAATAGGTACAACAGGCTGGGCCATTAGATTTGAGTGGGCCTAAGCATATTTTTCACCAAAATCTAAGCCCAAGCCTAGATCAATTATATAGCAGGCCTTAAATATAAACCCAGGCCCGGACCAATTGGCCTCTTAATATAGCCCAGCCATAAGAGAGGCAGGCCAAAAAGCCCATCATTCCAGTCCAGCCCAGCCCATTTACACCCCTAGTTACTTCACCAAAAAAGAGAACACGGCACAAGAAAGTTGACGCATCATGTTCAACTGAAATATGAAATTAATAACTGGTAGATATGAGCATGCATCTTTTGAAGAACTAAAAGTTTTGACGTTATTAAATCAGCCTTAGATTTCAAATTATCTATCAGAGTATACTCAACCTCTTTCAATAATTTATCTTTCAATATCTATATATATCACGTTCTACCCTAGAATATAGTTCTTCATACATCTCAAATATATTATTCTCTGTAGATGTAGAAATAAAATTTCATAGTCTAACCCAACATTGGATAGTACCTAATAAGGTACCATCTTCTTAAATAGTGTCAGAAGTGCTTTTAACATCTCTAATAATTTATATTCTACTCTAAACAATTGGAATATTAATTATTAGGGGTTAGTGGGGAATAATAAATGCTTACCTATCAAAAAAGAATATGCAATATAAAACATGTCCCACCTTGAGTATAGATTATTAGAGCTCCTGTCTTGTCTAAATACATGTGTGAATGTGCTGTGTTTGCATGATCAAAGTTTTATCTTTACCACCATTTTGATGTACAGTTCAAAAGTTACCTTTGAGCGATACCCAACATCAAGAATACCAAAACCTCGACTCTGTACTGGAACTTCATCAAATTCCTCTGTTATCTGAAAATATGGATTAACTACTTCTGCATCAAATGAAAAGAGCAAAAAAGGAAAAAGAAAAGAGTAAAAAGGGTAACATCTATGGCAGCTGATAGTTGTTTCACAAAATCCACTAAATTACTAGAAACTTCCAACATGTGGATGACAGTTTGACAACATGTATTGTTGAATGTACAGATGGAACTATAAAGTGAGCCTATAAAATCAACATAAACAACAGTGAAAAATCGAAAAGCTCATTTCGTGCAAAGGAAATGTTCAAGATGGTTGTGTTTTTCTCTGTTTCATGGCCTATACTCCAAGAAAATAATTCTTGAGTACGTGGTCTCGGTAAGCTAACAGAACGAGATGTCTTGACTGAGACGAAACAAGATGGAACAAGACAATGGAAAAAATAGCATGTCTCGATATGATTAAATATTTATTAATGCTTAAAATAGGCTATAATTTTTATTTTATTTTTAGCATTTATATGTGTTATCAAAGACATACCATGAAATAAACTTCTAAACTAGTTTTAATACTTAAATTAGGCTTTTGGCACAAGCAATACATTCCCTTATATATCGTCTCAGTACACTACCGGAACGAAACGTCTCAGCAAATACAAAATGAAATGGAACAATATTTTGAACCTTGATTATAACCCATTTCCATAGTAAGCACCTATGGTTTTCATTACATATGTTCAGTAATATAATGCAGTAACTCATCGGTTTTGCTAATAAATAGTACATTAAGAAGTCTACATAAGATATGAAAGATAATGTCAATTCACATTGAAGTGATCTACTAAATTTTTATATAAGATGGATTAGTCTATAATATGCCGCTGTATGCATTTCAGGATAACCTGATATAGAATCAACTTTGAGGCTTTTCTGATACAATGCATAACAGATCTGCCAGACTGTAAAACTCGAAAGTTTTATAAATATCTAAGCATTTCAACATTACTACACACATAAGGTTCATTTCTCGTGAAATGAGAATATAATAATACACTAAAATGAGTGTCGGTTACCCCTGTGCCTTTGCTGAGATAAAGTCCTCCACCACGTACAAGAAGCCAAAGACCACCATCAGCTCTCCATCCCATGTTTTGAATTCTCCTTGCAACTGCCCTATTATGTGGCTGCCAGTATGGCTGCAAACCATGAAAAGATATGAGCAAAATTTCGACATGGATTAACATCCCCCATCCAACAATGGCAACCCACAATTAAATATTAGCTGCAAAAGGTGAGGAAAAGAGAACAGCTATTAAATGAATTTGCAAGTGAAGCATATGAAGATGCTATCAAATAGCTGACTAAGACTAATAGACCAAGAAAAATAGATAACACTATCAATGAGAGAAATATCAGAGTAGAACTTGCCCACACAATGATTGAATGCAAGGGTTGTCAGCCAGACAAGTGGACCTCTTTAATGATCAATCAATTATCCAAAAAGAACAAAAGATTAAAGGAAGTTGCCACGATTGAGCAGACACTACGGGCAATTGTCCACTGTGATGTAGTACTGTGATGCTGCCGTTGTCGTCAATTGGTACTGATAGTGGTGTTGTAGTACTACAGAAGTACAGTTTCCAATAATGTCTTGCACACACAGATGTGCACGCATGCACGCACGCACGCAGACATTTGTGTGAGTTTGTGTTCATAATTTTGATAACAGTATTTGGATTTCAACGGAGAGCAGCAGGAGAAAGAAGTTAGAGCTTCATGTAGAAGCCTGAGAAGACAAAACTACAATTTAAAATAAATTATGACAAAGGTGGATCCTCATAAACTCAATAAATTCTGTTAAAGCAGAGATGGGATATTTGTATTACGGATTTGTTACATATTCCTTCTTTATACAGGTTCACATCACTACAGGGAAAGTGACAGCCTTCTAGTGATGCTGCATGGCAGATGGATAATAAGAAAACCACAGGGACTGTCACTGCAACAATTATCAGAAAGTGGCAGTCTAACATGATTGCCAGCTTGCTATGAAGGGGACAGCTAACAAAGAGGTAAGCACCAATCTATTTCCAGATGCACTTTCTAAAAAAGAAGCAAAAGAGAAACATGTCACTGGTAAGCTTTTCATTTTATCACAAATTTGTAAGCATGAACTAAGATTTAGCTACTCGTTAAAACACATGCAAAAGTAATTTCCTGTCTCTCCAGAAGATTTATTTGAGCTCTATGGAAGCACAATATTCTTCTGCGATCCTGAAGGAGCAGAGTCGAATTTTGTGAGATCTAGGGACCCTTCTGTAAACATTGGTAAAGGAACAGGTGTGATGATGGAAGCTTCTAGATTGTCTAGCAGCTCAGGGGTTAATAGAAAGGGGGATTATGTCCATAAATCCTTCTTTAAAGGAGAATTGTCTTTTCGCGAGGACCTATCGAGCAAGGAGATTATCGTGGAAGAAATAGAGGAAGTGATACTGGTTGGGGGACTCTTTAGCCAAGGATTAGAGGAAGATCGTGGAGAAGATGAAGAGGAAGGTGAGACTGAGATTAGCTTTGAAAGCAACCTAATCCAGGGGGAAGACTGTCTCAGGATCGTAGCGGTGGAGGATCAACGCTCGTCCCCTGTTTCTCTCCAGAAGTCTCTGTTTTGTTTGCAGGTGGGAGGTTCAGTACAAAACAGAAGTGAGGAAGGTGATTTGAACGAGGAAGCTGGAATAGTAGATGAACTGGTGCCTGAAGAAGTCAGTCCGATTTGCTCGTTGTCGGTGCAGATATATTCAAGGAGATGTAAGGAAAGAGGGTAAGTTGGGTGGAACAAGTTGAGGAGCATGAGCGAGTCCTCTTAGCAGGAAGGAAGAGGTACTCTCGCTAGGATCAGGGGACTCTTAGGCGTCTAAAATTGTGAATCTTTTAGGTGATGCTTTGATCGAAGGGAGGAAGGACGAAAAGGAAGATAAGTTGGATAGTATGGAGGTGTCGGGCTAGGTGTTGAGCAAGGTAATGGAGTTTGGAAGCTTTTTGGGTCTCTCTTACAATGGACACGAGAAGGAGGTCCAAAACTTGTTTAGAGCCATTGAGTTGGATCAATTGCATTTGCTATCCAGGGGTGACGGTGCTTCAGGGGAAGAGGTTCGGGCCGAACAAGAGTCTACAATAGTCAAGTGCATCAAATCAGATTCTTTGGGGCAGGGTCTCACTGTCGAGAATGAACTTGAAAGGGTTAAGTAGGGACTAGAAGTTAATTGTACCAGTTCCAAAGCTAGCCCAATAAAGAGGAAAGTAAATCTATCTAGAGAGATCCGCAATTTATCAGAGTCGAGCATCTGATTGAAGCGGTAGGGGGAGGGGTAGTCGGAGGAAGGGGAGGGGGTGTGGGTGTGAGAGTTGATTTAATTTTATGAATCTGAATATTCTCTCCTAGAATGTGAGGGGATTAGGAGGGACGGATGGAGGGTGATATGTAAGAATTTGCTTCGTAAATGGAAAGTGGACGTGGTTGTTTTGCCAGAAACTAAGTTGGAAGTTATGAATGATAGGGTGGTGGAGGATATTTGGGGAACTGGAGACTACTTGGTTAGCTTTACCGGTTAAGGGGGCAGCGGGAGGTATTTTGATGGTTTGGGATCAGCACAAGGTTAAAGTGGTTGACTTCTTCGTAAGGGATGACTCAGTTTCAGTGATGTGCAACTGTAATAGACAATCAAGAGTGGGTTCTTATGAGGGTGTACGGACCTTCTAATAACACTTAAGAGTAGACTTCTAGAAGGAACTTGACTTTATCCGTGGTAGGTGGGCCCTATTGAGGTGTGTTGGAGGTGATTTTAACGTAATCATATTCTCTTATGAGAAAAGGGGGGTAGTCGGGTGACTAAGAGCATAAAGGGCTTCAATAACTTTGTGGGTAGACATTGTGTAATGGATCTTCCTTTCAAAGGACCTAAATATGCAACCAAGCTGAGCCAACTATGACAAGATTTGACAGGTTCTTGGTTACTAATGGTTGGGAAAGGTTGTGTTGTGATATTTCCCAAGAGATTCTTCCTAAACCAACATCAAAATACAATCCGATATTGCTTGGGTGTGGGGGTATAAACAGACATATAAGAGATTCTTCCTAAACCAACATCGGAATACAATCCGATATTGCTTGGGTGTGGGGGTATAAACAGACATATAAGAGATTCTTCCTAAACCAACATCGGAATACAATCCGATATTGCTTGGGTGTGGGAGTATAAACAGACATCCTTCTCCTTTTAGGTTTGCGAATATGTGGTTGCAAGAGCCAAATTTTAAAGGATTGGTGTCTAAATGGTGGGAGTCCTTTGAATTCTTGGGAAAGGCTGGTTTCGTGTTTAGAAGGAAGTTGAAAGCCCCCAAGAGTAAATTGAAAGAGTGGAATAAAGAAGTCTTTGATCATGTGGACAAGAAATTGGGTACGCTTTTGGAGGAGAAAGTTGATATTGATAGTATAGAAGAGGAAGGGGTGTTATCGGAGGAGTGGGGGAGGAGGAGAGTGAAAGATAAGAAAGATTTCCTCAACAATCACAAAGAACGCCAAAGGTTACAAGATCAGCCAAAGAGGTCGAGATGACCTACAAATGATTAGACCAAAACAACAACCACAAAAAAGAGAGCACAACGACTAACCACCATCTCTAAAAAAGATGAACTCCCAATGGAACACAAAAAATCCTCAAAGAAGAAACCGCGACATTCAAGCAAGGTTTTAGACCACAAAAACATTAGGCCCTCGATATTGAGAATAATGCTAGCCACCTCTTCCTCTTCCCTTTAAGAAATATGATTTCTCTCCTTCCAGAGTCCCCAACAAATCGCAAAGGGAAGCATGAGCCATAGCACTCATCCTCTAGAATAAAAGACATGTGTGCCAACCGGAGACCAGATTCAACAACAAACTAGGCATTACCTAGGACATCCCAAAGCTCGCGAGAAACGTCGTCCAAACTGTTCTCACCCCCTCACAATGCAAAAGGAGATGGTTGACCAATTCCCCGCTATGCTTACACATGAAACAAAAGTCTACAATAAAAATCATTCTAGTGATCAAGTGATCCACTGTTAAAATCTTCTCCAACGAGGCCGTCCACAAAAGAAAGCTATCTTGGAAGGCAATTTGGATCACCAGACAAAAGGCGTCGGATAAACGATGCTAGTACGGCCTAAGTAAGGCCTTATAAAAGGATCAAACCGAAAACAAGCCATCTCTAGTCCATTTCCAAAGACGCTTATCTGGATTCAGGAATGACAAATGACAATCTAGCAAACGAGACAGTAAACAAGATGCTGACTCGATATCTCAATCATTAAGACTTCTTCTGAAACCAAAATTCCAAGACAAGTTTCTCTCTTCCCGAATAGAACATACCTAAATAGAACAATTCTTCTTCTCTGAAAGGAAAAAAAGACCCGGAAACTCCACCACAAGAGGAGGGGCTTCTCCACTCCCCTTGTCCTCCCAAAATCTAACCTTGTCCCCAATCCTTGCCTTAGTTCAACCATAAAGGGTTGCAAATATTTTGAATTTTATTTTCAGCCTTACTAGAGACACTAATATCTATTTTAAGCACATGTTACATTGAACCAACAATTTAGCCGTTGCAAGGCAAGGTATAAATAGACATATAGCATACATAAAGGGACCTTCCTTCACTAGTTTTGCTCTTTCTTTAGTAAAATTTATCTATTTAATAGCAATTGCATTTCATGTTAATTTTTCTCCTTCGAATGAATAGATTTGGGCTTCATATAATGGATTATGCCAGTAAACCAGTTCGATCACATTGTCGAGTGAAGGCAAGAATATTTTCAATTGTTTAAAGAAGCTGACCTGCCCAGGCTCCCAAGTCAGGTAGAAGTTTCCACGGCTTGAGACAGCAACATAGTTTCCATCAGGAGAGCGATTCACTGTATTAAAAGTTCCCGTGTAGTAGCTTGCGCCACTAATGCCACTAGAAACTGTTCTGCAAAAGCAATGAAGCAATTTGAGTTTGCAGAGCATAAGGTATCAATAGCGAGATGTTTAGTAGCAATAATCCTTCATTTTGGAAATGGAAGGAACAACATAATATCACGGTTTCTAATGACTGGGATAGGTACAAACAAGTCTATTCTTTTTTTAATATAAAGTATAAGATAATATCCGTTCCTGAATGTAGGAGAAAAGAAAACTCCTTATTAGCGTAGTTGCAAGTACTGATTGAGTAGAGAGAAAATCTGTTCTCACCCAATGAAGTGCAATTGCCATGCATCAGGAACATCTACTCATGCTCATATAACAAGTGAGCTAATAAAGAAGATGGAAATAGGCCATAGATCATATTTCCGGTAGCAAAATGGATGAAAGACCAATGTCCAAATAAAAAATTGTTATTATCTATTTAGTCCGTGTCTCAGATTTTCAAGATCTGGCTTCTATTAGTTAGGAGTCTATCTGGCTTCCGATATAAGAATGGTATTATAGTGGATTGGGTGCGTCAATACTGTATTCTGACCCCAATTTTGATTGGGTTGGGGGGGGGGGCAGTATTTTCATATTGTGAAAACAACACTATTCTTTTTTAGGTGAGCTTCTGTATTGTGTTTTTTAGATTGTTTTGGAACTAGGGTTTGGGAATCTATATAAACCACTGTTGCAGGCTCATTTGGAACTCTGTTAAATTCACATATATCGGAAACTCTCAATCGTCATCACCCATGGACGCTTGGTGTTGATCCACGTAAATCTCTGTGCTATTGTGTGTGTGATTGGTTTCCATTTTTCTCTTGCTTCTGTTGCTGCCAACCCCGTTCAACCTTGTTTTCACAGCAAATGGATCTTCAAAATATATCCTTGAACTATTGTCTTACTACATATTATAAAGTTAGTTTTTAAGTAAAAACAAACCTATTAAGAGTAGCTGAAACGGTCTCTTGAACAGCAGCCCTCCAATTGTACCCTCTGTTTGATGTAACATATATAGCTCCTTCATCAGTGACCATCTCTGCACTTTTCTCTCCAGTTGCCTTAATATAAACCTGAAGATGTCAATTCAAAATGATAAGTCTGGCTTCTTTAAACAACATTTGATGGAGATCTTGAACTAATGCATAGAAATATTAGCAAAAGGATGAGAAGTGTTACTAAAATGGTATCAGTAAAACCTGGAGTTACATGTACCGAGGTGTTTGAACTTAATTTTTCTAACTCTTGTGTGTTTCCTTGTGAATAGTTGTCTAATTACAATTTAGTGCATCATGAATTGGCCTCACCATCACATATTAGTGACTGCCTACAGGTGTATAAGAAAGGGGAAATTATCACCTCGTATTTACAAAGTTTAGTAATATCCCTCAATCTTCTAAAATTAATATCTATCCCAATTAAAGAGAAAATTTGGTGTATGCCCCTCCTACCATGCACTTGAGTTTTATTTCCCAAAACACTCTTAAGCCAAATTCAGTGACACCTCATGTAGCAAAGTGACTGCCTACAGGTGTATAAGAAAGGGGAAATTATCACCTCAAGAAGAAGAAGAAGAATCATGAATAGTGTCCACGATTCCCACAGTAATGTTTTATTTCACTAAGAAAGGTAAAATTCAAGGAATACCCCTAGTTACTTATGAAGACATATAAAGACCAATAAAAGAAATAAAAGGGTGAAACAGAAATAAAAGCCATTAATGTTGATACTCCCCCTCAAGTTGGTGTGTAGAGATATCTGTCATGCCCAACTTGCATAAAATCGTGGAGGATTTTAGAAGATAGCTTTGAAAGGTGTAACCTATGTTGAAAATATAAATCTAGATACGCAATTGACCACATGGTAATAAGCAAATATATGGAAAGGAGTACTTTGGGAACAAGCCCAATCAACATAGGTAAGAGGTAAACACGTTCGTGAAGACGTCAAGCGACCAAGTGTTAATTAAACATGACTTCGTGTGCCCATTTATAGCCCATCTAAGGGACTCCGAAACCCGTTTACAAGTCCATACATTAAGCCTATAGAGACTCTTGTATTTAGCTCTTAAAGTGCATAGGGGAACTTGTTATCAATCCCATAAAGGGAGAAAAAATCAGGGTGCAGAACCTTAACCAGTCCTATACAGGATACTGGTCAGTAAAATTTTCTCTCTTCATTGGCACCTTTGTCGCCATGATTCTAAGTCTTGTAGAGGACATTTCTGTGGACCTTTTGGCTAAATACACTCTTCTGAGTCAGTGAAACAGACTCTTCTAAGTCAATGAAATAGACTCTCAATTGAGTCCTTCTTAATGAGTTGAAATGGGTAAAACTAAGCCTTTATATCTCTGTGAGACAGACATATGGCATGATCAACCACATGAATACTTTAGGCTCAATTAATTTAAGTCTATGAGATAGATGTCAAATCAAGACTATTATTTAATTTTTTTTGTCCATATTTTAAGTCTGTGAGACAGACTTATTCACTACAACTTAACTAAGTCTATGCGATAGATGTGTTACAACTTTTGTCCATGGGATAGACATACTGAATAGTTGACTACACTGGAACTAATTATCATATTTGTCATTTCAGACAAGTTAAGTTCAATTAATCCTAACTAGTATATCCTAAGTTGAGAACATAGAAGAGCCTAATCTCAGTCTATACATAATGGGTTAATCTTGAGTTGAGAACATAGAAGAGACTAATCTCAGTCTACATATAATGGGTTAATCCTGAGTTGAGAACTCAGAAGAGACTAACCTTAGTCTACAAATAGTGTGTTCATCTTGTGTTTAGAACTCGAAAGAGACAGGCAACTGTCTATTAGAAATTCTTCTCTGTATATCTTGTGTTCTTACAAACATGGAAGTGACATATCATGTCAATGAGTGATAGAGATTAGAACTATGGATCCCAAGTTCATATTGATACATAAGGTTGCTTTTGCGACAGTAAGATAATTAAATATATTAATCAAGTCGTAGTAGTTTAATTAAATTTGAGAATTTAATTTTTGGGCATTCGGTATACCGTATATCAGTTAATACCACGTCTCCGCCGTGTAGTGCAAGCACTATAGGAGATTGAATCGAGTCTAGGCTTAGTTGAATTCCAGGGACAGTGTTGCCTTAATCCCTTGCACCAATGGGAGGCTTCAACTATCTTCAAGGAGCATTAATGCACCTCCAAGCTTGATTTGAATTTAATAGATTTAAATTAATTAATTAAAATTATATTACAACAAATTTAGTGCACAAGGAAATTCACTAATTATCAACATTTTCCAGAGAAATGCTAGAAAGCAACACTTTAATGGCGTTGCACAGACATAACCCGCAAAAGACAAGAAAAAACTGCCTCGCAAATCACACCTTTGAATTTAAAAAAAAATATATAAAAAATCTTGCCTTTTGCAGGTTGAATCTGTGCAACACCTATAGGCGTTGCTTGCTAACTTCCTTTATTTTCAAAATACCAGAATAATTAGGTGTATTGTATCAATACAAAAGCCCTATTAAATATCAATACATGCTATCATTTATCATATGATAAATACATATCCTTTTATCTGGGCAGTGCAATAGAATACATAGGGAAACATTTATCATATTTTATCATTTATCTGAGCAGTACGATAGACACACACACCAAGACTAGTCAATTAAATTATAAAATAATGGATCTCAACAAGATAAGCTTACCATATCTCCAGGAAGTTGAGCACTTAACGGTATTCGGTCCCAGCTTGCTCCAGAATCCGATGTGTACAACAAAATTGCAGGTTTTCCAACAATCCACCCTTCCTTCCCTTTGAAACTGATGGAGTTGAATCTGTAATTGAAATCTTCGTCTTCGGCAGAAGGTATCGAACGTGGGACCCAAGTGTTCCCCCCATCTTTCGTCTCCATGATAGTTTGCCTCGTCCCCAAGAGGAAACCTTAATTAATAATCACAAAAACGAACCATGTAAGTCGAAACGTTCTGAACCCAAAAAAGCCTGTAAAAATTGAATTCAATTGATATAGGGATCCATGGAACAGACAGACCGTGACTCGAGTCATCGGGCACGAAGGCAATGTCGAGAAGAACAACGCCGGGATCGATCGGAAGGTAAACTCTCTCCCACTCGGAAAGAGCAGCGTCTTCGGATCTAGCGGGTTCTTGGAATCCGATGAGAGGAACGAGGGAGACGGAAATCGCGGCTGTCTCGGCTATGAACTGCCTTCGATTCAAAGAAGCAGGTTGGTGATGGAGAGAAGCTTTGGGAACGAAGCGAGCTTGAGAATTTTGGTAGTGGCGGCTTCTACTCCTTATGAAGAGAGAAGAGTTCAACGAATGTCTGAGTAGAATCATTGGATTTGAATCGGTGAGTTGCAGAGTCGCCATTCTCTCTCTCTCTCTTATCCGAATGAATAAATAAAGAGAGCTTTTCCACAACCGCTTCGCGGGCGTTTTCAAGCTTCTCAATTCTTATATCTCAATGGATAACTTATGGGAAATTCTATTTGCACCCCGGATATTCCAAAAGCACCCCAGACAAAAATAAAATAAATTAAAGGGAATTTTTGACATACCCCCCCATGTTATCTTTGAAATTTGACATACCCCCCCACACTTTGAAAAAGCTGACATACCCCCTATGACTTGGTCCAAGGTCAGTTGACCAATGTTGACCCAAGTTGACCAGCATACTTTACATTAAAAGATAGAAATACCCTTGTCTTCAACCTTGGAAAGAGGATTTGGACAAAAACCAAACCTCCAAATCAAATGGCTGTGGTAAATGGCAAGCCAAATCAAATGACCGGAGTCTCATGTCAGTCATCCATGACTCCGACAAGAATTAAAAATACCATTGAGTTGTCTGACCATAGACTCGAGCTTGTATTTCTCATCTAATTTTACCTTGAAAGTGGATGATCTCCTAACTATTATTGTTCAAAAATATCCAATCAATATATGGAGTGGGAATCCCCAATGCTAGTTGAGATACCAAAAAAAGATTCAGAAGATTCAGAGCTTAATATTTGTATTACAATGCCACTTCAGCCTTAGAAGTTTTTTTTTAAGTTAGTGTTTCAAAAAAAAAAAAAAAAAAAGTGAAACTTCGGATACCAATGGGTTTTTTAATTTTCGTCGAAGTGGTGGATGACTTGCATGAGACTCCGGTATGTTGGTCTCCGATGATGGACAACTAACCCATTGGTATCTCTTGACTTGCCGTCCACCACATCCATTTGATTTGGCAGTTTGGTTTTGATCCAAACTCTTGTTCCATGGTTGAAGATAAGGGTATTTCTATCTTTTAATGTGAAATATTGTGGTCAACTTAAGTCAACATTGGTCAATTGACCATGGACCAAGTCATAGGGGGGTATGTCAGCTTTTTTAAAGTGTGGGGGGTATGTCAAATTTCTAAGATAACATGGGGGGGGTATGTCAAAAATTCCCTAAATTAAAATAAAATACTGAGAGCACCCGGAACCCCCTTGGTTTCTCTCTCTCTCTCTTAAGCCCCACGGCACTACACTACGTGGGGCCTATTTAAAAAGAGAGAGAAGATGGGAGAGTGGTGGAGAGGGAGAGAGAGAGGTGGAGAGGTAGAGAAAGGTGGTAGAGAGAGAGAGGGATGGGGTGCTTTGAAGTTTTTTTTTTTTTTTTTATAGGAGTACACCCTTTATACATTTTAAGTAATGTACATAAGTCTTGGGACATTAATAATAGGGTATACCATAAGTTGGGGCATTTTGGTCTTTACATAATTAGGATTTATTTTAATGTGTAAAGACTAGGAGATAGATGTAGGCTCCATATGGGCAATCGTGCAAGGGTGAAAATCAAATGTCTCCAAAATGAATAACTCTTGTTCATGAAAAATGAATAACAATGTAGAGATTTTTAAAAATTTCTCTAGCAACTAAACTAAATTAGAAATTTGTGAGATTTCTCTCAAACAGATATAGAAGTCAAGGGAGAAGAGAAAATTGTTACACGTTTTGGGCATTGGAGTTCTCTTTGAAGGGTAAAAAATTTCTCGTCAAGAGGCCAAGCTCTCCTTCTCAACTTCTTTCTTGATCTTTGTTTGATCATTACTATTCATGTAAGTACACTCTACAATGTTGAATATTTTCGTCAATTACTATAGTTTTGTTAATGATCATATGGTGTCTTTAGTGTATATTTGAGATTTTCACCATATATGCGATTATATATGGGCATGCATCATAAATCTATGTATCATAAATCCGATCATATGTTGATTAATACGCTAAAGTAGTTATGATCGAATTATCTTCATTATCCTGTGTACTTGTTGTACTTTACTGAGTTTTTCCTCACGGTATTACACGGAAACATTTCAGATTTTGTTGATCTTGTTGAGGAGAATATTTTGGAAGAGACAAAGTCGATTGATGGCACAAAATTTGAAGAAGGGGTTTTAATTATTAAATTATTTAAGAGTTTTAATGATGTAATAATGGATTTTTAATATGTTTGAGTCATTGGGACCATCAATGATTTGGCTTGACTAATTTACTTTTATTTTTAACATGTGTTTTTTCAACGTCCTACGTAGAAAAATTTATAAAATATTAATGTTATAATAATTTAATATGATTCCAATGAGGTTAGAACCCTACCTCAGTGTAGTAATTTAATGAATTGTTTAATGATTTTAGGAGTTATATAAATGTATGCGATTTAGCACGAATCTTGAAGTTTTCGTGCTGATTTTGCACAATCAGTACCCTTATGATGACTTTAAGCAATCTTCGCAACTATTAGATGATAGAATCTGGTCAATGGAAAAACAAGGAAGTTATAGGCTTTTAAGTTATCTTTCCATCCATGTGTTGTGGGTCACCATATTTGATCGGACATGTTTTGTAGAGCAATTTTACCGAGCAAAGGTCAAAACTACTTGACTGCAAAATATCTTATTTTTACAAAACTTTGTCATAATTTTTCTTTAAGTTGTAAAATAGGACCACGTGATTTTTATTACATGTAAATTTAGTTTATTTTGAGTAAATAAAAACTCATATGTTACTTGCTTGATCTGAATTTCGATTAAAATTATAAAAATTCATAAAAGTGAAAAATCTTACTTTTTACCTATTTTTTACGATTACCGTTAGGGCTGAATTGAGAGTGGAGAATTGACTCAAAAAAGAGTAAATGTTATTTTTTGCCAAAGTGCCTTTACAAAAAATATTTTTAGAAGCTTTTTGTATAAAAAAATAAATTATTCGGATGACTTTTAATTTTGATTGTCTGGTGACCCTTTCTCTCTAAATCGCGAAAAAATTAATTCAAAAATGTACTAAATTAATATTTTAATATAAGGGCTTTTATAAAAGTTTCTTATTACTGTTTAAAAGTAATTATACAAATTTTAAATAGCGATTTTGGTATACTTTACTTTCATCTTAGATTTAGGATAGCTTTTCTCTTGAAGTTAACAGTTTTAAAAGTGACTCTATTTTGTGTTTATTTTATTAATTAATAGATGATTTATTGAAGGTTGTTTAAATCATAGAGCATGCCTTGTCTCATGTTTTCGGATCGATTCATAGGTTTTTGGGTCGGGTCTAGGTGCCTAAGATTGGTGCATGATAGAGGACATGTTCTACTGAATCATTGGTTCTGTTATAAGATGAGAAATGTGGCACCATGAACTTCTTGGGGGCTTCAACACTTTGGATGATGTCAATGAAGGGAGAGTCGCACGATGCCCATGTAGTGAGCAATGTCATCTTATCAACATTCTTCTACCTTCCCACAACCACTACTTCGGCTAATTCCTCTCAATGCTTCTACATGATGTTAGCAAGCTCGATATGAGTTCGGCCACGTGTGTTTGTCAACAACTTTAGAATTGGATGGGACGTTTTTCTTCACAACGCGAGAGTTTTGGGGATGTGTGTCCTATTGTCTGCCTGCTTAGGTACCTCCAGTGTTGATTCGTTAGGCTCTTGATTGCTATGTATCTGCTCTAGTAAAGACTCATTTTCCAAGATTTCCTATAGAGTTTCATTCTCCTTTTGGACCTCTTCACTGCGCTTCTTCTGTTCGGCTAGCTCTCTCTTGAGCTCTTCAATGTCAGCTTGGAGGTCTTGAGTGGGTGATGTCGCGTCAGCAACGATAGTGTTCGAGGCGTCTCCTCGCTTTCTTCTTGTCTAGGCCATGATGATAGTAATTGTGGTTCTATTTCCCACAAACGATGCCAAAAGATGTGGGGAAAATTTCTCTTCACTACACGATCCTCGAGATCTAGACCAGACTTTGGTGAACAAGGGCTTGTACTCTCCCCGATCTAGGTGTTGGGGGACCTGCAACAAAACACTTCAACGCTCAAATTAAAAACAGGAAGTGAATTGTAGGTAGAAGGAAGAAATTGGGTAGCACTAGTTGAGATTGGATGATCATACCTTTACCTTTGACCTGTACTTATAGGTTGGTAGAGGGATCCTACCTTTAGAAGGACGAGAATTCCTTTTGGGACTTTCCATACCCAGAGTTTGAGTCCAAGAAAAGTCTCCATAGTTTGCTTCTTCGAGGAGATCTCTATTTTTCTAGTCCTCCTATAGTTGGGAAGTCTCTTGTCTTGAGATAGGAAAGTTTCATGTTTGGTGAAGGGAGTCAAGCTGACACAACGCTTGAAGAAGCCAAGAGGACATTTGGAGAGCCTATAATTAATAGAACTAGTGTGATTACCCCACGCTAAAGCATGGAAGAAAAAATTATAAAACATATTTATTGTTCGTAAGCAAAATAAAAATAAAAATAAAAATCATGGATTCGTCCATATAACATGAATTGACATTATTTGGGTTCACGATGTAAAACAGTACTTGTCAACGGCTCATCAACTTTTAACTCATTTTCAAAAATAGAATCTGAGTACTCCAAAAAAACTCAAATTAAGACCCGGTCCTTGTTTCTGAATGCTTTAGCAATTGTGCTATTTGGCCGCCCTGTAACAAAACTTCATGTCTGGATAGATATCATACATAATATGCATGTATGTGAGCAAGTCCTTGCCTTCTGGCTATCTACACATCAATGCACGGTATGCGTTGGTGCATGACGCCTCTTTTCTTGCTACCAGCCCCGCTACCATGTATGCACCTAGATGAATACAACATTTCTGGCCTCTTGAATTGTTATTCAAAGTCGTCCATCCTGTTTTCTCTAATGTAGAGAGAGTGGTTTGGAAAAAAACATAAAAAAGAAGAAAAATGAGTATGCCATCACCACCGATGATCAAAGTCATTGGCACTATTATACTTAATAATGATGAAAAATAGTTTACAAAAAAAAAAAAAAAAAGCAAAAATACCATCACCTTTTACTGCATCATCTTGAATAAGAGTGAGACCTACAACAAAACGATTACGCCTACTTCCTTTATCTGGTTTCTCTTCTCCTACCTCATTTGTTTCCTACATTTCTTTCGTTCATCTTTTCTTCCAGAGTGGATTGGATGAAAAAAGATGTAATGTTCATTATAAAACTCCGTTAAAGAGCATAAATCACATTTGATTTTGTTGTTCATTTCAGCCAACAATCATACCTGAGATTGAAGCAAATGGGTACGTTATTTGTATGATTTCCATCGCACTTGAGTTAGTCGAGTCGCTCAGTCTCTATTTAATTACTCTGTACTGGTCATCGTCTTCAGATCTTCTGGTTTGGTGGTGTTTCACAGACCATGATTCATGATGGGTTGGTTGCATGTATAGGACATCTCTTGTCGCTTTTCCATCCACCAATATAAGATCAACTTGTAGATCTCTTACTTATAACGGATAAGGTTGCAAAAGAATCTACGGAAAATTTCTGAAAAGAAAATGAATTTTAATATATTTCTAAAAACAAAAATTAGTTTTTGAAATTCTCAAAAAAAGTAACTAAACGCACTTTTAATGTGCGTTTGTAAGTAAAACTGACAAACGTACTTTTAAAGTACGTTTGTCAGTGATAAACGTTATTTAAAAGAGCGTTTGTCAGTTATGAAAGTACCCTTTTCAATGTCTGATCATTGACAAACGCTCTTTTAAAGTACGTTTGTCAGTGATAAATGTTCTTTAAAAGAGCGTTTGTCCGTTGTGTTTTCTGACCGTTTTTTGATCGTTGTGTAACGGTAAATGTTCTTGGTGTACCCACATAGTTGAATCAATGGCTGATTTTTTGTGAGGATGATCTCTATGGTGAGGAGATCATCCTCACAAAAATTCAAATCATTCTGATATTCATAGACTGGTTTAGAAGTTGAAGAATTATGGACCGTCGAATTTTACCGTGTAACTTGAAAACCACATTTAACGGGGCTAAAAATTTCAGAATGGCTTGATTTTTTGTAGGGGTGATCTATATGATGAGGAGATCGCCCTCACCAAAAATCAGTCATTGATTCGACTTCTGTGTGGGTACCCCAAAATGGGGTTTAAACATTTGGGTCCCATAAAAATAAAAATAAAAAATAAAAAATAGGAGAAAAAACATACCTGTTGAAGAGGAGTTCGTTGGAAGGAGAGTTCGTCGGAAAGAAAAGAGGAGAGGAGGAAAGAGAGTTCGTCGCCGGGAAGCAAAAGAGGAGGAAGGACAGTTCGTTGCCGAAAATAGAGGGGTTAAGAAGAGAAAGATAAAACGTACTTTTAAAGTGCGTTTTTTTAAAAAGAAATATTTTTTATTAAGAAACATTTTTTAAAAGTGCATTTGTTCCCGACAAACGCTTAAAAACCGTTTGTTGGGAACAGACGCATATTAAAAGTGCGTTTCTTCCCTGCATTAAATGTCGACGTCGGTGAAATTCATTGACGCACATTAAAAGTGCGTTTGGTTACTTTTTTTGGAAATTTTAAAAAACTAATTTTTGTTTTTAGAAATATATTAAAATATATTTTCTTTTAAGAAACTTTCCGAAGAATCTATAAAGAAGAATATAAAAATTTCTTCACAGAGGAGTACATATTTTTATGATAGATGTCTCAACCCATTATCTGGATACATCTATCTACCGTTCGATCTCTGCACCTCATCGGAACACAAAGTAGCCCATCAACTTTGCGTTTTCGAAAAACTATACCCTGCGTATGTTAGACAGCAATTTCAACACAAAATAAACATAACCTTCTTCTTGGAAAAATTCTGCAGCAAGAAAAAAAAATATTCCTATTATACCCTGCACCTCGTGTTGAATGCATGAGAAAGAGAGGACACGTGGTTGTGGGTTTTAAACAAAGAGAAAAGTTTGGAAGAGAGAAATCAGTTGGGAAATTGGGAGACGATTGGGAAAAGAGAACGGCTGAGAAAAGAGAACGGTTACTGAAAACAACGATTGGTAAGAGTGGTAGTACGAAGCCGAGAGACACGTGTTGTAGAGACATTGTTTTAAGAGTTAGAAAGACACGTGTTACTTTTTTTTATCAACACCACAATTTTTAGAAACCGTTTTGTGTAACCGGTTGCAGAAATAAGACATTTAAAAAATAAAAATAAAATATTTGAGAAAAAAAATTAATGACATGGCACTCTGTGCTTTCAACGTGAGGTCTCTGCTTATATATATACTAGTGGGTGCCCCGTGCCATCGGCACTCCTCGACAAAAAATTTGCCAAAATCAGGTGAGTGGTGGAGATCCACCATCCATTTGGGGGAGGATTAGATCTCAGCCCTTCTTTGTTGATGCTTATAAGAGGATGTATAAGTAGGGAGACAACTAATGTGTTTTGTTATATAGAATAGTAAATGGCCCATGCCCACGGCACTCTCCAACAAAAGCGTTTGCAAAAATTGGGTGCCTTCGGCACTCAAACGGTATAACAGACTGGGGCGTTACCGTTTTTTCCATTATAACGGTTGTTATAACGGATTGTAACGCACAGAGGGAGAAATGAGAAAATAACAAAAAATAACGTTGTTGAAATTTAAATTTTGAATAAATTGAGGTCAAATGAGGCGGATTGAGTGGCTGAAATCTAATCGTCCACTTTAGATCGATGGATTTGATCTCAACCACTCTTTATCTAACCGTCCACATTAGATGGATGGATAAGATAAGAGAATACAAATGAGTTGTTTTGATATATGTGTGGGTGGCCCGTGCTCGGGGCACTTTCCGACAAAGTGTTTGTCAAAATCGGGTGGGAGTTAATCTCGGCCATCGATATGAAGCATAATGGATCTTAGCCACTCATTATTGAAGCCATATAAGATAAGAGGGGTATAAGAAAACCATTTAATTTCTGTTAAATTCTATTATTTTTTTAAAATTTTAAAATTTCAAATTTCAAAATTTTAAAATTTGAATTTCAGCACCACTTTTTTTCGTTAAAATCATCAAAAGCCGTTAAAATCTATTTTTTTCCATTTTTGCCCCTGGCCGTTTCAATCCGTTTTAACGGTAACACCCCTCTCTAGGCATAAAAAGTGGGGCTCCTGAGCTTGACCCTTGGGCTATATGTAAATCCAATCCATTTCATTCCTTATATGTAGGTAAATAGTAGGTGACCTGTGCCCACAGCACTCATTGACAAAGCGTTTGTCAAAATTGGGTGTGAGTGGCTAAGATCCACTGTCCATTTGGTGTGATAAGATCTCAGCCATCATTTATGAAATCGGATAAGAAGGGGAGACAACCATTGTGTTTTGTTATATAGATACTAGATGGGCATGGGAGAAAGCTCACGCACGATCAAGAAATAACAACAATGAAAGAAACTTGGGAGAGACCCCCCCATTCTTGTGCAACGAGTTTTAGTGGGGTAATTGTTATATAGGGTATATTTATTTACTATTTGTATTTGATGTCAATGGTTCTAATTTATGTAAATTTCAAAGGTTTCAAGGCAAGCTAAGCCACATAATTATATGCACCTCCCATGACAAGCTGAAGTGTACGTTCAACCAATCCAAAGACAAAACTGCCATAACAATGAAGTGGATTTGAATATGATATGCATCGCTATATTCTATTCCTTGCATATATTGTCTAGCCATTATCTAAAATTTATTTTATGTCCATCGCATTGCGAAATTACTTTGGGACATTATGTCCATCGCTTCACGTATAAGTATACATCTATCATTGAAGCGGCTAAGCCAACACCGCCATATGTCTCCATTAGAAAACATCTCTCTAAATCTATAACAAGACGACACTCATTCTTAAATCCATCTAAAGAGGTTCGAAAGCATGCACAAAGATCATGCAAATGTATGATCATCTGCATATACTCAAACGCTTACCAAACTACTCGGATTGCTTAATAATACTTGTCTACGTACAAAGCTCAAGGCTAGTCATGTAACTTTCAACATATATAATTTTCATAAGTAGACTAATTAAAGTTCTTTAATTTCCTTGCGCTCCATGCCACCATACATGATATATTCATACTCCATAATCTCCCCAAATTTTAGCTTTAATGTCTGTACGCTAGTATGACTTCAAGTGGGCCTTATGCTTGGGCTCAATAATTGAAGCTACCTGATGAGCATCTACCATGTAGGTGCAATTCATGTACTCTTCCATTGTAGAGAATTAATTCCATACCAACCTCCAACTAGGCTCCTACTAGAGTAGAAAGGGAATTGCCACTTTCCTCATTTTTATACAATCATCAACCTCACAACAATGCCATCATCGTGATCATTATCAAACTCGTCTAAGGCAATGCAATACTAATAGGAATTGCAAGTCGATCTTGTAGGACTCGTCTAGGTCGCGGTCCTCGATCTTATCCTAATGTACGTACATTATCATGATGTACGTAGATTGTACATTGTTTGGTGGGAAATACATGAAACTCATCCAACTCCTATTTTAACAAGTAACTAGAGTCCCATTGCCTTTTGGGACCCCTTTGCTTTTGTCCCAAGGATGGATTTGGTAGAGGATTTGTTGAAGGGGAAACAATCTCTAAGTCGGGACCTGGCATACATGAAGATGCAAATTAATGGTCTCGCGCACGATGATTTGTTGTTATCCAATAGCTCAACAACATATCCCGGCCAATTACGAATACGTCCGTAACTCCACCCACAACTTTAAACGGACCCAATATATATCTGGATAAAATCTGTATCACTTTTCATGCTTCTAATAAATCTTGACTCAATCTGTGCAACTTTGAACACAACATCCTTCCGTGGCTTTAACAAAATCTGTAGGTTTCACAATATATGAAACTTATTCAATCACGTACAGTCTATGCCAAAAATCCTTTCGACCCTTCCATGCTTGTAATTAGCAATCCTATAATCCTATAGTCAATAATTTAATTTATTTTCAAAGTGTCGAAGTTCCGTTGCAGTCCATGCAAAAGACTCTGGTAGCCCTACATGGATTTTTTGGGGGGGCCTAATGACTGTGTAGATGTTCAGCCCACCTATTGGTGGATAAACACACTAAAAATTCAGCTTGATCGATGATTTCTAGCCATTGGATTTATAACCCAAAAAACATGATTGAATCCAATGGCTAGAATCAATCCTAAAAGTACTAAAATCTATGGCTAGAGATAACCAATCAGGTTGATTTTTGGTTTGTATATCCAACAAGGGTTGGGCTAAACATCCATGTGGTTAGTAGGTGGGGCCTAAGGCGATCACCTTAATGGCCTTATGGTAGACGGCCCTGCGTTTACTAAATAAAACTATTGGGGAGGCATGTGCGATGACGAAGGAAAATTTGATATCTATGGACGGTTGGATGTCCTCCATGTAGATAAGAAGAATATAAAAATCTAAAAGTAAATAAGTAGTAGATACGTGAGGGTTTTTAATTTTTTGGATAAAGTACATAATTCTATTATAATAACTAGTAGAACGAAATACAAATGGGGATGTAGCTCAGATGGTAGAGCGCTCGCTTAGCATGCGAGAGGTACGGGGATCGATACCCCGCATCTCCACAATTCATTTTATTTTACATTTTTAGCCAGGATCAAATGGCTAGAGATCAGGCTGACAGCTGACTATGTTGGTCCATCAATGGGTGGGCCGATCATTCACGGCTCAGTGAACACTTTAATGGGTCGGGCTCCGTTGACAGATATAAAATGACAGGGACACAATATAAGCCAGGTGGCACACTGTTACAGGACTCTGACCGTACGGATGTTTGTCCTATCCCATGGTGGACCTACAAACCAAAAATCAGCCTGATTAGTGATTTATAAGTGTTGCATCTTTGTACCTCAACTACTGCTCAAATTCCCACAGTTGAGATCAGACCATGAAAATAAGTCCAATCCAAAGCCTATCAAAATACTAATCAGGCTGATTTTTGGTTTGTAGGTCCACCATGGGATAGGACAAACATCCATACGGTCAGAGTCCTGTAACAGTGTGCCACGTGGCTTATATTGTGTCCCTGTCATTTTAGATCGACCCCACTTTAATACCTTTATATGAAAAATAATATCCATGATCCAAATGGTCCTCAATCTACACCACATCAGAATTGATGACCATTGTGGTGGGCCCAATTTTTTCTGGACCGTTGATCCATTGCAAATGATGCGACTTTTGAGCACATTGCTATTCCACATCACTTCTCTTGGACTGTCCAGAAGTGAAGTTAAATCAGACAGCTAGGATTTTTTTTCAATCGCCGAAATTTTTGTTTGCAGCATTTGAAGGGTCTGGATTGACAACCAGATGGGCCCGTGGATACTTTGACAGTGTGTATCGTTGGCCTTCAGACCGCTAGATGTCACGTTTAGGCCACCTTTGCCGTGTAATTAAAAACCTTGTTTATGTACAATGGATGCATCAATGACAAATTTAACATAAAGAACCTGAAAATACTATGTCCAATCACAGCAAGGTCAAGGCTTGATTGTGAGACTGGTAAGACCAGGATTAACACGTGGACATACTAGATCTAGGTCTACTTGTGTGTGAGTTGAGAAAAAATCTATATACTGACATCGCCATCCTCCAAAATGCCACGTGTCACACTCTGTTGGCCTCACTGAATTATGTATGTTTGGACCATTCCTTGGTGGAGCTACACACAAAAAATCAGCCTGATTAGTGAATTATAGCAGTTGGATTTTGAGTGTTCTTTCATCATGAGCTTGGAACTCATCCATAGGCCCATTCAAGAAGCCTGTGATAAAAATTGCTCAAATCCAACAGCTAGAAATCGCCAATCAGGCTGATTTTTCAGTGTGGGTCCACAGAATGAGCTAAAGATTCACGGACCAGTGGCCCAGAAAGAATGTGCCATGTGGCACTTTAGGAATTTAGTAGTATGTATCTATATTTATATATCTATACCATAGTTAGCAAATCTCTGTTTAAAACCTGACTTTTTGAAAAAAACCTAATCATTAAAAATATATATATATATATATATATATATATATTGTTTTCAAAACATCATGAAAAAAAAAAAAAAAATTCAATAATCCAAAACTACCCGTAACTTTAAAATTTTCAAAAAATATTATGAATAAAACTCATTATTGTTTTAAAATTTAAAGAATATTTTTTATTTATATTATGTCACCACTTTTTTATGTTTAAAAAAATATTTTTAGAAAAGATTAACAATTCCTACACATTTGAAACTTGATAAATGAGAAATAATTTAGGAAATTATTAGTATTGCTTATATTACTTAGATTTAAGGGAAATATCATATGGTTTCGGTTCTATTGTACTTATATTACTATACAATATACATGCATTACCGGCATATGCGTATATATATGCATACATTTTTTTGAATGTATAGTTTTGGACTAAAAAAGTATTAAACCCGAAGTCCTCTCTTATCGATCTTTTGATGTTCTTTGTCTTTTTTAACCTAAATTGTTTTAAACTTGGATGTTTCAGTGAAGCCGCTGACAGCCCATAATATGGGCCATGTGGAACAATTTTAGACCACTAACCCTATGGATGTTTGGCCAATCCCTAGGTGGACCTACAAACCAAAAATCAACATGATTAATGATTTCTAAGCGTTTGATTGGAGTCATTTTCATGGGTTGATTTTAACTGTGGGAATTTTAGCAATATTGACCATTATTTGGGGTACAAAGATCCAAAGGTTTGAAATCACTAATCAGCCTGATTTTTGGTTGGAGCGCATATTTGCACACCCCATTTCCTATCCCGGTGGACTCTTAGTCGGGGCACACCCCAAAACCCAAAAAGAGAGATCTCTCTATAACTTGGCTGATCGGTGATGGTCACTGACGACTCACAAAATGAGCCCCATGGCATATTTTTAGAGGACACTGACCGTATGGATATTTGGCCAATCCCCAGGTGGACCTAAAAACGAAAAATCAGCTTGATTAGTGGTTTCAAACATTTCGATCTTGTACCCCAAATAATCATTGATAATGCTCAAAGTCCCACGGTTAAATCAACCCATGAAAATGGCTCCATTCAACACTTGGAAATCACTAATCGAGTTGAATTTTGGTTTGTAGGTCAATCTACAGATTGGCCAAACATCTATACGATCAGTGTCCTCTAATAATGTGCCACGTGGCTCATTTTTTGGGCGGTCAGTGTGGTCACCGGTCAACCAAGTTTTAGAGAGATCTCTCTCTTTTTGTGGTGTGCCCCGACTAGGAGTCCACCGGGATAGGAAATGGGGTGTGCAAATATGAGATACATCGTACTTTTCTATTTTCAAAAAGTCTCCTTCACAGTCCTTCTCTTCCCCCCTACTTACAAAACATCTCCTTCACAGCTCTTTCTATTTCCCAAGCGTCTCTCATTGTTTCCTAAAACGTCTGTTGCCTTTTCCAAAATGCCTCTCCGAAACATCTCATTCTTCCTTGTAACATCGGTCTAGGATCTTGTAGGTCCCAAGAGAGTTGGCAACTACGCGAGTGACTTGTTCATCGAAGATGATTCTAATGGCGGATTTTGCCAAATCAGGTACCGTTGATCTCCATTTTTCTGAAGTTTTTTTTTTTTTTTTTTTCCATTTTGAATCTTTATATCCGTGTGTTCTTTTTCTTTCTTTGGTTTCTTTTTCCGCCGTAGTAGGTTTCGATTCCATATATCCATCAGTTTTTTTCATGGATTATGCTTAAATGAGCCGATGTATAGTTGTGATTAAACGGAACAGAAAAAAAACAGAACAAAACAGGGAAGATTCCACAGATCATTTGCACTTATCTCTACAAAATCTGCAAATCTAATTCCTACTTGAAGACAAAAATGTTCACTAACCCAAACGCTCACTAGAACTGAAGTCCAAAGCAGAAAACAGTCGAACATCACAGATGACAAAAGAAATATCAATATACATCACAGATGACAAAAGAAATATCAATATACATCACAGATGACAAAAATAATGAATCAGCTGGGGAATGACTGAAAGAGGGATAACTGTTTTCTTTTTTTAATCTAATTTCCCTTTCAACGCTTTCTTTTCTTCTCAAGCGTTCTAACCTAAAACAGATTTTATGAAGATTTTGAGGGCTGTTTTGGTCAGTTGCTATCTCTCTCTCTCTCTCTCTGTAAGAAGACCAAAGAAGAAAAACAGAGAGAGTGGTGTCTAGAAAGAAATTCGGATTTTTTTTTTTAACAAAAGCAACACCAACAACAACAAAGAACAAAGATATTGCTTTATGTCTCCATCCATTTTTACATGGTGGGATTTCTTTGTTTCAGAAGAATATCTCAAAACCCAGAAGTTCTATTTCTTTGTTGCACTCTTAATTTCTCATCAATCAGGATCAGCTGACCTCTCTGTCTGTAAGTATCAGTTACACCCTCATCTTTTCTTATTTTCATCTAGGTTTCTCTCTTTTTCTCACATACTTAATTTTTATTGAAAATCTGAAATCTCCTCCTCTCTCTCTATATGTTTATATCTGACTGTTGGTTTAGTTTTGTTTATCCTCTGTTTTCTTAACTTTTTTTTTATTCGTAAATTTTGGGTTGTTTCTGGACTTGATGAGAAAATGGGTCAGAATCTACATGATCGAACTTATGGGACTTAAGAAATGATGGAAGGGAATAAACATTGTTGTTGATGCGTGTCCGAACCAATCCAATCGGATGGATGAGAACCGAGTTTAGGTGTATATTATCAACATAGGATAATTTCTCAAACAATCATATATGGCTGACCCATTTTCTATGATGTTACTAATTAAGATTACTTAATTTTTAATTTTCGTCATTGAAAAGATAATATACACATACCACCGTGCATGGTTATAAGATGAGATAATGAAATATTAGCCGTTCGATCAAGATTTAAATTCTGGGGTTCTTAACAGTTAACACCACCGTGGATTTGATGTGTTTATGACTCATCTAAGAGGTGGCCCCAACGTCAAGTCAACAATCCCAATGGATATTTGATATGCCATGTCTACAGTCTAGGATGCTCCACTAACCTTTGTGGAGTGCCCAACCACCATACAAGTTCTCTTCGAAAATCTCAGGAGTTGATTTGTTCTTAGAAGATGACTGAACACATGCACATGCCATGTCATGTTTAGGCCACCTTTGTTGTGTAATTAAACCTTGATTATGTACAATGGATGCATCAATGGTAAATTTAACAGATAGAACCTGAAAATACTATGTCCAATCACAACTAGGTCAAGGCTTGATTGTGAGACTGCTAAGACCAAGATTAACATATGGACATACTAGATCTAGGGCTACTTGTGAGTGAGCTGAGAAAAATCTATTTACTTACTGACATCGTCATCCTCCAAGATGCCACGTGGCACACTCTGTTGCCCCCGCTGAGTCATATTTTTTTGGAGCATTCCTTGGTGGAGCTATACACCAAAAATCAGCCTGATTAGTGAACTATATCAGTTGGATTTGAGCGTTCTTTCATCATGGGCTCGGAACTCATCCATAGGCCTGTCCAAGAAGCCCGCGATAAAAATTGCTCAAATCCAACATCTAGAAATCACCAATCATGTGATTTTTTTAGTGTAAGTCCACCGATTGAGCTAAAGATTCACGGGTCATTGGGCTAGAAAGAATGTGCCAAGTGACATTTTGGGGATGTTTTACCAACATTGACATCTATATATTATCTATCTATATCTATCTATGTATCTCTACCAAAGCTAAGGCATGAGAAAACCTTCCTCTTGTCCATGTGGCCTCCTCGCTGATTTTTTTCGTAATTTCCAAAAATAACCCTCACCACTTTACCTGACCAAAATGTGTTCTCCTTTGCACCCTTCTCATTCCTAAGTGTCTCCTCCTCACTCTCCATCTCCCCACCCTCCCCTTAATGGGAGCAACTCGGCCATCATATTCTCTCCCCCAAGACGAGTTAACTTGAGAAGCTCGGCCCCTGGATTCTCACTACATGCAATGGATTGAAGCCACGTGGCTCTGCTGGCCATCCTTCTGAGATCCGAGGGCTTTGTGAACTACTGTTGCATTTACAATCCAAAGCGAAATGGCTTTCAGCCTTTCATTTACAGCCCTGAGCGAATTACCTGATTTGGCTCCCATCCAATTGATCTCCTTTGCAGCCTTCTAATTCCTAAACGTCTCCTTTAACCCCTTTCATTTATATTCCCAATCGAAACGCCTTCTCCATTACCACCTCTTTGATAACTGACTCCCAATGGTTCCCAACGTCTCTCCATCTCCTCTCCTTATATATGCAAAATTGCCAACGACTCTATGCTTTCTCTCATTCCTCCTGCCCTTTTCTCTCCCTCTTTTTTGTTCCCTTCATGTATCTCTCTTTTGTGCTTCCTGCTTCTTTGCGACTTTATTTGCAAATTTCTTCTTGAGTTTCAAATCCTCTGATTGGTTGCTTCACAAAAACAAGGATATTCTATCTCTCTTTTGAGCTCCCTGCTTCTCCGCGACTTTATTCGCGAATTTCTTCGTGAGTTTCAATTCCTTAGAACCATTGCTGCACAAAAAGAGAGGATCTTTTACAGGTTAGTTCCATTTATCTCCATCTTATATGGATATTTTTTTTTAATCAATCATAATGTTTAGATGACTAACCATTCTTATTAGTTGAGAATTTTGTGAATGATTCCTATGGAAGTTACATACTGTAATTTCGTGTCTGTTCGATTTTTGATATCTTGATCTAATAACTTTTTCTGTTCTTCAATCATTTAATCCTTTTTTTCCGTTTTTATGAGGTTCAATATCATGTTTTGCTTCAGTTTGTCTCTATATTTCGATTTGTGGATTTACTATTTTGAAGTGTGTATCGGATTGATTCCAAAACATTCAAATAAACAGTAAGCCAACTAAGCTTCAATTCCCAATGAAAAAAGGAAAAAAGAAAGAAATGAACACCTTTGACTATGTTTACAAGCAACATGTTTCATTACCAGTAAGCCATCTATGATCAAGGATACCAAGGATGCCTGTGTTGGTGACAGACACGGCAGCCTGACAAATCCAACATGCCAACATTAGACATAGATAAGGAGAATACTTTTGTTAGAAGCAGAAGATAAAAAGAACCCTCCTCTTTGCCCGTCCGTATACAACTCATGGATTGAACCTACTATTCAACGGGTTCTACTAGGGAAAAAAACTAACTCAATCAGATCATACTAACATCCAAGTTCCAACCAATATAATTTCCTGGACTGTTCTCCATAGCTTTTTGACCATCCAAAATAACACAGATTCCTAGGTGGAACCCCCAAATTGGTGGGTGGACTTCCTGCATCTGTGCCACATGCAGCAGAGGCAGGGAGGACATCTTCCTTCCATCTCTCATTCTAATCCAAATCTACGTCATACAATAATATGAAAAGATATATAGTATTGAATAAATGGTTCATGCAGGCAAAAAATGGGAAATTTTATCTAGAAAGTAAAATATAAAAAATATATACATGAACACATGCATATATGTATGTATGTGATCATGTTAACACAAATGATACTAAAGTAGGGAGATAAAACAAAGAGTTCAAAATAGCCATGTCAACTTGCCTAAAATTGCAAATTTTCATGGAACAGTGTGTCATTGTTTTTTTTTTTTGATGGGTAAACAGTGTGCCATTGTTACATGGCTGAAACCGTAGATGCCTTGACTCAAACCCATACATGTGGAGACAATATAGATAGTGTTCCTCTGCTTTACTCAGTTCTATTTGGTTGCCCTTCTTCTTTACTGAATTTTATTTTCTTTACTTCAGTTATGTAAAAGTTACTTAACTGCTATCCTCTGCTTTACCGAGTTCTATATGGTTGCCCTTCTTCTTTACTAAATTTTCTTTTCTTTACTTCAGTTAAATAAAAGTTAACAGTTATTAACCACAAATTCTCTTCTCTTATACCATCTTTAATACTATTAATTTTCTTTGCTGAATTTGGTTGGCTCTAATTCGTTGGTCATCTTATTGATCCCTTCTGTTTCTCAAATGTCCATTACTTCGGTTATCCATATCCATGATTTGCTCCATTGACTGATCCTAAACACCCATTTTATCACCACTTTCTGAACTGTTGAAAAATCTTGATTGGTTGGGATCATCCCCTTTGCACATTGGATCATATCGCACTTGCATGTAAATGTGTACTCCATTTCACTCATCAGCTGAAAAAAAGAACTTCAGAAAACTTGAAGAACTGACTCTTTTCCATTGGGGGTGGATGTGTCCACTAACACCATACCAAGAAAAATAGATAACTGACGCACTTTCATTGGTGGTGGGTGATTCCACTCTACTGTCTATCCCATAGTGACTGATTTCTGCAATCTTTCAGAAAAACCCACTTAAAAGTGAAAAAACCCAAAAAAGAAAGAACCGAAAGCCTAATATGCATACTTGCGACATCGGGTGAAGTTCACAATCCACTTTAAAAAAGTAAAATTGAACTTTCATACTTGGAAATAACATGACTTCAAGTAGTTGACTTAGTTCTCAAGATTAAAAATGAGGTTCTTTTGGTGTATATGTTAATGATATTAATAGATATCAGTTCATTGTTTAGTCCAAACTACTAAACATAGTTAAAAACAAACCAAAGAAACCCATCCATGGCCTTCACATCTCCCCATCTCAGGTACAGATTATCTGCAAATACCCATTTACATATTTTTTTTGATCGGTAATAGGAGGCTGTCTGTATGTATACCGTAATTACTGTCTATAAACTAAGACAATAGACCACAGGTTTGACTTCTAATACAAAAAATAAAAGCACGTGTTGTGGTTTTGTACACGGTTGGGTTTGAGAGGTTTCTTGGAGAGTGTAGAGCGCAAAATAAACTTGTCTTCCAAGTAATTTATAATTTGATTTGGTCTATGAGCCCAACAACTGTATATAATACCTTTCATAGACGAATTAGTCCGGTATACTATAGATAGGACATCATCACCATCCAACAACTATCACCATCAGACGGTGATGGAGAGTGTGGGCCCATTGATACGTGGAAGATAAATATATTTGTTGAGCATGGGATAGTTTCTCATTTTTCATTTTTGTAACCCACCTAGTCAATTTTCTTATTATTTTCTATATGGTTCGTATTATTAGTTTCTGTGTAGCTATCTGTTAGGCGCTTCTGAAAGAAGCTTTTATGGCCATTTGCTCCAAATTTGATCCCTAAAATTACCATCTCTCTGATTTTTAAAATCTACCGTGAGGGTTTTACATTCAGATCAACTAATTGATAGGCCCGCAGATGATAATCTCCGAATTCACACCAATGTTTTGATCCTAACTATCCCTCGTATACAGTTGATTCCAGACTGTCATTAGAGCTGTTGGCAACAGCCCACAAAATACTTCTTGATCAAATGATTCGGATCATTAGATTAGTGTGTGAGGCTATGGCCCATTGAATGAATGGTCAGGATGTTGGGATTCTGTTAACAGATAAGAATTGACTATAATATTTACTTAAATGTATGTCTCACTCTATTTCTGTTGTTAATGTCATTATTCAGTTATAATCTCACCAAGCCATGCATATATGCCTCATGTTTGGTGTCTTCAGTCCATGTTTTAGTCATTACTTCATTTGGTGTTACCTATGCAAGTTTGTGGATTGGAGTGAGACAGGCATCATAAGGAGATCTTGAGCGGCCATGGGTTCAGCCAAAACCAGATACCCTTGCACGTCAAAAGTTGCAGATCTAACGGGCCACACATCCAGAATCATGCACCTATCCCAGGTTTGAGAACTTTTAAGCAAAAGCAGAAGTTCAGAATAATTGTACACTATCTTAAGAAAAGCAAAACTCCAATGAGCAGAAAATTCAATTATCTAATTTCCAAATTTGACTAGGCTGAGTAACCTACTTTTTATATAAGAAATCAATTGACTCAATCATGACTCCACCAGTTATTTTTTAATATAAAACCAGTGATTGGAGTCGGTAGATAGAACTAAACAATTCCAAGCCAATTAATGGGTTTTGAACATCATTGTTGACAGACATGCCTATGCGAATGATCACTTAATTTTAATTGTTTTATGCAGAGTCCAGGTGGATTAATTGTGGTATCAGCTAAGACTGCAATGCCGGATATGGACGGCCTGTTGTCTCTAAAGAGATTCCAAATAAGATGAAGCTATGTGGATCAATTGTCATATTAGAGGCTCTTCTTTTTTGTTATTTCAGATAAAATGTAAATACAGTGAAGAGCATAGTTTGTGTTAGGACCCCGTCTAACTCATACAGTGAAGGCTTTTCTTTTTAATATAAAATGTATACCTAGAATACTCGTAAACAGAAGGTATGAAGTACATATATTTCCTCCACGAGTTAGGACCCCGTCTAACTCATAGATGTCAATATATACTAATTCTATTGTTCTTTCACATTGTTATGTGGGTTTTTTTTATTATTTTAGCTTGACTACATATATCAGATTTTTTTTAAATCATCATTGTTTAGGTTCTAAATAAATCTTAAACTACTCACGTTGTTTTTTTCTTTTGTTTTTGTTTTTTTTTTATATATACTTTGACATAATCTAGAATGCCAAACATTAAAAGAATATAAGATGTAAGTAGAAGATGTAGAAGCTTTACTGGATTAAACATTCATGTTGAACATACCATCACAAGCACAACCCTTTCCCACATATAAACTAGGGTTGCAATTCAGGCGGGTTGGAGGTCAACCCGACCTTCATACCTTCCAGCCTGGGCTTGAACCCAACCCGAGGTTGGGCCTGACTTGCTCAGCCCGAGCCCAACCTGATCGAGTTGGTTGGGTTCATCGGGTTTTCGGGTTAGTCTTGTAACAGATATAAAAATGAATACAACCTCTAATCCTCTCAAGATGGTTTCTTTGGTATGTTCCTCCCCACCAACAAAGAAGAACTTGGGTATGTTCCTCCCCAATGCTTTCTCAGATGAATTCAGTGCTTCAACATCTGCTGAATCGCATTGATCTTGGTGTTGATCTAAGCCACGACTAGAGAGCGACGCTTCTGATGCTCTACCTTCTGGTAGGCACATAAGCCATGTTCAATCTTCTTGACAGCTCCCCACCTCAAAGACTCTCCTTCCCCACCTTAAACATTCACTCTCCTTTTTTTTTGTAAGGTAAACATTCTCTCTCCCTCACCCTCCTACATTTATACCATATGGCTAGAAATCTGATATGGTCATTGGAGTTTGACAAACCTGTGATTTGTTATATGGACTTTAGACTTCCACCCAATGCTGTTCGAGGGAGATGGAGAAAAGAAGGAAACGAGGGTGAGAGATGGAGGAGAGGGAGAAATGGGGATACGGATGAGACTTACCTGAAAAATGGAGCAAGGATGGCGACGGGCATCATCGGTGTGCATCATGAGGAGATGCAACAAAAAAGAGAGAAGGGAGATGCGAGATTCATAAATCTTTATATTATGTCGGGCTCGGGTTGGGTTGGGTTGCAAGATGCCTCGGCCCGAGCCCAACCCGATTTTGATTGGGTTGTAAAATACTAGGCTCGAGCCTGAGTACTGAAGGGGTCAACCCAACCCGAGCACAACGTCGGGTTGAGCCCACCCAAGTTGTAACCCTAACATAAACCATTTTTAGTAATTACATATTGATAAGCTCCAACAGTCTGATTGAACCCAAGCTTGTTCAGTAAAAAATCACAAAACCAGATTTTTCCAAATCTCTGGAGTGTCCAGTATATCCTTCAGAATAAGGACTCCGCTATGGGTAAACCTCAGCTCTACATCCCCTGCACTAAGGACTTTGGTAGTGTGGAAGTCTCCAAACAATACTTTCTTATCTACTGTAGAAGTGTAGGATTTGAACTAGTTCCTATCGTAGCAAACACATCGAGAAACTGCAGTGTTTACTTAGCACCCCTTGTACCCACTAAGAATAGTACCTCGGTAATCATAGCCACAAGTAGCTCTTCAACAATATTGGCCTGTAGACCAGTCTTCTGAAGCAAGCATACAAATGCAGTATGCCCAAGCTTGTGGCAAACATAATATACGACCTTAAAAAAGTCTCGTGTCAGTCTTTGAAGTGGTTGAGCATTCTTTTGGTTCTGGTTATGACCTTGAAATGAGTAATGGTTTTGGCCTTGATAAGGTTTCTAGTTCAGATTCTAGATCTAAAACTGGCCATTGTTCTGGGCCCTCTTCTCTTTCATGTTTGTTTTCAGTTGAATATGTTTCTTGTTTGGTTTGACCAGACAAAACATTTGCCTTCACAGATTGCATGTTCTCATTTTTCTTGTCTTAGAGGCGATCTTCTTCTTCAATACGAAGTCGGACAATGTGACTCTTTATCATAAACTCCTTGGAATTGTGACGAAGAGTGTTCATAAAATCCTTCCAAGAAGGTGGCAATTTATCGATTTTGAATTGTTCGTCCATATGCATTTCCTCTTAGAGAATTTCATGGACAATATTTTGGAGATCATGTGCTTGAGAAACAATCGATTTTTCATCCACGATCATGAATCTCAAGTACTCACTAACTACATATTTGATCTCTTAGACTTGGCCTCCTTGGTATCATACTTCTTCTATAGGGCATCCCAAACATCTCTGGCTGAATTAAAGAACAGAAGCCACTCTCATCATAGTCAAGTAGAAGAACATTTTGTCTCCATCTTTTAAAGTATAACCCTTTAAATTTGAAGGGTTTATTATTGTCAAAGGAGACATAAATATTCGCAATAGAATCGACCATGATTTAATTCCAAGAGAATAAGAAGAATCAATGCTAGAATTAAATGTAGATATTTACCGCGCAATGTGCAAATGTTGAGGAGAAGATAGGGTTGAGGTGCAAATCATGTCGCTCTCTTTAAGGCATTTCACGCCTTTACAAGAAGAAATTCATGCGCAACAATATACAGACGCGTTACCCCAGGATGCAACAACTGAGTCATCAACTAATTGTCTCTTGCTTATGCACAAAACAAGGAAACCTAAACCACTACAAGCACTATTTACAAGTCTTCAAAAGAAAATAAAGTAGGGTTTGGATTAGGGTTTAGGGTTGAATATATATTCGAACTATGGGAATAGAAACTTGAAATAAATAGAACAAGAAAAAAAAATTAGTCGGTTGGCCTTAAAACGCGGAGCAACCTCCCACAATAGTCACGAAAAATTTGCACAAAACTAGGAAAACGACCATTGGATCATAAGAACAAACAATTAAGAGAAGTAAAGAAAAGAAAAGAAAAGAAAATAATAAATAAATAACATTTGAATAAAAATAGTTTTTCTTTGCACATGGATGTGCAATGCCACGCCCGACCTGGTTGGTCCCGCTTAGCTCGGCGCATATTTGTTTCACCCTCTAGGGCCAACTCTAAAATATGAGAGCTCTCAAAATCCCAATGTCTAACCGACGTGGAATTAAATATTTATAAAAAAATAGAAGAGACAAGTGAGAAAAAAATGCACACATTTGTTATAAAGGCTGTGTTTGGCATTGCAAAAAAATAAGTCAAAAAATTATTTTTGACTTTTTTTGGGTTTTTGCTGTTTAAAATTCATCAAAACAGTCATTTTCACGGGTTAAGGAGCACAGTTTTTCGAATGCTTCTAGTTTATTTCTTTTGTGGATCACAATTTCTAAACTTAAGTGAAACTTTATAAATATCGAAATTGTCCTTCTAGCCTTTTATAACTTTCTTAAATAACAAAAACAATTCTTTCTGAGCTTAAAATAACCAGTTTAAAACAAATGCATCCTAAAATAACTTTTCTAAACAACAAAAGTATCATTGCTAGTCTTTAATATATTTTATAAATGACAAGATTGTCCTAAATGACTCAAACCCATTGTTTTTACCTACTTCTTAGAGTAATAAGCTATAAGCCCAGGTTACTACAATCCCAAACACAACCTATATGACAAAGGCATACAAAAAAAGGGTTGGGCTCGGGGACACCTATTTTTGACCCACAATTTTGACAGCCATTTTGGCGTACTCACATAGAAGATGAATCAATGGCTGACTTTTTTGTGAGGATGATCTCTATGGCAAGGAGATCTTCCTCACAAAAATTCAGATCATTCTGATATTTATAGACTGGTTTAGAAGCTGAAGAATTATGGACCGTCGATTTTTACCGTTTAACTTGAAAATCACATTTGATGGGGTTAGAAATTTCAGAATGGGCTGATTTTTTGTTGGGGTGATGATATATATGGTGAGAAGATCATCCCCACCAAAAATCAGCCATTGATTCATCTTCTATGTGGGTACGCCAAAATGGGTGTCAAAATGGGTCCAGCCTGACTCAAAAGAAAATGTGAGTTAACAAAAAAGACTCAAATTTTATTAATATTACCAACAATCATCCACAAAGTGTAAATTTATTTTTGAGCCATCAACAACGATTTCATATTTTTCTCTCGGTGAGCATGCGCCAACATATAACCATGCTTAATTTTAAGAAGTTTGCTCTAAAACCAAATCTAAAACCCGGGTATATGTGGCACGCGATCCTTGGGCACATGATTGCCGCTTCAAAAATCCCGCCACATCAAAAAATTTCTCTTAAGCATGCAATGCATTTGGTGCTTTTCGTAATTTGAAGAAAGATGATGAATAAATAAAAGGGTCGGGATCGGGGGATCCCCATTTTTGACACCCCAACAAAAAATCTGTTCATTCTGAAATTTCTAACCCCATCAAATGTGATTTTCAAGTTACACGGTAAAAATGGACGGTCCATAATTCCTCAACTTCTAAACCAGTCTAGGAATATCGGAATGATTTGAATTTTTGTGTGAGGATGATCTCCTCACCAGGATCTTTATGCACAACACCGACACCTTTCCTTTTCAGTAATTGCCATTACACGTACCCCACTACTACAGCTTCATAAAATTACACCAGCCCATCACTTGCAGAAGTAAATGCTCTCCCTCCGTCAAGAGTCAAGAGTCAAGACCACCAGGTGCCAATGCCATTACATCCCATGTCTCAATGTCCACGTGGAACTCTCGTAATTATCTCCTGTTCCATTGGACTTCCATCATGAAACCCATAAAATGATACAATGTGACGTGGCCTTTACTCATTCGATTCATCCTCAGTGGCTCAAGTTATTGTGATCCAACGTGGCACCATTGTCTAGGCATTCGTGGGTGCGCCTCCTTGTCGTGCATCCCCCTTTCCCTCACTAAACAGCGTGGCCAGAATACGCGCTTTTTTTTCTTACCTCCCTAAAATGACATGCTCGGATTACAGGACACAATATGAGCCACGTGGAACACTATTAGAAGACTCTGACCGTATGGATGTTTGACCAATCCCTAGGTGGACTTAAAACCAAAAATCCTCCCAATAAGTGATTTCCAGGCGTTTGATATTTGTACCTCAAATACTGATAAAATTCCACAGTTGAGATTAACCCATGAAAATAAATCCAATCCAACGCCAATAAATCACTAATCAGTCTGATTTTTGGTTTGTAGGTCCAATTAGTGATTGGCCAAACATCCATACGGTCATAGTCCTCTAAGAGTGTGCCACGTAGCTCATATTGTGCCCTGTAACCGGAGCCTGTCATTCTAAGGTGGTAACGGGAGCCTGAGCCCCTTTTTTTTATTATTTTTTGTCAGTTCTCAATATTCCTGTAGGTACATGAGCACAAGCTGACTCTTAACATGGTTTAATTAATAAAGGGTCGGGCTCCAGTTACCGCCCTAAAATGACAGGCTCCGGTTACAGGACACAATATGAGCCACTTGGAATACTCTTAGAGGACTCTGACTGTATGGATGTTTGGCCAATCCCTAGGTGGACCAAGAAACCAAAAATAGGTCTGATTAGTGATTTCTAGACGTTGGATCTTTGTACATCAAATACTGCTCAAATTCCACAGTTGAGATGAACCCATGAAAAAAAGTCCAATCCAATGCCTATGAATAACTAATGAGGCTGATTTTTGGTTTGTAGGTCCTCTTAGGGATTGGTCAAACATCCATACGGTCAGAGTCCTCTACGAGTACGCCACGTGTCTGATATTGTATCCCCGGAGCCTGTCACTTTAGGGCGGTAACTGGAGCCTGAGCCATTAATAAATAATAAATAGTTTTTATAGAAGATTCTTAACATTGTTTGACCTTCATGTAATAGTCAAAGGGAATATATATATATAAATATATTTATTTATTTAGAGATAAGAATATAGAACGAGGAAACAGTCAAACAGATATAAACTGAGAGACTTTGAATCACAAGTCGACTTTTGCGCGTAACACCGACAACCAAACCGCCATTTTTTTTTTCATTTTGTGAGGACAAACAGATCCATAAGAGCCACGTGGAACATTCTTAGAGACCAGGATGCTTGGGGCATCGTTAGGTGGACCTATATATTCAAAAAATCAGCCTGATTGGTGAGTTGTAACTGCTGGATTTAGTCTTTTTTCATGGGTGATTTTTTTGGGAAAGAGAAAGGTTGGGGTTAGGTCATTCGAGCATTATTTGGGTACTCGGAACAAATGGGAAAGGGACCCCCATTTCTGACCCCCTTTTTTGACCCCCATCTTGGCATACCCACGTAGAAGATGAATCAATGGCCAATTTTTGGTGGGGATGATAACCTCGCCATATAGATCACCCCAACAAAAAATCAGCCCATTCTGAAATTTCTAACCCCATCAAATGTGGTTTTAAAGTTACATGGTAAAAATCGACAGTCCATAATGCTTTAGCTTCTTAACCAGTCTATGAATATCAGAATGATTTGAATTTTTGGGAGGATGATCTCCTCACCATAGAGATCATCCTCACCAAAAATCAGCCATTGATTCATCTTCTATGTGGGTAAGCCAAGATGGGGGTCAAAAAAGGGGGTCAGAAATGGGGGTCCCTTGAGCCCGACCCAATTTTAATTGCCTAGGTCCAAGGATGGGCCAAATATATCCATACAGTCAACGGTCTCTAAGAGCGTGCAATGGACGTTGGTGCGCAAAAAAGTTGGTGACCAAAATAGGACTCGGACAAACACGCCACCATACAAACTGTTTCATTTCCCATATTTCCATGTATAATCTATACTATTATAAAGCCAAAACCGGGGTTGCCATCCACGCAGGCGTCACAATATACCCCAAATCCAAATATTCCCAAATTGCACCTATTTTTGATTCATCTGTATTCTTTAAATTATTAACAAATAATGCTCAATATCTCCAGTTAAAAATCAACCCATAAACCCTAAACCCTTTTTATGTCAAAATTTCAAAACAGCTCCCTATATATGTCAACTATTTTAAACGTACCATTAATAAATAATACATACATGAATGTGCGCCAAACTTATCGTACCTGAAAATCGAAAGTATATAGTAATACCCTTTTTTTGTGGGTCGGGATTGGGAGACAGGTTGAAACCTACCTTTTCACCGAAACGGTAGAACCGTCGATGGATTTAAATCCAACGACTTTTATTTATGTTCATTTTCCATATGGTAGCCGAGCTGATTGGAGCCGATTTTGAAAAACGAACTGTTCGTTTGAAAAGGAGGGACATACATTAAATGAAGTATCCATGTGTTCTCTTCTCCTCAACGTCTGATCCTCTTGCACATCTCCTCCTACTCTACTCCACTCTACATTTGAGCCACTCCTTAATCCAACGGATAGAAATTACTAATCATATTGAATTTTGGTATGTAAGTCAACCTAAGGATGGGCCAAATTTTCTAGGGACACCATTCAGATGCCATATGGGCATTCAATAAATGTTATTACAAAGTGAGTTGAAATGTGAAAATGTTGAATGACCAAAGAACCCCTAGAAAGTTAAAAATAAATCAAAAAATAAAAGAAACAATATTTATTAATTTAAAAAATTTGAAGGTTATATTAAGAATAATAATTTTTATTTAATAAAAGAGAAACATTGAATGAGCTACAAGGTGATGTGTGTTTACAGGATGATGTGTGTTTTGACATCAAAAAGATGGAAGGTAAACAATGTATGTTTTGACATCAAAAAGACGGAAGAGCTCCTACTATGGGAATTGTTTAAAGATCACAAACAAAAGTATTTTTAGGATATTGGGGTTTAGTGTGAGGCATGCAAGAAGGGCCTTCGTGCATTGATAAGTAGAATAGATTGTCACGTGACATATTTATTCATGTTTATGATCGATTAAGCATCCCTTTCATCATTAATATCTCGTTAAAATGCTAATGATTTCATTTTTTTATTATTAAACCAAAAGAAAAAAAAATGCCCCTCCCTTTCTCCACTCCAAAAAGAAAAAAAGACTAATTCTAAAAAGGGTTGGGCTTAGGGGCCCCCTTTTTTCTGACCCCTCTCGTGTTCGTGTGCTCAGCCGTGGATTACAAAAATCCAACGGTGGTTGCCAGTGCTGAGCTGGCTTCACTTTGTCACTTTTGGGGGAGGTTACCACCGTTAGATTGGTGAAATCCATGGCCGAGCTCGTGAACACCACGAGGGGTTAGAAAAAGGGGTCCTCGGAGCCTTAGCCTTATAAAAAAAATACCAACCTATGTTATTATAGGGTTTCAATTAAATGTCTCACTTTAAAGGCTATTTTAAAGAGAAAACTTGGGTTGGGGTACGCCCTTTCACACAGGTTGTCCACGCCTATAAGCCATGTGGCGCACTCTTAGAGACAACTGACCATATGAATGTGTTGTTCCATCCCTAGGTGGACATTTATACCAAATATCAGCCTGATCAGTGACTTCAAACCTTTGGATTTGAGTACTCCAAATAATGGTCCGAAGCATTAGGTTAAAAATTAACCGGTGAAAACAACTTCAATCAAATCCCTAAAAATCACTAATAAGGTTGATTGTTTGCATGTAGGTCCACCCCAAACATCGATACGGTCAGTGATCTATAAGAGTGTGCCAAGTATAAGGTATTGCCATGTGTAAAGTGCATGTGCATGTGGCGTTCCCCTAGTTTACAGAAACAAAATCAACAACGTCCTCCCTATGGTCTAGACTCTAGACCATTAGATGGTCTCTGATTTATGTTATGTGAATCCCGATGACCATTCGCGACGGCCACCCAGGGATGCTATCAACATAATCTCTCTAATGTTCCATCCCTAGCACGTACGCCAATTGCACAGTTATTGGACCTTCCATTCAATTGGAATTTTACTCAGGGAACATAGTAAATTTGCGTACTGAATGCTGAATGCAATTAATTTCTGATGAGCTAATGCAGTGGAAGAATGACTACTTTGCCCCTTGTATAGTAATGGTATTCCATGAAATCGGTACCTTTTGTAAGGTTACTTTTGTCCGCCCCTTGTTTTATTTTCATCAAGAAACAATTCAGACTTTTGATTAGTGGTCCTTTAGTGCTTGGCACTGATACTTCTGAGCGTGTCGGCAGTTTACACTGTGACATAAAAACTACGAAGGTGATGCAGCCAGACACGTTTTTATACCTACAGGCCACAGCCACAATAAATGCATTACAGGGCAACTTAGATATTTATGCCTTGCAATTTTGCTACCCTACTCCTGCCAAATCAATCATGTCTATGGGAATAAAACTTTGATGACAGGGCACAATATAAGCCACGTGGAACACTCTTAGAGGATTCTGACTGTATGGATCTTTGGCCAATAATTTGGTGGACCTACAAACCAAAAATCAACCCGATTAGTGATTTCTAGGCATTGGATTGGAATTGTTTTCATGGGTTGATTTTAACCGTGTGAAATTTGAGCATATTGACCATTATTTGAGGTACAAAGATCCAAAGGTTTGAAATCACAAATCAAGCTGATTTTTTGTTTGTATGTTCATATAGGGATTGGAAAAACATCCATACGGTCATAGTCCTCTAAGAGTATGCCACGTGGCTCCTATTGTACCCTGTCATCAGCCTTGATGACAGGGCCTGTCATCAAAGTCTTACTCATGTTATGGCCATTTGTCTATCGAGTCCAGCCGTACAAGCCCTTAATGTCTCATTTTCATTCGATAAAGTGTATACCTCAGGCGGGATCATGTGCCCAATCATATTACGCCAGGTATACCAGCAATGTTGACCTACGTTATTCCTGGTGTACCTGGTGCAATATGATTGGGCGCTTGATCGCAATTTTTTTGCCGTTTCAAAAATTCTCCCTTTCATTGGCTTGTGAGAGGACCAAGGTTTATAACGGTACAACGGACTGGGGCGTTATCGTTTTTTCCGTTATAACGGCTCAGGGGCAAAAATGGAAATAATGGAAAAAATGGCCGTTTAAACATTTTTTTTTTACGGATAAATATAAAAAAATGTAATGGGGTTGCAGTGTTACCATTATAACGGGGTTATAGAAAATTTTTAAACCATGCATTTTTCTTTGATTAATAAGGAATTTATTAAAAACTAAGGCTCTGTATGGTTGCCCTAAATAAGTTTTCTAGAAATGATTTTTGCATGTAAATGTTGTAGAACTTCTTCTGTATCAACACTTTCTAATATACAAACCATTTTTGCATAAAATTTTTCGTTGATCACGGTACAGAGCCTAAGGAGCAATCGGTTAATAGTGTAGCAGCCGCACATAAATAATGTAATAAAATGCACCACGTTCTTTATCTCTCAAAACTATTTCCCTCGCACACGAGACACACGACTGCATTTTATGTCATGCACAGCCTCGTGTCGCTTTAACTCGCACATGCCTTTTGTCTTCTGCTAGAAGTAGTAGTACTGGCCATATCACTTAATTTTCGCATGATTTTTCTGCCCATTGTATTCAATGAAAAAAAAATGCATAAATGCTAGGAAAAAAATGGGATAATTTCTTTTTTTCTTTAATAAAAGTGGGAGAATCTAGTCCGGGTATACTCGCACCTATATAGACATCAACATACACTGCAATTTTAATGGCAGGATAAAATGTTTTTGACAGGCTCCTGGACTTGTCTTCTCGAGCGTGGATTCCAAGAATCCAATGATGGTTGTGCTTTGGCAAAAAGGTATGCCAGCTCAACACTATCACCACCGTTGGATTCTTGGAATCCACACTTCAGAAGGCCTGTACCGGGAGCCCGACCCTCTGAAAAAAGCTTCTCCTTGTCGTTGAGAAGCCCTGCAATTCACTCAGCTCAACAGATCTGCCTGCCGATGTAGTGCTTCCGGCATAAGGGTGATAGGTGCTACATTTTCCAAATTAAAATGTTTGGCAAATGATACTTATTCTTGATGGCCATCCCTCCTAACTTGAGACTTGTCGTGTAGGCGAGGGTGCCTTTGGATAAATGCGGGATGGGGATGTGGAGCAAAACGACACGGAAAAGGTCTTTGTTCCGGAAAAAAAAAATTAAGATTTTTTAATTTTTTGGTCAATTTGTAGGGCTGTACATGTGCTAGCATTCTAGATGTCGGAAGGGAAAAATTATCATGCAAATGGTTGCATACTTTTAAGAGTATGCAAATGTGGCCAGAAGGTGACACATAACAAACAACCAAACCCTTGTTAACCCAATGTTTTTTAATTTTTTGCGAGGTAAGCCTGTTTTTGTAAAGAGATCGGTAGCTCGGTAAAGGCGGGTTTTGAACCCAGGTCCATGGTATCATCACCGACAAACTTTACCAACTGAACAAGCTGGCACCTTCTCTGTTAAGCCAATGTTTCAACAACCTCTCTCCTTAGCCAGGGTTTTAGTTGTTACATGTCGCTTTCTGGGCATATTTGCATACTCTAAATAAGTATGCAATCATTTGCGTACTAGTTTTTCCGGGTCGGGAAATCACATTTTATGCGACACATTGTTAATGTTTATAATGGACCAATGTTAATGTCTAGAACACCAGACCAGACTCATAATGAACTTGAACGTAGAGGAGGATGACCGTCGATCAAAACCAAAGAAATCAAATCATCACAGCCGTCTATCAAAATCAGGTTGATTTTTCCTGTATACATACACCGAACATTCATGGTCACAGGCACCGAAGAATGTGCCACGTGGCATTTTGGAGGATCCTATGAAACGTTTATAGGACCGGTACTATACAAGCCGGACTGGAGAAACGAAGGAAAAAACGGACAGCTATTTTATGACACGTGTCACCATGAACATAAACCGCGTCAAAAGGGCTCCAAAGGGCCCCGAGTTAGACTTGCCTGACTACGTTGGTCAGGAGCTACCTGACCACCCATAATATAAACCACGTGGCAATTTCTTAGAGGACATTGACCGTATGGATGTTTGGCCAATCCCTAAATGGACCTACAAACCAAAAATCAGGCCGATTAGTGATTTCAAACCTTTGGATATTTGTACCCAAATAATGGTATATATTGCTCAAATTCCTACGGTTGAAATCAACCCATGAAAATGACTTAAACTAACCCTCAGATATCAATGATCAGATTGATTTTGGGTTTATAGGTCCACCTAGGGATTGGCCAAACATCCATACGGTCAGTCTCCTCTAAGAAATTGCCACATGGCTTATATTGTGGCTGGTCAGGTAGCTACATGACTAGCATAGTCAGGTAACTATCTCTCTCTCTCTCTCTCTCATAATTTAATATTTAATGTCGTATTTTCTGGTTTTATTTTGTTTCTTCTTTCCTTGAGGCTTTTGAACAGAGCACGCACCTTCACGACCACAATTCCATCAAGAACGGAAAAAAAAATCGATCAGGAGTCCGGATCGAGACACCAAATCCTTCCGAACCAGGTTATTCTCCCTAAACATTATGATTTCGATCGTATTTTCGCTTTTTCTGCGATGATAACGGTTCTTTTTCGCGAATTCTAATCGAATTTTGGTGCGGCATTGCTGGATCTGTGAAAAAAAGTGGAAATTTCACGTTTTTGGGAGGTTTTAGGGTTACATATGAGGGTTTGGAGGGAGTTCTCTTGTTATGGAAGGATTTAGGGTTAGGGCTAGGAAGGAGTGGTTGAGAGATGCAGCTCGAGAGAGGTAGGTGTAATGGAAACCATCTGTCCTGTTTGGATCATCTCGTAGACCGAGCGGCCGGAGCGAGAGAAAAGATTCCGACAATGTACTCGAATTTTCAGTTAATTTCATCGTCATCCTCATCGTCGTCGACTTCCAGTGCTGGCGTTAATTACATCGAACACCATGTCTCCAAGATGGATACTCTTGCCGGTGTCGCCATCAAGTACGGGGTTGAGGTAAGAAAAGCTTTTTAATCATTGATGGTTGTGAATTTTGCACGAGTGTGTGTATGATCATTTTCCATTGAAGATTACGATCCAAGAAAATATTTTTGGGTAAAATCACCGGGGATTTCAATTATCCAAATCATAAATTTTGTGGATTTCACTAGAAGCGTTTTGGACAAGGCTTTTAATGAATCTTCCACTGAGAATTTCTCTTTTTTCAAAAGAATCCGAATCGCAGAGACAAGAATAGGGAAGTTAACATTTGCATATATATATATATGGTACATCCCTAGGTGGACCTATATATCAAAGATCAGCCTGATTATGATTTCTAACCTTTTGATCTTTCTACCCCAAATAATGCTCGAAATCCCTCGGTTAAAAATCACTAATCAGGCTGATTTTTGGTATGTCGGTCCACCTAGGAACAAGGCCAAACATCGATACAGTTAGTGGTCTCTAAGAGTGTGCCATATGGCTCATACCATGGTCCAATGATGGATGTCCTTCATCAAAGATTTACTCAGCCATAAGGTGAAGGAATCCGATTGCCTCAGTTCGGATTGTTCTCTGCATTAACATGTACAGGCGGTCATGTGACTACTTTCATCTCTTCCACTCTTGGATAAAGTTCCGCCTAAAAGGAAAGAGAAAATTTTTACTTTATTATTTTTATTATAATTTCTTCCACTCCTTGAAAGCCAGTGGATACTATAGCCATTGAAACGACTCACTCTCACCCTTGCCTCCAAATCTGGATTGTCCCTCAACCTGTGCTTATTCTCCAGTCATGCTTTCCCTCTTACCAGACAGGTCTATTTGGTATTATGCTCAAGTTGGTCATGGGTAACTGGGTTATGCTACTTAAGTGCCATACTTCAGGTTTCTGGTCTAGTCCTTCTATGCAGCCTGTCTGGTTATTTTGACACTAAAAAAAATGATACGATTTGACACACCTTTGTAGGGCCCACATGGAGATAATCCTCACAAAAAATACCCGATTCTGAAACTTCTAACCCCCATCAAAAGTGCACTTAAAGTTAACGGTGAAATGGATGGTCCAAATTTTTTTAACTTGCGATCTACTTTTCATAGGGGTGTGAATATTGAAAAAGCTGTTTTTTTGGTGAGGAGATTATACTCACCAAACACATGGAGATCTTCCTCACCGAAAATTAGAACTTATCTCTGGGCCCGTGTGTCAAAATAACCTTATAAATAATATGGACTGGGATAAGTTGACTAATGCTTTTATGACTAATATAATGAGTAATAGCCGTGGGGACCACACACGGATGAGTAGGGCTGATTTTTTGTGAGTATGTTCTTCTAAGCATGCATATTAACCTCACAAAAGACCAGCTAGTTCTGACATTTCTAGCCTTATGAGAAGTGGAGTACAAGTAGAAATGTTCTGTCTTGTCCATTTTTACTATTAACTTTAGCTCCACATTTTATGTTTTATTAAGTGCTGATTTTTTGTAAGGATGATCTCTAAAAATCAGCCCTTAACTTATTAGTGTGTGCGCTCCATGGCCATAGTCATTATATTGGTCACAAAAAGCATTAGTCAACTTATCCCATTGACACGCCTACGTAGGGCCCACATGTAAATGAGTCAAGGGCTGTATCTTGGTGAGAATAATCTCCTCGCCGTGGAGATCATCCCTGCCAAAAATCCTATGAAAATTGGATTACAAGTTAAAAAATTCCGTTTCGTCCATTTCACCATTAACATAGTGCACTTTTAATAGGGTTAGAAGATTCAGAATGGGAATTTTTTTGTGAGAATCATCCTCACCAAAAATCAACGCTTAACTCGTCTCCATGTGGACCCCACAAGGGTGTGTCTGTCATATATTCACACACACACACACACACGAGTCAATCTAGAGCTACACCTAGTTCTTACATCTGATGATGGGTCCCACATGGAAATCATGTTGGACAATCCAACTATACATTGAATTGGCCTCGCCATGATGGTCATTGTCACAAAAAATCAGACTATTTCAACATCTCTAGCCATATTAAAGGTTGACCTAAAGTAACAGTATAATGGGTGGTTTCGATTTTCCAAATTCAACTCAACTCTTCATGTGGTTAGGAAAGTTGGAATGTTGTGAGGATGGTTTCCACTGCATGGACACCCACTGTGCATTAGGGTTGTTCAACATGATATCTATGTGGGACCCACCATCAGGTGTAAGGAATGGGTGTAGCTCTAGACTCTCTCTCTCTCTCTACACACACACACATTGGAAGTTTGAGACGTGAGGCACAACTATTGGATACTTGAAACATGAATGTGTCTATATTAGGAGATCCATGTGTTGTTTTATGGTATGATGCTGAGATGTTGATTTTCTTACTTGGGATGCAATTGGGTTGTAATTTTTTAGGTGGCCGACATTAAAAGGATGAATGGCTTGGTCACGGATCTTCAAATGTTTGCTCTCAAGTCACTGCAGATACCGTTACCAGGAAGGCACCCGCCATCTTCCAGTCTGTCAAATGGTTCTGCTACTCCAGGGTATTATCATGCTCTTATTTTTGTTTATCATACACATCTTTCTTGTTTGTCACTGTATTTATTATCTCACCTCAACGCTTCATAATCATGCCTTCATGATAGTTGGAAATTCCATCAACCGCCAAGGAAATTCTTTATTTGTGATATTTTTCTAGCGCATATGGTTTTTAGTTTCTGCCTGTTTGTGTGCGATGATCTTGCTTATTCCTTTCCATGCTTCTTCCACTGTAGATAGGCACTTCATTGCAACTTGGTGAGTCTGATGGTTATTGAAAACTTAATGTCGAAGGATAATGAATTCGGTTTTCTTTCTGCATTTCATTTTCCAACCATGAATTGTTGGAGACTAGAAATGGGGTGTCTTAGTGGGGCACTTTTTCCAACCTTTTATACAATGCCCATATGATTATTTCCTTCTGAACATGATATGACTGAGTGTGAGTTTCTTTCTTATGCATTCATATTATTTAAGCTGTGAAATATACATCTTATCTTTTGGAAGTTCGATTTTGATATTACAGTCCAGAAAAGAGAGAGATCTGGAAATAACTCTTCACTATTGTATAAAGTTCATTACTATGACTATATCAATGACTAAGATATGTAGATTGTAACTTCCACTTTCAATCTTAATGTCTCTGGTTATGTCCAGCTAGCCCCAATCTTACCCATAGAAGAGTAAGATTTTCCTTTTATTCAAGATAGTAATATGATAGTGCTGTGTTGTTTGAACTCTTAGTTCTAGTATGAAATAGTTATTAAATCTAGATTACTCCTTTTGATGGTTATTAACTGTTATATTATTACTTATAAAAAAAACTGTTAACTTATCCTCAAATGTTAGTATAGGTACAGACACAACACCTAAGTAGTCCAATTCTTATGATTCTAATGAACACTTACAGTGGCAGGAGATAACAAACTTTTCTATGGGATATTGCTCTCACAATGTACCTTCAAAAAGGGTGCAACACTTTTAGCTCATTGGGCAATTTGGGCCTTCGGCTGAATGCTCAACTTATCTTGGGTTAGGAAGCTCAAAAATTTTGTTGGACATGGGAGTTAAATGAATGTTGAACTCCCAAATCCCACTATCTAGCTGGTAGCTACTAAACAAGCACTTGACATATATCGGGTGCTTCTGTGATTATGACACTCTTAGGTGCCTGGACTTTGTATTTGTTCCATTGCTAAGCATATGCTTATGTTCTTCTTTTTGCAGAAAGCCCTACACTTTGTTAATTTTAGAGGATTTTTCGTGTCATTGGTGTTTTAGTGTGTTTACTAGGTGACATTTTCCATCTTAAGGGAATAAACATCTATAGATCCTTTCGAACAGCTAGATCACAATGCTTTACCAATACTCATGCCCTGTTTTTCTGAAATTTTTATTGCATACCTAGATCGCCGTACTAGATGGCCCATTATCTACCCATATAACATCATCAAAATTTCATATCTAAATATCTTCCAAATCAGGATTTGGAATCTGAGGTAGCAAAACCTTTCTCAATGATGTGTTATGCAATTATGTGCAACAGTTCCACTGTTTAGGATGGGGGAAATCTAAGTACCATCTTGTAGACTGTACTAGACTGCAAGTACCATCTATCATGGTTCAAAGTTTCGGCCAAAACCGAAATGTTTCGTTTAAGTTTCGCTATAGGACGAAACTACACATGTTTCGGTTGGTTTCATCCGAAACCAAATGATACGTCATCTTATGTGTAAATTTGCACTAACATTTCGTTTCGGTTTCACGAAGTTTCATTCAAAACCGAACGATACATCCGATACGTTTCGGTATACCCATGAATGATACCAAAATGACACTGTGTACTTTGAACCATGCCATCTATTAGCAATTTATAAGTAAACTTGACATGCATGTATGGTGTAAGGGACCACATTTCGAAGAGTCCTACTTAGGAGATCTCCTATGAACAAAAGCCAACTTGATCTGAAGAATATAACCATGCGATCTATCACAGTCGTGTGGACAGAGATCAGAGAACATGGTGGACAGTCCGGAAAAGAATTGATAGATCAGATGATTAGGATCGTTCAATCAGGTTAGTTTTTGCCAAGAAGATTTCTCAGGTTGAGCCCGTCATAGTTATGTCTCGTGTTGCAAGTTATTCCATCTCCATATATATTTTCCCATCATGAAGTTTCCAACATCCATATTCTGTCCCAAAATATTTTCTAAGATTCTCTATCCGTCAATCTCTATTTTCCTTGCTTTTTTTCCCACTATGTTGGCTGTGTTTGGTTCGAAGGAAATGAGGGAAAAGAAAACATTTTACCAGAACTTTTTCCATGGTCAGGCTAATCATCTCATCACAGCAACCACCACCTCTCTCTCTCTCTCTCTCTCTCTCTCTCTCCACAACCTCTGCGCCTCTCTATCATCCTCATCACCGTCGCGCCACCGCCACTAGGGCTGTCAACGGATACTAATCGAATCGAATATGGGTATATTCGAATTCGAATCCGAAGAAAAAATCCAGTATCCGAATTCGAAATCTGACGGATACCCAAAATCAATATTCGAATTAAATTTGCTTATCGAATATCCGAAAATATTTGATTCGATAAGCAAATCGGATTTGAATATTGTCTGAATATTTAGATATTCGAGCCCCAACCCTATCACCATTCTGGCTCCTTGCAACCCATTCCTATTAGGCGTGCTTAACGTTGGCTTCTTTGATGATCTTTCTCCAACTCCTCTATTCTCAGGTTGTAGAAAAATCTTAGATTGGACCTCATGGGTTGACATGTTCAGGGAAGGGGAAGGGGAATGAAGATTTTCTCCAAATCCTCTACTCTTAGGTTACAATAAAACCCTAGATGGGTTGGCGTCTTCAGGGAAGGAGAAAGATCGAACCTGTGGTGACAAGGACGAAGGTGGCGGGGACACTTCCGGCGTTGGTGGCAGCTACGATGGACGGCTTGGCCGGGCAAATCAGCCACTCTTTGGTCTTCTCCATTGAGTTCGCGAGCGAGTTGAATGGAGGAGTTAGAAGAAGAATAACTAATGAAGCAAGAGTCCGTGAGAGACTAGTGTTTTTTCCTTTGCAATAGAAATGCAAAAAGACTAAAAAGTCCTCAGTACATGGTAGTATGGTAAATCGAATCGGATATTATCGAAGCCGATATGGATATATCCGAATTCGCATCCGATAACTATTCGAATGTTAGAAACATATCCGAATCCGGATCCGATTCCGAATTTTTTTGGATATATTCGAATTTTTGAATACGGATTCAAATTCGGATTCGGATTTTTGACTATCCATTGACAGCCCTAACCCCCACCCCCCTCTCTCGCTGCACATAATCTTCGGACAAAATTAGGATTTCTTTTGTATATTAAAAATGGAAGAAAAGGGTTGTTCACAAAGTAAAAAAGGGAAAAGAGGAGCTAGGAGACTTTTTGGTGTGAATCTACATGAGTAACTTAGGTATATAGTTAGCTACTAGTTCATACTCCTTCAATCTAATCGTGCAAGCAATGGGCCTCCTACTGGATGGACTATATCTCAAAATTCACAATAATTGGATGATCGCGTTGTGGTGCTCTGGTTTAGTGTTCATGGGGATGGAGAATGAATCTCCACTGTCCATTGCTGCATACTCTTCTTGGTTTTCCTGCACTCATCCAAACTATAGGAAAACAGATTCCCAAAAAATTAATTTGTGGAAAACTTTTATAGAAAAAGGTTTTCCTTAAAAAGACATTTTCGCAAACTGAACACAGCGTCTACGTCTAAATGGGTGACGTGCGCATATCGGACACATGTTTGATTCCAACACTCCACAGATTCTGGTGCAATGCTTTCGCACTTGTTTTTATTTCTTCTTTCCTTGTAAGATATCAATTTTAACAAAGATTATGAGTTCTGCCTTTTACAATCGGAAATTTTTATGTGGCAAATCTAACATTACAAAAGAAAAAAAAAAAATTCTAACATTACAGACATGTATTCTCTTGTCTAGAGGTATATGATACAACTCATAATACATCCTATTACATAATCTATTACCATCCTTATTAATATATAAATACCTTTTTATATCATTTAAAATATGCTGCTGAGTCCACAAATCCTATTTTTCAGAATTTGCCGAATCTGACATCCTGTTCACATGTTTGAATATGAACTGACACCCATACACAAATCAATGCAACATATTTTTCCAAGGGAAAGCATAAGAATGTTTTTTTCCCAGTTAAGTAAGATGGTGTTATGCGGACCCCAACCTGCAATAAATATTATTTCTTGTTACAACAAATGTAGCATTGGAGATAGAATAATTCACTCTAACCTGAAGTATAGTAGTCACTTTTAGCTGAGCAAGATATGATAAAATTTTAGAAGGCTAATATCCATAATGGGAGAGGTGTGAAGAGTTGATCCTTGTAAATCCCAAATCCTGATTATGGATTATTCTCTTTTTCTCCTCAGAAAAATTCAAAATTTATGGAGATGGACAGTAAAATGCGAACAGGGAGTTGAAGACAATGTTGGATACTTCAAATGTCAGAAATAGTTATCTCAGACCTTCAAATATGTTTTGCATGTTTCAGTGTGGTGATTCCATAGCTAATGTGACTAACACTCTTCATTTTTTCTTAGAAATGACAAAATTTCAAGTTTCTTATAGTTATTCAAGGTAATAGTGAATCAGTGATGATGCAGAGTTGGTCCACTTAATATTGGTTAGGTTCTCCACAAAATAAGTTACCACTGTAAGCTGTCTCCTATGCCATATTTTAAATTATACTCCCCTTGTGTGGCTACTCCACCTTCCTTGGATCTTACAAGCAGATGCATCATTTTTCTGCTGTTGTTAGGTCTACTTTGACATTGATCCCTTCTGAAATCTGCTCGAGTATAGTGTGGCATTGAAGTTCACTAAAATCATTAACTAGTTCAATGGATAGTGATTAATAATGAATTAGTAGCATAATTAAAGCAATTTAGCACCAACTTTGATAGCACATGCTGTTTCCTATTTGAATATACTCTACTACTTGTTTGAGATCTATTTCTTCAGTTAAGCTGTTATTGCAACTTTTTATTGGTTAGTCTTATTTCAACATTTCCAAATCGATTATATAGTCCTTCCTATCAATAGAAACTTTAGAATGCTTTAACTAGGATAATGTAATTTATCCTAGAATCGAATGGTGTTACAACAAAAATCTCAAGACCTGTCCTTTGTGAAAAGTTGTTTCCAGAAAAAATAAAAATGCGTCTTGAAATTCGTATGGTAACACCCTTGGACGATGTTTATATGGTAGTACAACTGTTTACTCATCATACTCAAAAAGTCAAAACATTGTTGGGGTTCTCATTTCATCACTGCAATACAAAAGCATTTTTAGTGTTTGTTTCTGATATACGGCATTCGGAGTGAATCTCAGTCCGAAGTGGTAGCTTCACCGGATCCACAGTGGCTTATCGTGCTGGAACTTGTTGCAGAGAAAGTTGTGTCGAACAGACCCCACCCCGCCGAGCTCATACCGATGTCTTGGAATCGTTACAGTCCCTCAGGTTGAAATCTCCCCAACGGAGGGTTTCTCCAGCCATGAGCACTTTACAGGGTTACTATGGGCTTAAGCCACTGAATCACAAAGGTGCAGAAGGCACAGAGATGGCAGTTTACAAAACAGGCAGAGCTCACTATTTAGAAGATGATCTGGTGCCCAAACCCTCACCGGTTTCTGATCCTCCCCCAAGCCTGCATCGGAAGTCTAGAAGCTTAGTTAATTGCACAATGCCAGAGAATGGTGAACTGGCAGAGGACGTGCCAGTTGCAGAAGCCGGAGATGGCGAGGCTGAGAAATCAAACGAGAACTCCGTCCGCAGGCGTCAAAAAGCTGACGTCAACTCAGGTCATCGAACCCCGGATAAGTTGTTGAAGGAGGATAACAGTGGTGGCAGTGGATTCTCAGCAATAACAGGAAAGGGGCTAGCCCTGAGGCCCAAATCCGCGAGCCGCACTGCTCTGGCAGCGGATGCTGATTCATGTTGGTTGAACCCTATCCCAGTGGGACTGGGAGACTCTATCATAGCCGATGGATTCGCCGGGGTCCGAAAATCATCAAGCACATCGAATTTGCAGGACCAGGAGAACAATGGCTCTTCATATATGTGGGCAACCCCCAAGTGGAGTTTGAAACCAGACTTACAGTCCCGCTCGGCTGCCACCACTAGACCAATCTTTGATGGCTTGCCAAAGCCATTAACTGGCCGGCGGAACAAAGCAGCTCTTGATTAGTAGTCCCCTTCCCTTGTACATCCATGAAGTTCAATTTTTTGTCCATTTAAATCCATATGGAATCAGATTTCTCTGCTATGCCTTCCATTGAGCAAGGCTCATACAATATATAGCTCTGCAAGGGAACAAAAATAAATAAAAGGAAACACAAAAGGACAAATAAAGCATCTTTCTTCCATTGTTTGATGACATGGCATCGTGTAATTGGCTGAAGAAGGCATTGCCTATTCACGACTGGGGGTAGCAGACCGACTTAGATATAGAGGTGTGAGAGAAGCTGCAGATAGAAGAGGTACGTAACTGTGAATCCCCTTGTGTGCTTTTATAGCTTCCCGCTTTCAAATTGCAGTAAGTGGAAGTTTAAATCTAGTTTAGTATTCTCATTGGTCCTTTGTTATGAAGATACAGTTGAAATACAAGTCATATTATCTTTTGTTTCCTCATTTGCATTGGAGATTTATAGAGAATGTATATTTGTTGTCTAGGTCTACAAGTTTTAAGAAAGTGATTATTTATTTGTCTCATGATTTCTTGATCTTTCCCGATGAACGGTGTTGATCAGATGGCTATTATTGTTCCCCTGATGTGATTTTTGGGTCACCCAAGACTAATGCAAGTGCCACCACATGTACATGGCTCATCATGGATCACCAACTATTCTATAAAGAGAAGTCAAGAAGAGCTTTTTTTTTTATAGGAGGAAGAAAGAGTTTCTTCCTTACTACACAACCTGCATGTTCCCTCTCTCCACTTTCCCACCTAAAAGCAATGTACAGATTCTGCACAAACCTAGACACCTCTTTAATGATAATACAAGCAAGGAGTTGACCCTTCTCAACAAGAAAGGCCGAGGCCGATGACCTACACACCACACCTCTACTCAGACATTGAAAAGATGCGAATCTTAGACCGTACAATGTAAACTGATGTTAATCGTCTTGATTAAGAGTTCATTTTTCGAACACCGCATCCACATCAAGCACGTACCCCCTGAGCAGTGGCGGAGCCAGGATTTTGTTCGAGGGTTTACAATCCTTGTAGTAAATGGGTGAGTGCACTAGATTTTAAAGGATTAAAATCTGAGGGGGGTACTTTAAAGGATTAAATTATGTGGGGCACTAAATAAAATTTAAAGTGTAAATTTGAAAAAAAAAATATGTATTGAAAGGTTCAAAAATAAAGCCATCCATCAAATTGCTGCGAAATCTGTGCTGACCACCACACTGGCGACAGTACTGCTTCGGATGATTCACATACGAACCAAATCCTACTCGTTGGAATTTTCCCTCTAATTTTGCGGATAGTGACTAACCCGATCGCTAGTAAAAACAAGACTACAGATATTGCAACTTCAAATATACAAGGGTCAGGCTCAGGAGCCCAACCTTTTTGAGCCCAGGAGGGGGAGTCGAGTTCTCGCTCCTGTTGATTTCTAGAATTCAACGGTGGTTGTTAGGGCCGCCAAAAGTGGAAAAGTGATGCCAGCTCAGCACTAGAAATCCACGGCCCTAGAAATCCCCTAGTGAGAAGGGCTTGGACCCTCCTATTTTTATACTTCTTTTTAGTTGATCATGATAACGGTGAAGGCATTGGAGAGCTTATTCCCTTCCTTCTTCGGAGAGTATTTGGCCCATTGAGGTTGGGAAGATTGCTTTGGTTGGAAGCACCACCTCGACTACATATGCTAAGGCGTACGGTGACTCATCTGTAGGCCTCTTATGGTTAGTGCAATAGGCCTATAATACTTCTGACAAGACCTCTGCCCATCATCCCTTTGTTGCCTCGAGCTTTTTCCTCATGCTGTCAATGAAGATCTTGCTGGCTTCCGCCAGTCTATTCCCCCGAGGATAATAATGAGTTGAGAAGATTTGTCTTGCAGAGTGCAAATACTTCTTTACTCCCAAAGTGGTCCCATCATCACTGATTATTGTGTGGGGTATAAATCGACAATGTTTTCCCAAATGAACTTTCTCACTTCATACGCCCCAAGGGGATGGCCTGGCCTCAACCCATCGGATGAAGTAGTCGATCACTAGCAACATGAACCTCCTTAAGAATGAGACTTTTGGCAATGGTCCCACCACGTCGATTCCCCCATTGAGCAAATGGCTTTGGGCTCCTTATAGGGTGCAGCTCGGTAAGGGGTAGACCATCACGTGGATTCCCCCATTGAGCAAATGGCTATGGGCTCATTATAGGGTGCAGCTCGGTAAGGGGTAGTATGATGAGATTCCCGTGCTTCTGACACTATACACCCGTTCGCATTTGCTTGTATTTGGAGAAAGAAGTATCCGTGTAAGGGTCTTGTGTGCCAAAGATCATCCCTCTGCATGATTTCCACACAATCCCTCATGCATCTCTGCCAAGACTTTAGCAATTTCCGCTAGCCTTAAACAACTCAGTAACATGCTGATTGTCTAACCTTGGCTACTGCCTTGAGGTCCATCGGTTGAACTTCCCAACCATTCTTGATATTGCATGAGTCTTTCGCCCTTTGTCAAGTAGCCACACCATTACTTGATTGACCATGAGCTGTGAATGCTATATACATTCTTTGACATTCAGGTCGATGGTCATCTCCAACCCTGATACGAAGGCTTCTTACTCTAACTGGTTATTGACTTAGAGAAACCCAGTTGAATTGCTTTTTTTTTCATTCTAGTCTTGCTCAGGGATGGGCTTTGCTTCTGCCACTTCTAAATTTGATTTACCATCAACATAGAGGACCCATCCACCTTCCTCTATGATCTTGACCAACTGGCTGGGTCAGTGGAGATGTATAAATAAAGGAGATTAAGAAGATCTCAAGAAAACAAGGTAGGCAGAAACCTCTGACGAAGGAAAAAAGAGAGAAAGAGAACAACAGAGAAAATGAACGAGCTAACTCGTCAGCAAGATATCAAACCTGAACACCATGTCACTAAACAAAGTACCTCTCGTATCGGGGGATATACTCCCCCAACTGAATAGAGATGCCTTTATACTACTGATGGTGTCTTTATACGTTTTTGACAACAAAAATTAGTGCGGGCCAATTTATAAATTAGAAGTATTGGAATGGGATGATTTTTGGCAAGGACGATCTCTATGGCAAGGAGATCATCCTCATCAAAAATCAACCATTGATTCATCTTCCACATGGATACGCCAAAATTGTTGTCCCCCGATCCTGACCCTATCTTTATATATATATATATATATATATATATATATATATATATATATATATATATATAGAGAGAGAGAGAGAGAGAGAGAGAGAGAGAGAGATGGTATAAAGTTACTAATACTTTTTGACTTATAAAATCACACGCAGTTGTGGAGACCACATGCAGAGGAGTTGGGGGCTGATTTTTGGTGAGGATGATCTCCTTGCCAAAAATCAGTAACTTTAAGAAATTGTAACCCTATGAAATATAGACTTTAATTTAATGGTGAATATGGGCGATCCAAATTTTTTCAACTTGCAATCCACTTTTTAAGGATGCAAATGTTGGATTGGGCTGATATTTTGTGAAGTCGATATCCATGTTGTGAAGAATGCCATCACTAAAAATCAGCCCTTAACTCACATGTATGTGGGCCACACGTCCATTAGTCATTATATTAATCACACCATGAGTCGGCGTATATAAACAGACTTTCATGACTAACATAATGACTAATGGATGAGGCCCTACATGCAGATGAGTTAAGGGCTGATTTTGTGGTGGTATTCTTCTCAACATTAATATCAACCTAACAAAAATCAGTTCATCCCAAAATTTGTAGCCTTACAAAAAGTGGATTGCAAGTTGAAAATTTTTGTACCGTCCATTTTCACCGTTAAATTTACGTCCATCTCCACGGTGAAGATATCTTCACAAAAAAACAGCCCTTGACTCATCTACATGTGGTCCCCATGACCACGTCATTTTATAAGTCAAAAACCATTATTTTAACTTTATATATAGGGCTGGAATAGAATGACTCATGCTATCCATACTATTAGATTACTAATGGACATGGGGCCCTCATAGATGAGTTAGGAGCTGATTTTTGGTGAGAATGATCTCCATGCCTATCAAGTATGGACCTAAATTTATCGGTGAAAATAGATTGTCCAAACTTTCAATTTGTAATCCACTTTTCACAAGGCTGCAAATGTTGGAATGTGCTGATTTTTTGTGGTTGCTATCCATGTTGAGAAGAATATCCTCACCAAAAATTAGCCATTAACTCATCAGCAAATGGACCCCACGTCCATTAGTCATTCCATTAGTAAGAAAAGTCATTCTATCCCAGCCTTATCAAAATACTTTTCCATTTATTACAAAATGCCCCTACTTGAGTTCGTTCATCTGCATGCAATATTCAGGGACTGTCTTTTCGTACGTATTTCCACCATCCATTCTGCATGGACATCTTCAGCTTTTTTGACTTCAGAATTTTGCTTTCCAAAGTACTGTGGCAACTTTCAAATCACTTCCCTACCCTTTGTATTGAATGAAAGTGCATGCAGAACTACCCCTGTTGCTGTACTTTGAGCTTTTGAAAAGAAAATTAAATTAAACCCTACTGCATACACAAGCTTCGCCCACACAATTAAATTAAAATTTTCAGTAAATTTGTCATGTTGTGCAGTCTAAAATTTAACTCAGTTAAACTAAAATGATAAGCATGCTATCAACATATTAATTGGGTCATACCTTTGCTTCCCATTTGTGTCAGACCATATTTAAATGAATAAGGTTTATTTGCTTAGTCATTCGGATACCTTTTAGTATTCATTAAAATGGCTATTGTAACTTAAAATTAATGGCTGATATTGTGAACAGACTCTTTAAGGTTTGTTGCCTCAAGAGAACAAATATATTTGATGCAAGCTTTTAGTTTTCATTTTCAGAGCCTCTGGAATAGAATTTGACACCGATTAGCATGACGCCAACCATATCATATCATGCTCCACTCTAACTTTAGACCATGGTTATTAAGTATCCCAAATCAAAATGCTGAATTGCAAGATTCACGACTTGAATAATGGGGTTTCAACTGAAACATCATCGAGAAGCCCTGGACTGCAGAATCAAATATGAATTGAATTGTGTGTTCTCAATTTGAACCATGCAATTCGATCCATTGTCATGATTCAGCCCTCTGCCAACAACAAATATTTAGGATTTAGCACTCTTGTTCTTGTTTCATTCTTCCACAAGCCTTAATTTGGAGGTTTTTAGGAAAAAAAAACGACCTAAAACCTGAGATATATGATATTTTCTATATCATTGCCAGATTACATGAGTACACATTGGTGTAAAGTATATTGTTTTATGATTTAATATCACACGACTCACAAAACCCTAAAACAATTCGACTACAATTCTCAACTCTGTCATCATTGCTCAAAACTGTCTCAATCTGATCACATGTTAACTAAGGATCATACCTTCTAGTTCCACGGTGGACATACTTTTAACATAGTAATTGAAATTTCTCTTAGCTTCCATTATGTCTTTTCTCGGTTAACTAAATGTGTCATGCTCAAACCATGAGTAAACAACCTCATAACTCGGTCTTTTCTTTTTAACAATTTATTATTTCAGTGATTGGGAAAAAAAAGGACAGACCTAAAAGGACTCTTTTACCCCGAGAAAATGAGAGAAGCAAAAGAAAACTAAAGGGGGCAATCTCTCTATCCATCCAAAGAATCAGCCACGCCATAGCAAATTGATGAATATGTCTAATGTAATATCAAGCTAGTTCTACTTTTCTCTAACATCCCCAAAGAAGGAAGTGGCTCTCCATTGATCTGGATTCTTCTTCAGCATCCATCTAATAGCAAAAATGAATTGCCTTCCACAATTAGGAACCGTCGAAAAAGTAGCCAAGAAAAAGTACAGATCACTTCCACAATCAAGTCCATAAATTCTTGTAATTTTAAGAGATGGATCATAATCACCAACAATGACCGCTAAAATACAATTTGATGATCCCTACCATGCCTTATTCTACCGTTTTATTGTCTTCTCCAATAGGGCGATGGCTTCATCTAATGCTTCTCGATTTCCCCAAAAACTGTATGGTTCTAATGCCGCGAACCCTTTCCTTGAAGCATGTCCAATGAATGAACCACCTTTAGCTTATCCACGAGTTTGCTATATAGAAGCAATCTCATATATAAAGAACTTGCTTTTTTATACATAAAGCAGTTCCTACTTTTGTAAGAGCCATTAGGGCAAAAATGGAAGAGAGAGAGAGAGAGAGATGATGATGCTCATGCTGGTATGCAGCAAAATACTCTCAAGCTCCCATTAACCTTCCTGAGGTGTAAGCAGTTTATAAGGCTTACCTGATCAAACTAAAGAGAGGTCTCAGATATACTTCTCTCAGATATCACAAAAAGTGGTGCATTGTTTCCTCAATATCTTGGAAAGCTAGGACTTGCCTCATAGACTGTGAGGCTCCTTTGCAATTTTGAGCATGGGATATTCACCATGAAGGGAAGCAAATCAAGCAGATGATAAGCCATTTACTTTCTGTAACGTTGACAATGAAGTTATGATTATTATCCCATCTTTTTTCTTATAAGGAGCTAAGGGTTGTAAATTAATTATTCGCAATTATTTCATTTCTTCCTTTAAGGTCAAGGTAGGGATCTCACAAACTAATCCACCCCCACCCTAAAACAAATCTTACCAAGGGCTCAGCCTGTCCCAACACATAATTATGACCAATATTGTTTCTTTTTTGGTAAAGAAGTGATTATTTTACAAATATCGTAAGAAACAAATATAAGAGGGGCTTTTCAAGGGAAGAAAATTATAAGTCAAGGAAAGAATCTCCCAAACAGATGGTTGAAGGATCCCCTTCTATTCATAACATGTTAGGAGGAAGCTAGAAAAAGGTGAATTCCATTCCAGAACACCATAATATCAGTGGACGAAGCTTGAAAAGTATCAGCAGAATTTGCATAGCAAGATTTATGTACCCGTAATGTTAGTGAGTAAACCACCTAATCCAACAACCCTGCCAATGCCCTTGGAATTTGTATCGGCTTTGTTGTTAAATTAAAATATTTAACTTGAACCAACATCTAGGTAGGTACACAAATACCCTGAAGTCAAGAGGTAGTACTAAATGCATCAAACAACATTCCAGTCTTCCCTTAGGTCCCTTTAAAGAAATATCTTTAAAACAAGGAATGATCAAAGCTCATTCAGGTATCTCTTGAGACCAATTAAATAGCTCCTTTAAATCCTGCAAACACCATTTCTATCTTCCTGAATGATACCCTGAGATCTCTAAGTAACATCATTCCTAGGACTCTACTTTGAAAATTGAACCCCAAACCTTAGCTGCACAAAGTAGGAGAGAGAACAATTGTACATTCGACAGAAAATTGAGGAAGTGGTGACTCTCAAAACTCGGACAGTGAAAGCATTTGTAGAATCTATCAAAGGGATTTATAGCTCAAACTCTTTCTATCCCAAAGAGTGCTTTCCAAAGGATAAAATATGCTGAATTATGTTGCTGGATGAATCATCCACTCTAAAATACCCTACACCATCCCTTTCCGCAAATTGATCTAAATCCCTGCTCAGTTAAATTTTTAAAGATAAAAACAAATTATGTTTACCACGTACACATTCTATAGAACAGTAATTTCACAGAGTAATGATATCTAGATGCTACAACTCTTGCTTTGGGACCTATTCCTGGAAACATCAGATGAATCCGCCTTGAGCCTATAATCTGAGGCTATCGTTCTATATTTGAAGTTTTTTATTTATTTCTAACACTTTTCTGCCTTAAATATATACATCAAAACTTGTCATGCATATCATCTGTATAAATTAACACAGTTCAAAGAACCAGAGTCTGAGAACCATAGCTTTTGACAATAAACTCAAAATTTCAAAATAGAAGTGCAATGATACCTAATACTTGGGATCCCCTTAAAGAAAATTGAGCCAAATATAATTTGAACCACAGTCTGAGACACCCATAGCTTTTGACAATGAAACTCAAAATTTCCAAATAGGAGTGTAATGATACCTGAATACTGGGGAGCCCCTTAAAAATATGAGCCCAATATAATTCCCAAGCTGTTGTTTGGAAACAAGGTTAATATAAGTTTCGGGACCCTCTAGAAGAATCTACGAAGAACCATACGGATTTGCTGAAATGTAGCAATAACCAATAATGGCCAGGATCATAAAACCATATTATCAATTTGATTAGTTCAGTTTATAGCAGTACAGAATGAATGAGGAAAGTTGTGATCCAATTTGGATTACTTGCAGATACCACTTGAATGGATTAACAAGTAACTAATAGAGGTGGCAGTTGTAAAATTAGTATGAACTCATTTGTCAACAGTAAGGAGCCATTTGTGAGAACTCTTCTGATTTAAGTTATTTACAGTTAGCATGGAAACTACTGTTCCGTCTTACAGAAGTTAAAAGCTGTGCGTTTTCTAAGGAACCCACAGTTTCTAAAATTTACCTCTACATTTGCAGCAGTTTTATCTGCCACGAAAGCTTTAGACGTTACTCCATGATTGGTAGTGAAATCCTATAAATGATTGCATTTCAAAATCATCATTTTGTTGCCAAAACCTGTACAAGTACAATATGTAGATAATGAATTATTCTAAAGAACAAATCTCTCTTTTATGTGGCATAACGGTTGACAACTTCAAGAAATCATACAATATCAGCGACTTCAGAGACTCAAGAGAGTTAGATTTTAACAGTATGTTTTCTAATGTAGTAGTCTAAGAAGTTAAAGAAGCTATAGATATGAACACTACAGATTTTAGCAGTATGTTTTCTAATGTAGTAGTCAAAGAAGCTAAAACAGCTATAGAAATGAACACTACGCAAGAACATGGCAGCAAAAGAAAATTTTGGCATGCAGCTCAGTCTTAAAATGAAGAAATGAGATGAGAGCCTCTTGAACACTTAGGAGGAAAAATAATGTATTAGCTGAATTAAATGAATCGGAGATCTATTTGTCTCATATTAGTAATTATGTAGATTGTGAAAAATATTGATAGGTGCAAGATAGTTACAGTCAATCTCTCAGATATACGCATAAATGTGTAGATGCTCTATTAACTTGTTTTTTCCTACTTCAAATAGTTGATTGCGGTCACATTAGCAACCTTGTGTATATTGTCATCTAGGAAGCATCATAAAAAGTCGTAGGCCACATCACAGAACCTCAGATGTGTGAATATGTGACATATTTAATTCATATTAGTATTGATATGTGCAAGACTTAAAAATGACTCAGACTTTCAGATACGTGAAAGAGTTGTTTATTCACTATTTAACTTCTCTCTTTTTTTAACAAAAGTTTGTTTATAGCATAATTAGGAATTTTGAGTACATTTTAATGCTAGTTTAACATTTTCTAAACATATATGTAAGTTACTGTCTTTCCTTGAGTTTCCTTGTGCTCTATACAATTAAGTCCACAGGCTGCAAACATCCAACGCCTTACTTCTATAGAAATTGAACAACAAACCCTCAGCCTCCTCTACTGTCCCCAAAAAAGGAAGGCCCTTACTGTTGGAAGTTATGTTGCACCCCACGTGAGGGTCACGTGGGTTTCTTTAGTGTGGTAACATGGGAGTCTTTAGTGGGCTGTGTCCCACTACCCACGTGGGCTTTTTATTTGTTTTGTACGTGGGTTAAGTGGGTCATCCAATTAACCCCACGATTTCTCCTTTGAGAGGTTAAGTGGGTCCACCACTTAACCCACTATTAGGACTAAGTCCCACTTAGGACTTTGTGTTGGAGTGGGACTCCACTATGTAATTTAATGGGACTCCCATCCCATCTCTTATATATATATGTGTGTGTGTGTGTGTGAGAGAGAGAGAGAGCTTGAATATTAAGTTCAACTCTCTCCCCTTCTCTGTAATCTCTCCATCGTCTTTCTTTTCCATATCTCCTTCTCTCTTGAATCTTTCTCTATTGGTTATAAAATAAATCACAACATGGTATCAGAGCACGGTTGCTCTAGGGCATGTGCCCTGTCCCCTAAAGTCCCCATATCAATATCAATCTAAGATAGTTATGTGGGTGACCGGAGGCTTTTGAAGAAATCGCAGAGTCTTCTTACACGATCCATGAATCTACCCTGAAGCAAAGCACCAGAGGATCTGAGTTTCTGGTTTGTTTTCTCCTTCCTCTATATCAGAAATCCAGCCTTTATCTTCTTCTCAAGCTAGTCCAGCAGTTTCCCGGCCAACACGAAGATTACGTTATTCTCGGGATTCGCACCACCCTAGGTGCAACTACGCTAACCTCTCTTACATAATCCCCCTAGGGATTGTTAGAAATTTATTCCGCATTTTTATGACCTCCGGAGCAGCAGTTTCCAAAAACTGGCCCAAACTCCGCGAAATTGGTTTTTTTGAATTTTTGGGATTCACACCATTTTCGATGCCTCTAGCCTTGGCGCCCCCTCTAGGGATTGCCAAATTTTTTGTTCGATTTTTTCCAACCATCCAAACCCTAATTTCTGGAAATCTCCCAAATTTTCTTCTCCAAAATTTGGGTGTTTTAGAATTTTTTAAAAATCAAATTTTTCGGGGCCTTCCTGCCATTCGAAGATATTGCTATGTTTCAGTGATTGGTTGGCAGGTTGATCTACTTAGCACACACACGGCCAGATATTGCCTAATGCTATGAGTGTCATCAGTCAGTTTATGCACGCACCACAGTCATCGCATCTTGAGGCAGTTCACTGAGTACTTCGACATCTCAAGTGCTTCCCGGGTCGAGGAATACTGTTCAGGAGACATGGATAATCTAGAGTGGAAGCATATACTGATGCAGATTCGGCAGGTTCGGTAACTGATAGTCGATCCACCTCCAGATACTGTACTCTTGTTAGAGGTAACCTGGTCTCTTGGCGAGGCAAGAAACAGTCCGTTGTATCTCGATCTAGTGCAGAGGCTGAGTTTCGCTCTATGGTACACAGTGTTTGTGAACTCCTCTGGTTGAGGACTATGCTTAAGGAGTTGGGACTCAAGGTAACCGAGCCGGTGAATCTTTATTGTGATAATAAAGCAGCCATCAGCATTGTTCATAATCCAGTCCAACATGACAGGACTAAACATATTGAAGTAGACCGTCACTTCATCAAAGAGAAACTCCAACATAAAAAGCCATAAGCCACATCACAGAACCTCAGATGTGTGAATATGTGACATATTTAACTCATATTACTATTGATATGTGCAAGACTTAAGTATGACTCAGACTCTCAGATACGTGAAAGAGTGTTTATTCACAATTTAACTTCTCTTTATTTTTTTAACAAAAGTTTGTTTGTAATAGAATTAGGAATTTTGAGTACATTTTAATGCTAGTTTAACATTTTCTAAACATATATGTAAGTTACTGTCTTTCCTTGAGTTTCCTTGTGCTCTATACAATTAAGTCCACAAGCTGCAAACATCCAACGTCTTATTTCTATAGAAATTGAACCACCTTGGTGATTCCACATTAATTATCTCTCATTTTGAGTTTATTGACAACACGATATTCTTCAGTAAGGCTTTGCACATTTAGTTGAGATATTTGACATGCATTTTTGGGTGCTTTGGCGCAGAGTCTACTTTAACAAGCAGAGTGGAGAAGATGTGAACCACCTCCTCCTGCATTGCCAGGTAGCAAGGGAGGTTTGGTACGCCTTCCTCTAGGAATTTGGGATGTGTTGGGTGATGTCGGGCTCAGTGATCGATCTCCTTGGTAGCTGGTGGACGTCAGCATTCTCCCAAAGAGGTAGGATCTTGAGGAAGCTACTCCCGATTGCTATCTTCTGGGGGATATGGAAAGAGAGGAACCAACGAGTGTTTGAAGGGAAGAGCGAGGACTTGGGGGCTATCATCATCAACATCAAAGGGCTATTGTTTTTATGGTCTAAACTGTATACAGAATGTAAAGGGCTGTTTTTTGAAGACTTCGTGTTCCGATGGGACATGCCTTAGGGAGGCTTGTTAGCTAAGGGCCCTAGGGTCTCTTTTGTGCTCGGGGTGGCTGGGGGAAGTTAGCTCGACCTCTCCTGCTGACCCTTTGTATTGCGTCCCTGCTTTCGATAAGATTTATACTCATCAAAAAAAAAAATTATCAATTTCTCCTAAAGAGGCATGGGTCAAAATGTAGCTCCGTCTCCACCGAGACATCTTGTTTTGGAAGTGTGTACCAAGATGATCATAAGAGAATGTATCAACTTGTGCCAAAAGTCTAATTTAAGTACCAAAACTAGTTTAAAAACTTATTTTAATGGTATATCTTTTTTTTTATAAGTATGGTATGTCTTTTTTAACACCTACAAATGCTAAAAGACAAATTTGTAGCTTAATTAAGCATTAAAAAATGGTTCAATCTTATTGAGACATATATTATTTTTCTTAGTCTCATTCGTTTCATTTTGATAGAGATGCCTCATTCTGTCAGCTTATCAAGACAAGGAGGCAGAACAATATTTTAAACGATTAGAGGAAATTTGCAGGCAGTTTAGGTAATAAAGTGGGAAAAGTTTCCACATCGTATTTGGGCCCAATGTTCTTAAACGCTGAGGCATGGGTGAGGCGCTTCAATGGTGTACATAGCATGAGGCGTAAACCTTAGGGCATTTAAGCCTTATGGAGCACGCCTTTATAATGGATACTAAAACGAATGAAACAAAAAATAATATGATAATTATGTCAAAAAATAACATTAACATATTTCACATGGGGGGGAATGTTTTTGTTGTTATTATTTAAACTAGAATAGCCAATCATATTTATCTAAGAGCTTGGGAAAAACAAAAGAAAAGAGAAAATAAATTGAATTTTGAAGGTACGAAAACCTAACATTGCCCCACCAAAATTTGACACAAAGCGTTAAAAAAGGTGTAAAAGGCGTGAAGCATAAGCCTTTCATAAAGCCTCACTGGACGTGGCATATGCCTTACAAGCTTTTGCACTTTTTAAATAAGCCTTTGGAAGTTTAGGGCAAGCCTCATTCCGAGGTGAGCCTCCAAGTCTGAGCATCAAATGCCTTTGAAAACCCTGTTTGGGCCATCCTTGGGGCACTGAATACAAATCAAAAAATATTTGAGTTCCACTACATGAAAGCTTTCTCTCCTTGAGGTCACATTTTGTGGAGGATGCTTCCCATTGCGGTGTGTTGGGCTATTTGGAAAGAGCGGAACAATTGCATTTTTGTTAATAACAAGTTGTCTTGTGAAGAAGTTATCTTGTCCATTAAAGCTTTCCTTCTTCATTGATCAGCTTTGTTTAGAGACTTTAAAGGTTTCACGTTCGACGATTTTCTCTTTAGATGGGAAACGATTTTCTCAGGTTAGTCTCTCCTTGGTTTTCATGGTCGGTGCTTGCTTTTTGTAGATGTGCATAGTACATCTTAGTGCTTGTATATTTGTGATCTTCTTGTATAGTAGGAGTTTTCCCTTTTCATAATACAATATTTGGGATCTGGTGATTGATAGATTCGATAGAATGTGAGGCTCCAAAACCCAATGTAGGTTCAAATCCAATAAATCATGATTTCGTTCTTCTTAGATCGAGTTACAATGATATAATTTCGCTAACTTGAACAACCTAAATATTTGACCTCAAATCCTATAAACTGTGATTTCGTTCTTCTTAGATCGAGTTACAATGAAATAATTTCGCTAACTTGAACAAACTAAATATTTGACCTCATGTGAATTAAAGAAAGGAGGTCATTCATAAAAAAAGACACGTTACTTAACCCATGAGATGTGTCTATTTATCTATCTCCTCACTCAAAATGGGAGTGGGTTTGAAGGGATCTTAGAGCGTCTAGGGTTTGCCTAGAAGCGTCTCTTAATGCCTTTTTTCCTTCTCATCGGAGTTATTTCACAAGGACTTGTCATGGTAAGGAAGAAGGGTCAAGCAGCTTGGAGAGCTCAGTAAAACACAGAGTTGTATATTACGTTCAAAAAGGTTGAATCACTCCTGGAAAAAGGTAATTATTATGAAAAGAAGGGCAACTATCCAAAGGAAGCAAAAGAACTCTTATTAAGAGTACCCTTTCCAGTCTCCCATTTACTTTGTCTCTAGTTCCTATTCTAGGCAGTGTTGCTAACAGGTTGGAAAGGCTAGTTAGAGACTTCCTTTGGAAGTCCATGGATGATTCTCCCAAGTACCAATTAGTGGATTGGATGACGATTTGCAAGTCAAAGGCAGAAAGAGATCTTGGTTTAAAACAATAACGCATTTTATAAGGCTTTATTGGATAAATGCCTTTGGAGGTTTGATGAGGAGAGTGAAGTCTTATGGAAGATGATCATTAAAAGTATGGCAGTAAGAATCAAGGTTACGACAGCAACTCGATTGTCATTCGTAAAGGTCTCTAGTGTGGAAGGGTATTCTAAAGTTCATGATTAAAATACTATTTAACGTTGGCAAGGGCAATAAAGTGAGATTTTGGGATGATGTTTGGTGTGGGAACAACTATCTTCATACCATGTTCCCATCCTTTTATGCTTTATGAAATTTTCAATGTGCTCTATGTTGTGAGGGTGTATGGTAGAGCTTTGGGTTGAGAAGAAATGTTAACGACTGGGAAATGGACAATATTGCTAGGCTTCATAGTCTGCTCGGCAAGCAGGTGTTGGTAAAAAACCAATCAGACATAAGAATTTGGAAATGGGAGTCAAAATGTGATTTCTTTGTGAGGTCTTTCCATCGACTTTAGATCCTTCTGCACATTGTTCTTTACTAGCTCCTTTTGTGTGGGGTACCCCCAATTCCCCTCAAAGTACCTTTTCTGGACGGCGATTCACAAAGAAAATCCTCGGTCATTTAGTAAGTAAGAGGAAGATCATCCGCAATATGTGCTTCAAGTGTAAGGCTAATAGTAAGTCCATGAATTGCTTGCTTCTACATTGTAGATTCGACAACGAAATTTGGAGGGCGTTCTTCCAATCTTTTAGAATTTATTGGTTGATCCCTAAGAGTGTATCAAGCTCTTTCAAAGTTGGTTTGTGGATGCCTTCAATTCTCGTGGCCGTATTCTTTAAATACTTCTTCCGTTTGATGTAAATTGGGTCTCATGGAAAGAGAAACCATTGCATCATTGAAGACGAGTTGAGGATCTTATACCAGCAATCTTGAAGATCAAAGCCATGGCCAATTATTGACCGTTAATTTTTAAAGAGTTTAGGGTTTGCACCTTGAGGATTTTGTTTTTAGATGGCATAGGTTGTGCATGAGGTTTGCACCCAAAAAGAAACTCGATCTTCTTGATCAAAATTAATCCCCCCTAAAATCAAAGATTACATCAATATTTATAAGACTAATTTTTCTAATTAAAATAAAATTAATTATGACTATCTTGCAAGGTCCGCATGCTCTAGCTCTCTTCATTGATCCGGTATACTCAGGTCTATTGTAGTACAATGCCCCTGCATCAAAGCCTCCCGGTTGAAAAGAATTCGACCTCGAATTCAGATGCAGATATTGTCATCGACCTTTCCAACAACTACATGTGGTCCAGAATTCTATGGGTTTGGCAGTGGTTGGGCCATTAGAAGACATTTTTTGGACTGGGTCAATTGGGTCGGTCAATGGTCAACCAGGTTCGTCATCTAGTCTGGTCAACTAGGTCAACAAGTCAAGTCAATAGTGACTTGTCAAACAGTCTAGGTAATGGGCCTAAGGGATATGTGCTATGGGCTAGGCTTTCATCTAAAGGCTAATGAACATGGGCTAACACTGCACTAATGGGGATTTTCGGGTTGGGCTACACAGGCTAAGTGATTGTTTGGGCTTTACACTACTAGGTTGGGCTGGACCTAAAGTGGTTGGATATGTTTAATGGGTTGGACTCTATCTTAAGGACTTAAAGCCTAGTGGAGTAACACTCTATGGGCTTTTTGTGTCTTGTACTTGAGCCCACAAAACATAAAGATGTTGGGCCCGGTTTGATAAGAAAAAGTTTTTAAACTCAAAAAACATGGAATACAGGTTGTTGTCTTCAACCTCAATACGACAACAGGGGAGAGGGTTTGAGGAAAAAAAACCTAGCAAAAAAAAATCCCCTTTTGGAAAACGGCTCTTAATTAAATAGGATCAGACAAAGTTACGGTGGTCGGCGAAAACTCTGACGAGATTGTGCTCAAGAGACGGCGCCCAATAAGATCAATGACTTGGGCTGAGTGGTGGCTCCAATGGCGTGTTGTTCGTGCTTGATTTCCAACGGAAAGATGATCCATGAGCTTTACACATGCAACGACTAAATACATAAATTCAAATGACAAGTAATCAATATATTCTGTGATTTGTTAGATGATAATAATATGATGGAGGTGTGAGATGGAGGCACTGGATTTGCACATGCGTGTCAACGGGATCGATTATCGATTTTAGTCAATGGTGCCCCTGCTGGTTTCCTTAAGAGCTCGAGAGGGCTTCGTCAGGGAGATCCTTTGTCATCGTACTTGTTCCTTATAGTGGCTGAAGCACTGAGCAGGATGGCATCCAAAGCACTCGATGGAGGTTTTCTGGAGGGTTTTCAAAGTTGGGGGGGAGGGTCCTACTATCTCCCACCAACAGTTTGCAGATTACATTATCTTCTTTTTGAAGGGTTCGCATTCACAATCCAAAAGCGAAGTTTCGGGGCTTCATGTTAATTTAGCCAAAAGCGAAATTTTTGGAGTGGGTGAAGAAGGGTGCCTGGACACAGTAGCTGCGAGTTTGGCCTATAAGAAGGGGATGCTTCCTATGGTGTATCTTGGTCTTCGGCTTGGTGCGAGTTACAGATCCAAGGGCATATGGGACCCAGTTGTAGAGCGATTCCAGAGAAGACTACCAAGCATATTTGGAGGTTCCCCATTCCTTCCAAAGTCATCTTTATTTGGTACGCGATGTTAGATAAGATTCTTTCAGTAGAAAAGCTAAGAAAATATGGCTTTCATCTGCCCAATAGATGTATCTTATGCCGAGGCAACGAAGAGACCACTAATCATTTGCTCATTCATTGCAACGTGTCTAAGAAGATCTGGGAGAGTTTCTTGTGCCTTTTGATGTCTTGGGTCTTCCCCAAGTCTGTGTTCAATATCTTCGAAGGATGGTACACTTAAGGCTTTCTCTGATAGCGATTGTATGCTTTGGAGGCTTATTCCTTTTGCCATAAGTCGGGAGCAGTGGAAAGAAAGAAATCATCAAACTTTCGCAGACAAGGAGGCCGAATTGGAAGAGATTTTCATGAGCATTAAAGTCACGTTGTATTATTGGGGTTCGATCATTCCTAAGCTTCAAGGGTTTAGATTTGAAGATTACGTGTTCGGTGGGATCGTTTGATTTCCTAGATGTAGGCCTTTTGGGGCAGTTTTTTTGGTAGAGTTGTCAATCTGTTGGCTCTTGTCTTCGTCTTTTGTTTGCTGACGTATAACTTTTCTGTAGGGCCTTCTTAGCCCTACGTTTAATATATTTTATTTTACCGATCAAAAATATAATAATACTATGATGTCTGCCAAAACACTGGTGATATGGTTTTAATCAACTACAATAGAGGCAAAATGGCCAGAAAATGGAGTTACTTGCAGCGGCAATGCAAACCAGGATGACCGGCATATTTGTTATAACGGTTTCAACCATGTTTTTGTTTTGTTTTTTTCTTTCTCGTGCTGCTGGCCAACAATGTACACAAGTGGTGCGATGGTTCAGCTAACGGCGTTATCAACGACAAGGGACGACAGAGTTGACGCACAGGAACAAACAGCGAGGTGCTGTGTTTTTTTAATGGAATCTTTTTTCCTTGTCTTATGGTGTTGGACGACAAATAACGGCGGGGCTCCGACGTCGAAAACGGTGGCAATCTGGCGATGACGATGGCAACAGTAAGCTCTCCTTTAATCTTTTTTTATAATCCGAGTGGAAAAGTTGTCTTCAACCATGAAGACGATTTGGGGGTTTTTGGAAGAAACCTCACCTAGAAAGAGTCACCACTAAAGAAGGGGTGATCGGGATATTAACGGTGAATTGGTGGGATTCCAATCACGGCGAGGTTCAATTATTATCTCAATAGCGGACGGCGTTAATCGAACAGAACGTTGCATGGGTTTAGTGCTAAAACCACTCACTATTGGTGGTTGTTCCGATGATGGATGGTGAAGATTTGATGGCGAGAAGTGGCAGCAACTTAATGGCACAGTAGCGTGATGGTGGTGATGATAGGTGATGGCCGCCGTGGTTGCAGCAAACATGTGAGATGTTGATGAGAAACCAGCAACAATGATTGCACTATGAAGGTCGGAACGTGGATGGTTGAAGTGGCAATAGACGGTAGGACATTCGGCTCTGATATCAAATTGATGCAAGACGAGCACGGGTTCTGCAATGGGATAGGGTTTCAGTGAAATCACTCCGCTGGATTTGAAGGAATCACTCCTCCAAGAAGGGTTTCGGTAAAATCACTCCACCAGATTTGAAGGAATCACTCCTTTAGGAAAAGCTCATATCAATAGTAAAAGCTCATATACCATCATTTCCAGGGTTCCCAAAAGAACAAATATCAATATTAAGTTTTCTACCCAGATATGACGCCCACGATTTTGGATTTTCCCTTTCCTCTCAATTGTAGACCACGGTAGTCATGGTTCGTTTTCTAACTCATAAACCCAGGATATTAATTGAATTCATTCAGATCTATATGGCAATCGAAGGAAGGAAAAAATACACAACAATGTTGTGGAAAAAATTGAATAAACATGCTTCCAAATACTTCCAAGCATGCACTCATGAGAGTTAAAAGAAAACTCTTTTATGGGTAATGCGAAAACTTTATCATGCAACTACCTTATTATTCTACTATCTCGAACATTCAGGACAGGAAAAAGAAAAATCAGCCCACTCTTTTGTCACAAGGCTCTAGTGAGACCTAAAAACAAGTACATAGCATTATTCAAATATATCGATTGAACAAATGAAACTCAAATGACAAAAGAAAACTAATTGGCTAGCCAACATGGTAATAGGTATTGAAGCATCTATTATTTATTAGAGACATTTGCAAGGGTGACTGAAACTAAATTCGACAGTTGCTATCAGTGTAACCCTGGTCCAGCAGACATTGAGATACAATCAGAGATAACTGAACTATGACTTTGAAAGATTCCATAGAGGAACTGTTGGCTCTTTTAGAGAACTAAAATTATTGCCATATGCTTTTCTGTGGCTGGTTAAAGTGGAAAGATATAAGAACATGCCAGACTAAACTCTGCATACAAGATGAATCAAAATACGAAACTATTTACCTCAACCACCAAAGGTGTATTGTAGAGAATGAAATCCGAATCAACACTGCATTCATGGTGATATGAGGTCCAAACTAAGGAATATGTAGCCACAAAGCCAAAAATCAAAGGGCATACCAAGAGAAAATTGGGGCACAGACTTGGTTCAATGGAATTCTTCAACCCATGCACAAATAGCTCAACATACTGACCAGTCAGGCACATCAGGCTAAAGTTCCAGCTTCGGGGTTATATTAGCAAGGACTCATGCACATACATAAATATCAACGTATAGACATATCTCCATGTTCGGTCATGTTATGTTAGTTCTCTGAAAATAAAAGGCAGAACGAATGTGGAATGTCTAAGTGGAAGCAACAAATACTAGAGAGAGTCAAATCATAACAGATGCCAAAACTCGTATTGGAAGCTTGAAACAAATTTCTTTTAAATTGTATAAGCAATAAAAGAGGAGAAGTTAAAAACATATTTTTCTCCTTGAGTTGAAAATGTGGCTTACACTCAGCAGTGAAAGTCTGCGGGATGAAGCTGTCAGGAAAAAAATTACAATATACACATTCCTGTCGAGAGCCTCCGCCAGATCTCAAAACTGTCTTTTAGTGTTTGTATACCAATCCCTTCCAGAAGCCAAGGCCTTTTATCAAGCAGTACGGGATATGAATGTCCTACTTCAAGGCGTATCACCCACATAACTGAAATAGTAGAAAGAAGGATCATTAATCAGAAATAAAAACAACAACATCAGAGCACATCGGTCTCAACGTATGTCTCGGTGAGTTGAAAAAATGAGACGACTCGACCAAGATGGCACAATGCAAACCGAGAGAATGGCAAGACAAACCAAGGCAAAGCCGAGACAAACCTCCAATGTATACTTCTGGTCACCCCGAGACCGTCTCAGAATGTGTCTCAACCAAGACGGCACAATACAAACCAAGAGAATGGCAAAACAGAGTTGAGACAAATATAGTTCTGGTCATCACCCCAAGACCGTCTCAGCTGAGACATTCCGAGACGGAACAATATTTTATTTCATCCGCTGATAGTATAACCTAGTGTAACTGGAGACAGGTAACTCCTAGTTTTGAGGAGTTAGCTAATGTCGGGTTCTGTTTGAAAACACTTCGCGCGGGTATGAGAGGCGGGCAGGTAATTCACACATCATCAGAACTTCTACAAATTATGACCAGCTCAAATGCAATTTAATGTAGTTGTTGCATAAATCAGTGCCATGCAACTTAAACTTTGCTACCAAATGCCTCCTATGCATGCCTCATCAATCCAAGCCTTCCAGGTATGATGCCACTCATTGGATCCAAGAAATAGTTTTTTCTTTGATGAATACACTGGATGTCTAGGATTGTCCTATTCTTGCAACTTTCAGGCTATGGCCCACCCAAGAAGTGGCCGAATGTCTCAACCATTTGAATAGGAGTATATTGGCCACACGTAAACCACGCATGCATGAACACTTGGTGAGGGGTCTTCTAGGAAAAGAAGCCATGCCTCCTCATACATTAATTATTAATTTTCTAACGTAAGCATAGAATAACCTCTTTGGAGTAAGTGTACTACCTACAAAAGGGAAAAACTCACTGAGATTACAAAACAATGGGACTCCAGGATGATTCTTAAGCTGGCCTCCAACAATTAAGAGCAGAGATGTTTGGCCTACAAGGCAGCATCTGGGCAACACCATGACCAGGAGGAACTACAAACACAAAAACGTTTGTAGCTTGTAATGAATGATTAAATGCTAGAAGCAATTTTCTAAACATAGCCAAGCAGCCTCTGTACAAATCAAGGTCACCTGGCATTGGAGCTCCAGATGCTAGAGGATTGTGGACAGGAAGTTGGAAACCCATATTACTAATGGGCGGTCTTTCAACGGGTGGCCGAAAAAAACCTGCCATAATAAATTCTATTAGAAGTATTTCTGAAATGTGTACTATAGTGCTTGAACTTACCAAAAGGATGGAAGTTTGTAGAACTATGCATGTCAGGATAGGGTATGCCACTACTATTTATCCTTTTTCGTTTGAATAATTCTAAAGTGAAGATTCTTGGTCAGTTACCATCTATATAACTTAGGAGATGTACTAATAATTATGTGTAGATTCTTGGTCAGTTACCATCTTTATACTTTTTGTTTGGACAATTCTAGACTGAAGATTCTTGGTCAGTTACCATCTATATAATTTAGGAGATGTATTAAGTTATATAGATGATTTGTGTGTGTATACAAGTGTGCATACCTAATTTTTTTTTAATAAGTGTATATACTATCGAAAGATACGAAGAATTAAAAACCCCACTGTACACGTGAACCAGAGAGCTTCAGAGAAGAAGCAAAGAAAAAACTGAAAGAAAACCCTATAAGACCAAATTAAATCATCCCTTTGGCAATCTCCTCCCAACTACAGAAAATATTAATCACGAAGAAAGATAAAAATTCCTGGCAAACAGAAGCCCAGTACACAATAGAAGCCTTGGATTTGTCTATCACTGATTCCAAAGGCCCATACTTGTCAGTGAACACATTTAACTATATGGATACCGTATGTAAAAATAAATTGACAAAATTGTTCTCCTTCACGGACATCTGTTCTGAAACTCTAAGATCCCCACCTTGTGAGTTATCATAACATCCAACTAACAACATAGCAGCTATGTTACCGGTATATGGGTCTGGGTCCAGGTGCCCAACTTCCATGCACTTCCCCACTCCAAAATAATCTATAATTTCACCTAAAAAATACAGTCTCAACAAAGATAAGTACTTCTTGTTTTGTCTAGTGGGGTATCAAACAAGGCCCACACAGATCTCGTTTGTCTCATTTGAAACATGAAGTAGTGACTCGAGCAGACCCCATTCCGGAGCTTTTTTCACCCCTTCTTCAACATAAAATCGAGAATCATTTTTTGCAGTCGAAGTCAATGTATACTGAGATTAAAGCATGAATCAAAGGCAGAAGATCTAATATCTTTTTTGGGGGGTAAATTTCCAATGAGGGAAGTCTTTTCATTTTAATTCTTTAGCATTTGTCTATCTAGGAACACTGAACCTAGTGGGTCAAAGATTTATAGATTGTCCACCAGATACATGAATGTATGATCAATTTTAACCAAAACTCGACCATTAAATAAATCCAAAAATGTTTTGTGCATTTCTTCTTAAGTTTTTGGATGCTTGCCATTTTTTCCAAGTGTAGGAAAGTTAGAGATCCAAGAATCCTCATGATGGATCCCATTAACAGTGACTTTTTCCCAATTATTTTGGAATTGGCAACATAAACGCTGTTCCGCCATGCGCCATTATAAACAAATAATAATATTTTTTTTGATAAGTGTAGACTATATTGAGAGAAAAGCAAAAAGATACAGGGAAAGCCTAAGAGGTCAAGATGACCTATAAACAAAGGGTCGGGCTCCCGTGACTGGCCTTTAATGACAGGTTCACAGGACAGGCCTGCTTGGGCGTGGATTCCAAGAATCCGATGGTTGTGATAGCGCTGAGCTGGCATTCACTTTTTGCCAAAGCAAACCACCGTTGGATTCTCAGAATCCACACCCCACAATGTCTGTCCCATGAGCCTATCATAAAAGGCTGGTCACGGGAGCCTGTGCCATAAACAAATAATAATATTATATCAAATTATCATTTAATTAACAAAATAATAAACATATAAGGAATATATCTACATCCTTAAAGGAAAGAAAATTTGTAGATTTATGGATCTTCAAAATTTTTATGATTTCAATATAGATTTAAGTACAATAAATATAGCATTACAGTATTTACATATATAACATTACAATAGTTATGTTTTTAAAGCCAATAAAATTATGTCCTAAAATGAAAAAAATAAATAAAGAAGAAGAAGAAAGTCAAAAATACATGGATCATGCGATAGATGCTTCTTCAAATGTAACTCAAATTTAGTAATCTTTTATTTTAAAAATTATTGATTTAGCAAACAAGCACACGATTCGAAGGAATTACAATTTCCTTATAATCAAAAACAAAAGAAAAAGAATCAAAGTTACACGCATCATGTAATAGATCCACTGATGTACCTTCATAGCTTTTAACTCAAATTGCTGGTCCCCCAATTCTTTTGGACATGATCCATATATCATGTAAAGATATGTTGATCTTTCTAATTCTTTTTGGGCAGTCAGAAAAATTTGCCAACAGTTCAAAAATGAGGTCCACAAGCCGGTTGTGATCATCAGTCAGGTTGATTATTGGCAAAGGGTGTCTCCTAGGTGGGACCAATCAAATGGTCGATCCCCACCCAGCATGTGAGCCATGTGTACATGCACAAAGATGTCATCGTAGAACGCAACTATAGTCTACAATATGAGGGGCATAGATTTCCCCCTTTTGTTCTTCTCTTTTATTAATGAAATGCAACTGTAATTAACAAAAAGAATTAAGTTAATAATACAAAGATAAGTAATGTGTTCATAATTGTGGTTTTGAGGTGTGATGGTCCATCATACGTGTTTCACACTGAGTTTTAAAAAATGTAGTGTCCCTGTCACAAAGGTAAGGATACTACATACCTTCCTGGAATGGTGGTCCCGAACATGGAGTTCTCCCTCCACCTACCCAAATACCACGATGATTATCTGGATTAAAATCACTTGAAGGCATCCTCCACTGTTCATCAGTAACATATTGCCTCCGACCATTGGGAAGGGAAGGAAATGAGTACGGACGAGGATAGGGTTGCTGCACATGGTGCTGAACAGCGGCCTTTGAATACGAGAAATGATTGGATGGGGTTTGTGCAGGGGGGACAGGATGATATGGTCTCTGCACAAAAGGTGCATTACCTTGTTGAAACTGCTGGTTGGTTTGAGAAGCTTGGGGGTTTAAATACATGTCATTATGTCCAAATTCAAAAGGCCTGGAAGAACTAAATCCAGAAGGGTCACGTGTGCTGCATACACCAGCTGGCACAAGGGAAGGTGACTGCTGTGGAAACATTTCATTTTTCATAGTAGCATTAACATGGCCCGGATAAGGAGTGTTTCCAGCCGTCTGGAGAAGTTGATTTCCCTGTATAAAACAAAAAAGTAGCTGTTATTATCCCTATATCCATGAAAAGGGAATTTAAAATTATAGCCAACAGACTTACACTTGGAGTCCTACAATATTCTTGAGGTACAGGTTGCTGGTAAAGCAATTGTGGTGAAGAAGATGGCAGTGAAGGTTGAGGTGGCATTGATGGTTGAGGCGGCATTGATGGTTGAGGCGGTATTGAAAGTTGAGGCTGTAATGATGGTTGAGGTAGATACGAGGGTGGAGGTGCAAGTGATGACTGAGGGCCTGGAGGTGGTAACGAAGGCAGAGGTGGCTGTGATGGCAGAGGTGGCGGCGGTGGAGGTGGCGATGGAGATAATGGAGGAGGTGGTGGAGGTGGTGGAGGTGGTGAAGGAGGTAAGGGTGGCGGTGGAGGTGGGGAATCTAAAGGTAATGGTGGAGAACCCAATGGTAGAGGGGGAAGCTCAGTTTGATTAGTTGAAGTCAATTCCAAAACCCTATCTGAACTCTGCCTCTGTGGGTTCAACTCGAATGAATCATTCCCAGCTATGGGCCTCTCATCCTTCGAGGAACCAGAAACATCTTCCATTTCAAGCTCACCATCTACATCCTCTAAAATGTGGTGGCGCCTGTCACTTGGAGTAACTGCATATGTTTCTAGCTCTTCTGAAGCATGGGAAGCATGGGAAGCTTCTACCGGTGATTCAGCCCCAATCTCCTTGCATAAACGGCTAGGAAGAGCTTCTTCGTCCTCAAATACACGAGAAGATAAAAAACCGGGCAACTGGAATGTTGCGTTGCTGAAAATATTACCAAACAAAAATATATGTATCAGACTGGCATGCTAAATCACCCAAGCAGAAACAAGTAGTAAAAAGTGCAAAAGCTAAATGTGCCACATTACATTTGGAAAGCATCTAAATATGATCACTGCCTAATTTATACGTCCAAAATATTTCTCCCAAGTGCTCATTTATTAAAAAGAGGTAATCCACAAGAAGTATCAATCACATCTGACAAAATTGGTTGAATTAGTAAGATCCTCATGGTCATCCCCCTTGACCATCGGTCAACGTTGAGCGCATCAACCCTGTCAACATTGTAGGATGGGAAAGTTGATATTTACAAAATTACAAGCCCATGATCGTGTTATTTGAGATCATTGTCGTTTTTTCTGGACTTTCTAATCTCCAATCTTTCAAAGGGTTTGTCATTTCAATTGCTTCAAGTTCAGATTTTTATATAAAATTATGTAGGGGCTGATACGCTCATTACGTTTGGGTGTTAATCAACAACATTGATCGATGGTCAAGGGGGAAGTTCATTTTTGCTCTACAGCGCCTCTAATCTTACACATACCCCTAAAAACACCATTACATCATTGTTTTCAGAAAAGTTTGAATTACAGAAGTGAAAAACATTGTTGCCAGGGATACATGTCAGATGCAGATACAGCGCTGTTGAGCAAAAATGGACTCGTCAAGGGGTTGAAACTTATTTAAAGAAGTATAGGGCGGTCTTATTAATTCAACTGATTTTTCCAATGGGGTGGTACCCAGCAGGGCAAAAAAAAATGAAAAGGAAAAAGTTTTTCAGAGGAAGAGGTCAAAATTTTGATCTTAAAGATCTTGGGGGTCCCAGAGGAATCAAAGTGCTTACTGATGCAATCCGGCTCCAATCAGGAAGGCATAGAAAGGAGTGGGTGGAAGGAGGTCGTCACCAGGTCAGTGGAATATACGGTGGGGTTTGGGCAAGGTGATAGTGGAGAAAAGGGGTCAGGGAGGGTAGATACGGAGATCCTGGGGGCTCCTGCACCACCGGTCAGGAACGCTAAAATTCCTAGAGAGTTACAACGTCTGAAGAGCCCTTTCAATCAAGGAGATCCTTTGGTGTATAGGAGCCAAAGAAGTGGGCGAAAGCAAAGAAGTGATAAATGAAGTTAAACATTTTATCGTGGAATGTTAGGGGCCTGGGAAATAGAGATAGAAGAATGGTAGTTAAAAGTTTGATTAATAGATGGGGAGCCAAGGTGATAATGCTCCAAGAGACCAAGCTTGAAAAGGTGGATGGGGGGGTTATAAAGGAGATTTGTGGCCATGGAGACTTTGGGTGGCAAGAGTTACCAGCGATAGGTACTGCAGGGGGTATTGTCATCATATGGGATAGGAGGGTGTTAGAGGTGGAAGACGCTTTAATAGGAGCTTTCTCAGTCTCCATCAGATGCAAAGGTGTGGAGGATAAGTTGTGGTGGATCCTGTCAGGGGTTTACGGTCCATCGGTTAGCAGGGATAGACAACAGTTTTGGGAAGAGATGGAAGACATAGCAGGTCTTTGGGACGATCCGTGGTGCATTGGAGGAGATTTTAATGTCGTCCGCTTCCCTCACGAGAAAAATGTTGGAGGGAGGATGACAAGGAGCATGAAAGACTTTGGGGATTTTATTGATAATCAGGCCCTCATGGATCTGCCCTTGGGAGGAGCTAAGTATACTTGGTCTAACAATCAAGTCAGGCCGACCTTATGCAAGCTGGACAGGTTCCTCGTGTCACATAGTTGGGAAGATTACTTCCATGAGGCTTCTCTGGTGGCGATTCCTAAAGCGGCATCAGATCATACTCCCCTTCTGTTAGGCTGTGGGGGATTCAGATCGAGACCATTCCCTTTCCGTTTCGAAAATATGTGGCTGCATGACCCACATTTTAAAGCTAAAGTGGAGGAGTGGTGGAGTTCTATGTTTTTCGAAGGTAAGGCAGGGGCGGTCTTTAGATGCAAGCTCAAGGCTCTGAAAGAAAGGATTAAAGCTTGGAACAGGGAGACATTTGGCCGCATTGATCACAAAAAGGGCAGGGTTCTAGAAAAGATTGCTATGCTGGACAAGAAGGAGGAAGATGGTAATTTGTCTTTGGAGGACTAGCTGGAGAGAACTAACTTGAAGGGCGAGTATCAGAACTTGGTGAAGATGGAGGAGATAAGCCGGAGACAGAAATCTAGAGTCAGGTGGTTAAAGGAGGGAGACCAGAACACAAAGTTTTTTCATAAGATTGCTAATGCCAATAGAAGGAGGAATTACATACCCCGCATGAGAATTAAGGGGGTTATGAAGGAAGATGAAGAAAGTATAAGGCAAGGGGCGGTGGAGTTCTACTCGGAAATGTACACGGAGCCGATGTCCTCTAGGCCATCCTTAGAAGGATTACAGTTTGATCAGATCAGTGTGGAAGATAGGGAGAAGCTAGAGAGACCCATAGCGGAGGAGGAAGTGGTGAATGCTCTATCTACCATGGCTAATGACAAGGCTCCAGGTCCCGACGGATTCTCCATAGCTTTTTATAAGCACTGCTGGGACATCATATCAACCGATTTTATGAAGGTGGTGGTGGAATTTCAAGAAGAAGGTTTCCTAGACTTTCCATCTAATAGCACATTCATAGCCCTGCTTCCGAAGATCACGGGGGCAGAGGATATCTCGGACTACAGGCCCATTAGTTTGGTGGGCAGCGCCTACAAAATTATAGCAAAGGTGCTGGCTTTAAGATTCAGAGAGGTGCTATCTTCGATCATATCGCCAAACCAAGGAGCTTTCGTTAAAGGAAGACAGATTCTTGATGGTGTCCTCCTAGCCAATGAATGTATCGACTCGAGAATCAAGTCTGGTAACGCCGGTCTCGTCTGCAAGATTGACATGGAGAAGGCCTACGACCATGTCAACTGGGCTTTCTTGGACTACTTATTGGGTAGGATGGGTTTTGGGGGTAAATGGAGGAAGTGGATATGGAGATGCATCTCTTCGGCATCCTTTTCTATCCTTGTCAATGGATCCCCCGCGGGTTATTTTAAAAGCACTAGAGGTTTACGTCAAGGTGATCCGCTCTCACCGTTTCTTTTCATTGTGGTGACGGAAGCCCTTAGTAGACTGATATCTAAAGCCGTGGCTCTGGGTGAGTTGGTGGGTTTCAATACAGCTCCTGGTCTTCCTAACATATCACACCTCCAGTTTGCCGATGACATCCTCATCTTTCTTAACCCGGATTTGCCTCAATTGAGATTTCTTAAAGGAGTTCTAGGATGTTTTGAAGCTGTCTCAGGCCTTCGGGTGAACTTGGCAAAGACTAGATTGTTCCCTATTGGAGAGGTTAGGGAAATGGAGGGTATGGTTAACATTTTGAATTGTCGCAGTGACAAATTCCCCTCGACTTATTTGGGGTTGCCACTTGGGGCAGCATATAGGTCTAAGGACATGTGGAGGCCGGTTATTGATAGCGTTGGGAGAAGACTAGCTAAGTGGAAATCCAAATATCTATCAAAAGGGGGAAGATTGGTGCTGATAAAAAGCTCTCTATCAAGCCTAACCATCTACTTTATGTCTCTCTTTCTAATCCCGAGAAGTGTGTTACTCACTGTAGACAAGATTATGAGAGATTTCTTGTGGAAGGGATGCTCAGACGATCACAAATTTCACCTGGTGAGATGGGACAAGGTGTGTAAGGCCAAGGAGGAAGGGGGTTTGGGTATAAAGCATCTTAAACACATGAACCTGGCCCTTTTGGGCAAGTGGTTATGGAGATTTGGGTCTGAAGACACTAGCTTTTGGAGAAGAGTTATAGCTGGCAAGTACGGGGTGTTACCCTTTGGTTGGAATAGTCGGGAGGCGAGAAACCCGTATGGGTGCAGTGTGTGGAGGGGGATTCTCAAGGTGGCCAAAGCTTTTGACAAGGGCGTTCGATTCGAAGTTGGAGCGGGCAATAGAATCAGGTTCTGGGAGGACATCTGGAATGGAGACAATTCCCTTAAGGAAGACTATCCGGAGTTATATTCCATATCTGAGAGGAAAATGGGATCCATCAAGGACTTGTCTCAAATTGATGGAGATTCGGAAGGGTGGAATTTGGGCTTTAGAAGGAACCTAAATGACTGGGAGATAGATCCTGTATCCAGTCTATTATCGAGACTTCAGGATATACACCTTAGACCCATGGTGCAGGACAAGAGAGTCTGGATTTGGAATAAAGGGGGTGCTTTCTCTGTGAGATCTTTTTATGAAGCCTTGCATAATAATGAGAACGGGGCCTTCCCAACTGCCATGGTGTGGAAATCCAAGATCCCCTCCAAAGTTGTTTTCTTTACCTGGGAAGCGTCTCTTGACAAGATTCTCACGGTGGACCATCTCATAGCTAGAGGGATCACCATGGTTAATTATTGTTGGATGTGTAGGGTTGATGGGGAATCAGTGGATCACCTCTTGCTGCATTGTGAGCTAGCTACGGTTGTCTGGAGTTCTTTTTTGAAAGAATTCGGGGTGAGCTGGGTCATGCCGGCATCTCTTAAATCCCTTCTTTTCAGCTGGATCACAAAAGTCTTCTCATCAAGAGGGAATATTTTATGGAGAATGACCACCTTAGCGATCATCTGGAGCATTTGGAGGGAGAGAAACCAGAGAGCTTTCGAAGGGAAGCAAGCGGATGTGCATTCTATTATTCTCAACACCAAGGGCTTATTATTTATGTGGTCTAAGGCCTTCTTGGAGTGCAAGGGTTTGTTTTTTGAAGATCTCGTTTTCCGCTGGGATTCTATTTGTACTAGGGAGGGGAGTTAATCTGGTTGTTGGTTGTTAGCTTGTTCTTGTTTTTTTCCACCTTAGGTCATCTCGACCTATAGGCTCTTGGCTATATGCCCTCCTTGCTTTCGGCCTTTTCCGGCCCCCAACAAAGTTTAACTTATCAAAAAAAAAAGTTTTTCAGAGGGTTGCCCAAACCTCTTTTCAGCAGAGTGCAGACAGGTTTGCTTACCACGATGAGGGCTGATATGGTGCATCAGACCGTCCATCTGATAGACATCCCACTGGTTTAATCACATGGAGGTGACCATGTCCTCGCTATGCCCATTTTTTACCAGTTATTGTACTGCTCCATGAATGGAGGACATTAAATCTTTTATATTTATTAAATAGAAAAAAAATAAGGCAAAAGAAACATGCCTCCTTTGCCACATGGTGGATGGCTACTGGGATGAAACTTGCCACATGGAGAGTAAGGTGACAAAACATGTGGACCCCTTTGGTCTTCCCACCTCAACTGCCACGTGCATATAAACCTTTTTCATTGCAGAAAAGAGGTTTTTGGAGTGTCGCTCCAGAAAACTCGTCACAGAAAAAGGAAAGGAATGAAGAAATGGAAAACTAATCACATATACTTTCAAAAAAAAGTATCACCAAGGACAAATCATTGGTAAGTAACGCAGAAAATGAAATGACTTAAGTGATAAAAGGGCCTATAATAAACCTATGGATTGCAGAAACACAAGAATCCTCCAGATGGATGAAGGTGGTGCTGATCTACAGAAAACAAAAAGGTGAACTATAAGGTGAGCCTGAGGCTCATCATGCACTTGAGATGCCCTAGGATCAGCATAACATCTCTGAGGTGTCAACACCTTGGGAGTGGTGCGTGCACCCAGATGTTATTCCTGTAACCCTCAAATGAACAGTGCACTCAGCACCCTGAATAACAGCTCAGAAAAAATTCCACGGTTCGAAAGTTAACTTGCACAGTTACACGCCCTAGTCAGCCTACTAACAAAATCCAAGAAACCTCTCATAGCAAAAGTAATTCTACTCCCTCGTCTTCACATGAGAAAAATTGGAAAACAATGAACTCCCCACCCACACACCACGGGCACCTCCAACTATTATAGAGCCTCTCCAGATCACACCAAAAAGAAGGTCTGTCATATGCTTCTTAGGGCTGGAACTTAGGCAGGCTCAACCCGAGCCCGATGGGTTGAAGCCAAAGTTAGGTTGGGTTGGGTTAACCCTTTCAAAACTTGGGTTGGGCTCGGGCCGGATTTTTGGTAACCCGATCAAATCGGGTTGGGCTAGGGTTGAGGCTCGGCCCAACCCGAACCTAACATACAAATTACATATATGTATTACTGTATGAGTATACAGACAAACATCCACACAACATTTTGGCAAATGCAGCCCATAGATCTTTGTCCTTAGCAAACTACAACCCTTATGTGAGATTACAAAATGTCCCTGAAACTACATTTTGGCATTTTATGTGATCAGTTGATATTGAAAATATCATGTTTTCTTTGACGATAGTAACTTTTATCATGCATTTGAGTTAACGAACTTTTCCCTTATTATGAAAATATCATGTTTTCTTTCATGAGGTGCTGGAAATGAAGCTATTATTTAATGGTTAGCATAACAGTTATTGTTGACCAATAAATTATTTTATTATGAAAAAAATTTAACAACCAACAAAAAAATAAAGAAATTGACCAACCCGATAGGGTTGGATACTCTAGGCCCGACCTTGGGTTGGGTTGGGCGTCGGGCTAGGGTTGACCCCCAACCCGACCCGACCTGCCCGAGTTGCAGCCCTAATGCTTCTGTAGGACCAAATGCAGCCGATAAGATCCACTGATATTGATCACTGCAATTCTCAAGTAGAACGAAAACTGAAAAAGCAACCACATAAGTATACACCTTTGAATCATCCCTCCTGACAAACCCACAGTTGGATTCATGATCCATTCCACCTGCCTGCAACCCCAAAAACTTTAGAAATAATTTTTACCATCAATGCTTCCAGATTTAATTTCTTGTGGCAATACAAGATATGCCTTATACTCCTCCAAATTCCTGACCGGATCTTCAACGGAAACTCCCTAGATCTCCACTACCTTACTCCCTCCTGCTTCTCCCTTTACCTGATTGCCCCTCATTTTCCTTAGTTACAATCATAACGTCCTAATGTGGACATCCAGCCCTACGGGGTGTATCAAAGGCGCAGGAAGAAGAACCAGCATACCCACTTGTCACTGTGGGATGGTGGCATGGATTATTAAAGACCCATGTGTGCACACTTTCTACACCCACCCTAGGAAGATGTACACATGGAGGATTTAAGAATTTGAAATCATCAGAGGAATACCATAGCACATTAGGATCGACCAAGAGCTTCAGAGAGCCCAACAATCATCTCTATGTTTATTTGTCTTTTTTTTATTTTGTTTGTTTTGTTCTTTTAGGTGTTGCCTATGCGGAATGTCCCATGCTATACATATAAGCTAGGGACGTCGACTTGAGGAAATGTTGGTCATTTTTTGTTTCTTTAGTTGTTTAGTTGCTTATGTGGGGTTATAACTTCAACCATTGGATCATATCCCACGGTTGAGGTTCAGTTTAGGTTTAAGTGGAGTCCTTTATATACATTGTAGTGAGAATTTTTAGAATTAATGAATGCATAAATATTAAAGAGTCTCTTTTGACTATTCTCCAAGCGAGTGGATTGGTGTCAGACCAAGTAGTTGATTCCTGCAAGTTCTTAGAATATTCTTCATGATCCGCCACACAAGTATTTGGATCTTAATAGTTTACAACATCTACAACTTAACCTCCCCCGAACCTCTTCTCAGCGTGTTTGGATTTTGTGGCAGGCCAAACCTCACAATTTCAAAACCCAAAAGTGAGAACTGGGATTCTAACCAACGGGTGATCAGAATCCTTCCAAACTTGGACCAAACCCTCACTAGGGTATTCTATAGGGGGTGGCTCCACCAGAGGACCCATAGGGTCGCTCGATCTCGACTATCCATTTGATATATTGCCCTATCTGACCCGATCTTCGATCTGATTGCTCAAATCTCTTCCAAAATTAGATCTGATGATTATTGCTAGCCTTGATTGTGTTTTTATTTCGCAAATAATTATTTCAAGGTTGCTGGAATTCATTTGACTACAAGTGAGAAACGACAAAGGGTTTTCCCTACAAAATGGCTTCCTGTTCAGGGACCTTCGGCTTTGTATTCCTCGCACATCCCTACGACAGTTTCTCGTTTGGCAACTTCACGCGGGTGGAGTCGTCTGTCATTTTGGCCGCGAGTCCGTGACAAAACCATGGACCTTGTCGAGGATAGGTTTCATTGGCCACATCTCCAGCGAGACGCTGCCAAGATTATCAGCCAGTGTCGCACGAGTCAACTGGCAAAACAACGTAAGCAGAATACTGGGTTGTACACCCCATTGCCACATGCAACAGCTATTCCATCTCCGTATCCATTGAGCCCGCTCTGAATAATCACCCTTTTGTTTGATGATTGCCGATGTAATCATAAAAAGTAAATTTTCAAGAATTTTAGACCGAACTTCTGATAAACTCAGATTTTTGGAGATTTATTCGTCCCGTGATGAAACCTGGCAGCTTTGGAAATCCTTTTAGACTAACAACCTTGACCGACAAGGCGGCGGATCGGAAAAGGAAAAAACAGGTGGCGAGACGTCCCCACTCATGTCATGCTGGCATTTCAATTACTCGGGAAAAAGTCGGAAGAATGGAGTGAAAGGCCTCTCCTCCCCAACTCTCCTATTCAGTGGTGAACAAGCAAGATCAGAACAAGGAGCAAACATGCAAGAGACTTGATCACGCTTGTGACTTATAGTAGTAGGTAGTTTTTCAACAACATGTTGCTCGCTCGTCCTAAAACGCTTTGTTTTCAACATTCATGGTCATCAGTCGTCGTTCAAATCAGGAGAGGATGTAGTAGTAACCCTCGCAACTTCGTCTCGAGACGAGCGTCCAGAAGTGTAGGAAGACTCACCCTAGCCACTATAGCGACCCCACCCCCAACTCTAGCTGAGAGGCACCTAGGTTTCATGGTCATTGCCAAAAGGACATAGGCAAGTCAATAGGGGAGACATGATAAGGAGCGAAATAGTTTGAGCATATTCATACAAATGCCACTTATCAATTTTGTACATTATGTATAACGTGGCAGGACATCAGTATGGACTTCGTGCTGGGGCTTCCCAAGACTATCGGGAAGCACGACTTCATCTTTGTTGTCTTGGACCGTTTTTTTCTAAAATGGCCCACTCCATACCTTACTCCGAAACTTGACTCTTCTAAAATTGCGAAGTTATTCTTTGAGGCCGTTGTTCGTCTCCGTGGCTTGCCAAAATTTATTGTGCCTGGCCAGGATGCGAAGTTTGTTAGCTATTTTTGGATGACACTTTGGCATATGATGGGGGCACTAGACTTCAGTTCTCTTCAGCCTACAACCCCCAGACGAATGGTGAGACCGAGGTCGTGAACATGAGTCTAGAGAATTTATTGAGGTTTTTGGTCGGTGATCACATTAGGACTTGGGATTCTGTTTTGCCTTTAGTTGAGTTTGCATATAACAATTCTATCAATAGGACAGTAGGCAGGAGTCCATTCGAAGCCGTACATGGGTACAAACCTAGGACACCTATAGATCTTATCCCCATGGCAGCTACACATAGGCCATCAGAGTCAGCCGATGCATTTGCACAGCACAGCCATCCATTACATACTGAGATTAAACGCAAAATTACTTTGAACAATGATAAATCTAAAATTGCAGTTAATTCACATCGCAGGTTCAAAGAATTTCAGGTTGGTGATTATGTCATGGTGCGGATTAGACCTGAGCGACTCACGCAAAGTGTTGCGAAGAAGCTACACGTTCGTATTGCTGGACCCTATAAAGTTCTTAAGCAATCTGATTCTAGTGCATATGTTATGGAACTTCCACAAAACATGGACATTAGTCCAATATTTAATGCAGATGACTTTGTTCCTTTTCTAAGTCCAGCAACCATACCCAATCCTTTCATTAATCCCACCACCCTTGATCCTGACCCGCATCCCATACCATTACCACCACCTCCACCTCAGTACAGAGAGGTCATTGAGAATATCTTGGAAGATCAATTGGTCTCCATCAATCAAGGAGGATATCAAAAGTATCTCATTCAGTGGAGAGGCAGGCCAGAGTTGAAGTGTACTTGGATTATAGGTGAGGAGTTGTAACGCACTGATCCGAATATATTAGAGCAGTATCAAAGTCGTAACTCAACGAAGTTGAGTTATTTTCATCCGCGAAGTGGTGATGCGGACATCCAGTCATACAAGGTGTATCAGAGGTGCAGGAAGAACCAGCATGCTCACTTGTCACTGTGGGATGGTGGCATGGATTATTGAAGACCCGCGTGTGCACACTTTCTACACCCACCCTAGGTAAATGTACTCATGGAGGATTTGAGATCATCAGAGGAATACCAGAGCGCATCAAAGGAATACAGTGACAAGTGGGCATTCCTCTGATGATCTCAAATCCTGCATGTGTACATCTACCCAAGGTAGGTGTAGAAAGTGTGCACAAATGGGTCTTCAATAATCCATGCCACCATCCCACAGTGACAAGTGGGCATGCTGGATCTTCTTCATGCGCCTCTGATACACCCTATAAAACAGGATGTCCGCAACACTCCGCGGTTGAAAAGAACTCAATTCCGTCGAGTTACGACTGTGATACTGCTCTAACATATTTTTTGATAATATATCCAGATCAATGCGTTGCAACTCCTCACCTATAATCTAAGTACACTCTGAATCTGGCATGCCTCTCCACTGAATGAGACACTTTTGGTATCCTCCTTGATTGGTGGAGACCAACTGATCTTCCAGGATATTCTCAATGACCTCCCTGTACTGAGGTTGAGGTGGTGATAATGGTATGGGATGCAGGTCCGAGTCAAGGGTGGTGGTGCTATCAATGAAAGGACTGGATACGGTTGTTGGACCTAGAAAAGGAACAAAGTCATCTACATTAAATATTGGACCGATGCCCATGTCTTGTGGAAGTTCTAAAACATACGCATTAGAACCATATCGCTTAAGAAGTTTGTAGGGTCCAACAATACGAACGTGTAACTTCTTCGCAACCCCTTGCGGGAGTCATTCAGGTCTAATCCGCACCATGACATAATCACCAACTTGAAATTCTTTGAACCTGCAATGTGAATTAGTTATAATTTTATATTTATCACTGTTCAAAGTAATTTTGAATGTAATCTCAGCATGCAATAAATGGATGTGTTGTGCAAATGCATCGGCCGACTCTGATGGCCTATGTGTAGCTGCCATGGAGATACAATCTACAGGTGTCATAGGCTTGTACCCATGTACAACTTCGAATGGACTCATGCCTATTGTCCTATTGACAAAATTGTTATATGCAAACTCAGCCAAAGGCGAAATAGAATCCCAAGTCCTAATGTGATCACCGACCAGACACCTCAATAAATTCCCTAGACTCATGTTCACAACCTCGGTCTGACCATCCGTCTAGGGGTGGCAGGCTGAAAAGAACTAGGCCTGTCAATGGATAGTCGAAAATTCAAATCCGTATTTGAAATTTTCGGATATTGGATTCAAATTCAAATATGTATATAGTATTCGAATTTATTTCGGATACGGATATTGACATATCTGCTCCAATAATATCCGACCCGATTTGTAACATGTAGGGACATTTTAGTCTTTTGTATTAACTATAAAAATCGTGTTTTTCTTTCATGGTTCAACCATTCCTCCACGACTCCCGACCCTTTTCTTCTGTAACCCTAACCCTAACAGCCTAACCCTCCTCTCTCTTGCCATCGATGTTGCTGGTGACCTCGCTAACATAACTATCGGTGTTGTCGCCACTGTCGTTGCGGGCTGCAAAACAAAGTTGGGAAGGGTTTGGGTTTCGACCTCCATCAAAGAGCAACCGAAGATCTCAGAGTTTCTACTCGGGGGCCATATATTGATCCTTACCTGGATATGAGAATGGGTCTGCCCTGCTTCCAATAGATACATATATCCTTCCTATGCAGGTTTGATGCCAAGAATGCCCACCAATGATGGATTGCCAAGACCCTATCCAAGTATGGGACCCAGCATGCCTGAGGGAGATCGCCCTTCAATTTACAATGACCAAATTAGGTCAAATGTGCATAATAGATAGTAGCTAAGGATTGGTAGGTGGTGGGTAATCTACGGTTGTGGCATTCCCCAAGAAGATTTTGTGAAATTGGGTTATGTAATTTCGGTTCTTCTGGTTATTTGATCCTTGTAGTCATTTTCTGCATCCTATTTTTGAGTCCAAATGTTATTATTATTGGTAGGCCTGTCAACGGATACCTATCGATACGAATAGGGGTATATCCGAATTCGTATTCGGAAAAAAAACTGGTATTCGAATTCGAATTCAAATCCGACGGATAATTCGTACTAAGATTTGAATTCGAATTCGATTTGCATATCGGATATCCGACAATATCCGATTCGATCGATAAGCAAATCAAATGCGGATGTTATCTGAAATCCACAAATAAAATTCGATTTCTTGACAAAATTTTGATATCCAAATCAGAGATACCGGTGAACCAGAGATAGAGAGACAAAGAGAGATAGGGATTAGGGACTAAGGAATGGAGAGACTTGAGGGAGAGAAAGAATACCTATTAAGCTTCATCCTTCAAAAGAGTACTGCATCGGGTTGCAGCGATGGCACATCGTCGAAGTTGAAAAGGATCCCAACAGCCACGTCATCTACCATCGGTAAACCAAAGAAGGAGATCTGTGAGAGAGAGAGATGAGCCGACGAGAGAGAGACGAGCCGACGAGGGTTAGGGTTTGAAGAACACAGTGATTCACTCTTTCTCCCTCAAATAGGGTTTTTGTTTTACTCACTTAAAAGACCAAAATACCCCTACGTAAGTATGCTACCGAAATCGGATCAGATATTATCGAAGCGGATACGTTGATATCCATATCCGTATCTGAAGTCGTTTTGAATATTGTACGCATATCCGAATTCGAATCCGTATTCGAAATTGTCCGAAAATTTCGAATACGGATTCGAATTTTCGACTATCCATTGACAGGACTAATTATTGGAATGGATAGAAAGGTTGCGATTGATCCAATGATGTGTATCATCCTTTCTATGTGTGTTTCTGTTTCATTTTGTGTTATTTTCATTATATTCGGTCAATTGATTTTACTTCATTTTAGTAAAAAAAACTTGATTTTACCGATGTTTTGAGAAAAATCTTAATAATGAATCAAATTTTATTAATGGATTTCGGATAGCATTCGAATCAAATTTGCTTATCCGATAAACAAATCCAATTCGAATACAAACAATGGTTAGAAGTATCCGTCGGATTCGAATTCGAATTCGGATACTGATTTTTTTTTTCGCATTTGAATTCGGATATACCCATATTCGTACTGATAGGTATCTGTTGACGGGCCTAAAGAGAACTGAAGTCTAGAGCCCATCATATGCCAAAGTGTCTTCCAAATATAGCTAACAAACTTCGCATCCTGGTCAGACACAATGGATTTTGGCAAGCCATAGAGACGAACAACTGACCCAAAGAATAACTTCGCAATTTTAGGCGAGTCAGAAGTTTTGGAGCAAGGTATGAAGTGGGCCATTTTAGAAAAACGGTCCACGACAACAATGGAGTTACGCTTCCTGATAGTCCGAGAAGCCCTAGCACAAAGTCCATATTGATGTCCTACCACATTACACATACTTTACAAAATAGACAAGTGTCATCTGTATCAGTATGCTCAAACAATTTCGCTCCTTATCTCGCTATTGCGTCTCCCTCATCGACTTGCCTATGTCCTTCCGGCAATGATCGCAATGACGATGAAACCTAGGTGCTTCTCAACTAGAGTTGGGGGTGGGGATAGTGTCTAGGATGAGTCTTCCTACACGGCTAGACGTCCGCTCTAGACGAAGCTGCGAGGGTTACCACCACATCCTCTCCCGATTTGAACGACAATCGATGGCCATGAATGTTGAAAACAAAGCGTTTTAGGACGAGCGAGCAGCAAGCTGCTGAAAAACTACATATTACTATGAATCACAAGCGTGAGGTTCGCTCCTTGCTTTTTCATCACTGAATATGACAGTTAGGGAGGAGGGGCCTTTCACTCCATTCTTCCGACTTTTTCCTGCATAAACTGAAATGCCAACATAACATGAGTGGGGACGTCTCGCCACCTACTTTTTCCTCTCCCGCCACCTTGTCAGTCAAGGTTGTTAGTCTAAAAGGATTTCCAAACCTGCCATGTTTCATCACAAGACGAATAAATCTCTGAAAATCTGAGTTTATCAAAATTTTGGTCTAAAAATTCTCAAAAATTCGCTTTTTATGATTACATCGGCAATCATCCAGCAGAAGGGGGATTATTCAGAGCGGGCTCAATGGACAACGAAGATGGAATAGTTGTTGCATGTGGCACTGGCAATGGGGTGTGCAACCCAGTATTCTGCTTACGTTGTTTTGCCAGTTGACACGTGCAACACTGGCTGATAATCTTGGCAACATCTCGCTGGAGACTGGGCCAATGAAACCTATCCTCGACAAGGGCTATAGTTTTGTCACGGCCAAAGTGACCGACGACTCCACCCACGTGAAGTTCCTAGACGAGAAAGTGTCGTAGGGATGTACAAGGAATACAAAGCCGAAGGCCCCTGAATAGGAAGTCGTCATGCAGGGCAAACCCTTTGTTGTTTCTCACTTGACCACCCAAGAGTGACGTGTCTTTTCTACTAAGTGAACTCTTTATCAAACCAAAAACGCTTTTTGCATCATTGTTCATCCCCCCTTTATATAGACCTTTACTTCTAATCCCTAGAACCACTAATGTCTTCCTACTTCTAGAAGAATTTCTAGAAACTTCCCCAATCCTACTTCTAACAACTCAATAAAATAGAAACAGGAGTACAGTGTGAACACTTTTAAGACCATCTAAAAATAAATCACACAAAAAAAATTAGATTATACACATAACAGAAACTAAAAGCCATTGAATTCCAAAAGTTTCATCTTTGACTTAGTGCAACTAATCCACCTCTATAAGCGCCATAGAGACATAGATGGCTTCGCGTTCTTAAAAACCTATATTCCAAATATTCATAGTTTCCCCCTATTCACATTTCTGTTCCTTCCTCACTTCAACCTTTGCTCCTTTGCTTGTGGAATATAGAATAATGGTCTTTAGATTAGTCCGCAGCAACTGTTGCTTAATTTTTGGACTGATTTAAAACTAGTCCACAGAAGCAAAACGAGCCTTCTGAACCTTTTTGGACTGGGGTGCTTAATAATGTCTTCGGATTTTGGTTATGGATTGATTCTTTCTCTATGCCCTTGAACCCCTTTTGTTCCATCTTTCGATGCCCTATTCAACAATAGAAGTAGGCACTAGTGGCTTGCCTAATAGTACAGAATTTCACCCATCCTTCCAAAAAACATGAGCCTGCCTCTTTGGATCATAAACAGCTCTCCGTGCTTTCAACCAGGGTTTCCCCATACGAATGCAACACTCATCCATCAAAATAATTTTACACATACATTATCCAAATACCTTTTGAGAGAATAGTGTATGAAAAACTGATTGTTTAACTTTTCTTGTATTCCTCTGCCACATCCAATTCAATCAATTTCTTCACCGCCTTTAGCAATCAGGTTGTTGATATTATCTTTTCATCAATCACAATACTAACCGGTATTCCTAAAATCTCAACAATGGTCTTGAACTTGATTATTGCCAAAGCTTTAATTATTTCACCCCTTAAGTTCATCACCGGATCCTAGGGTTCAGCTTTGATACCAAAAAATGATGGCAGAGGCTGAATCTCAACCAAGTGTCGTAACTGTTCAGGACCGTACTCATGCTTCCATAATCACATTCAATAATCCTATTGTAAAATAAGTAGAACTGTTGTTTTGAAAGACAGCAAAATACTTCTCAATAGCGAAGAAAAGAGCAATGGAAAACACTAAGTAGGGTTGCACAACCATAGAATAAACAGTTAAAACTTATTCTACAAAGTGAAGTCTTTATTAGATCAAAATTCAAAAAATAAGAAGAACATTGGTCATCCCACCTTTTATATAAACCTTTACCTCTAACCTATACACACCAGGAAGTCCTACTTCTAGTAGAACTTCCCTAACCCTACTTAAATAGTCCAATAGCAACTCAATAAAATTGAAAGAAGTGTTAACACTTTCATTAAAGAAATACCTAAATAAACCCCTCAACTTTTTTCTAAATAAATGTAATATAGTTAAATAAAGGATGATGATCCGCCAATTAAAATTGACAACCAAGAAATACCTCGAAGTGGCCAATTTCGTTACCTTGGTTCTATTATTCATAAGGACAGAGAGATTGACGAGGATGTTGCCCATAGAATTAAAGTGGGGTGGCTAAAGTGGAGAGGTGCTTCCGGAGTGCTATGTGATCGATGTGTTCCAATTAGACGAAAAGAAAAATTCTATAAGACGGCACTAAGACTGGCGATGCTTTATGGAGCAGAATGTTGGGCAATCAAGAGTTCATAAAACAAGTGTAGCCGAGATGAGGATGTTGAGATGGATATTTGGTAAGACAAGAAAAGACAATTAGAAGTAAACGCATTCATGAAATATAGGAGTAGCCCCAACAAGGACCAATGACAACACTAGTGAGGAGGAATGTGCAAGTTGAAGGGTCTAAAAAGGCAAGAAGAAGGCCCAAAACGAACATAGAGTGAGGTTTTGAGAGGAGATTTTAAGAAATTTGCATTCACGGAAGAAATGTTTTAGAGAAAATTGAAGGGAGGAACGGAATTCGTTAAGCTACCCCAGATCATTGGGATAAGGCTGATGATGATGATGATGATGAGTGAAGTATGGGATGATGATGTCAAAATATTCAAGAGATCACTGCGGGTCAACTTGTATTCTCCTAAAGGAGGACGATATGGTCTAAGGTTTACAACAGCTTGGTGCACCACCATGTCCTTGCACCAGTTTCACGGGCCTAAAGTAAGGTTGGGTCACTTTTTCTCTCCTTAGAAGTTGGAATAAAGTAGGCACCTGTTAATCACCTTTATCGTGGGATTGTCAGATGATTCTTCCTTCTATGCTATTTGGGGATTTTGAAAGAAAGAAATAGCAGATTGAACAAAAATAAGAAAGAAATGGCAAGATCTCCCAATGAAAAGAAAGAAACAGCAAGGCAGCACTCATTGAAATTCTAATTCATGGTAATACCATCACTTGAACCTTAGGCAGCGATAGGCCATCATTTTTTTTAAGAAAGCCAAATCTACCAAGCATACAACTTTGATAGGTGCTCCTTTGGCAATCCAGGTTCACCCTGAATGGGATGCATCTTTAGAGACAACAAAAGGACAACATTTAAAATCTTTCCCAACCCAATTTGGATCAAGGATTCCAATTCAGCAGAAGGAAGAGCTACCCTAGAAGGATTGAAGATTTTCAGTCATCCTTTGGTGGGGTCCTTTGATTTTTTGATAAGGAAAAGCAATATATTGAGAAAAGGAGAAGCGAGATACAAGGGCGGACGAGAAGGCCTCCGAAGAAATACAAACAGAGAGACTAGCTGCCCATACACATGATAGACTCCCATCTGAAATCCATGTCCTCGAAGGTCAGACCTTTACACTCCTCAAATAATTTGGACCAAAGGAAGATGTAGGGGTGATTTAAACACTATTACTACATGGACTTCGGAGATCGCAGATGGCCATGCAAATTAGATAAACACCAAATAGAAGATTAGATATCTTAAAATTATGCCTTGAAGTGTCAATAAGCATGATGACTGATTAGCTAAGGAATTAGGAAGGTATAACTAGGCTCTTCACATACTGGAAGCAATCCTCACCTTTTTTCTGAATAGATTTTCCTTTCCTTGACAGAATAAAAATAAAAGGGCATGAAAAACAGGACAGTGTATTCCTACCAATAAATCATTATCCTACCGATAAAGAATTAGTGTCAGTTTGGATCACGAGCAAATCTGGGGCAGAAAACATTCGCACACGCAAATTATATTTTCGTCCATTTGGCCATGCATTTGCGCGCAATTGTTTTTCGTTAAAACATTTTTTCTCAGTTTCCAAACAGACCCTTAACGGAAAAAGAAGATATTTTCATAGAATGTATAGAGAAGAGATTACACACCTCCCATACTCATCAACAAGCATTCCTTCCATTTCTCTAATTGGGTCATCTACAGCACGCTCAGCTCGAGATGGACGCCTAAGAAAAAATCCAGCAGTCATATCATCATTTGGAACTCCAATATCATCCATGTAGCGCCGAAGAAGAGATTCGGGTAGGATTTTCCGCTCGAGCCATAACCGTAGAACCTGAGAAAGAAACAGTTTATTTACCAACTTCCAAGTAGGGAAATTGTTTCACAGGTACAAGTACTATTACCTTAAGACATTGGCGGCGGTTTTCACGAGCACCAGCTCCAGTTGGAGCAGCAGCACCTAAAAGACGTGGCAACGCTGCTTGTACCGTAGGAATGTAAGAGGCCCCCGCAATGCCTGAAGAAATATCATTAAAAAAAAACACTAATGTTTAGTGGTGTTATAGTGAATAAAGATGTCGACTCAATCTGCACAGTTCGCAATAGCAATTGTAAAGCAGAACCATCAGCACAGGGAACATATAAAGGCAACTTCCATAGATCACAAAATAGACTAATTTAAATCGTTCTTCCAATGAAAAATAACTCCATCATAAAAACAACATATACTAAAAATGTAACCGGTTAGGCAGTAACACTGCAAGACCCAAAAGTATTCTACAGCCACCACAAAATCATCATACGGCTACTTCCCAAATATACCTACCTTTCTGACTATGTGAGCACTGTGTTATAGAATCCACAAGAAAGAACAGGTCAACTCTACGGTGAAAACTGGGCTCGTTCTCCAACTTTCGGATAAGTAGTTCCACAACCTGCATGCAACCAGGGACTTTAGAATTTAGCCCTCTCAAAAAGCATATTAACCACTTGCAGAATAATTCAACATACTCATCTCCATTACAATGCGTAGTAACTGTTCTGAATTTTGTTTCACATCTCTCAGATTTCCTTCCTGAATTTCATAAACAAGATCTAGATTCCATGCTCAGCAGTGATGAAATTAAGAAGCCACTTCTATGTAGCCCTTTTTTGTCATTTCAATTGGATCTTCCAAAGATTAACCAATAACAACCTGATACCTGTAAATCTGTAATGGTTTCCCAATTGGATTGACAGTTTTGGTTGACCATGTAACAACCCTTCAAATTTCTCAATTGATGAAACAAACTATTATAAGCAGATATAAAATATAGCAGTGTGCACCTACTGACTATTTGTTCAAGATATCACAGAATAATATCAAATGGTTTAACTGGTGATCAGATGAAGTTGGACCTGGTTACCATAGAATTTAAATCAAGGGACTCCAGTAGCTAATCAAATTTTAGAAAAACACTGCATGAATTGATACTACAAATCATGTCCCCAGCTCTGCTCTTCCTTTACCTACTTTTCCACGAAAAGGTGGGACCAACTGCCAAGGTAACCCACAGGAGAAATTCACTCCCAGAAGTCCGAAGTGCACATTATGAATCCCAAAAGTTTAACAACACTAAGCAGAACATGACTCATGAATACTCCTAAAAATAGCTGCCAGACGGGGAATCGAGAGCTGGAAACAGAGTGAGAAACGAAAGCAGTGTTGTTAGCCAACCTAATGGAACATGGGTGGGAAAGACAAAGTGAAACGCACGACAGCACAAGAACACCATTTCCACTGGGAAACACCTTTCCTGGCGCGTTTTTCCCTTGTGTTCCCCTGCACATTTCCCATGCTTTTCCTTGTGTGTTTCCCATTTATTGGGGAACTGCATCCCATTCCAAACATGTTTGCCGAGAACCACCAGTTCCACTGCGAAACGCATCTCCGAGCAACTTTGCTCTTTAAGTAGAAGAAACTCACTATATATTACCATTTCCAAATAAAGAGTCCAGAGAACAAGAGTGCATAGAGTGAATTGATTCAAGTGAACTATAAGATTTGTTAAGAGTTGAAAGGTGTGGGATCAATTCCAGCAAAGGAGCCATTATTATATTTGATACTACAGCTGCCACGAGTTAAATGAAGATTTATATCGGTAAGTGTTGTTTCACAATTAGGTAGGTATGAGCTTCTCAAACATCCATTTGTAAAATATAGTCTCATGTATGAAGAAAATTTAAAAGGACGAGGTAAAAGACAAGTCAAATAAGTTTATAGCTGTTACATTCACCCCACCTCACTGGCAATGCCATACTTGGCACAATCGATGGCAAGACGGGTTGCACGTCCAATACTTTCCTTTGTCCTTGACAATGTCTCTATCATTCCTTCAAAAGCATCCCGAGCAACAGCTGCCTCAGTACCACCACTCAATGACCCCCCAGGTGCCCGGTATCCTGAACTAACTCTGCCCTCCTCAAATTCTTCAGGATCTACTAGATGTTGTGATGTGCACTGTGGGGCATGAGCAGATGGAGATGCGTGAGCATAAAATCCTTCTGTATCCTGCTGCATAACATTGCTAGTGCCACTAGTGCCAGACAGTAAGGGCTGAACTGCAGAAGCAGGGCTGGGGCTCCTCCCCTGAACCACAGAAGCAGTGGAAACAAAAACAGGAATAAGATTGTCAAGAGAAGTAGATTGCATGAGGGCTTGTCTCCTTTTTGCTTGAGCTGCTGCAATAAGATGTTTCATAGACGTAGCAGAATCTGCAAACTTAGAATCTATCAATGTACTAGCAGTTCTATCATCTCTATCAGCTTCACCTTCCAGTCTGTGGTTGGACAAAGGAATCATTAACAAATCATAAAGATGAGAGTATTCACATAATGAACATAGGTATGATAGAAAGAGTCAGTACAAGATATGCATACCGTTCCCCAAGCAAAGTATCATTCTCTGTAAAGTGTTCTGCTGAAACAGCAGCATCATTCATCCACGAATTAGTCTTGGGAGTATTCTTTGACTTTTCTGTTGAAATTGCTGGCCTGTTCTTTTGGGTTGTCACTTGATTATAAGAACGCTTTGAGCTATCAGAAGCAAGACCTGAACCTTTAGTAGACCCAGCATGAGCATTCTTTGGTGTAGCAGTGCCAGATACTTTAGATTGAGGCTTGATGGCTTTATGCTCTATTGACTTGGCTGCAGTAAGCAACCCAAGGGAATTTTTAGGCGAAACCAAGCTAAGATTATCCTCCTTGGAAGACGAATTTTGGGATTCTAATTTCCCAGGACTATGAGAAACATGTGCCGCTATTGCCTTTTTTGGCCTTTTCTCCTCAGTTTGTCTTGGACTAGGTGAAGAAGAGTCATTTAGAACTTCGACAGGTGATATCCCATCCTTGGAAGGGTAATCATGTCTGGCTGGAACCAAAATTTCAACTGTGCCATCTCTAATATCCTGGTGAGCACAACTGGGACTTCCATGATGTGTACTAGTATTCTGAGGCGAATCGGACACATTTAAAGGCACACTCAAAATACTAGCAGATTCACCACGAACTGGAGTTCTGCACTCATCTTCTTCATCATTATCACCAAATCGGCGAACTGCTCTCCGTCTTGAGTGGACTTGAACATCAGGAGATCTATCATTATCAAAACTTGACACGTCTTTCTTATGGAAGTCAGAACTTTTTTCCTTTATATCTCCATCAGCTTGAGTAACACAATCAGACATTGCCTCCAATGCCCGGCGACGGCGCTTTGTTAGTGGTAAAACAGCCTCATCACCCGGTAAGTTAGTCCCAACACTACATGTTTCAGCTCTTGCTGAACAATTATCAGCTTTGACACGTGATGAGAATTTATTTATTTCCAATAGTTTATCTCCTTTGTTATCAACAAAACCAGAGCATGGTGAATCATTCTTTCTGCTTTTCATAATTGATTTCTTAGCAGCAGCATCACCCACATTTACACGCTTTGATCTTTTAGCAGGACATGAATCTTCATCAGTAGCCAGCTTATGCTTTCTATCTCCAGGTCGAGTTCTCTTTTTCCTGTGGTCCCCAGATAACAATTGCCTGCCCTTGTCCTGTTCATCAGAATTGCCTAAAGCGTCCTTGCTAAAGTCATGAACGTCACGTGAGTTATCTGCTCCCACAAAAGGCTTTTTAGCTTTTACCAAGCTTTTAGCTTTCTTTCCAATGCTGATATCTGTATCTGATTTCAAAGTATCGAGTGATGATTCCTTCATGCTGTTGCATGGAGCAATTTTCCTATGTTCTCCATCTTTCAAAAGTTCTCCGGATTCAGGGAGAGCTGAATATGTCTTCTTGTGCACTTCCATCGTACCCTTCCCTTTCCTTTTTGAGACAGTACCCACCTTGGTTGACCGGGGACCATTTGTTAGTGCCTTCTTTCCACCACCAGATTGCTTGGTACAAAGTGACACAGTCAATGGTGGAGAACTATCGCTTTCATCATCAACCAAGCCACTAGGGGAGTCCCTTTCAGCGTCAGAGAGATGATTGCTTCTTCTAGAACTTAAGCTTTTCGATTGAGTCTCTGCCATATCAAGATCAAGTTGACTCTCCTTACCATCTCCACCCCTATCACAAGAGACTTCTTCCTTAAGTGGGGAAGAATTATCCACCTTGGACATCAAACCTACCTCTTTCTTTGGTAAATGTGCACCAATATTGGATGTTTTGTTTCTTCTCTTAACAGACAAAACTGGAGACAAATGCTCTGCATTACATGAAATGCTAGGCTTTATATCTTGATTGGCAGTCTCACCCTGTCTACGTGAACAGCGCTCCAACCCAAACATTTCATCACCCGGGGCCTCATTACATGTACTTTCCTTCTGCCCAACTATCTCAATCTGATCTTTTAATTCAACAACTCCACCATCAATTGAGGAAGCCACGTCACCAAGTGCTGTCCTATCAGTATCTTCTTTACAATCACCTAGATTCTTATGCTGTAGTTCTTCAAAAGCCTCACAGATCTCCTTCACAGCACGGCCAAAATCATTAACAGCCTTACCTTGACACCGAGCTGACAATTTATTCTTTGTTTCATTAGTAAATGCTTGAATATCAGCAGGGGCAACAAACGCACTGCATAGAAAGAAGAAAGGGGCATATTAGGAAGCTAATATCAGTGTCAATCAAGTTGTTTAATACGACAATAAGTGAAGAAAAGTTCAAAGAATATAAAATAGATGCAATGGAAAGCAAGCCAATTACCTTTTATGCTATACAACATCCTACAAATACACCAGAAATGTTCTAAAATGGTGTCCTTCAAATTTCTCAAATGCATTAGAGCATGCATGAACAAATTCTTCAGCTTGAATTAATTACCAACAAGACTTTGGTTCTGGAGTAAAGTAAATAATAAAACCACCAAGAAACAATACCAAACAGATCTCACACTCAAGCTTCAAACTAATTGAGTTACATAGTCAGAAACAATACCGCAAGTTAGTGGAGGATATTAGTAATCAATATCAACTGCACTGCTCCTAGAATCCAGAAACCTGGCAAAGAAAACTGTGCTATTTGTATAAAATGACTCATCACTGTCAACCAAGGTTTAAAATTTCATTTCGGAGGAATGTCTCGGTCAAGTGAAAAACCAAGACAAACTCCGAAACGAAACGGAACATTCATGGAACATTAAAAAAATGCTGAAACAGCGAAACTTCCGAAACATTACAAAAAATTCTTGAAACATTCCCAAAATCATGAAATCGTATTTTTTTCTTTTTTTTTTATTGTATCGTAATATCTCGGTTTGTCTCGACAAAACAAACCAAAACATTTCGGTTCTCTTAAATTCCAAAATGTTTCGTACAAAACTTTCCGAAATTTTATACCATGCTGTCAACCAATCTTCAGGCATTGTACAAGACTGCTGACGAAATTGTATCGTATTTTTTTTATCGAACCATTAATGCTTGAACATCCAAAGTCAAAACAAATTCACCAACACATGTATGCAGACAGAGCAGGTGCAAATGCATATATGTGGTTATCAAATCATTCTAGAGCTTGACCATCCAAGCCTCTGGTTGATGCTACATATAAGAATCAGGTAGAGAGAATAAACAAACCTACTCAGGCATGTGTTCTCTCTGACCGGTTATGAAGAGAAGTCACATATCTCTTTTGAAAAGAACAAAAAATACATTTCAGAGCTCCCACCACAGTGCTGCATCCATTTGGTTACATTCTATAGCTAATCCCACCCACTGATTGCTATGGCTTATTCAAGAAGGAGATAATTGTAATCCTCATCTAAATCTATTTAGGGTAAATTTCTTTTACCAAATGAATGACTATAAATCTAGGAGCATATAAAGAATGGACTGAGTTCCTTCACTACAAAATAAAAGTTGGTAGATTATTCCATGCGGTTTGACAATCAAAATCCACACCACCGGCTCCAAATTGTTCATACTTGAGTTGCCTTCTTTATTGCATATACGTGATATGACTAACCAAAACAACTCAAGAATCTCATCAATCACATAAATGTCACAGGAGCATCTGAATTCCACAAGCCCATTGTGTAAAGTAGGAGGCTTGTTCTAAATCTATTACGAAGATTAGAAACTTCCCAGGATGGGGCCCACATATCAAAGAAGGGAGAAGGCATAAATTGGGGAATACTTACTTAGGAAAGTAGGATGTTTTGTGAATCTTGATAGTTTAGTAGGTAGGCAATCATGGGTTTTATCAATAACTTTAACTTTTATTAACTTTAGAAGGTTAAGTTTAGCAATAGAACTATAGGAAAGTGGAGTAAAGCATTCTTTTTAAAATTAAAATTTCGAGGTCTGTTGAAACCTCCTCTTCTAGGTAGATCTCGATTTTTCCTGATTTGTGGTGATTTTTTGGGAATTTTTTGAAATCATCTGCTTGGTCTATTGGGCCTTCTTCTCCTGTGTTTGTTTTTTAGTTTTTTGCTCTTTTCGATCTCCAACTCCACCCGATTGTTTTTTATCTCGATTGTTGCTATGTTCTAACTCCCTAATATGATATGAACCTATTGCAACAAGTCTCAGAGGTTTTGGTGGAGTATTGAAGGTTGTGGGTTGAGTTTTCACCCAAGAAGTTATCGCCGGTAGTAATTTTGGGGCTGATTGGTGTGTTGTTCACCTGCCCATTTGCCATTAGGGTTACTTTTGTATGTGGGGGCCTATTCGACTTATATAGGAGCAATGATATGCTCCAGACGATGTTCCTACATCTCTATGTGCCTGCATTGTTTCATCGGCTTCAATTTTTGGTCTTTTTGACCTCCGACTTGCTCTACTTTCAACTCCCAAATGTTCCTCTTGCATGTGACACTTTCTGCGGTTGTGTTGGAAGTGTTTTGTAAAGGATCTATGCTGCCACACCACCTGCACGAGATGTTTATGCCTGTCTGTGCTTGGTTTTGTGCCCTATTTTCGATTTTTGTCGTTTTTTAGATTAAAACCACATTGGTACTTGTTGTGTGGGATCAGCCTTCTTGTTTTTCTAATATCCAGCCCTTCTTGATTGAGCTATGACTACTTCGGAACTTACCTCGGGGGTCCACTGTGAGCACAGAAGCTACCTCCAGCAATGTCGAAGGGCCTATGGTGCATCACATGACTTTTAAAAACCCTGGATTACAGATCACTACAGTGAAGTTCGATGGCAAAAATTATTTGGAATGGTCCCATGCAAGTAGGATGCTTATCGACGGCCGTGGGAAGATGGGTCATATTACCAGTCGTGCTGTTGAACCTACGTCACCCGAGAATCCTCTGTATAAGAAATTGGAGACCGAGAACCTCAGAGTTATGTCTTGACTCCTCAACTCCATGCAACCACATATCAGTCGGGGTTTCTTATTCTTGCGCACTGCCCACGAGGTTTGGGAAACTGCTCGCAAGACATTAACAACAAAACATCAGTCGAGCCTTCCAGCTGAAACAGAGCATCTCTTGCCTTCAGCAGGGCGAGATGTCTCTCTCTATTACGCCGCTACTCTTCAAAGCATGTGGGAGGAGTTGGATTACTATCACGCATTCCATCCGTCTGGTGCAGACAATATCACCAGCTATCAGAAGTATGTGGAAAAGAGTCAGATCTTTGTGTTCCTTTCAGGGCTCAATTCTGAGTATGAGTTAGCCAGATTTCATATCATAAGCAACCGAGTTGATCTGCCATCTCTCGAGGTGTATTCCTATTTTCAGAGTGAGGATAGTCGACGGAGTGATACGACCCTACATCCACCTTCAGAGAGATCAGCGCTTGTCACATCCTCTCCGACCCTTGATCGATCGGCTCTTGCTGCTTCAGCATCACAATTTCAACGCTTTCAACAGCCCAGGTTCTCTTAGCCTCCTTCTTCCAGTCAATCGTATGCTCCTTCCCCTTCTGGGAAGTCCTCTTCCAGGGAGAGGCCTAAGTGTGACCATTGTGGTCTTCTTGGGCACGTACGGGACAAGTGATAGATATTACATGTTCCCCCCCCCCCCCCCCCCCAACCAGCCGAGCTTCTCTGATACTCATTCTACCAGCATGGATAGTTTTGGGCCTACTCCGAGCCAACATCACTGGAGCTTTTTTCCGCTCCTAGCTTCACTTGCTTCGGTCTCTGCCTCCGAAATTGAGACTCTTTGATGCTTGCTTGCACAGTTGGATGGTCCTTCTACCACGTCGTCTACCTCCTTTGCGCAGTCAGGTACCATTAATACTGCTCATCATGTGTCTACTCATTTACCCAGTCCCACTTGGATCGTTGATTCAGGTGCCTCAGAGCACATGATGGGTATGTCTTCCTTGTTTTCCACTTAAATGTCCTTTATTCCCAACTACCTTTGCCTTCTGTTCTACATGTCCTTAAGTGAACTGCAGTGTGACCTTTCCTTCAACTTGTGTCTTTCAGGGTCTAGAGACAAGAAGGACAATTGGTACTAGACATGAGGCTGATGGCCTGTACCTTAACCTTTCCTTCGATTTGTGTCTTTCGGGATCTGGAGACGAGAAGGACGATTGGCACTAGACGTGAGGCATGTACCTTAACTCGGATACTACTACTACTACTACTACTAGTAGTGGAGTCTGTCTTATGTTGGCATGCCCGTCTTGGGCATGTCTCTTTTTAGTACTTGAAAGTTTTATTTCTTGTTTTATTTGTTTATGTTTCCTTGTCTGAACTACATTGTGAGACCTGCGAACTCTCCAAACATTGTTGTAATACATACCTTTCCAAGGGTAATAAATGTCAAGTTCCTTTTGATAGTGTGCACTCTGATGTGTGGGGACCTTCCCATGTTACTTCTATTCTTGGTTTTCTTTATTTTGTTACCTTCATTGATGACCATACTCGGTGTACATGGGTCTATCTCGTGAAAACCAAAGATGGGATTTATTCCATCTTCAAAGTTTTTTATAAGATGATCCATACAATGGTGTTTCCATCAAAGTCCTTCGATCCGACCAGGGGAGTGAGTATACGTACGGAAGTCTCTAGTAGTATTTTTTAGACCATGGGATTTGTCATCAGAACTCTTGCAACTACACACCTCAGCAAAATGGTGTTGTTGAGCGGAAGATGTGTCAGCTATCTGAAGTAGCACGTTCTCTTCTGATCGACTCCCCTGTCCTAAGTCCTATTGGTCTGATATTATTTTGAATGCGACCTACCTGACTAATTGGATGCCTTCTCATGTGTTAAACTTGAAGTCTCCGTATCAAGTTCTTCTCCCCAGCTCCTCTTTATTTGATGTTCATCCTCGTATTTTTGGTTGTGGATGTTACTTTCCGTGAGGACGTCTCTTTTTTCTCCCCGACCTCTCTTTATGGGGAGAGCAATAGTAAAGAGAGGTATGTATTATGGGGTGTCCATCTTCCTGCTATGCCTCTATCCCCACCTCTTGTGCTTGAGAGGTCTCAACATACTACTCTGACTGATAGTAATCCTACGGCTCAGGGAGAGCTTAAAGTCTATAGCAGAAGGGGGAAGGCTACAACTGATCCAGTTCCAGTTGGATCCAAGTAATATTTCTCCTTCCATACCTGTCGTTCCTACTGCTATTGATACTTGTGCTTCTGACCATCTTCCTATTTGCTTTGAGAAAAGGGCACTAGAAATTGTACTACTCAACATCCTTTGAGCAACTTCGTTTCCTATGAGGCTTTGTCTCCTTCGTACAAGGCTTTTGTCACATCTGTCTATACTATTCTTATTCCCTCTTCTGTGATAGAAGGTTTGGGCATCCTAGATGGAGAGTTGCTATGGTATAAGAGATGAGTTCCTTGGACAAGAATCGAACATGAGAGCTAGTCGACTTGTCAAGAGGCAAGAAACCTGTTGGTTGCAGATGGGTGTTCATTGTGAAATACAAGGCAGTTGGGTCAGTTAAAAAAATACAAGGCTAGGTTGGTAGCCAAGGGTACACTAAAACATATGGGATTGATTACGTGGAGACTTTTTGATGCATGACATTTAACCAATACTCCCCAACAGTTGCAACTGTTGATAGCGTGAGATTAAATTCCTTCATCTCATAGAATCTATCCAGGTTTCCAGTCGACATGACCCCTCGTGGGCACATCACACCGGCCACCCTACTCCGAGTGTGCCCCATTTATGCATGCTGCCCCACTCGAGCCCAGTGTGAAAATGCCCCTGCATTAATCACCCCCAGTAAAGAGACTCGAATATGAGACCTACCGCTCTGATACCACTTTGATGCAGGACATTTAACCAATACTCCCCACATGCTGCGACTGTTGGTAACGTGAGATTAAATTCCTTAATCTCATAGGATCTATCCAGGTTCTCAGTCAACACGACCCCTCGTGGGCCCATATCACACAGGCCACCCCACCCCTAGTGTACCCCATTTACGCAGGATGCCCCACTCGAGCCCAGTGTGAAAATGCCCCTGCATTACTTTTGCACCAATGGCTAAAATGAACTCCATAAGGATGTTGCTGTCCTTAGCAGCAAACCATGCATGCTCGTTGCATCAGTTGGATGTGAAGAATGCATTCCTTCATGGTGACTTGCATGAAGAGGTGTATATGGTTCCTCCACCTGGTTTCATCCCACCAAGGAAAAGTGGTAAGGTGTGTAGACTGAGAATTTTCGTACAAACGATATGATATTGAATAACACATAATGCACAAAAATATGATATCGAATAACCATGCGGAGCTATTGACCTTGCTAGATCTAATTTACGTTTTCTAGTATTAATCAGTTTCACTTGCAAACAATCAATAATTAAAAAAAGGTCATGAGAGATTTCTTGTGGAGTGGGAAAGGGGAATCTAGAAAGATTCATCTTGTAGAGTGGTGAAGAATTTGCATGCCAAGAGATGGTGGTGTTGGCTTTCGGCATCTGAGAGAGATGAACAGGGCTCTTCTTGGTAAATGGCTTTGGAGAATTGAGGAGAAAAGTCTTTGGGGTAGTGTGATTGCCAACAAGTTTGGTATTAGCCAATCTGGGAGGGAAATCCATCAAGTGTCTTCCTCCTACGAGATCAGTATGTGAAGAGGTATCTCGAGCATTTGGTTGGTGGGGGTATTATCTGTAAGGTAGGAAAAGGGGACAGAGTGCGTTTTTGGGAGGATACGTGGTGTGTAGAGGAGCCTCTCAAAATTCTATACCCTTCTTTGTATAATCTATCTGACCGGAAAGGGGCCTCTATTTTAGAGTGTATAGAGATTCGCGATGGCATGGCTTCCTCGAATTTTGGGTTTCGAAGACACGTCTATGATTGGGAATTGGACTGTCTTGCCTCTTTTCTTCGCCAGGTTAGCGATAATCCGATTTTGTAGTTGGAAGATGATAGAAGAATTTGGAAGTGGAATCCCAAAGGTACCTTTTCGGTCAGCTCTTTCTACGAGCAATGCTCTCAGTCAGGACAAGATTTTCCCCCAGGACCTATTATATGGAAGGCCCGTATCCCCTCCAAAGTGAAGTTCTTCGCTTGGACGGCAAGCCTTGATAAAATTCAGACGATTGATCACCTTATCACTAAAAGAATGATGCTGCCGAACATATGTGTGTTGTGTAAGTCAGATGCGGAATCTGTAGATCATGCGTTGATACATTGCAGTATAACTTTCGAGGTGTGGCAGATATTATTTTCCCTCTTTGGATTTAGTTTTGTGGTTCTAGGGCATGTAGGGAGTTGTTGCTTGATACCTCGTTGGCCATTTTCTCTAGGAAATGTCGTCTCCTCTGGCAATTGTTTCCCTTCGCTGTGATGTGGGCAGTGTGGAAGGAAGGGAATTTAAGGATCTTCAAGGGAAAAGAAGCTTCTATTTCAGATCTGGTTTTGAGTATCAAAGCCTTGATGTATCTATGGTCTTCTATAGTCCCAGAGTTCGCAGGCGTTTTTTTCGATTCCTTTGTATTTAGATGGAATGACTTTCTAGGGGATTCCTCTCGAGGTGTATAGAGAGAGGAATCTGCCTTTCTTTTGTTTCTTTTCGGGATTTGTCCCCTTTAATGACACTACTTATCAAAAAAAAAAATTACCCACTCTATTGAATCATGCATGGAAAGGGTAAATAGAAATACTCACATTTCAGCAGTTCCAAAGAATTGAACAAAATACTTCTTAGGATCTGGACCTCGCTCCCAATCTTCGGGCCGGCTAATCTGCAGATTAGAAAAAAACAAACATATCTGAAAAAGATAAACCAAGGAAGAGCCTAAATATATTACAAAAGATTAAGACAATGTTAGCTCCAGAAACATGAAACAGTGCAAAAACAAAACCCTAAAATTTGTGGGAAGGATTTGAGAACTTCATAACACTTCCAATTTATATCAACCTAGCTTCGGATTAGAACAAATAAATCAATAACTTAGAAGACAAAGGATTCCCGCAGTCGAGTGAATTCAACCAAAATTCAAAAAATCATCCATCGAAGCTCAAGTCCGGTAACATCAAATGACTATATATTTAGGATAACAGCATTCATGTATAAAAATCAAAATCGAAGATACAAGTTAACAGGAAAAATATGACTTCTTCATTTATCGATAAACAAAACCCTAATTGTCCATCGAGGCTCAAGTTGAGCTCCATAAAAATTACAAAATAACAGGAAATTTTGACCCAAAAAAATCCACATAAATACAGCATTTATGAATCAAAATCAAATTGAAACCCCTAAAAAAAAAAAAGAAAAATAGAAAGTTAAATGCACCTTTGCCGGCCAAGCAGGGAAACCTTTAACCTTGGCGAGAACCAGATCACCCAAACTTAACTGATTCTTCGCCTTCGCTCGGTTCGCTCCCTTTTTACGCCCCGGAGCCATGGCGATAGAAACCCTAAACCCAAGCTCGTCGCCGTTCGAGTAAGATCGATGAAACAACAAAACCCAAGAATTCACACGATCAAACCGATTTTTCAATGAAATATAACCGTTGTGAGATTTTCGCCGAAGCGAACACTGAAGAATATGAAATCGCAACAACCAAAGTGGCTATGGGGGAGAAATCGGACGGTCGGTGAAGGGCAAAGGAGGATAAGGGTTCTGCATTTCAATGGTGAAGATTGAAGAGAGAGAGGGCATGAGGAGATGAGAGAAGCCGAGCAGAGAAACGGAGAACGGTGAGAATCTGCGCTGAGAGAGAGTGTGTGAGAAAGAAGGCAGAAACCGAGAGAGAGTATTATTTGCTTGTGTAATTGGTGTCTCTGACCTCTAACCCATGGTTAGTTGTTTAGAACTTGTTTTAACCGTGGTTAAGGTTGCTACGGTTGAGTTGGGTCCCTCGCTCCGCCCCTCCTCGCTCCTATACACACTAGTATGTGGCACGTGTGTCGCACGTGTGTCGCACGTGTTTATAAAATTTCCTAAGATGGCCTTTTTGGGAACTGGAAAATGGAGGCTAGCCAAGGTCAGTCTGCTCAGGTGTTCTAGACTTCAAGCCTGTATCAGGAGCCGTGTGTGGCTTACTTGGGGGCGTTTGGGAATGAGAAGTAAAAGCACTTCTATTATAGTAAAGTTACTAGTTGATTTTTTACCTCCAAAGAAGTCAGAGAAATTAAAAGCATCAGGATGCCTTCTAATTTTTAAGAAGTAATTTCTCTTAGAAGTTAAAAGCTAAAGGGGGCGTTTGGTTACACAGAAATAAGTAACTTATTGACTTTTATAAGTCAATAAGTTAAAAAGTTAGTTTTGGATGTATTTCATATTTTAACTTTTGAAAAGGTAAAAACTAACTTAAAACTGAAGCTAAAATTTTTAACTTTTATCTTTTAAGAGAATTACTTCTCAAAAATTAGAAAGCCTCTTAACGCTTTTAATTTCTATGACTTTTTTTGAGGTAAAAAATCAACTAGTACTACTACAAGTAGAAGTGCTTTTACTTCTCGTTCCCAAATGCCCCCGGATTTAGCTTCAGTTTTAAGTTATTTTTTAACTTTTCAAAAGTTAAAATATGAAACACATCCAAAGTAACTTTTTAACTTCTTGGCTTATAAAATTCAATAAGTTACTTATTTTGTGCTGCCAAACACCTCCTTAATCTTGTCCTTCAAACAGGATCAAAGTTGGCTTTTTGTGAACAAGATTCAACATTGAACCAATCCTTCCATCCGTGAACTGGGTTAAAACCAAGTTAGGCCTTGAAAACATGAGCTTCCCAAACAGACCCCAAAGAACCATTATAGTTCACGTAAAAGGCAACAAGTAATAATTAAGAATGGGGGGGGGTTCGGATCGGATCCGGGTATAACCATTTTGGCCCACATAGAAGATGAATCAATGGCCGATTTTTGGTGAGGATGATCTCCTCGCCATATATATATATATATATATATTGATAAGTATGTATATTTCATTAAAAGGGAGAGAGATCTAACCCCATCAAAAAACAGCCCGTTCTAAAATTTATAACCCCATAAAATGTGGTTTTCAAGTCACACGGTAATAAAAATCGATGGCCCATAACTCTTCAACTTCTAAACCAATCTACGAATATCAGGATGATTAAGAATTTTTGTGAGGATGATCTCCTCACCATAGAGACCATCCTCACTAAATACCAGCCATTGATTCATCTTCTATGTGGGTAGGCCAAATGGTTGTCTTCCGATCCCAACCCAAAAAATATTTGTAGATATGAAAGGACTAAAATCCACTTTAAACTCGTAAAAAAATAAATAAATAAATAACAACAATTAATGACCTATAATGGGGTTTTTAGGAAATTTGGTCAACCCAAGTCTTCGCTTTATATATTACTGGCATGCTTATATATACCAGTGGGGAGTACCTGTTATGCGCATGACTAGATGTTATGGGTTGTCGCGGGGTGGTTTTGCTTTATTGGTTTATATTAGAGAGGCATTTTGAGATAAACAAAAAAGGTGACATGACAACTCATGGGATCGGCTCACGATTTTAAGAGGGAGGCATCATTTCCGCTAGCTGCCAATCCATCACTCCGAACAGCTCTAGCCGGAATTATGGGACCCGCCCGAAATGGATCCCTCTCTCTTATGCTTGTCAATCCCGCCCATGCCAGAATAGTGGATTCAACGATAGATAGATGTAGATTTCTCGCAAAAAAAAGAAAAAATAGTTATAGTATTGCATATTGTAGTGACATTTTTGAAAAAAAAAAGTGACAAATTTGAAATTTTTGGCAAACTGAAGGGTAGCTTTGTAAGACTGGAACATCGATTTCGCAAAATTCATAATCCAAGTTGTCATTGATGACACCTCTAAGGTTCAAGTTCGTTCTAGAATGGATATATACGGACAATTACAATTGCACGTGTTTCTTTTGCTGGTGGAGAGGCAAGCACGTGTTTCTTTACATGTGTTTCTTCCTCTCTCTCGATTCTGGGCTGCCTTGGCAACTGACAGCTTAGAACCGAGAGAGAGGAAGAGAGCAGCGGCAGCGGCGGACTCCTCCTCCTCCCTCTTCTTCTTCTTCTTCTTCTTCTGTTGCTTCTTCCTATGTCTGTGTCTGTCTTTCTTTTTTTTTATATTTTTTTTGTGAATGGGTGTGAAGAGTCACTTGGGTGTAAAGAGTTGGGGGTCAATTTTAGGTGAGTTTACTAAGTCAGTGGGTCTCCTCCCAAGCAAAATCACAGGTGCCAATATCCCGTCCCCTATTTTTTTCTTTGCAGTTGTTGAACCATGAATCTCTTGAATCCATTGGACAATGGCCTCAATATTTTGTCCGGTTATCTGTGGGGTAGAAATTCCAAATGTTTTTTTTTTTTTTTTTTCAGAAAGTACTTCAGCAACATTCCCTGGATTCAATACAAAACCACTTCTGGTAGGATGATTATGGAGAAAAATGAAAATTGCACCTGAATGCTGGCCAAGCAAATTGCCCATTTACTTTCCAAAGGTCCCAAAAAGGAAGGACAGAAACCTTGATGCAATGGCTTAGGCTCCAAAGACTCCCTTTTTCTGACCCTTTTCAGGAGTCGTGTTCTCAGCCGTGGATTTCACGAATCCAACGGTGGTTGAGCTTTTGCAAAAAGTGAATGCCAGCTCAGCACTATCATCCACCGTTGGATTCTCGAACAATCAAGGCCATATGTTGAAATGGGGTTCACAAGTATTAAAAGGAGAGACGCTAAAAGTGATGTGGACCCCACCTCAACACGTGGTCTTGATTACCGCGACTTCGCCCTTGCAGTTGCAACGCGACAGTTACCTAGCAAGTTTCAGCCAGTAACCCTCTGCCATGTGGCAAAGAGAATGTGGGTCTTTTTCGTGAACTATTTGTATCCATGTTCATTAGTTATTTATACTCAAATCTGGATTTCACACAAATCAATGGCCGTTCATCAATGCGTTGGGAGGTGGGCCTACATCATTTGGTAGGAGAATATTCAAAAAAGTGCTATGGGCCCACTCACCAAGTATTGACGGACAGCCTTTGATTTGTGTGACATCCTTTGAGTAGAACTGTAGAACATTATGCAAGGCAAAAAAAAAATCCGCAAATTGGCCATTTAACAGCGCTTGGATTGAAAATGCTGGAGTGACACTACCCAAGTGAAGTAAAGACATTCCTCTGAACGAGACTGGAAAACCAAATTGCCCAATATGCTTATCTGAGAAGACCGTTGAAAACAGGCCCAAAGTCCGGCTAACTTTAGGACCCACTGACCTTTCGGAGGTTTGGTTCACTTTTTGATGGATCTACACATCAAAAATCAGTTTGATTGGTGATTTCAAACCGTTGGATTTAGCATTTTAATAGCGTAATTTTTAGCCGTTGGATTCCAGCATTATTTTTACAAGCATATATATAACTGTTAGAAAGATCAAGGTGATATTTGGTATGTAGGTCCACCAAGAGGTGTCTTGGTGGGCCGAACATCCATAAGATCAGGGGCCCTAAAGTGAGCTCCACATGGCATTTTTGGGAGGTGGAGTCTTCAAAATTTGAAGTCCCAAGGGTTGGATATAATATTTGAATGATTCGGAATTGTCCATGAATGATTTGGACGGGGTCAAATGGGTAGCATTATTTGCACCCATGTTTTTTCGAAGTGCACCCACCGTTTACAAATAAAAATCAAACTCACGGAGAAGAGGAACCACCGCCATCCTCCCTCTGTCCACCACCACCACAACCACTGCACCACCAACACCGCCACCTTTGTGGCGGTGGAAGAAGAAGAAGGCGGTTTTGGTGGTGCAGTGGTGGTTGGTTCCTCTTCTTCGTCATTTTTTTTTTTTTCGCACAACTTATGGTGTGTAGAGATGATGTGTGTGAACACATGGAATTGCTGTGTGCAAATTATGCCACCCTAAAAAATGCTAGAGTTCTACCGAATATTTGAATAGGGCGTTCTCTTCGTTTTCTTGAATAGTTTGCAAATTATTCACAAATTTACTATGGGTGTAATGTGGACAAATCCATGTGGACAATCCAGAGGGTCCTCTATCAGATGGACTGTCTGGATTTGCCATGGCACCCCTATTCATGGCAAAAGAAAGGGGGCCATCCATAGATTAGCAGTGTCATTGGGCCTGGTCCAATGCTCTAGGCTCGCCTAGACTTGTTGACATCTCTTGCTCTCTTCAAAACGCAACTCCTACCTAGAAACCACAGAACTCTGGGCCTACTCTTCTTTTTCCTAAACAACAGGGTGAAAACTTTGCAACTCTGAAAAATACCTTGCTCACCTTCTCAGTAAAATGTTCCAGATTCCTGGTCATGCAAGCAGAGGATCGAACAAGCTGCAAATGATAAGTTTCCGAAGGGCAGCAAAACCACAGATAATTCCAATCCACAAGACCCTTAACCTACAAACTCAATTCGAACCATCTTAGTGGTTCTGACGATGAGCATTTAGCCGATACTAAACAGGATAAGCAAGAAACAGTGTCGTGAACTCTGGGCAGAGGAATCTCCATCAATTTCTTAGTTTCAGCTTCTTGTTTCTCAAACACATGATGATAGAGCAGGTTCATTAGTTTTTTACTAAATATTGATAGAATTCTCACTGCTACCACAAGTAGTAGATATTGGAGTCACTTACTCTGTAAAAACTTTTAAAATATTAGAATTGGAAGAAAAGAGAAAACCAAGACTGAATATGTTAAACGAGAAGCAACGGAGCTAACAAATGTGAGTTAGAAGCTATAGAATCGTTTGGGTTAAAAAATGAAACAAGGAAGAAAAAAGAACTCTTGCCACATGCAACTGACCCGAAGTTTAGGTCTTCATGTTGCGGTTCAAAGTGTCTCATTCTCAAGTTCAAAAAAGGCATGTGAAATGTTTTAAAAAGTGCTAGGTGGTTTGCCTTCGTGAGGTGAGGCCTAAGCCTCGAAAAAAAAAATGCCCCAAAAATACTTTAAAAGTTCATAAAAATCATAATTTTTTTTAAATAATTAATCAACTATAGAAATAAGAAGGAAAAATAAGAAGAAGGGCTTTTTAGCTCTTCTTTTTACTGATTTACCTTAACGGGTGACAATTCAGAGCTAAACACCTAATATCTCTAACCATCAATTCATCATCAACATTCAACAGTTATAGTATATTTAAAAAGTATATGTATATCATCAAAAGTAAGCTAATCAGCAGGACATAAACCAAGTCTCAATTTATAAACCAAAGATAATAAGTTAGCAAAAAACCAATCCAATTATGAATCAACCAAGAAGCAAGTCAAGCAACGACCACAATCCATAGTTCTATACAAACAAGCAGCCATAATCCATAGTTCCGTGCAACCATAATCTAGAGACAAGAGAGGAAAGCAATCTAAATTTTAGATCCCTATGTCATCACTCATCATCATCACCTCTGTTGTTAGGGGCTTACTTGTAATATGTTAGATTCTGCAAGGGTGTCTTTGTAATTATATGAATAGTTCCAATATTATAAATATTGGTGAAATTGTGGAGCTCATCATGCTCTACACGATTTCACCCTTTCTCCTCTATTCTCTTCTTTAACCCTAAATCTCCATCATTCTCTAATCTTCTTCCCTGGTTACACTCACGTGTTACAACATGGTCTCAGAGCATGATTGCGTGACCATAGCTCAACCCTAGAGAAGATAGGAACTGGGATTGTGCAGCGATAGAACGAGACTTTCCAAAGGTGGAGATCATCTCCCATGGTTAGCCGCGGATCGCAAAAGCCTGGAGAAGTAATCCCAGGCTCCAAGAGGGTGTAGAAACCCTAGCCACCATAGTCGTAGGCTCCCCGGAGGGTTCAGAAACCCTGACAACACGACCGGATATTGCATATGCAGTCAGTGTCATTAGTCAGTTCATGCATGCCCCTCATTCTCCACACCTTGAGGCAACACATAGAGTTCTACACTATTTCAAGGGGTCACCTGAAAAAGGACTCTTAATCGGCAAGCATGGACACCTGCGGGTTGAGGCCTATACAGATGCTGATTGGGCAGGATCAGTTACAGACAGGCGGTCTACATCGGGGTATTGCACTAATGTTGGGCGTAATCTGATTTCATGTCTTAGCAAGAAGTAATTAGTTGCCGCCCGCTATAGCGTAGAAGCAGAGTATCGCTTCATGGCTCACAATGTGTGAGTTACTATGGCTAAAGACTCTGCCCAGCGAGCTAGGCTACCCTGTCAAAGTACATATGAATCTGTATTGTCACAATAAAGTTGCCATCAATATTGTTCACAATCCAGTTCAACAGACAGGACGAAGCACATTGAAGTGGATTGACACTTCATAAAGGAGAAACTCAGTCGTGGACCTATTTGTACACCCTATGTCAATACTGTTGATCAGGTGGCTAACGTGTTGACGAAAGGGGTCAATAAAGGTATCTTGCAGAATATGTTATCCAAGCTGGGCATGATAGATATCTTCGCACTAGCTTGAGGGGGAGTGTTGTCAGGGGCTTACTTGTAATATGTTAGATTCTACATGTGTGTCTTTGTAATTATGTCAATAGTTCCAATATTATAAATAGTGGTGAAATTGTGGAGCTCATCATGCTCTACACGATTTCACCATTTCTCCTCTATTCTCTTCTCTAACCCTAAATCTCCATCATTCTCTTATCTTCTTCCCTAGTTACATTCACGTGTTACAGCACCCTTATTCTCATTGCTTGTGGGTATTTGAACTGTCTTGTTGCAAGGATTTTGTAGGAAGTATCGGAATTGAAATCGGACTAAAAATGAGGGCACAATCACAAAATCTCCTAATATGTGAAAACTAGGGGTAAAATAGTTTAGGACTGAGATTTCTCTCAAATAAGAGGAAGAAGATGGTTAAAACCATCTCCTTTTAGATCGCTATAAGCATTAAAAACCATTAGGGCGTATTTTGGGGGAACTTTTTTTTTTTCTTATAGTTCAGCTAGGCCCATTACTATGCTCAGTTGAGGCTTACGCCTTGCACCTCATGTGAATTTCCTCTCAGCCGTTCCAGTAAGGTAGAGATGATACATGGGGGCTATGTATATCATCTTGTACTAGAGCCCTAATTTAAGCAATTTAAACCTCGCTTTCATAGTAAATGTATTTTTTTTTGATAAGGATAGTAAATGTATTTTTCATAACACAAATAAAAGATACACTGTATTTTAAGCTCAGTTAAGCACTAAAAATCATTGAATGTAATGTATATTTGAATTTTTGCCTCGTTCTTTCAACTCATCAAGATGCTGAACAAGACCCAGATTTTAATGCTATATTGGTCTTAAACCCTCTATGTGATGCAAATAAGGTTGAATAGTAGCTGCTTGCAATGAAGGATGGACAGGACTCAAAGGATGACAAAAGGAGAAGTGGCTGGAGAACATCACTTAAAGTGGCCAACCAACTTGTGGTGTCACTAATAAATGGTGATTTTGTTAGCTATACGAGGAGTTTAGTCCATTACTTATTATACAAGGAGTAGAAAAGCCATCCTAATTTATGTTAAGCATGGAAGGCTGGGATTAAATGCAATTTGTTAGGGTTTTAAATTTAAGAAGACGTACAAATTGTAAGCTCATAGGTAATAACAACTTAAAAGAAGAAAGAGAACAGAGTTAGGAGGTTTCTCCCTTAATGCCTCAAATTAATGACACTAGGATTTGGGGTTAGGATCAAATTAGGGTTAACAACTAAGGGTATCGCTAGGTTTAGGGCTTCCTTGGAAGCCTTGAACAAGACCCTTTATGGGTGCTGGTTGAATTCTAGGGAGTGGGTAACATGGGATCAAATAGGGATTGGATTGGATAAAGATGAATTAGAAGCTTCTTAAAGGGACTGGCTTGGGAACTAATTCAGCAGGGTTGGAAAGGGTTTATAGGGTTCAGCTAATAGATATAAGGGCTTGGAATTTTTGGGATTCAAATGGGCTCATTGGGCTTGATGTAGAGTGGGTTGGACAGAAAGTGGGTTTTGGAGATTAGTAGAAATTTGAGCTGGATAAATGGCTTAACACAGAAATAAACAGGGGAGAACACATACAGAGGAAGACAGAAGAGTAAAAAGACCACTCACCTCTAGGAAGGATTAAGGTTTGGAATTGGCACCAAACCTAAGCATCCAAACAGAATCAGCACCACCCAGCAAGGAATCACTTCTCACAAACAGCAGCCAAAGAGACAAAACAATTCAACTCTATTAAAAAAAGGAGTACATGGGTATAGAATTTCTGGACGGCATCCCATACCTCTCCTAGTCCTACTCAAACTACTAAAATATAAATACTAATCTGACTCTCTCAAACTAAAACTCGAAGACTTTGTATCTCTAATTGCATAGAACTATCTACATTATAAAACTATTACATAAAGCAAACAAAATACAGAAATTATGTAGTCCAAACTTTACCCAAATTTAAAACTTCCTCCAATCCGAATTTGACTAAAAAAAGTGTTAACATCTAAGACATCAAAATAGAAACTATTAAACTAAGCTGCTGGATATCATTTCAAGAGAGTCCACATTAGCTGGATATATGGATTGAAAACTCATATTACAAGTGCATTTGAAGTAGGGAAAACCAATTTTGCGAGGGATCTTCTTTAAAGCCTGACGGGCTTGGTCGTGGACCTCCAAAGTCCAAATGGAGCTGCAGATAGGCTGGTGATTGGTCTGGGACGTCTCAATTCAGCTCATGTGTCAAACCTCTCGGTTGAAAATAAACTCAACCTCTAGTTTGACTCACGTTGTGTACAACCATCGATTGTTTAATCGGACGACGAATTTGGAGTATTTGTTCTCCTTTAGTTCTTTCTCACATCTTATTTGCTGAATTTGAAAGCTTTACCTTCGTCCATCTGATCATCAAATGGATTACATAATCAGTCACGCAATCAGGGGTTTGTTGATCACAAAAATCTTCTGAAGGCAATGGTATGACCTTGTCGTACACTACCTTTGTTGACAATTCTACATGTATTTTCGACCTCCAATTCCCTATAAGTAATTGTTTAATAGGAGTTCTAGAAACTTCTGTATTCTGGGGTCTACATGTCATCAACTCATTCTTGCGTTCTTCATTGTGTATGAGAGTAGAACTGAATCAACTTCTTGGAACTCCTCTCTTGTAGCTTAATTGATGGTAGAAGTAGGTTTCCAAAACCTTCCAATTTAGGCTGATCATGCACATGTCTTTGAAGAATCTATAAGAATGATTCCATGAACCTAGACTGCTCCACGTGTTAAAATCCAATATTAGCCCAAAAGTAGGTTACTTCACTCCATCGGAGTAATCATGCAGTAAATACATTTCCAAATATTTGATGTGAAGGAAAATAAGATGAAACCACTCTTTGAAGTCCAAGATCCATGCTCTAACTCCAATTCTCCGCTGCATATTCAGAAATGTACTTGCGACTACACGGATCAATTACGAGACTAATGTGTTTTCCTGCAGCATCACGCTTATTTTGGAACTCCATATCTGCCTTTGTTTCCATGTTACTGAAAAAATAACTGAAAGTATCCCCGAAAGGACTAAACTTGCTCTAATACAAAAAACGGAAGCCAGACAAATGCCTTGTGAAAGTTCTAACACAAAATTCTGTTAGGACAGCAAGGTCATTAGGGTTTCTCTTCCATTATTCCCCTAATGACATTATGGTTAGGGTTTGAATTGGACCTAGGGTTGAAAACTAAGAGTCCAACAAGGTTTAAGGTAGACTTAGGGCTTGCTTGCTATACAAGCGCTGGTTGAATTCTGGGCACTGGGTAGGATGGGATCAAATGGGGTGTCTAAAGGAGTTTTAAAACTTACAAAAAAAACGGAGGGTGGTGGTGGTGGTGGTGTTAAAGATAAATCTAAAAGTTCTTAAAGGGTCTGGCTTGAGAACTAATTTAACAGGGTTTGAAAGTTTTTTTTTTTTTATACCAGGGTTGGAAAGGTTTTAATTGATGGATAGAAGGGCAGGAATGGTGGGATTCAATTGGGGATGATGGACTTGATGTCGGGTGGGTTGGAGGGGAAGTGGATTTTGGGGATAGGTATGATTAGGGCCAGACGAACAGATCCATGGGTGATTAACAGATCTAAACAAAACGCAAGAAAAACAGAGAAATAGGTAAAAGGTTATGATGAAAATGACTCGCCTCTAGGAGGGATTAGGGTTTTGAATCAGCACCAAACCTAGCCTCAATGAATGGGATCAGCACCAACCTACAAGGACTCACTCCTCTCACACAACATCCATCTAAATAGCCAAAGAGATAAGGTAGAAACTAATATAAGATTCTCTACAGTTTAGATGGCATTCCATAGCTCTTCTAATCCTATAAAATACTAAAAAGATAAGGTAGAAACTAATATAAGATTCTCTACAGTTTAGAATTAAGATTTGAACACTTTCCTAGTTTTAATTACATATAATTTTTCAAAATATAAACCTACCACAAGTGAATCTAATTAACCAAAATCTAGAAACTATCTAATTCAAAATTGGCCCATATTAGAAACTTCCCTAAATCTGAACTTGGACTCAATTTAAAATTTATTTGCTAAGATCTAAGATATTGAAATAGAATTAAGTTAATTAACTAACTAAATTGCTGGATATTACCTCAATAGGATCTACATGGACATATTGGTTGACGAACCCATATTGCAGTGGAAATGAATTCGGTAAAACCCACTCTGTGATGATCTTCTTTAAGGCTTGATGGACTTGGTTGCGGGACTCCAAATGGGCCTACGGCTGGACTGGTGATAATTTTGGGCCTTCATTGGATAGTTCAGCTCCCGTGTTAGTTTGTTTCTCATATGAAGTAACAACAGATATGGATGAGAAAGCTTTAAAAAAGTTTGGGGTGTTACAAGTGTTGATGCGAGCTCAACGATGAGTTCCTTCCAAACCATGATGCAAACAAGATCTGACCTCTAATAGTTTCCCAATCATTAATCCTCATTCATTCCATTACACCGTATCCCAATCACGAGAGGTTGAATGGATCAGATCAACCAAAGGGGAATGAACAAAATCGGCGAAAGAGATCTAATTACGGAAGGCCGGAGCCAGATGTGATGGACTCAAGGCATAAATTCATTCTTGGATGCTCATTTGTGGTCAATGGTAATGTCATAGGAACTACTATTTTAAGTCGTATTAAGAAAGCTAACCTGGTTCTTTATTTATAAAAATCTAGGTGTTTTTTAACCTTCTGGCTTAAAGATGGAACCTTCCCCCTTGTAGCTATTAGACCAGTATATAACGTCCCTCTTTCTCTTCCATTAGCTTGTGCAGATCAATGGTGTGCTATCCATCTGTATCAAAGTGTCTTTCCGTTGATGTTATTTCTATACAATTTTGTCAACCAAATATCTTGTAATATTTGTTCACAAAAAAAGTTATGGATGCATCTGTCAAAGTCTCCAAGACAGATATAATGTGTATGTGGGATGGTGGGAGCCCGACAGAAATCCGCTTTCAGGCATGTTCCTAATGGTACATGCCTTTCTAACCCTCTGATAACCACGCCAATCACGAATCTTCTTAATTATCTTCTCCTTACTTTCTATGAAAAACAATAAAAGAGTAGAGGTCCCATATAGAAACTCCCATTGATGCGGCTTTTGTTACTAATCCACACCTTCCTAGCATCTCTAGTTCAGACTCTAGGTCCCAACATGAACTCATAAATACGGAGCTTAGATTATGAAACCACAATGCCAAGCAAGGATTAGGTGTTGGAAGATACTAAGTTGTATTACTCAAATTCGTTTTGAATTCATTCAGCACACTAGTAGCCCCTTAAATGATACATATGAGTCAAATGTGAATCAGTGTTGTGTGTTAAATGCAACAAATATGACAGAAGCTATTCGTTGTGTCAGCCCGTCACCCCAAACCAATGAATTCCAATTCAAAAACCCATCTGAGATGGATGCATTAGACTTGCCCGAGTTCTACTAGATCCGTACATGCATCAACTCCAAGCTAGTTTGGTTCTGATACCAAGATTCATAATCTAAGATGCCAAGGGAGGCAATCCCCCACCTAGTCCTCTATAAACTGAATCTGAAATAGCAGCCACAAATAAACCGAACCCCAAACACATATATCCAAATAATTCAAGAAAAACCTTCAAAAACCTTTTCAATCCACACATGACAAATCTAGTAAATTTCTAAAACTACCAAACAAACAACCAAATATATTTAATCGTAGAAACATTAAGATCAATAGAACGGAATTCCTTCGAAATGAATCTGTTTCAGCCAATTCAAAATTAAATTCAAGTAAACATAGCTGAAACAACTATAAAAAACTTGCAAAAATTTCATACCCGAAGGCAATAAAACGCAAATTCTAGTTCGAAGAATTCTCATCTTTTGCTTTGTTCCCATCACCACCACTACTCGCAACTGCATCAGTCACCAGAGCCATCGGTCGATGCTCAATAACCTCGTCAATGAGCCCAAACTCCTTTGCCTCCTCTGGCGCCATAAACATGTCCCTATCCATGCACTGCTCGATTTTCTCAATCTTCTGCCCAGTGTGCTTGGTATATAACAAATTCAGCCTCTCCCTCACCTTAAGGATCTCCTTAGCTTGGATTGCTATATCGCTGGCCTGCCCACTGGCGCCACCTGAGGGTTGGTGGATCATAACCCTAGCATTCGGCAACGCCCGCCTCTCGCCCTTGGCACCGGCCGTCAAGAGTAGAGAACCCATCGACGCCGCTTGGCCGATACACAAAGTACTAATCGGTGATCGAATGTACTGCATTGTATCGTAGATCGCAAGGCCAGCAGTGACAACGCCACCAGGAGAGTTTATGTACACGTTGATGGGTTTCGATGGGTTCTCGGATTCCAGAAAGAGAAGCTGAGCTACGACAACTGAGGCCGTGTCGTCGGAGATTGGACCATTGATGCAGACGATTCGTTCTTTAAGGAGGCGAGAGAATATGTCGTAGGCTCGCTCGCCTCTTGAGGTGTGCTCGATCACCATGGGGATCAGACCATACGACCTCGTCTTGGTCGCCATGGATGGGATGAAGGAAAGCTTGGTAATCGCAGAAAATGCTGTTTTTCTGGTCGCAATTCGGTTCCACATGGCTGTGAATCTATGGTTTCCTCCCCCCAAATGAAAATCTCTGAGAACTAGGGTTTAAGAAAATCAAATGATTGAAGGGTTTCTTGCCTCGAGAGTAAAACTTGCCTGGCCACTGACGGTCAGGGAAGCCGTGACCGCCCACGATATGAGTTACGTGACACATATTTTGACGACTCTGATCGTATGGATGTTTGGCCAATCCCTACGTGGACCTACAAACTAAAAATCAACCTGATTAGTGATTTTAAAGGTTTCGATCTTGTGCCTCACATAATGCTCAAATTCACGCGGTTAAAATCAACCCATGCAAATTGACTCCAATCCAACGATAAGAAATCACCGATCAAGTTGATTTTTGGGTTGTATGTCCACCTAGGGATTGGCCAAATATCAGTACGGTCAGTGTCCGCTAAAGATGTGCCACGTGACTCATACTGTGAGCGACGGTCACTGCCCGCCGGTCGGGCAAGTTTTTATTAGCGTCGATAATAAATCTATCGAAGAGCTGTGTTGCGTAACTTGCGTTCAGCTTCATGAACACGTTTGCTTCAGTGTGTATTAGCGTCGATAATACACTGTTGGATTGTACTCGAGATACACATTAAACGATCGCAAAATTATTTTCGGATCGGACAGTATGGAGAAAGGTTTCAAAAAGAGGCCCTTATAACGGACTGTGACGTTACCATTTAAAACCGTTAAAACGATTGTAACGAACATGGGCAAAAATGGAAAAAACGGTAAAAACAGAATTTAACAGAAATAAAGGGAAAAACGAAAAAAATAAATAGCCTTAAAATTCAAATTTATAAAAAATGGCGGCCGTTTTTTCACATTTTTTTTGCCGTTATTTTCTAAGCATCAAAACTGTTCTTAACATAAACTGGTTTGGAACGTTACCATTTTAGCGGCTGTTGAAACGGCGTTATTTTAAACCATGGAGATCGGAGAACTTTCTCTCTAGCATGACCATTTTTATGGCTTGTGGTCTTTTAGGGTGCATTGCGCCTTCCGCATGTGTCTGGGCGATAACACTTGCTTGGGTTGCTCCATGGTGTGTACCTTCGGACGGGCAAAATCGTAGCCCAAGTTTGATGCATGGGACCACTTAACATGAGGGCATATGTATGATCTATCAATGGGGCCCACATGCTCTATCGACCTTATTATTATATGGGACCCTCATGATACATCAACTCTCGTTCTTATTTGAGGTCATTGACATGGGTTTCTGTTACTAATCTACACCTTCTTAGCACCTCTAGTACAGTGTACAGATTCAAGGTCCTGACATGGACTCATAGATACAGAGCTTAAATTATGAAACCTCTTCAAAATTTGAAGTCTCCCCTTCCCACAAATGCCACGTGGAGCTCACTTTAAGGTCCATTGACCCTATGGATGTTTGGTCCACCTCTCGGTGGACCTACATACCAAATAGATTATTAATGGACGAAGGCCCTTTGACGTTACAGTCCATCTATTTTTATTATTTTCAAAATTGCCCTTATTTTGTTTCTTTCATTTTTTTAAGTTTTACTTTTAAGGGCGCTTTGGTCATCATATCACTTTTATATTTCAATTCAAAATGCATAAAATGTGTTCATGTGAACTCCCTCAATGAGATAACGTTTGGTGACGGACCACAGTGTGAGCCATGTGGTACTATGGTTCGAAGTCTCGACCAATCCCAAGTCAACTCGGGCGATCCGGATCGGGATTGGCAGCTATCGAGACAATGATCTGATGTATGGATCGGATTGGGTAATCTCACTGATTTGACTTGGCGAGTCGAACCAGGCGAAAATCGAGTATAAATCTTGGGTCTTCTTCACCATTTCTTCGATGTTTTCTCCCAGATTTCATCCCAAACTCTCCACCAAAGAACCCCTTCTCTTTGCTACACTTCTCGAAGACCTCTTCCAACAATCCTAACCCTGTAATGGATGATGATAATTAATGAGGGATTCATAGATGGGTTTGTCGTCGTGGATGAGAACATAGATCTTCTTCTAAAAGGGGTTAGATTGGAGGAGGAGCTCGCTTTTGATTCCAAATTTATCCTCAAGGAACTCGTAGTGTTGATGGATATGTAAGATCTTGAAAATTGGGAGATGGGCTTCTTTTATTTTAGTTGGGTTTTACCGTTTACCTCACGAACTCTTTCAACGTAGGGCTTGTCTGTTCAGATCTTAGAATAGGTTACAGATAAATCTAAAGCATAATATTGAAAGAAAGAGATCCTCTTTTTTCTATGGGAAATCCTATTTGCACCCCCACAAATTCCATAAGCACCCCATTTGGGTCCTTTTTGACAAAAAATGCTCTTTATACAAAAAAGGAAAGAAAATAAAACACCAGCACCCCTCTTCATCCCTCCCTCTCTCTCTCTCTCACCCTGAAAAAAATGAAGAAGAAGATGAAGAGAAGGAGGATGCAGTCGCCGTCGCTGCCACTTCCACCACCACAAGCACCTCTCTCTCTCTCTCTCTCTATGAGGTGGAGAAGGAGGGACGAAGAGAGGGGTGCTGTTTTTTTTTTTTTTTTAAGGGTAGTTTCGTCCAAAAAGCACCCAAATGGGGTGCTTATGGAATTTGTGGAGTGCAAATAGAATTTTCCTTTTTCTATTGTTTCTTCATCTGATCTAATTTCCATTAATCATGTATATCTTTTCTTCGATTTCCTGTTCTAATATCAAGATGTGTTGTTATCAATATTGTAGCAACTGGGATGGTAATTTCAATTATGTTCTTTTATGTCTTAACTTTATAGATAAATAAGGCATGAGGCTGAGGCACCCTTGGATTTTTTTTACTCATCTCGGGATCGGGTTGGAGCGATCCAACCCGACCGATCTGATCTGAACCAGATCAATGGTGGCTGATCCAACCAGTGATCCCGAGATTTCAAACCATGCGTGACACACTATTAGAGGCTGCTGATCACATGGATGTTTGGTCCATCCATAGGTTGACTTTCACAACAAAATCAGCCTGATTAGTGATTTTTAACCATTGGATCATAATGCTCAAAATACATGGTTAAAAATAAACCATGAAAAGACTCTAATCCACCGAATAGAAATTACTAATCGGGGTAGATTTTAGTATACATGTCTACTTAAGGATGGGCCAAACATCCATACGATCAGTGGTCTCCGAGAGTGGCACCAATTGTTTGGTGTCAAAATTCAACAATTGATTAAAAATTCACGTACTTACCCCATTATTAAGTAATGGTCACATGGTCCAACGTGCATGGACGTGCATGGTGGTTTTGTTTTGTTATTGGTCAAAAATGTACCATGAGTTACATGCTAAATAGTGATGCTCAAATTCCACGGTTAAAAATCAACCCATGAAAATGACTCCAAATTGAATGCTTAGAAATCACTAATCAAGATAAATTTTGGTATGTAGGTCCACCTAGGGATGGGCCAAACATCAATATGGTAAGTGATCTCTAAGAGTGTGCCTCGTGTAAGGTGCACGTGCATCGCACATGGAGTCCTCCTAGTTAGCATCTAAAAACCAATGCTCAAATCTGACTAAAAATTACATTGTTAAAATGCTAACTTCGACGGCTAGAAATCATTGATTAAACTGATTTTTGATGTGTAGATCCATCAAAGCGAACCAAACATCCAAAAGGTTGGTGGGCCCTAAAGCGTTCTCCACCTAGTATTTTGGGAGGGGACATAAAACTCGGATTCTTCTCACTTATAGGACCATTTGGATTAGGGGTGTCAATTTTACCCGATTTAACCGAATCGAACCGGAACCGGAACCGAAAACACCGGTTCCGGTACCACATTTTTGGGAACCGATTAAAAAGAACCATAACCGGAACCGAACCGGAAACTAATGGTTCTGGTTCCGGTACTCTAATATGGAACAGAAACCGATAAGAACCGGAACCGAACCGATAAGAACCAGAACCAATATATAAATATAGTGTAAAAATTCTCATATTACCAAGATTGGACCCGTTATACCCGAAACCGGAACCGGAACCGACAAAACTACATAATCGGTTCCGGTTCTGGTACCATCACTTTGAGAACCGGAACCGATAAGTACCCGAACCGATAAGAACCGGAACCGTTTGTTCCGGTTCTCGTCACCTTAGGAACCGAACCGGAACCGACCCGTTGACACCCCCAATTTGGATGGCATGTGGTTTTTTAGGGTGGAGAAAAACTTCACTGATCTTCCCAGATGACCGCCCACAATATGTGCCACATGGCATACTTTTAGAGAACACTGACCGCATTGATGCTTGGCAAATCCCTAGATGGCCCTACAAGGCAAATATAAGCTTGATTAGTGATTTCAAACCTACGGATCCTTGTACCCAAATAATGGTCAATAATGCTCAAATTCCATGGTTAAAATCAACCGATGAAAATGACTCCTATCCAACGCTTAGAAATCACTACTCAGGCTAATTTTTTGTTTGTAAGTCCACCTAGGGTTGGGCCAAACATCCATACAGCCAGGGATCTCTAAGAATGTGCCACATGGCTCATAATGTGGTTGTCATCATCGGACAGCCGTCATCAAAGTTCTACTCAACCTACGCATGACACCATGGACTAATTGAAAACTAGAAGAGAATTATCTCTTTGTACATTCGTCCAAGTATTGATTAAAGGAACGGGCTCCCAGGACAGGCCTTTTTTGACAGGCTCCCGGGACTTATCTTCTTGGCGTGGATTCTGAAAAGGGTCGTGATGTAACAAGGTATACCTGAGATCTTTTTAAATGTGGAAGCGGCATTTTTTGTAGTCAGTCACCGCTGCCATCTGGACCCACTGACCGCATGGATGTTTAGCCCACACCTTTAATAGGCATTCATTCCAAAAATCAGCTTGTTTGATGATTTTTTAGCAGTTGGTTTTAGTACTAAAACAAATGGTGCATTCAACGGCTATAAAAATGCCTTAGAAAGTACTAAAAAGTGCTAAAATATAATGGTTATAGATTACCAATCAGGGTGATTTTTGGTGTATATCCACCAAGGGGTGGGATAAACATCCATGCGGTCAATGGGCCCAGATGACAGCTGTGAGTAACAAAAACTGTGCTTCCGCATTTCAAACAGTTTCAGGCATACATTGTTACATCTTTTTCCTTTCGAAAATGTGTGGTTTTGCTTTGGCAAAAAGTGATGCCAACTCAGTACTATCACCACCGTTGGATCCTTGGAATACACATCCAAGAAGGCTTGTCCCGGGAGCCTATCCAAAAAGGCCTGTCGTAGGAGCCCAACCCATGACTAAAACCTTACTTTTCTCTTGACATTGAAGCAAAAAAGAGCTCCCTAGAGTTTTGTGCTTCAGAGGTGCCTAATGGCACGAAAAAAAAAACCTAGCTGAGGAGGGTAATGTGAGACTCATGGTTCCATAATTTTGCACACAAGTGTTCATGATTCAAGACTTTGATGAGTCATATATGTGAGTATGTTTGATGCGAACTTCTCGAGCTTAGTTAATACCACATTTGGCTTGTAACATCAAGTCGCTCATGCACCATATACGCGCAAAGTCATGTAACATGGATCATGGGCCAGTTTATGGATCAAGCATTACAAAGTCAATCGATTTACACATGCAAAGTCAGGTATAGATAAATTCTACTTTGATCCAACTCACGTCCTTAAATTACAAGTTTTATTGGAAGAAACTTGTAATTTTATGTTTTATTTTAAACTAGTGGGTGGCTCGTGCCCACAGCACTATCTAACAAAGCATTGGCCAAAATTGGGTGTGAGTGGCTGAGATTCACCATCCATTTGGAGGATAAGATCTCAGTCACTCTTTGTTGAAACCGGATCAGATAAGATAAGACAACTTTTCTGTTTTGTTATATAGATAATTGAACTTTAATTCGGCACCTAAAACATGACAAGTTGCAGTTACAAAAATTACAAATCCAATTCTCGATTTACTTCCTAGCTAGTTCCCAAATAAGCCCCAAGTGACCTATTTGTGTTTGATGTACATTCTCTATTGTTTTTATAATATTTTCTTCTTAGAAGCTTCGTAGATGAATTTTTTAGAATCTTCTCCGTGGTTTTTTTTTTTTGTGTGTATGGATTGGTAATTTTAAAAGTAAAATATGCATTTACAGTAGTGCATTGAATTGTGTGTGGATTGGTAATTTTAAAGAATTTATTTCACTCTTTAGGTGAAAAATCTTATTTGCACCATCTTTCTTATTTTTTGATATTTTTCCATTGTATTTTGTTCATGTTGAATCACTGTATATTTCATCTGAAGTTTGTCATAGTCAATTTTCATTTGTTTTGAGTGAATTTTATACAGTTTTATAGAATTTTATACAGTTTTTGAGTGAATTTTATAAAGCTTAGTATCAAAATCTTATGCGAAAGGTTGGAAAGTCCGCTTGCTGCTTACCGGGCTGCTTTTCCTTTATAGTCAATAGTCAATAAGTCAAGCCTTCTGACTTGATTGATCCTCTGAAAGTTGAGGAAGCGAGATAACTCGACTATAAGCCCATAAAATTAGTATCTTTCAATATTTGTACTAGGGATGGGAGATGGGAGGGAGGAAGGGAGGAGTGTGAAACAAAGGGGAGGAAGGGGTGTGTGAAATGTGGGATCGGAGATGGGAAGGAGAAGTGTGAGATGTGAGGAATGAAGGAACGAGTGTGAAACGTGGGGGGTGACTTATAAAAGATCCAAGCCCTCCAACTTAGTCTTCACTCTATCATTTTTTTATTTGAAATGATAGAGACGTGGGAGTCAAGGGGAGGCAGGTGCGGAGGTCAAGGAGAAGGAGACCCCGGAGCTCAAAGAGTAGGATGCGCTAGAGCCAAAGCAAGTGGAGGAGCCTCCGAAGCTCGAGGAGGTATTGTCAGAGCTCGAGGAGGCATTGCCCGAGCTCCGGATTGGCAAAACATCCACACGGTCAGAGTCCTATAAGAGTATGCCTCATGGCTCATATTGACAGCCCACTGTCATCAAAGTTTTACTCTATTTTTTTTTATATTTCTTTATTTTCACAGAAATAGGAAAAAAAAAAACCCACCATTTTCATCAATGAGAAAATATCCTGTGTTGCTAGTTCTACAGAGACTAAAACTAACCAATGAAGACCACCTCTTAAATTTTTGATGGATTGTGGATTTACCATAATCAAACAACCCTAATTCTCCTACACATGCGTCATGCCTATAGTTTTTAGGTCTTTATCATCAGGTAGTTAAGATTTTGTAATCAGTTTGGTTTTTGAACTTTAATCATTTAACGAGGTAGCTCATAAATAATTGGATCAAATCAAAGACTGTTATGGTGATGATGATGATAAGCGGTGATGTGTACAGTCAGGATTCAAGGAACGAACAATCTCCATGGTAGCCCTTCAAATAGCTAGTATGCAGCACCTCTTCAATTACGTGGAGCATACAGATACAAACATGAGGATCGGATCTATGTGGCCTCACCTTTGCAACCAGCGCGCAATATTATAATTAAAAAAAATAAAACAGCCTATGACATTTATTTTCTATCTTTAAAATATTATAAGAAATCCAATAAAATCTTAATAATCTCTATCTTTTTGTCTTCTTTTTTGGTTTCACAGAAATCCATTTCTGCTCTAAGACAGGATGGCTGCATGAGCCACGTGGCAAACTTTTAGAGACCACACGCTCATCACTAGGTGGACCTACAAACCAAAAATCAGCTTGCAGATTAGTGATTTCAAACCTTTGGATCTTTGTACCCCAAATAATGCTCAAATTCCATGGTTTAAAAGCAACTCATGAAAACGACTCCAATCAAATGCTTAGAAATCACTAATCAGGCTGATTTCTTGTACGTAGGTCCACTAAGAGCTGGCCTCTAAGAGTTTGCCATCTGGTTCATATTGTGGTCCATCATCAACTTTACAAACCGATGTCCCTCAGCAAAGTTCTATGCTCCTTGCCATATGGATGTTTGCTCCATCCACCTACAGACTAAAATTCAACCCGTTGGTGATTTCTAGCCATTGAATTTGAATCTTTTTTCATGGGTTAACGTTGTTTTTACCTGCATTATTTGGGTTTATCAGATCCAACGGCTAAAAATCACCAATTAAGCTGATTTCTGTTCTGTAGGTCCATCTAGGAATGGGCCAAACATCCATATGGTCCGTGGTCTCGAACAGTGTATCGAGTGTCGTTGAGAGAAACTGGACTCGTTGCATAGACCATTTTAAACTTTTAACTCGGTGGACCTGCAGACAAAAAATCAGCCTGATTAGTGATTTCTAAGCATTGGATTGAAGTTATATATTTTCATGGGTTGAATTTAACGGTAGGAATTTGAGCATTATATGGGTGCAAAGATCCAAAGGTTGTAAATCACTAATCAGGCTGATTTTTGGTTTGCAGGTCCACCGAGAGACTGGCCAAACATTCATAGATCAGCGCCCTCTAATAATGTGTCACGTGGTCCGTTGATCATATTTACTCGATCTAAAAAGACGTGCAACGGCAACATCAGATGTGGTCACCAATATTTCTTCCTCTATATATTTCAAGCCTTTTGTCCGGAAAAACTTTCGATGCAGAGGACTCTCTTGACCCTATAGCTCAATTTTTTGGGGCCACTAACGCATGTGGATGTTTAGCCACCCCTTGGTGGATATACATAACAAAAATCAGATTGATTGGTAATTTCTATCCGTTGGATTAAGTGTCCAAATAAATGAAAAAAAAATGCTTGAATCCCACGGTTGGAATGAATCCTAAAAACATGCTAACATCTATGGCTAGAGAAAACCAATCAAACTGATTTTTGGTATGTATATCCATAAAGGAGTGTGATAAGCATCCGTGCAGTTAGTGGGCTCAAAAAATTGAGCTATGTAGGGCCACGGGAGCCCTCTGCATCGACTGCATCCAAAGTCCTCTACATCTAACTTTTTTCCCTTTTGTCTTGAGTGAATTTGTGGTGGTGTGTGGTGATTGGTTAGTTCGGCAGTTCCACATCAGCTATGATAATATTATGGACTCAAACCATCTCGGGACCCATCCACGTGGAGATGGAGATAATACATGTGCAACATTTGACGTTTAACTACCACATTTAATTGCTTTTATAGGTCAATTATCCTTGTGACCACAATCACTTTGGCAAGGACTATCCCCATCGAAGTTTTACTCGTGTGGGATAATCGATTCTTTTTTCTAAAAATATTCAAAAACAAAAAAAAAAACCGATTAATTCACTTTTAATTTCAAAATGTCCCAATATCTCAAAATGTCATTTTTCTTATTTCTTTTCTTTAATTTATTCACTTAAGAGGGGCTCTTCAGTCTTTTGGTGTCAAAGCACACATCACCCCTATATGCACATGTCACCCCTGCAACTCATTCATTGTTCTTCTCGTATTAAAAAAAAAAAAAAATCATTTATCTTAATACGACCCTCAAATTTTTTAAATTTATAAATATTGATTCTTTTTTTATTTTTTACTTTATATGATTGCTTTGGCCATTCAACATTTCAACTTTGCAAAAATAATTATTAAACTCAGAAGTGGCACCTAAACTCTATCCCTACAAAATATTTGATGGTGGTGTCTATCATTAATGTTGATGATGGATCCACAATGTGAACCATGTGGCACATATAGGCTATTGACCGTATGAATGTTTTGCCCATCCCTAAATGGATTTACATAATAAAAATAAGCCTGATTAATGATTTCTAACCTTTGAATTAATCTCACCCAAATAATGCTAGAAATCCATGGTTAAAAATAAGTCATGAAAATGACTATAATTCATCGGATATCTATATATTTATACTATAGCAGAGAAGTTGGCAGCGTCCCTCTCTCTCCTCCACATCAAGTTGGCGTGGCACTCTCCTCATGCAGAGTGTCATGTCATCGACACCGAATTTTCTATCATCTATTCTTCCTTCCTGTATTAATACAATTAATGACTATATCAAAATTAAATTGCTTACATTAAGTATATATTATTTCAAAACCGTTATATACTATCTAAAACGTCTATCTCCTATCTTAAAACATCTATTTGGTTTCTTAAAATATATTTCATTCTCAAAATGTCTATTTGTTTTATTAAAACTCTCATTAAAATGTCTCTAAGCTTTCCTAAAACGTCTATCTTTACTTTTTTACCTAAAACTTTCTAAAATGTCTTTGCTTTCCGTATAAAATCTCTCTCTCTATTGTCCAATGATTGAAACGTCTCCTAACAAAAGACGCAGGAACAAAAAATTTCTCTACATTGACGTGGGCTAATCAACTTATTAACCATATATTTTTTTTGCCTCATTGAATATTTTTCTCTTTTTTAGATTATTTTTTTTATTATTTTTTCTTTTTTCTGTTTAATTAGACAAAAATTATACATTGATGGAAAAAACATCAGTGATCTTTACACAACTCGCTACAAAAATTGCAGGCACGTCTCCTCCACTCCTCCTTTAAATTTTTATTTTCTTTTTATTTTTTTATCTATATTTTTATTCAGATTAATCGGAGCCTATTTAGATCAATTTTTTTTCATCCACCTAAAATAAATACATATCTAATTCTATATGTATATAACAGGTTGAAAATAGCCTGATGAATCGACGCAAATCTGTTATTTTTAACAGCAATTGCCGAGTTCTTTAGCACCCACTTGAATTGATAGAGCTTGGTAGGCAACAAATGAAGATAGAATAATGTGATCGGCTGATCCTTTGTAGCATGATCACTTATCATAATTTTAGAAATAGAAGATCCGGAACTTTGAGAAGTTGTGCATCAAGCAAAAAAAAAAGAAATTAAGATAATTTTCACTCTCGACTATGATGAACACTCTTAAGAACGAATTGACGTATGAATGTGGATAAAAAAATATATATATACTTTTTTTAAGATCAATTTGATGTATATGACCGTATTAGTTAAGAATTATAATGTAAAATAATTATAAAATAATAAGGATGTCTTGCTTATTGTATATTATTGTAGTTTTTTTTATCTTAAAGATCTTATTTATGAAGTCGCTAATAACACATTTTAGCCTTACGAAAATATATTACCGTTTTAAAGGATGTGGTAACATACTTATTCTAGATATTTTTTGGAGATTTCTTACTAAATATATTTAGAGCATAGTGTTAAATTTGTAGGTATTTTTTATATGCAAGGGGTCCAATTATATTTTTATTTTAATTTTTATATAGTTATAATGAAAGTTTTTATTTTTTATTTTTTTTATGAATTTCTTTGTTTATAAAGAAATTCCTTTTAATTTCATACAAAGCACAGGCCAATAACACTAGCAAATTACTAATTAGGATGAATTTTGCTGTGTCGGTCCAATTAGGGATGTGCAAAATATCTATACGGTTAGTAGTTTCTAAGAGCGTGCTGTGTGGCTCATAATATAGTCCATCATCAATAGTGTCAAAACTTAACATTTGCAAAAAATAATAATAATAATTAAATATTTTATGTACATGCCCCAAAAGAGTAATGATCACATGATCTAAGCTACCCCAACATTTGAAGTGACAAATATGCAGTTAAAATCTTTTTAATGACCGTCATTTTCTGAAAAAGTATGTGGAAAAAAATAGATTTTATTTTGATATTTTTCATTAAATTTCCGTTATTTTTCGTTTTAAATTCAAATTTTGAATTTTGAATTTCAATGCCATTTTTTTAGTTTTTCCCGTTAAATACCATTTTTTTGCTTTTGCCCATGTCCGTTACAATTCATTTTAACGGCCGGTTTAAACAGTAACACCCCAGAAGTAAAATTTAAAAAACAAATAAAATCATAATTTTATTGCCAAAAACAAATAATAAAATCATAATTTGGTATTTTCTTGTAGCAAGGAACCGTCAACTAAATCGACAAGCATACATAGCCAAATCTTTGTCGGAAAGAATGGAATAAATCATTTGGCACGTGCTTATCTATCAACCTCACGTGACAACACCAACTCTAAAACAAAATTCTCCCATTTTTGTACTTAAATTTACATTACATATAGACACTAAAACATAAATAAGCACAACAAATTACATTCATGAACATGGTGCATTCAATCCATTCGATTAAACTTACTCCCCATGCGGCAGCAATGCGACCCATGACGCTACAAAATTACGGTGCAGCTTCGACGGTTTCTCCCTAATAAACCTTCTAATATCACCTTCTTCTTATACTCCTCCGATTCCAAGTCGGGATTGCCGGAATTTGATCTATTTTGAGCAATGCCGTTGTCAGATGATTTTACAACATTTTTTAGGTACGGAATGAAATAAAACCACACCGACGTGCAAAAAATGGCACAAATCCGACCCCACAAGAGTATTATAGCAAGTATCACTATTAGAATTGACATCCCCAATATCGGATGGAATTTTCCGGCATGTGTGTCATTTTCTCGGCCAGCTTTCGTACCCATAAATCGAGAATGTCTAACTGAGTGAGCTGATTTTGGATGGCCCCGTGGGGGGAACGACGATGAGTGTGAAATCATGCTTGTTTGACGCGACATTTTCTTGGGTGTACCGGGTTGGCTGCCGGTGTTTGTAAGCTCAATTTTCCGGTTAACAAAAAGCTGCTTACGATGGGCGTCGTCTTTCATGAAGCCCAAGGGATGCAATTCGTTACGAGATTCAACAATGGCAGGTTGGGCAGAGCCATATTTTGCCTGAACATGTAAGGGTATGAAAGGATTTAGAAAAATAAATTCTAAATTAATAAGGCGGTAGAAGAGCGTATAGATAACAACCTATATAACAAGTGATAGTGGTTGTCTCTTTACTTATACCCTCTTTTATAGGCTTCAATAAAGAAGGGCTAAGATCTTATTCCAACTGGACGGTGGATCTCAGCCACTCACACCCGACGTTGACAAATACTCTGTCAAGGAGTTCCATGGGCACGGGCCACCAACTAGTAAATACACATATAAAGGACATTATAATAACAACCGTTTAATAAGGGTAGTGGGTGAAGATGGCCAGATCCCGACTCCTTGGGTGGCTATACCCTAGTACATCAGGTACGCGGGGAAGGGGTGACTTACGTGTCTTATGGGATTAGTCGGGTGCTCTACGAGGCCCGGAGACCCGTGGTATCAAAAATAATAATAACAGCCATTAAAAGTTCAGTTTTCTAGCATTTTTTTGGCAAATATTATATCAGGATTTTGTTCAAGGGTGGACAAGGTGGCAAATGGAGGGTGACCGTATAATATTAATAACTGTTGATGATATTTTTAATTGACAGAATTACCCCTATATAAAAAGGGGTAATTAAAGTCCATCAACTTTTTAAATTATTTTCAAGCACTTGAGAGCCATTTTTTTGAGCAAATTTTGATGACCGACGTTAATGATGGACCACAGTATGAGAGCCACATGGCACACTCTTAGAAAACATCCATACGGTCGGTAGTCTCTAAGAGTGTTGCACATGGCTAAATATTGTGGTCCACTTAGGGATGGTCCAAACATTCACATTGAGGGTGGTCAACTAGAGTAATGCACGTGGCTCATACTGTGATGTACGTACCTATAGAGATGGGCCAAACATTCAAAGCTGATGGGTGGCTAAATGACCCACCCGGGGCTCCGCCACTACTTGGAGCGTTACCATTACAACGGGCGTTATATAATATCCAGCATTTTTTTAAAAACCCCGGCTCCGCCATTGATCGGAGCGTTACCATTACAACGAGGGCGTTATAACATCCGATCTCTTGGTTCAATAAAATAAAATCAGAATTTGAGAAGATTTTGGGAGCCTAACTGATAATTCTGGGTTGGTTGAGCGAAAATGCGGGTGTGAATATCCCGCCCTATATGAAAGATGTCGGTTTTATAATTAAAATGGTAATTATAGTTTTTTTTTTTTTAAATTTTAAGTGTTACTTAACACTATAATTGACGACATCTTTAAAAAGATTATAAGATTCTTTAAAAAATACCAATATACCTTTATATTCAAAACTTTCTCTGTAAAATATTACAAAAATGCCATTTCTAAATATATACCTAATATGTTCTTGTCTCTGAAAATCACTAAAAATTCAGTATTTTAAGCTTTCAGCACTTAAATTAAGTTTAATGCTGAAAATTTAAATTAACGAGTTTGCTACTTAATATTTTTCCAAACAGAATTATTTAGGAAGAGACATTTTAGTAGTACCCCATGGAAATTGAGAGTATTAGTAAGACAACCCTGTACTTTGTGAAATTAGTAAGACCCCCTTACTGTTAAAATCATCTTCGTACTGCTGCTAACTAAAGCTGAGAGTCTGAGGGTCGATTTCACATACCTTTGGAACCTTCTCAGTAACGCCTTGATCTGACACCACCGCTACAACGCCCGGAATCCGACCTGGTTTACAAGCTATATTCGCCGGAATCTGACGCTTTCTGGTCACCTTCTCGGACTCTACGGCTTTGATTTTTTTATCGACGTTTGCTGACGAATTATCTACCGGAACAGTTTTGGTGCCGGGTTTCTTTATGCGAAACCTGGACCAGGGAAACCATCGGGACTTTTTCACGCGACCGGAACCGATAACAACTTTTGGCAATTTTTTCTTGTCGGGATCGGATGAAAACCCGAAACACGACGAGAAACAAGATCTTTTGGATTTGGGTCTAGGGTTTGAGTTCTTGATCTCCGCCATGGAAGAAGAAAGAGATAGAGAGACGCGACACGAACATGGAGGGTTGTTTGAAGTCCCGATTCCTCGTCGCTATATTTCATTTTCGTTGAAAACGCGGAAAGGTTTAAAAATGGTTTTAGAAGATCGTAATTTGATTAGAAAATTAATTAGAGGATATTAATCGTCGGCGATGACTTAGTCTGCGTGGCGTGGTCGTCATTCCTCCACGTTGGCGCTCATTAAAGCCATCGAGGTCGTTGAATTTTTGATATTGGCCCTCGTCTAAGGAGGGAATACAAACGTGTGTATGTGTAAGAAAAAATTTCCTCCGGGAAATTTTCTACGTGGCGTAGTCTTTTCGGGCCCACTAACATATGAATGATTGGCTACCCTTGATGGACCTACGAACGAGCAATTAGCATGATTGGTGATCCCTAGCCATTAGATTCGAGTCTTTTCATGGGATCATTTCTAGTTGTTGGATTCCAGTATTCTTTGGATTACTCAGATCGGACGGTTAGAGATCACCAATCACTGGCTGGTTATTTCTCTGTACGTTCATCAAAGGGTGAGCCAATCATTCATGTGTAAGTGGGCCCAAAAAGACTGTCAGCAGTGGAAAAAATTTAGATGCAGCTTGGAGGAAGTCGACAAAGAGTGTCATCCACTAACTGCATGGATGTTTAGCCCAAGGTTTAAAGGGGACCGTTATAACGGTATAACGGACTGGGGGCGTTACCGTTCTCAGGGGCAAAAATGGGAAAATAACGGAAAGAATGGAAAATAACGGAAAAAAACGGAAATAACGGAAAAACGGAAAAAATAACAGAAAAAAACGAAAATAACAGCCGTTTTTTTTTCACAAAATTTTCCACAAAATAACAGTCATTATTTTCGTTATAACGGCCATTATTTTCTGGGCGTTTTAACGGTCCATAACGTAACGGGGTAGGTCCGAATCCGTTATAACGGCCGTTTTTTAAACCTTGGTTTAGCCCACCTCTTAGTGGATATACACACCAAAAGCCAGCTTGATTATAATTTCTTCACTCACCGCCCTAGATGGTCACCCACAATATGAGCCACGTGGCACACTTTTAGATGATGCTGTCGGTATGGATGTTTGGCCAATCACTAGATGGTCCTACGTACAAACTAAAAATCAAAATCAACCTGAGTAGTGATTTCATCCTCTAGAATTGTGCCACGTGGCTCATATTGTTGGAGGTTAGCGAAGTTTGACTCATCCACCAAGGGGTGGGGTAAACATCCATGCAGTTGGTGGGCCCAATAAAATACATTACTTATAACGTCGTGCATCTTAAGTTTTTCCTCGCATGACCCCACCGCCCCCACATGATTTTGCGACGGTAGTCGGAGCAGAGAGAAGAAAAAAACTTCGATGTCCATCGGAGAATGCCACGTGGAACTTAATTTAAGTCACACTAGTTAAAATCTAGCCGAATTGAATACCTTGAAATGCTAAAATCCAACGGCTAGAAATCACTCCATTGAGAAATACTTGAATCTAACGACCATGAATGACCAACCATGATGAATTTTGGTGTGTAGGTCCACCAAGGGATGTGCCAAACATTCATAAGATCGCTGGGCAAGAAAGAATTGACACGTGGCATTCGTTGGGTGAACATCAAGCTTTGATTTGATGTTTGGAAAAAAGACATGAATGCTTTCTCCCCTTAACCCTTCTCATAAAGATTAAAACATTTATGATGAGCGGTGTTACAACTGTCCCTAGGTGGCCGTCGTCCCTAGGACAGCTGATTGTTTCATCCAACGGTTTAGATCCTAGGATAAACGTCTTCCTCAGGACGATAGTATTGTTTCCTTATTTATTTCTCGCTTCTGGATTTTCGCAGTCAAACCAAGGTTTAAAGGAGGCCGTTTTAACGGTTAAACGGACTGGGGGCGGTTACCGTTAAAACGGATTGAAACGGTCAAGGGCAAAAATGGAAAAAGTGGCGTTGAAATTCAAATTTTAAAATTTGAAAATTAAAAAAAAATGGATTTTAACGGAAATTAAACGGTTTTAACGGCCGTTTTTTTCACAAAAATTTTCAAAATTAAACGGCTGTTTAAATGATTTTAACGCCGTTAAAACCAAAAAACGACTGTTTTTTTCAAAACCGATAAAACAGGTTTAAACGGAAACGGGCTTGGGGCGTTACCGTTTAAATGGCCATTTTTAAAACCATGAGTCAAACCACGCGTTGTTCGTTCGACACGCTTTGCACACCTATATTGTTTTTTTTCTACATTTCTTTTGTTTCACAGAAATTGGGAAAAAAAAAAACCTTCGTTTTCGTCAGTAAGAAAATATCCCGTGTTGCCAATTCTTCGGACACATCTGCCCATACTTGACCATAAGTTTTTAGATCTTGATCAGGTGGTTAAAAGAGGTAGATCATAAATAATTGGATCAAATCAAAGACTGTGATGGTGACGACGATGATAAGCAATGACGTCGCGTACAGATACGAACACGAGGATCGGATCTATGTCGCCTCAACTACGCAACTAGCACGATTATAATTACAAATAAAAATAAATAAAAAAACTAGGCAAATAGCACATTTATTTTGTATCTTTAAAATATTATAAGAAATAAAATAAAATTTTAAATGAGTCAGCAGATCATAGACTTTTAATGTCGTGCAGCCATCAATTTGTTTTTTTTCTATCTTTTTGCATGTCTTTTCTTTTTTGGTTTCACATAAATCCATTTCTGCTCAAAGACAAGATGGCTGCATGAGCCACGTGGCAAACTTTTTGAGACTACTGAACCGGATGGATGTTTGGCTCAAATAATGCTCAAATTCCATGGTTTAAAAGCAACCAATGAAAACAACTTTAATCGAATGCTTAGAAATCACTAATCAGGCTGATTTCCTCCATATAAGTCCACCTAGAGATGGCCAAACAGGCCATACGATCAGTGGTCTCTTAAGAGTTTGCCACACAGTTCATATTGTGGTCTCCATCATCAACTTTGCAAACAGACGTCCGTCAGCAAAGTTCGATCTGCTCCTCGTCATATGGAAATTGTTTGGTCCATCAACCTACGGACCAAATTAAATTCAACCCATTTGTTATTTATTTCTCACCATTAAATTTGAATCTTTTTCTTAGCCATATATACTATTTAGTTTCATAAGATCCAACAGCTACAAATCAACGATAAAACTGATTTCTGATTTGTAGGTCCACCTAGGGATGGGCCAAACATCTATACGATCCGTGGTCTTGAACAGTGTATCACGTGTTGTTACATCTTTTTCCAAGATAAAAAACACACTTTTGTCAGATAATGGTTAAAGAAAAGGCAACCACCGTCACCGTTCTAGACGTAGACATTTTTCCTATCTACGTCTAGAATTGTGTGAAAATATTTTTCGAGTCTGTGAGAAAATGTTTTTTGAGAAAATTCATGGATGTGAGAAAACATTTGCATTCAATGTCGTTGCCAAGATCTTCCAATATCTACAACTAAAATCACGTAAAATATTTTACTAGTCGGTGAGATAATATTTTTAAGAAAATTCATGAACATGAGAAAACATTTCCTAGTGCCAACATGCAAATTGCATTTGCAGGCTGAAATGATTTTCTCGTCTGACCATCCAACGAGTGCATATTTGATGATTGGTGATTTCTAGCCATTTGATCTTTGTACCCCAAATAATGCTTGGAATCCACGGTTTAAATCAACGCACGAAAAATATTCAATTCCAATAGTTAAAAATCACCAATCAGAATGAGTTTTGGTTTGTAGCTGGATGTTCTAGAAATCCAACGGTCAGTGGTCTTAATGATTGTACACGTGTCTCATATAGATATGAGCAAAATTGGTCTCATCTTCTGAGTTCCGATCTTCCCGAGTAAAACTTTGCTCTATGGTCAGCGAAGCCGTTGACCACCTACAATATAAGCCACATGGCACACTCTTAGCGGATGCTGACCATATGGATGTTTGTCCAATCCCTAGGCCGACCTACAAACTAAAAATCAGCCTGATTAGTGATTTCAAACCTTTCGAGCCTTGTACCCAAATAATGGTCAATAATGCTCAAATTCCCACGGTTAAAATCAACCCATGAAATTACACCAATCCCAATCCAACGCTTAAAAATCACTAATCAGGTTGATTTTTTGGATTGTAGGTCCGCTTAGGGATTGGAACAGCTGTACTAAATTATTTTAATTAATTATTTTTCATGCCATTGATTATAATTTTAATGCAGTCCCTTCTAAATACTTTATTACTTAATTATAGTATGTCATTTTATCCATATTTTCAAAAGTCTGAGGAAATAGTTTTTGAGAACATTCATGGACGTGAGAAAACATTTGCAGGGAAATACACTGCCAAGAGCCAACATGCAAATTGCATTTGGATCTTTTTACCTCATAACATTGCTCGGAACCCACTGTTTAAATCAACCCATGATAATACACAATTCCAATGGCTAGAAATCACCAATCAGGGTGTGTTTTGGTATGTAGGTCCCAACCAAGGATGAATCTAAAAATCTAGCCGGTACGTAGTCTCTAAGATTGATGTCTCATTTAGACGCAGGAAGCAAAATTGGAGTCAAATCTTCCAACCTCTTTGTCATAACGGATTGCCAAGCCAATGAGTTCTCGGCACGTACCCAATTAAGTGCTTTTGCTTTGAGGTGTACGTGCGAGAAGTCATTGGCTTGTGATCGTGTGATTTGCAATCCGTTATGACAAAGGTTTTACTCATTTTTGAAGGGTCCTGGCATCAGATGCAGTGATTTTAGTTGCGTGTGGACCCACTAACCGCATGGATGGTTAGGATCACCATTTGGTAGACATCTATACTAAAAATCAACTTGTTTGATGATTTTTAGCCATTGGATTTAGTACCCAAAATATTTGTCGAATCCAACGGCTAGAATCACACCTTAAAAATTACTAAAATCTAATGGCTACGCATTACTTATCGGGGTGATTTTTAGTGTGTATATCCACCAAGGGATAGGCTAAACATCCATGCGGTCAGTGGGCCCATAGGGAATCTGTGAGTGACAATAATCACTATACCTCTACTTTGTTACATCCTTTTTTCCTTTTTAGATTTTTTTAATCACTGGTGTGTATGTGTGGATGTTATCAAAGCTCGCTCCCTTGGCTCCGCCACTAACTCAAATAGAAGGTACATTTTCTACCAGCCATTTCAACTGTTTGGGTGTTTAAACATTTGCTAGTTGCGTTGAATTGGCCAGCAACACATCTCGGACATGTTTAGCAAGCAACTCCCAAATACGGCTGTCAACGGATATTTATTCAAATTGATCCAAAACGACAAAAATATGATATCCAAAAATCTATTTGAAATCTAACTGGTATTTTGAATCAATTCGAATTGAAATTTGACTAATTTATCAGTAATCCAATATATATACATCGATCATCTATATAACAAAACAGGAAAGTTATCTCCCCGCTCATATCCTGTCTTATAAGCTTCAACAAAGAAGGGCCAAGATTTTATACCCTAAATGGACAGTGGATCTCTGCCACTCACACCTGATTTTGGCAAACGCTTTGTTAAGGAGTGCAGTGGGCACGAGCAACCCACCAGTTTATATAATAAGGGAGCTCAGTAGACTTCCCCTCTTATAGGCTTTAATAAAGAAAAGCTGAGATCTTATCCCCCAAACTGGTAGATCCCAGCCACTCATACCCGGTTTTGACAAATGCTTTGTCAGGGAGTGTTGTCAGCACGACCCACCTACTAGTAAGTAACATGTCGGATCAGTAATTATTGAAGTGAATATATCGATGGGTCAGGCTCCGTTGACAGATATAAAATTACGGGGACACAATATAAGCCAGGTGGCATACTGTTATAGGACTCTGACCGTACGGATGTTTGTCCTATCCCATGGTGGACCTACAAATCACTAATCAGCCCAATTTTTTGTTTATAGGTCCACCATGGGATAGGACAATCATCCATACAGTAAGAGTCCTGTAACAGTGTGCCACATGGCTTATATTGTGTCCTTGTCATTTTAGATCTGTCAATGGAGCCCGACCCTATATCAATACATGAATTTGTATCCGAAAAGAAGTCAACTATAAAAAAGTTATTAGAATTCGAATCTAATATCTGAAAATTTTGGATAAAATTCAATTATTCAAATTTTCACCTATCCACTGATAACCCTATTCTGAAGGAGTATGGATGACAAGAAAAAAAATTCAAGTGTAGTTTACGAGGCAATTTTTCTTGTCTTTTGTCGGGCTGCATATGCGCAACTCTCTCACTAGATTGCTTGCTAGCATTCCTCAATAATTTTTTTCCTCTTCAAAAAGCCTGATAGTGATTTATAGGCGTTGGATCTTTGTACCTCCAATACTGCTCAAATTCCCACAGTTGAGATCAACCCATGAAAATAAGTCCAATCCAACGCCTATAAATCACTATCAGACTGATTTTTGGTTTGTAGGTCTACTTAGGGATTGGAAAAACATCCATACGGTCAGAGTCCTCTAAGAATATGCCACATGGCCCATATTGTATCCTGTAACCGGAGCCTGTCATTTTAGGGCGGTAACTGGAGCCCGATAAAAGGGTCGTGATGTAACAAGGTATACCTGAGATCTTTTCATTTGCGGAAGCAGCAATTTTGGTTGTCACCACTACCATCTGGGCCCATTGACCGCATGGATGTTTAGCCCACCCCTTAATAGACATTCATACAAAGAATCAACTTCTTTAATGATTTTTACCCGTTCGTTTTAGTACTCAAAAAAGTGGTTGCATTCAACGGCTATAAGAGCACCTTAAAAAGTGCTAAAAAGTGTTAAAATCTAATGGTCATAGATTACCAATCAAGGTGATTTTTGGTATGTATATCCACCAAGGGGTGGGATAAACATCCATGCGGTTAGTGGGCCCAGATGGCTGCGGTGACTACCAAAAATGTCGCTTCCGCAAATGAAACAGTTTCAGGCATACCTTGTGACATATTTTTCCTTAAGGGTCTGTTTGGTACGTGAGAAAAAGAGTTCCGATGGCGAATATTTAGCCAGGCGAATATTATCTTGGCTAAATATTTGCTCATATCAATATTTAACAATGTTTGGTGCGTGTATGAGCTAGCTCACATCAGCTTACTTCATTTTCTTTTAATTTGAGTGGGTCCCACATATCAAAGTAAGTCAAAAATAGGTTGGGCGAGTGCGGGAACCACATATTATGTCAAAGGATAAAAAAAATTATTTTTATCTTTTTTATATATTAAAAAACTAATTTTTATTGAAAACTAGTGGGTGCCCCGTGCCATCGGCACTCCTCCACAAAGAATTTGCCAAAATCAGGTGAGTGGCAGAGATCCACCGTCCTTTTTGGGAGGATTAGATCTCGGCCCTTATTTGTTGATGCTTATACGATGAAGTATAAGTCGGGAGACAACCAATGTGTTTTGTTATATAGAATAGTAAATGGCCTATGCCACGGCACTCTCCGACAAAAGCGTTTGCAAAAATTGGGTGCCTTCGGCACTCAAACAGTATAACGGATTGGGGTGTTACCGTTTTTTCCATTACAACAGCTGTTATAATGTATTGTAACGCACAGAAGGAGAAATGCGAAAATAACATAAAGAACAAAAAATAACATTGTTGAAATTTAAATTTTGAATAAATTGAGGGGTAATTCTATTTGCACCCCAAAAATTCCATAAGCACCCAATTTGGGTGCTTTTGGCCGAAAGTGCCCTTGACTAAAAAAAAAAAGAAACCCTGAGCACCCCACCCCACCTCTCTCCCTCCCTCTCCACCTCTCCCTCCACCTCTCTCCCTCCCTCTCCCTCTCCACCTCTCACCATCCTCTCTCCCTCTCCACCTCGGTCTCTCTCTCACCTTGAAACAAACCCAAAACAAAGAAAAAAAAAAAAAAAAAAAAGGAAGAAGAAGGAGGAGGATGACGTCGTCGCCGTTGCCGCCGCCACCACCAGCACCACAGGTACGTCTCTCTCTCTTTCCCCCTCTTTTTTTTTCTCTCTCTCTCTCTCTCTTTCCCCCTCTTTTTCTCTCTCTCTCTCTCTCTCTCTCTCTCTCTCTCTCTCTCTCTCTCCACGGCATTAACTGCCGTGGGGACTGTGTAGCCCACGGCCAGCCTAGCCGTGGCTTCTATGGTAGCCACGGTTGGGCTGGCCGTGGGCTACGGCAAGAGAGAGAGAGAGACGTACCTGTGGTGGTGGCGACGACGATGACCTCCTCCTCCTCTTCCTTCTTCTTCCTTTCTTCTTCTTCTTCTTCTTCTTCAACAACCAGGTGGGGTGGTGTGGGTGCTTGGGTTTTTTTTTTTGTCTAAGGGTATTTTCGGCCCAAAAGCACCCAAATGGGGTGCTTATGGAATTTGTGGGGTTCGAATAGAACTACCCTAAATTGAGGTCAAATGAGGCAGATTGAGTGGCTGAAATCTAACCGTCCACATTAGATCGATGGATTTGATCTCAACCACTCTTTATCTAACCGTCCACATTAGATGGATGGATAAGATAAGATAATACAACTGAGTTGTCTAAATATATGTGTGGGTGGCCCGTGTCAACGGCACTTTCAGACAAGGTGTTTGTCAAAATCAGGTGGGAGTTAATCTCAACCATCGATATGAAGCATAGTGGATCTCTGGACACCCATTATTGAAGCCATATAAGATAAGAGGGGGTATAAGAAAACCAATCATTTGTTATATTGATAGTGGGTGGCCCTTGCCCTTAGCACTCCCGTCAAAGCATTTGCCAAAATCAGGTGTGAGTGGCTGAGATCCACCGTCCATTTGGGGGATAAGATCTCGGCCCTTCTTTGTTGAAACAGATAAGAAGGGGTATAAGTGGGGAGACAACTTCCCTGTTTCGTTATATAGATAGTGATTTTCCGACGAGAAAATAAAATTTTCTCACCAAGCATAATTGGCATGAAAATATTTACACAGGGGGGAGGTGATCAAATGTTTTCCCTGCCACAGAGGGCAAATATATGGGTCCGGCTAAAGATTCGCCTAGGGCAAGTGGCTGTCAAATGCACCCGGGCGAATATTAGCGCAAATATTTTACTTTCCCGCCGCGGTGCGTTACGAAACAGGCCCTGAAAGGAAACTGACTGAGTTTGAAAAGATACCTTTTTGCCCCCCTTTTTTTTGAAATGAAAAATAAAAAAGATACTTTTTTCCTAGCCCACGGGGTTTGACTGTTTGAGGGGGGAAAAACAAAAACAGGGAAAAAAACGGCTCAAAGGAAAAAGATGTAACCAGGTAGACCTGATATTTGTTACTCACCTATGCCATCTGGTCCCACTGACCGTATGGATGTTTAGCCCACTTTTTTGGTAGACTTTTATTCAAAAATTAAGCTTGTTCGATAAATTTTAACCGTTAGTATTAGTACTAATGAATGCAACGGCAAGAATCACTCCTTAAAAAGTACTAAAATCTAATGGCTACAAATAACCAATCAGGGTGATTTTTGATGTGTATATCCAACAAACGATGGGCTAAACATCCATGCAGTCTCTGAGCTCATATGGCAGTGATGATTGACAAAAATCCCGCTACCTGATGCCAAAAAGCGACAGGCCTATCCCGTTACAACTTTTTCCTATATTTTTTTCCCCTTCAAAAAGCCTCGCGTGAGCATCTGAGGGAGAATTCTTTTGAAGCGGCGATCATGCGCTACATATACATTTGGTTAAAAAACATTAAAAAATTTAAACCTGGTCATATGTGGCGTGCAATCATTGGGCACATGATCGCCGCTTCAAAAAATTCTCTTACTGTGGGGGTAAAATGGGAAATAAATGGTAAAATAGTGTTACGCAGTGAGCCTGGGGTTGGGTTTGTGGAGTAAACCTTTGATCACACCTGTGTGTGAGCAAAGCCGATCACACAACACAATATGAGCCACGTGGAACACTCTTAGATTACGATAACCGTATGGATGTTTGGCCAGTCCCTCGTTGGACCTGTAGCCCAAAATCAGCCGGATTAGTTATGTTAGACCTTTGGATCTAGTACCTCAAATAATGGTCAATAATGCTCTAAATTCTACGGTTAAAATTAACCCATGTAAATGACTCCAATCCAACGCTTAGAAATCACTAATCAATCTAATTTTTGGTTTACAATTCAACCGAGGGACTAGCCAAACATCCATACGGTCATCATCCTATAAGAGTGTGCCTCGTGGCTCATATTTTGACGTGTGATCGGCTTTGCTCACATACAGGTGTGAGCGAAGGTTTTCTCGGTTTTGTGCTGGCTTCCGGTCTAAATGTCAAATTGGCGAGCGGCTTCAGATTTCATGGAGGCTTTTTTTTTGGCGGGCTTCCAATCTGAATCTCAACGTTGAAGGCTGTTTTGGCGGGTTTCCAATTTCACGGAGGCTGTTTTTGGCGGGTTTCCAATCTGAAAATCAACATGGAGGTTGTTTTTGCCCGCCTTCCATCAATTCTCCCAATTTCCTCGTCCCAGCGAGCGAGGCTTCTTATATTAAGTGCATCTCGGCATCACAGACTGCACTTCACTACTTCGGCTCAGCGGTCATCAATGGGGATTGAGAGAGAGATGGGTGGGGATGGGATTAGGGGTGAGAGTGTAATAAGGAAAGCAGAGAAATTGGTGGTATTGGCCATGAAAGGAAACGATGGATCTCACGACGCTTCACACGCTTTTAGGGTTAGAGATCTCGCTCTCTCTTTAGCCCGTGAGGAGGGCTTCTCTTCCTCTAAAGAATCCATGGAAGTAGTGAGTTTAAATTTTAAAACCCTCTCTCTGTTTTCTCTGTATAGCATCTTAGCCTTGCCTATGTGATTTCTTGATTTTAGTTAGAACAGCACTTGATTACCCTAAAAGTCTAATTTGATTATAACTTGCAATAAATTAACACAAAATTTTCTCCTTTCATTTCATTTTCTTTTTGGTCTTCAGCTTTTTACAGCTCTGATATTATTTTCTTTTTCAGGTAGAGCTTGCTGCACTTCTCCATGATATAGGTCTCTCTCTCTCTCTCTCTCTCTCTCTCTCTCTCTCTCTCCTTCCTTATCAAGGTTTAAAATTTTGGTTTTGCAACCGAAATTGACTTTGGAAAATTTAGAAATTGAGATTATTGACAAAAAGCTAGAAATAATACATGGTTTAAAAAAAATCGAAATTTCAAAAATTCATCGAAATTTTGGAATTTCTGAAATTTCTTTTTTTTTTTATGGGTTTTGGTTTCGCGCCCAAAACCGAAATTTCGAACATTTCGTAGAAATTTAAAACCTTGCTCCTCATTCTTGGTTTATCATTTGCTCCTCTTTGAATGCGACATAAGATGAAATCCAAATGCATATCTTTTGAATAAGAGAGGAAAACTGGTGGTACTCTGTGGTAAGTTTCCTTTTAACAAGATGCAATATCCATGAATCCATGTCCATGGAGATATGCCTGTGTACCTGTCATTTCAATTAGCATATCTCAGAAATACATTGTTTCCCATTTTCAATTTTTGACATTGATCACATTACTCATTGGTTACTTCTCTTTTTTTTGCAGGAGATTACAAGTATGTGAGGTGGGTATATTTATTTCTTGTTCTGCTACTCATAGTATGCTCTTTCTTGTTTGATTTTGCTGTACTGTTGTTTCTCTTTACTTTTTATTAAACTGCATATAAGTGAGGGTGAAATTTCATTTGTATGGTTAGCTTTGAACACTAGGAAGTTCTTGAATGTGATGCACTTTGTCTCCAAGCAAGATATATGCATATTATCTAAAGTCTAAGTTTTATAAATCAGAAAGGACCATCTATAAGCACAATCTCAGTAAACATGAATCACTTATTACAGGTGATTAGGACCTACCATCCATTGGGTTTCGCCTGGGAGATTTTCTAATGTAAAATATCAACACAATTGGATGGTTGCAATTTTGCAAGTCATTTTCTTCCTCCTGCCCCCTCCCCACCACTACCACCACGGCACCACCACCACATGCCATTAGCTGTTTTCTGTACCTTTCAATAGAAAAATTAATTGGATGACTAAACCATCATCTTAAATTTTGACCTTAGGCGGACTCATTGCATATGAGTATGTGCTCTGACAGCTTATAGAGGGTCATTCACTTCTATAAATCTATAATGCTCAAGTCTACAATTACCCTCTTTTTATGTACGTGTGTATGGATGTTAATATGGTAAATCTAGAGACAGATCTATAAGCGCAATATCGGGATGCATTTGCGCACTAGCGTGGTTTCAGGACCTACTGTAAATAGGTCCCACCAATGAGACCTCCCTAATCAAAAGTCAAGACTACTGAATGAGATCAACCACCCAATTCATGCGGTAGTGCCAAAAAGAATCTTTTGACAGTACTGAAAAAAAAATTGTGAAATGGAGAGTTGTGAGCATCCAGTTGTGCTGATTGTTGACCTAGGAGATCTTCAAGTGGGACCTATTAAGTTGTGGTCCCTGACCCCATCCACCTGTGCCACAGTCCAGATATAGTGATTATACATGGTTGTGTCTGGTTTTCAACTCTAAGTCATAGAGCATTTCACATTTACATAGATGTAATAGCACAAAGCCATAAACAGAAGTGTGCAAGTAAGCTTCAATGAGCTTCAGCCAGTCATGAAAGATTGGGGATGTTCTCTGAAATGATGTTTTATCCTAAATCTTAAGTTAGCAGTACTTACACTCCCTTGAATGTTTATAATTCGATTTTTGTTCAACGATTTGGCCTTATTCTTTAATTCGCTTGAATTTTCTTTTTTCTTTTTCCTTATCATTGTGCTGTGGCATTGGGTGTGCAGAGATCCATCTGATGAGACAATTGTCGAGAGATTTCTTGAGGAGTGCGTAGAAGAGAGCAAAAGGAGGAGGATTCTGAGTATCATAAAGAGTATGGGTAAGCTTCTTCCAAAGGATATTTTGAGTTTGAAACTTTATGTCCTTCCTAATATCAGTTTTCCATTCTTTTTTTATTTCAGTTTCAAGTAGAACATGTGGTAGGATATCAACATGTGGGATTTACAATTTAAAAGATCCCTTATTCTTATGGGTGAATCTATAGTCTGAGTATTTAAGGTAGTACCAGAAAGGGAGTAGAAAACTAAGGTAGTGATCAGAAAGTGAAAAAAGTGAAGGATCCAGCTCAAAAGTAGACCAAAAGATCTCTCCAGTCTCTATGGAGATAAAACCTTTGCAGAAAATTCCAGCAACAATATCAGTCCCCAAAAATTGTTCATAAATTCTGTTAAACAACCTTAATCCTTAACTAATCGTGGCCATCCATCACTTGTAATCTCATCCCTTGGTTTAAAACTCAACTTTGAAATACAAGACTTGAGTTAATGAGGTAATGCCGGTTATAAAACTCGGTTGAGGACTCAATAAACTCAATTGAATATATGAGAATCTTAATCAAGTACTTGAAAATTTTAAACTAAAGGGTAATAACTAATAAGCTGTTTAAACTCAGAAGACTCGTGGGGTTTTGAATGATTACTTATCGGCTCTTGTTAATATATATTTATGTTACTCTGACAAACTATACTTACATTATTAGTATATCCTCTGAATAGTTCGCATTAGCTTTAACAGGTTGACATTTTGGGTTTGTCTTGTGTCCAACACCTTTATATCTGTGTTCAATACATGTAAACTTCCATGTCTAAATTATGTTGAATGTCTATTATGAACAACACACAGGTCAGCATGGTAGAACTGAGAAGCATATCATTGCAACCTGTTGCATACAAAGATGGCTTGGACCACCTAAAAGATTTCCTTGTTCAAATATTACTTGATGTGATGATCATTAGTGTATGATCTTTTGCATTGTTGGGCGGTTCTAAAAGAATATATGGCGAATGATCAATGGAATGGTTACTGTCATCTGATCGGCTCATCTTTTTGATGACCCCTTAGGGAGGACCTACTAAATGATGGGTTCTGACTGCCCAGCAAGGATCCCATTTGTGGGTGTAAGTCAGACTGATGAACTAATGCCATCCACCCTTGCTAATCTATGTTTTTCTCATGTTTATTAGAACTTAACCTTTCCTTACGGATTTTTGGATCATATTGAAGCATTTTAACTTGTCTAACTTTGATCATATTCATTTTTATCTCTAATTTATTTGCCTCTTCTGCCTACTAGTATTAGAAATAACTGTCAAGGTTTTATACTCAATAAACTTGATAATAACCTTGTCTACCAAATTGATAGAGTCTCAACCATGCTTTTCTCAAGAATCAACTGAAGATGAAATGAGGTGATAGCAAAATTAGCAATTGTTGATGTTACTTTCAGGTTTCAAAGAGGAACTCACAAGGAAAGCAAATGCTGAATCTTCTCCAGAGTTCGAGGTTGTGCAAGATGCTGATCGTCTTGATGCAATTGGCGCCATTGGTAACAATTTATAAGTTTTATAATCATACCAATGCATGATCTTAACTGTCCAATCTAGACCCATAGAGAGCCAAACTTGTATGGCTGAAAAACGTAATAATACACCCAGAAAAATCCAAGCTTTCGAAAGGTAAGATGTTCTAATCTGTATGACTTCTGGGCTATAACCTTTCCAAGAGTTTACCCACCAGTTGGTAGTTGGGATTGACACATATTGGTGGATCATTGTAAAAGTATGGTGAGGCCACCCATGGTGTGTGGCACCACCATAGGCTTTCTCTAAAACAGTGGCCTCTTTGTGCCTTATGGTTCCACCAGCTCAGTGGATTTCCAATTGTGTGTTTCCTGGTTATCCAGGTTAGACAAGTGGTTTTTTGTATTTATTTTAATGTTTTAGATGCCTTTTGTTGTTTTATAGATCCATTTTAGATAGGACATTCTTGACCACCATATAACTTTTTGTACCTTGTGTAATGTGGGTGATGTAGTTTTTCTTTAGTCATCCTTACTTGAGTATTTTATCATGGTCTGCTAATGGTAATGGAATGCATTTGCTGCTTTTTGAGCATGTTACTCAGAGAACTTCGATTTTCAGGAATCGCTCGATGCTTTACATTTGGTGGAAGTAGGAATAGTATACTGCATGATCCTAATATACATCCACGATTAGATATATCAAAGGAACAATATATGAAGAAAGATGAGCAGACTATAGTGAATCACTTCCATGAGAAGCTTCTCAAGCTGAAATATTTGATGAAAACAAAGGTAAAGCATTTAGAACGAATGTGCTCTTATTGTCTTCCTGCATACCTCTTTATCAATTCAGATATACATGTGCATATGTGCTTGTATTCATGTATATGAATTTATAATTATGTGTATATGTATTTTTGTGAACCATAATATTGTCTGCCTGTGTATGTATGTTTGTGTGGAAATCTAAGATACGTCCTTTGTCGATTAGTAGAAACATGCCGAACTCTTCAAACACTCTGTCAGCACTAATTTCAAACTAGTCATGCAAACTGCCCATTTTACCCTACTTTCACAGGAATCTGTTTGTCAATATTGCATGAGTGGACCAGGTTTGGAGGGGTGAAAAGAATTCCTTCCTCAATTTTTGTAAGATTAGAACAATGAGGAACCTAAGCCATATGACGCTATATTCACATCGGTATTCTTAAAATCCTACTGATGATTTGAATCCTACGATTCGAATACAATTTTAACCCAAACAAGGTGAATTCCTTAGATAAATTGCTAGTTTTTTCATTGGAAATTTTATAATTGAAGTAGGTAAAGATTCGAGTTTCATGATTTTCTCGAATTCTCTCATTCAACTCTAAATTCTCCCATCTCTTCTTCTCTTTACTTCCATCTTTTTGCATAAAAAATGTACAGCACAGAGGAGTATGTGAATCCTAGTTTTCTTTTGGTTGCCAAGGTTGACTCCTCAACACGTCTGACGCCATGTAACACTTCCCAATTGATTGTTCCCACCTAAGAGATCTCCTACATCTAAAATGGACCTGATCATTATTGTAATCATCCATTATAAAGACGTTTTTTTTCATACTCTGCCATATTTATTCTGAAGGTCCAAAACAATGCAAAAGATCAGATGGTCACTTATATAATGTTCATTTGCCTTTCTCCACCATTCAGCTTGCTAATTTGATTAAAATTCTGCTGAATCAATCTTCAACACTAATGGTGCCATTGCTATACAACAAAATGGCTTATAGAGTTCATACTGGATAAAATAAAATATACCAATTCATGTATGTTCCTTTGCCTTATTAAATAAAATAAAATTTACTATTATCTTGAAATTTCAGGCTGGGCAGAGAAGGGCTGAGAAAAGGCACAAAGTCATGGAGGTGTTCTTAAAAGAGTTCTATGAAGAGTGGGATGGAAGAGCTTGAACAAGGTAATTTTCCTCTCTTTGGCTAGAATTGGGGTAGTCTGTAAAATTATCCGATAATACTAACCTTCTAATTTCTGATTACTCGAATGTTTTTAAAATGCAGGTTCATTTTACAAGTTCTTTGTTTCCTTCAAGGTGAAGACATTTTTTATGAGTATTTGGGAGAAGGAAACTATGAATGTATGTTCCATCTACATATCTACATACCTAATGGTGTATCTGTGTAATGTAGACGCTTCGTTTTCTGAAATGTAGCCATGTCAGGCATCCGTTTCGAATAAATGTTTGACATTTTTACTCATACAGTGTATTGAGGGTTACCAGAACTTGCCATGTGCAGTGTGGGTGAGGAGAAATTTTTTGAAATGGCGATCATGCGCCAATGATTGTGTGCTACATATACCCATGGGTACTTTTTAAAAACCAAATTCTAAACTCAGGTATATGTGGCGTGTGATCATTGGTCCTCTTTAAAAAAAAAACTCATTATTATGTGGAATTGATTCTATGGAGATGTCAGCATTTCAAGTTTGTTGGGGGGAAGCATGACATTTGAGTCCAACACAGCCACAGCCTTATGTTTGGGATCGGGTGACCATCAAAAGTGAACCAACACGTTTGCGTTTGTTCTTGGCCGTGGATCCTGAGAATCCAATGATGGGTAATAGTTCTGAGCCGGGATTCACTTTTGCAAAAGCAAAACCATGGTTGGATTCTTGGGATCCACGGCTGAGAACAAACTTGAATTTGTTGGTTCACATTTGATCCTCTGATCCCGATCTTATATGCAGCGGTGTCTCTAACATAAAGCCATTAAGGCGTTCGCCTTAGGCCCTAGGTGAGAGAAGGCCCGAGCCACTAACCACATTGATGTTTAGCCCACCCGTGGATATACAAACCAAAAATTGACCTGATTGGTTATCTTTAGCCATAGATTTTAGTACTTTTTAGGATTGATTCTAGCCACTGGATTCAAGCATGTTTTTTGGGTAGTAAATCCAATGGCTAGAAATCATCGATCAAGCTGATTTTTAGTGTTTTTATCCATACTGATAGGTGTTAGGCCCAAAAAATAATCTATGTAGCTTAGAGAGTACTCAGGCTCCAACAACCACTGTGCGCATGATAGAGATCTGTCCACAGCACGAATTGCATACTTACATGTCTATTACCATGGAAGGCGCATGGTATTAGCTAAGGCGTATATTCGGCTCACTATATTGATGGGCACGTGAAGGGGTACCATCCATCACACGAGGAGCATGTTAAATTTGAGTCCATTTCGTTCTCTCCCTCGTGAATTTAACGCGTCAGGCGCATTTTAGCTTAATGGAATTTCATTCCCAGCTCTACCTTGAAGAACGAAGACCACCTCTGTTAGAAGGGCATGACGGGCAGGTAAAGTTACCGTTGTGACTGTTATAACTAGGGGTGTCAATTTGTACCGTTAAACCAGAACCGAAATTGAAAATCCCAATTCTGGTAGTAACAGTTCCAGTTATGAGTGGAACCAAATAATCAATTCCGGTTTCAGATCAACAATTTTGAGAACCGAAACCAATAAGAACAGACTATTGTTCTAGTTATGGGTACCTTAGGAACCGAACCGGAACCGACCCATTGACACGGCTAATTGTAACGGGTCAAAAAACAGTTCAACTTTTTTGAATTCATTTTTCAGCTAAATGTAAATAATGATTAATGGCCATTATTTTGAAAATAACGACTGTTATAACGGGCATTTTTAATGCATTTATAACCGGTTTTCTCAAGAGTAAATCTTACCTGACCACCTACCATTGGTGCAGTTCTCGGCACATGGATTTTGTACAGCCTGACAACGACGGAGTTCACGGCATGTATCCGAGTGTTTTTTTTTCCACACACCCAGGTGCTTAAAATTTCTTTTGTGTTTAAAATTTTAAAAATAAATCTTAAAAAACGCTCACCTAGGTACATGTATGGTCGGTCTGGTTGTCGGGCTGTAAAATATCCCCATGCCGAGAGCTGCACCGATGGTCAAGCAATATTTACTTGTTTTTAATATAAAAAAAAATGGTGCAATTTTGCAGTACCCCTGAAAATTGCCTGAATTAGTAAGAGTTTCTATACTTAATTAAATAAGGGTCACCCCTTGACTGCAAGTCAGCGTTGTTGACTAACACCCAAACTGTAACGAGGGTATAAGAAAATAAAAATGATTTATCGAATTAACATCAAAAATATTTATTATCGTGCCGTTATTATTAATATCACGAAATACAGCACCCCGAACCATACATAACTGCGACTCGTTCGATCCTATACTTCTTTTTTTCTTTTTCTTAATACCCATCCTAATAAGGCAATCCAATCAAAATATTAGAAAAAAAATTAAAAAAAAAGAAAATATACGTAATACCAATACCGCACACGACCTTCAAACATAAGATTTGACCTTCTTAAGCTCGGATTCATCTCGCCTACTAAGGGTCACCTTCAATCCATACTTCATGTACATGGTCAATGCAAGCTTAGGCGTAACCGGATGATTCTCGACCACGTTCACTCGATAACGGTAGATAATCGAGGCGGCGGCAAATTTCATCTGATAGTAAGCGAAATCCTTCCCTAAGCAGAGCCTCGGCCCACCGTTAAACGCCGTGAATTTGTACGCCGACTCGCTCATGAACCGTCCATCTCTCAACCATCTCTCCGGCTTAAACTCTCTGCAATCCTTTCCCCATATGCTCTCCATTCTTCCCATTGCATAAATGGCGTATATCACCTTCGTTCCTTTCTTTAATATGGTGCCATCAGGAAACACCTCATCTTCAATAACCTGAAAAAAAAAAAAAAAAAACACAATACGTTAGGGATGTAAATGGGCCATTCTTGGCCCGAGCCTAAGGCCCAGTGCAAGAAAATTCAAATTCAGGCTTGAAACCGCTAATGGGCCGGTCTGTTTTCACCATGGTTCAAAGTCTTGGCGAATCCCATTCTGCATCGGGCGATCCGGATCGGGATTGGAGCCCACTGATCCGATACAAACCTGGCTCTGTCTCTTCCCGAGATCACTGTTTCACAAAGGAGTCCCACTTTGTCTCTGGTGATATGGCCAATCCCGTTCTGGATCGGAATCAGCGATCCAGCCTCTGATCCCAAGATTTTTAACCATGGTTTACACCTCTAGCTTAACTAATTAGCTACGCAATTAGTTAACTGATTAGTGATTTCTAGACGTTGGATTGAACTTATTTTCATGGGTTGATCTCAACTGTGGGAATTTGCGTAACCCACGTGGCTCATATTGTGTCCTGTGTCATTTTAGGGCGGTAACTGGTGCCCGACCCTTTGGGAAAACGCAAGGACTCCCATCTGATAGGCATTATAAATGGTCTATAAATGCAATTTCCACACCTGCAAAATTTGGGATGATTATGACCATTCAAATGGTCGATAAATTTGGCAAATTAGTATCACCCCTTTGACCGTCAATCAGTATTGTTGACCAATATACCCAAATTTGGCTAACCTACCTATGTTGTCCGGACACTTCAAAATGGTATACGTATTAAGTAAAACTTGCATGACCCGCGGTCAGTGACCGTCGGTCAAAATACAGGCCACGTGGCACATTTGTAAATGGCACTGACCGTATGGATGTTTGACCAATCCCTAGGTGGATCTACAAACCAAAATTTAACCTGATTAGTGATTTCTAAGTGTTGGATTGGAGTCATTTTCATGAGTTGATTTTAATCGTGGGAATTTGAGTTTAATTTGGGGTACAAAATCAAAAGGTTTGAAATCACTAATCAAGCTGATTTTTTTAATTGTAGATCCCCCTAAGGATTGGCCAAACATCCATACAGTCAGAGTCCTCTAAAGATGTGCTACGTGGCTCATATTTTGGGCCGTCAGGGATTATATGACCGTGGCGTTCACACAAGCTTTACTCGAACTCTTAAAGATATAAAAGCTGCGTCTTTGCTAGCTGTACCTATGTAACATAGCTCCTATACATAGAGAGAGAGAGAGAGAGATGGAATAAATGTACACCCGATTATTACACTCAGTGTGGGGTCACTGGAAATCATGTTGGACAATCCAACAACATATTGAGTTGTCCTCGTCAGAATAAAACTTCGAGGTCAGGGCCATGTCATCGAAGGAGATGACAGGGCAGCAGATCACGGCACCTGGATTTTGTACGGTTGGATACACGTACACAGCTGAGTGTTTTCGCAAAGGAAAAAGATGTAACAAGGTATGCCTGAAACTGTTCATTTGCGGAGGCGGCATTTTTGGTAGTCACCGCTGCCATCTGGGCCGACTGACCGCTTAGATGTTTATCCCACCCCTTGGTGGATATACATACTAAAAATCACCTGGATTGGTAATCTATAACCATTAGATTTTAACACTTTTTAGTACCATTTAATGCGTTCTTATAGCCGTTGAATACAACCATTTTTTGAGTACTAAAACCAACGGTTAAAAATCATTAAACAAGCTTATTTTATGTATGAATATCTATTAAAGGGTGGGCTAAACATCCATGCGGTCAGTGGGCCCAGATGGTAGTGGTGACTACCAAAAATGCCGCTTCCGCAAATGAAAAGATCTCAGGTATACCTTGTTACATCACGACCCTTTGGCAAAAAGCACTAAGTACTTATCTGGGTACGTGTGTGGTGAGGCCGAGGCGACCAGTCCGTACAAAATCCAGGTGCCCAGATCTGCTGCCCTGTCATCTCCTTCAATGACTGGGCCCGGTCATCAAAGTTTTTAATACGAGGTGTTCTTTGATGCAGAAGTCCCTCAAATTGCAACGTAATAGACTCGTTTGGGCCCACTTGCTCCTTCAATGTCTGGCCCACACTATGATGGACCTACACACCAAAAATCAGAATGATTAGTGATTTCTAACCATAGGATTTGAGCACTTCTTCATCATGGCCTCTATGAACGGACCTATGAGTTGGTTCCAAGCCCATGATGAAAAAGTGCTCAAATCAAATAGCTAGTAATCACTATTCACACTGATTTTTGGTGTGTAGGTCCACCAAGATGAGGGCCAAACATTCAATGGGCCAGTTGGCCCGAATACGTGGCAAACAGAGTCTTATGCATCAAAATTTTGATACAGATTCGGTATCATAGATTTTTCCCATTAATGTAACTATACAAAACGTTGACCTAAAGTCACCCTATCATTGGATGGACTGATTTTTTGTGAGGACGATCTGCATGGTATGAGCCATGGTTTTAAAAAAGCCGTCTAAACGGTAACGCCCCAAGCCCATTTCCGTTTAAACATGTTTTATCGGTTTTGAATAAAACAGCCATTTTTTTTTTAACGGCCGTAAAAATCGTTTAAACAGAAGTTTAATTCTGAAAATTTTAGTAAAAAAAAACGGCCGTTAAATCCGTTTAATTTCTGTTAAATTCCATTTTTTTTTTTAAATTTTAAATTTCAGCGCCATTTTTTCCGTTAAAATCAGTTTAATTCTGTTAAATTTCATTTTTTTTTTTTCCATTTTTAAAGGAGGCCGTTTTAACGGTTAAACGGACTGGGGGTGTTACTGTTTAAACCGTTAAAACGGATTGAAACGGCCAGGGGCAAAAATGGAATTTAACGGAATTAAACAGATTTTAACGGAAAAAATGGCACTGAAATTCAAATTTTAAAAATTGAAAATAAAAAAACTGATTTTAACCGAATTAAACAGATTTAACGACCGTTTTTAAAACCATTGTATGAACAATAATATTGAGGGGGTTGATACGTTCGTCACCTTCGGATATTAATTAGTCAACACTGTTGACCGAGAATTAAGGGGAAAAAATTTAGATGCAGAGGGCTCTCCTGACCTTACATAGCTCAATTTTTTTGGGCCCACTAACTGCATGGATGTTTAGACCACCCTTGGTGGATATATTTACCAAATATTAGCTTGATTGATAATTTCTAGCCGTTGGATTAAGTACCCAAAATATAAACAAAAAAACATGCTTGAATTCAACGGCTAGAATCAATTCTAACAAAGTACTAAAATCTATGGCTAGAGAAAACCAATCAGACTGATTTTTGGTATGTATATCCACCAAGGGGGTGACTCTAATTTCAATAAGTAACTGTGGGTCATACTAATTTAACCAATTTTCTAGAGGGGTAGTCCTTAAAAAAAATATGTACCTCCTTGTGATCCAACGGCACTGAAGGATACAACCTTAGAGCCTCTGATAGAGCTGCTTGCAAATAATCCATCTTCTTCACCTCCTCTGGCCTAAATACCAAAGAACACGTACCCTCCCCGTTATCGGAGTTTCCTCTTTCAGCAACTATACGGCAAACCTCCTCAAGAATTCGCTCCTCAACTTCCGGGTTCTTATAAAGCAACCAGAAGAACCAAGTCAACGCAACAGACGAAGTATCTCTCCCTGCAAGAATGAAATTCACGCAAATATCTCTCAAAAACTTGTTCGAGAACGGCTTCCCTTCATCGTCTTTCAACCCCATGAACACCGTCAAAAGATCTGATCTTGAATTCTTGTCTCCAGAATCCATAGAAAGCTCCTTCTTCCTTGTTCGAATCACCTCGTCGGCGAACTCGTGAACTTCCCTTATCGATTTCTTAAGGTTCTTCTCCGTTCCCATGTCGAGACACCGCATAGCCTTCCAAACAAACGTCGGTGTAACGAAACGTAACATTGTCGCCTCCGTTGCATCTTCAAACGCTCGAGCAAACGGTATCTCTGGTAAACCTGGACTTAAGCAACCAGGGTCAACACCAAAGGCTATCATGCAGACGTTATCGAACGTTAGTCTTAGGAGTACGTCTTGTAGGTCAATGGCGACAGACTGTTTGATGGAATCCTCTAAGACAGGTAAGAGACGAGAATGCACGAGTTGGAACAATGACTCGGTTGTCATTTTACGAAACTCGGCCGAGTGGAACTCAATACTCGCGGTTTTCCGTTGGCGACGCCAAGTCTCGTCGTCAGCGTTAAATATGCCGTCGCCGAGTAAGTCACGCGCTGTACCACGGAAGAATTCGCCTTTAGGGAAGCTCGTAAATTTGGTCTTGAGTAAGTGTTCTAAGTTACGTGGGTCAGATGTGACGACACAATTGAGACTAGTAAGCCATGGACCCTTGAAGGTGAACGTTCCATTTTGACGATGGAGTACGTCGGAGAGCCACTCGTAAATTTCGGTACGTAAAGCACCGATCAAAGAAGGTAACATACCGACGAATGGCCAAACGGGTAGGCCATGGCGTGCTTGTTGCCTTAGAGAATGTATCGCGACGAAGAAGGCGAGAGCGATGAAAAGCTCTAGGGTTTGGATCTCCGACAAGAGTACGAGTCGTCGAGAAACGACATCGCCGGTGAGTTGGGAGGAGGAGAGGAGAGTTTGGTTGGCTGAGTTCATCATTGTGGGGGTGGTGGAGATGGATATTGTGAGGGGGATGAGTATATAGTACTAGTACTTAGCTATAGTGCATGGTGGTGTGTGGTGTGTGGTGTTTGTTGGTGTTCATGTGTTATAGATGTTGTGCAAGTTTCTTGGCGTGCATGGTTTCGTGTGGCGGTTTGATTTGGTGAGCTGAAATTAGGGTAATTTTATGTGATTATGAAGGTAGTTAGGGTTTTGAGTATTTTTGTTGGGTTGAGGGGACTTGAATTCCGGATTGAGATGTGTGAATGAGTGTCAAATTTCATTTTTTAAGTTATTGACGCTTCATTTTTTTTTTTTTTGGAGGATAGGAGTGGGTGTGACGGATGACCTAAAGTGCAACTATCTCTACACCCTAATTGACACGCTTTCTAGCCCACTTTGACATAAAATAATAGAGAGCCACTGTTGATAACAACCTTAGATGGTCATCCCTTTGGACAGATGGCCCTTGGGATTCACACCACAGAGATTTCTAAGGCCATTCATGTGATGACAGCAAAATCATTTTCATAAAATAAATAGGATGGGTTAACACATGGTTTTAAAAACGGCCGTTTAAACGGTAACGCCATAAGCCCATTTCCTTTAAAACCGTTTAAACATGTTTTGACGCTTTGAATTTAATGGCCATTTTTTTTGTTTTAACAGCCGTTACATTCTGAAAATTTTTGTGAAAAAAAAAGTCCGTTAAATCATGTTTTATTTTTATTTTTATTTTTTAATTTCAGTGCTACTTTTTCCGTTTTCTGTTAAATTCCAATTTTTTTCATTTTTCTTTTTTTGCACCTGGCTGTTTCAATCCGTTTAACGGTAACGCCCCCAATCCGTTAAAACGGCCCTTAAATTCTGAAAATTTTAGTGAACAAAAAAAGTCCATTAAATCACTTTTTTTTTTTTAAATTTCAAATTTTTGATTTTTAACTTCAGCCCACTTTTTCCGTTTTCTGTTAAAATCATTAAATTTTAATTTTTTATTTTTCCTTTTTTGCCCCTGGCCGTTTTAGCGGTAACACCCCCAGTCCGTTAAAACGGCCTCCATTAAACCTTGGCTTAACACTCTGAAACTCATACTTAATCATGGTTCAAAATTTCGTTTTGTCTTAGTTGAAACATCTTGTTTCGTTACACTAACGTCTCATTTTGATAGTGTAACGAGCTGATATACATTGGCGTGTCAAAAGCTTAATTATGATTTTTCAAAGTTGGTTTTAAAGCTTATTTTAATGATGTGTCTTTTTATAATGTTAAAAAATAAATTTACAACTTATTTAAAGATATAAAATTATTTTATTTTTTTCATTTTGTTTCGTTTCAATCGATATGTCTTGTTCCATTGGCTTACCAAAACCGCGAGACGAAATAATATTTTAAAGGGTAATTTAGTATTACCCCCCTGATATTCAAAAGTATTTTGTATAACCCCCTGAAGTTTGCAACAGCTGTAATACACCCCTTGACCCAGTCTGGACATTGTCAACTCGCAGTGCACCGTCATTGTTTCTGTAAAAAGACTATTTTACCTTTTCTCTCTCTCCATCTCCCTGTAACCCGTCATCGCCTAATAAAGTCTGTTTTGGCTCTGTTTTCTTCCTTTTAGTATTACCTTTCTCTCTCACTCTCCATATAACTACATGCTCTCACTGAGAATGGAATCGTAAACTGCGCACACCACCATTACATGAACTCACCGATTCTGGGTTTTGCTAATGGCAACCGTAGAGAAGTCCCAAGTTGAAATAGAAGAAGGGGATCTGCGTCGTTCCGTCACTACAAGCGATGTGAATTCACAGCTCTGGACTGATGGGTTGCAATGAGAAGGCTTTGCCTGCGACAACCATATAGGATCATCCCGTGACATGAAAATTTTGTGTTACCAACTTATGCTTTATTAAAGGATAAAGGGTGATTCTTTTCGAAAAAGGACCAATGTTGATGTTTTTCAAGATTTTTTGGAGAGAATTTTGGTGAAAAATATGCACAATGCAGATAGGGTTAATGGTTTATTTTATTTTATTTTTTTTCTGGGCGGGGTGCTTGAGTTGAGATTGCTTGTGTGACTGAGAGAGAGGATATCTTCTGTTGCTTATAAAATGTAAGATAGACAAAAGTGGGGAAAGTAATATACAGCAACCGGTTTTAATGAATTAAGAAAAAATCATAAAACTTAACAAAGAAAATCCGGTGGAACCCGGTCAGATCGTTCATCCCATCTGGTGTCTATAACAGTGGACAAATTTGGAAAAGATTCTATAAGCTAATTTGCTTACAAGAAGGTTTGCAATTAACCCGAACATGTTCACCCGGAATCGACCCAAGTAAGAATCCACCAGGAAAGCCCCTAGAATAGCCAAGAAATTCAAACAAGCCAACCACAATAACATAATGCTCGTTCCAAATGTGGGCTTTCAGTAAGTAAACCCACCGTTCGGTTCTTGTTCCCATTTCAATGACGGTATGAATAAGCCGACGAGGTGGGCCTCATTGAAGGAAAATGAACAAGTTCTTCTCCCTCCAAACACTCTTCGTCCATGAAAATCTGTCCGCATCTGCACTCCACACCACAATACAAAATGCTCGATCTCCATTGTAAAAAAATTAAAATAAATAAATAAAAATAAAAAAAATAAAAAACAGAATAAGAAATTCAAAAATAATTTAGTTGAAGAGAATCTAAGAGGGTATTATTATGACTAATTAGGAAAGGGATGGAGTCAATGGTGGTTCAACGACGAGTTTGGAGTAGCGAGCAGTCTTTTTACTGAAGGGTAAAATAGTATTTTATGAAAATAGTGTCGGTGCACTGTGAATTGACAACGTCCAGACTGGGTCAAAGCGGGTATTGCAACCGTTCCAAACTTCAGGGGGTGATACAAAATACTCTTGAATGTCAGGGGGGTAATACTAAATTACCCTATTTTAAACCAGCCGGGATCGTTCAAACTTTTTTATGAACAGCCGATTTTTTTATGTACGTGTTTGCGTTCGTTAAGGGATCGCCATCTCTACATGGCAAGTGGGGAAACATGACATGAACAGGGAATATTCTAAAACGTAGACCACACCTGTTTGTTAGAGTAAAATTTTGATGACAGAGCCCTGTCATCGAGGCCTATAACAGGATGCAATATGAGCCACGTGGTACATTCTTAGAGGACTCTGACCATATGGATGTTTGGCCAATCCCTGTATGGATCCACAAACCAAAAATCAGCTAGATTAGTGAATTCTAGGCGTTGGATTGGAATTATTTTCATGGGTTGATTTTAACCGTGGGAATTCGAGCATCAGTGACCATTATTTGAGGTACAAAGATCCAGAGGTTTGAAGTCGCTAATCAAGCTGAGTTTTCGGTATGTAGATTCACCTAGGGATTGGAAAAACATCCATATGATCAGAGTATTCTTAGAGTGTGCCACCTTGCTCATATTGTGCCCTGTCATCAGCCTCGATGGCAGGGCCCTATCGTCAAAACTTACTCGGATTGAGACTTCGCTGACATATACGTGCCGAGAACTCATTGGGTGTCACGGTTCAATGAGACCCCACTGTCGTAAAAGTTTTACTCGACATATGGTGGCCCTAGATTGGACACCCGCATTGAAATCAGTTCTACGTCCAACCTGGATGTCATAGGCGCTCATAGCTGTCATACTTTCATCACATGTACTCGTGTCATCACATATATATACACACGAGGAGATGGTTTTCGGGAATATTTCCTGTCAAATCATGTCGAACCCTCTCCTGTATATGTGTTGATACCTAAAGGCCAAGGTTTAAAGGGGACCGTTATAACGGTCTAACGGATTGGGGGCGTCACCGTTTTTTCTGTTGTAACGAAAAAAGGAAAAAAACGCTCAGGGGCAAAAACGGAAAAAATGAGAAAATAATGGAAAATAACAGAAATAACGGAAAAATGAAAAATTGAATTTCAAAATTTCAAAAATGAAAAATAACGGAAAAAAATAGAATATAACAAAAAATAACAGCCGTTTTTTTTCACAAAATTTTCTAAAAAATAATGGTCGTTATTTTCGTTATAACGGAAAATAACAACGGTTATTTTTCTGATGTTTTAACGGTCCATAACATAACGGGGTAAGTCCGAATCCTTTATAAAGGCCGTTATTTTCGTTGTAACGGTTTTTTAAACATTGCTAAAGGCTACGACGTTCCTTCCAGTAGGACTCTAGACCAAAAAGGCAAAAGATGTAACAAGGTATTGCTGAAACTTTTTGAAATGCGGAAGCACTAGTTTTTTTACTCACCGCTGTAATCTGGGCCCACTGACCTCATGGATGTTTATCCCAGCCCTTGATGGATTTGCACACCAAAAATGACTCGATTGGTAATTTCTAACCATTAGATTTTAGTACTTTTTAAGACGTGTTTATCCGCGTTGAATTTAACCATTGTTTTGAGTACTAAAACCAACGGCTACAAATCATCAAACAAGCTGATTTCTGGTACTAATATCTAATAATGGGTAGACTAAGCATCTATGCGGTCGGTGGGCCCAGACAGATGGCAGCCATGAGTAACGAAAATGCGCCTCCGCATTTGTAAAAGATCTCAGGTATACTTTTTACATCACGACCCAACCAAAAACCACTCTTCTTTTGATTTTCAACTATTTGAAATTTTTTAAAATGGGTCGGGCTCCAGTTACCGCCCTAAAATGACAGGCTCCGGTTACATGACACAATTTGAGCCACGTGGCACTCTTAGAGGACTCTGGCCACATGGATGTTTGGCCAATCCCTAGGTGGACCTACAACCAAAAATCAGCCTGATTAGTGATTTATAGGCTTTGGATCTTTGTACCACAAATACTGCTTGTGATCTCTGAGAGTGCCACGTGGCTCATAATGTGGTCCGTAATCAAAGATTTTTCTCAAGAGAACTTAATTTTTACTGTAGTACAGGACTACAGGGTTTTCTTTCCTTAGAGGAAGGCTGACATGGTCAATCCACTTGTTCATCTAATAAATGACCCATTGGTCCACATACGTAAACTCCCATGTGTTGTCCACTGTCCACTTGATTGCACCAGGGATCAAGTGGTCGGGGCGAGAAAATTTTATAACATTGGCTTCACGTGAGCATGTGCCACGTGTTACACATCTGATTGTACTGACTGTACGGATATTGAAAAATGCTATCCCACGGATAACCGAACAAAAATATTTGCGGTATGAGGCCATTGACCATTGGATTCTAGAGATCTACAGTCCACGAGACAACACTGCGTGGATCTATTAAATCCAACAGTATGAGGCCATTGACCATTGGATTCAAGAGATCCACAGTCCACGAGACAACACTGCGTGGATCTATTCAATCCAACGGTCAAATGGCCTCAACGCACATATTTTTTTTCCGGTTATCCGTGAGATAGCACTCCCAACATTTGGTGGACCTACAAACGAAAAATCAGTTCCATCGGTGATTTTTAGATGTTGAATTTGCGTCTTTTCATGGGCTGAGTATTAGCCGTAAGATTCTAGCAATTATTTAGGATACTCAAATCTGACAGTTAAAAATCACCAATCAGACTGCTTTTGTCTTTAGGTCCACCAAAGATGAGCAAAAATCCGTACGGTAAATGGTTTCCAAGTTATTGACCGTTACATTCAAGAGATCCACGGTCCATGCAGTTATTGCCTCGTGAACCGTGATCTCTTGAATTTATTGGTCAATGGCCTCAACCGTATACTTTTTTGTCGGTTGCCCAGAGTATCATTTTCATTTTCGAGAGTAAAACTTCTGACACAGTGGGATTGCAAATCACACAAACACAGCCAATGAGTTCTCGGCACGTACACCTATCACAATGGGATTGCAAATCACTATCAGAGGTCTTTGACCGTATGGATGTTTGACCAGTCCCTCGGTGGACCTACAACCAAAAATCAGCCTGATTAGTGATTTACAACCTTTGGATTTATGCACCCAAATAACGCTCAATAATGCTCAAATTCCTACCGTTAAAATCAACCCATGAAAATAACTTCAATAGAATCAGTTAGGAATCACTAATCAAGCTGATTTATTGTGTACCAGTCCACCGAGGGACTGCCCAAACATCCATACAGTCATTGTCCTCTAATAGTATACCACGTGGCTCTTATTGCGTGCTGTGACCGTGTTCCATCACAACATCTTGTGACACAAGTTTTACTCCATCTTTTTCCTTTACAATTTCGTGTGACAGAAGTTTCTCTTCGATCATTTTCCTGACAAATATTGATTCTCATTGAAGTCGTAGGCTGACAATGACATATGACAACTATTTAAGAAAGGGGCGTGATGTAACAAGGTATACCTGAGATCTTTTCATTTGCGGAGGCGACATTTTTGGTAATCACCACTGCCATCTGGGCCCACTGACCGCATGGATGTTTAGCCCACCCTTTAATAGACATTCATACAAAAAAAAGTCAGCTTGTTAAATGATTTTTAGCCGTTGGTTTTAGTACTCAAAAGATGGTTGTATTCAACGGCTATAAGAATGCCTAAAATGGTGCTAAAAAGTGTTAAAATCTAATGGTTATAGATTACCAATCAAGGTGATTTTTGGTAATTATATACACCAAGGGGTGAGATAAACATCCAAGCGGTCAGTGGGCCCAGATGGCAGCGGTGACTACCAAAAATGCCGCTTCCGCTAATGAACAGTTTCAGGCATACCTTGTTACATCTTTTTCCACTGTCATCTGGGTCCACTGACCGCATGGATGTTTATCCCACCCGTTGGTGGATATCCACACCAAAAATCACCCCGATTGGTAATTTATAACCATTAGATTATAGCTGTTGAATGCAACCATTTTTTGAGTACTAAAACCAACGGCTAAAAATCATTAAACAAGCTGATTTTTGGTACGAATGTCTATTAAGGGGTGGGCTAAACATCCATGCGGCCAGTAGGTCCAGATGGCAGCGGTGACTACCAAAATTGGCAGTTTCCGCAAATGAAAAGATCTCAGGTATACCTGGCAGAAGACACACAACAGCCGTGTGCTGTTGGCCAATCCCTAGGTGGACCTACAAACCAAAAATCAGCCTGATTAATGGTTTCTGGACGTTGATTGGAATTATTTTCATGGGGTGATTTTAACGGTGGGAATTTGAGCATTATTTGAGGTATAAAGATCCAAAGGTTGGAAATCACTAATAAAGCTGATTTTTGTTTTTTAGGTCCACCTAGGGATTTGAAAAACATCCACAGTCAAAGTCCTCTAAGAGTGTGCCACGTGGTTCATATTGGGCGCTGTCATCAAAGTTTGCTGACAGGCTATACAAAATATTGGAGTAAAACTTCTATCACAAGAAATTGTAAATCACACAATCACAAGCCAATGAGTTCTCGGCACGTACACAGGTGCTTTTGCAACTTACCATGTGCTTTTGCTTTGAGGTGTACGTGCCGAGAACTCATTGGCTGTGATTGTGTGATTTGCAATCCGATTGTGACAGAAGTTTTACTCAAAATATTGTATCTGAATGAAGTTTGTTATGGCTGTAACGAGGTTGGTATCTTGATTACAACAGCAACAACAACAACAACAAAAAACGAGGTTGGTATCTTTGTTCAACCACTTCAGATTTTTTTTTTTTTTAAATGCATACTGGAATAAGGATCGGGATCAGGGGACCCCATTTTGGCGTACCCACATAGAAGATGAATCAATGGCTGATTTTTGGTGGGGATGATCTCCTCACCATATAGATCACTCCAACAAAAAAATCAGCCCATTCTGAAATTTCTAACCCCATCAAATGTGGTTTTCAAGTTACACAGTAAAAATCGACAGTCCATAATTCTTCGACATCTAAACCAGTCTATGAATATCAGAATAATTTGAATTTTTGTGAGGATGATCTCCTCACCAAAAATCAGCCATTGTTTCATCTTCTATGTGGGTATGCCAAAGTTCCCCGAGCCCAACCCTTGGAATAATATACATGGGTCGGGCTCCGTTGACAGATCTAAAATGACAGGGACACAATATAAGCCACGTGGCACACTGTTAAGGGACTGACCGTATGATGTTTGTCCTATCCCATGGTGGACCTACAGACCAAAAATCAGCCTGATTAGTGATTTATAAGTATTTATATGGAACCCACATGATTTCTAGCCTTCTTTACACAAGGCTAGAAATATCAGAATTGACTGATTTTTTGCTTAAGATGATCATTATGATGATGGGTATAGAGAGTATCACCAAAAATCGTATTGGGACCCACATGTGGACATGGCTAATCCAGACCGTTTATCAAAGTACTTCCCACACAAGGGGAGATGCTGAAATTCATTGGACCCACCACCTCAACCAATGTGATTCAAGAAATTTTAATAATATTTCACCAATTTGCTTAGATAGACTCTACGTTAAACCTAAGTATACAAAACAGAATGTTTGGGAAGATGGAAACCTACCTATACTTACCTAATTATAGGATTATCACATTGCTTGCTAATGTCTCTTAATGAAAATAGGGACATTAGGTGGTTAGTAAGTATATCTACCATCAAGTATGGACAAATCACCGGGCAACCTCTCTACATCAATGGCGGACTAACAAACCATGTGTACGGACAAATTAGCGAAACTGGATCAGTTATATTAGGAGTAGAACCTTGCCGACCGACGTGTGACGGACCCCAGTATGACCCATGTGGCAGACTTGTAGAGACCACTGACCGTATTGATTTTGGTTCATCAGTAGGTGGACCTACATACCAAAAATTAGCCTGATTACTGATTTCAAACCTATGGATCCTTGTACCCCAAATTAACTCATGAAAATGACCCCAATTCAACTCTTAGAAATCACTAATCAGGCTAACTTTTGGTCTGTAGGTCCACTTAGGATTGTGCAAAACATCCATATGGTAAGACATCTCTAAGAGTGTGCCACGTGGCTTATACTGTGGTCCGTCATCCATCAGCAAAGTTCTACTCGTTATATTAGAATGCACCTGAAAATCAGAAGTTTACTGATTGCTGATCAGCGCCTCTCCACTTTTGAGACATCCATGCAAACCCTGTTTTCGAAGGGTTTTCAGGGTACATGTCAAGTGGATAGGAGCTGATCAGCATTTGTCACAAACATAAATCCGTAACAACTGAAAAGCAAGCAAAATACGGAGGAAGGAAGAAATTAAAAAAAAAAAAATTGAGAAAATCCATTTCAAAGGTGAGGGGCCTCTTTGGTCCCAATTCGAGGTGGAAGCAAGACAACACTAATCAGCCAAAACGGACTCTTCCCAAACCAGATTTAGCTTAAGGATATAAGAGGTTCAGATCTAAAATTACTAGGCTTCAGTGACGAATGAAGGGAAGACAAAATTGAAATGAAAACCTAATAAGAATGAGAAAAACTCCAATTCCCCTATTTTTTCAAATTAAAAGGGCATCAATTTTATTCATTGGATGATCTCAACAAAGTTGATCTGACGATCATATTTGGCTTAAGGGCCAAAAATGGGCCGTGGGTTTGCTGGAATAACAGTTTAATGTCACTCCTTAGATCCTATAGTCGAAATTTGCAACAAGAGAAAGAACCTCCTAACCAACCAATCTAGACTTTTTCCCAGTCGTTCATATACAATTTAGCCATCCAAGCTTTTGGTCTTGATCAACAGTTGCATTGTCCAATCAGTGCAAGTTTGCGAAGTAGCCATCGAAGCAGTAGTATAACACCCAAATTGGCTCAACCATCCCCTTGACTCCAATGAAGGCAAGAATTGGAAGGGGGGCGAAAGGCAAAACAAAAATCAATGGTGGTAGATAGAGAGAGCTACTACCTAAATGATCTCCTGGGTTCCAATTTATGAGGGTATGTTTTATGATCCAAAACCACACACCATGTGTAAACAATAAACTCTGCTATCTAGAACGACAAGAGATGTTCTACTAATGATCCAAACTAGTGATGATGGACAAGCATGCCATCATTTTAGATGGCTGGATTTTAAAATAATACTGTTCTTTGAAAGACATGGACCACTAAGTGTGCTAGGGCACAGCAGCTTGGGATGTCCTAGAATCCTAAAACAGCAGGGTTGGTCTTGCAACAAAGAGGTTGTGGTGGTTGAAAGTAGTGGGGCAGAAAATCTTAGGGTCGAGACAGGCCTGGATCAAGGTATCCAGGTCTCAGGGAAAGCACGTGAATCTCATGGCTCAGCCCTGATCGTCCTGTTTGCAACATAGTCAAAGTAGTACAGTCATGGCAATCCAATGACACATTTATGAATATTAACCAAAACAGAAATGCACTTTCAAAAGCATACATGATATTATAGGATGGTGCATAACTTAAATTAGAACAATGATTTGAATTTCAACGATGATCGATAAGGTCAAGCATGTACACTTAAGTTATCTCGGTATTATTTAGGTAAGTGTTGAGCTTTTGGTGCACCTAAAACTCGAGCTTGGCTATTAATTACACCCAACTCTTATCAACATACAATACTTCCTGCATCACATGCTAAGAAGCAATCTTATAGATCTACAACAACCACAGAACATCTCAAAACCAACCCAGCAGCTATCTTTCATAATCTTATCGAGAAACAGAGTCCCAAAAACAAAAACCAACATAAAAAAATTAGAACTGCCGTGAAAGTCCAAGGAATACAGCAGCAGATGAAATTTGTACCTTGAGATCAGCAATATCAACATCATGGCCACCTTCAACTAGGCCCCACCGGTCAACCTGCATGGAACACAAGAGTTTACAGATAACAATAACACACTGAAACTATGGAAGATGATGGAGTAAAAAGAACCTGCAAATCTTCCTCAAGTCGAATCAACTCAATGGCCTCCTCAATTTGCAACCTCCCACGAAAGATACCGATGGAAATGGTTAATGAGTGTGCTGCTGAAGCCATTGCATCAATAGCAGCCAATTCACAGTCATTTGTTTTCTTTAGAAGGCCTTCTATGGCATTAACGAGACCATCATCTTGCTTGCCACCAAAAAAGCTCGAGTATACAACAGGCTTAGAACCGAACTCCGATTCTACCCAATCCAGTAGAGGGTCGATTTTTTCCACTTGTCGTTCTGTGAATTAAAATACATCAATACAGAGCGAGGTATAAGCTAACATTCATAACTCTCAAGCTAAAATGCCATGTGTATAAACTGCATTTTGAGGGCATGCCATGTCAATGCCACCTGGGTGCCACGCTGTAAGCATCTGACCCCGGCAGTTGACTCAGTGCCACGCCAATCAATCCATTTCAGCACCACATGGACACTTTTCTGTAAGCCCCAACGAGGCAAACCGGATGCCCTGCCAAGTGGCTTGTTCCATATGCTGACGCGTAACCCATGGTCCCAAACATGCCGACCAAGATTAGTACCTTTTCCTCCTGATGAGAAGGTAGGGAACCAAGGACGGTGTAAGCATTTGCACAAGGCATGGCCCTGGGCACCTCAAGAACCAAGTACTCACAGTACCAGCATGTGGGGTCACAGCACTGCCCCCTTTGATCGACACCTCTCTCACATCAGCAATACAGTCCCTATTTTCAGTTTTTCAGCCTAAACCACCTCCGAACCATGTTTCAACTGACCTTATTTGGAAACAAAATTTACAGTAGATAATTAACTTTGATGTTTAAATTAACTAAAATTGAAGGGCTTAACTTCTTTAAATGTGTTGAGCAGATAGATTATTGACGCTTCACCTGAAATATAATCAAAATCTACAACAAGATTACTTTGAACTAGCCTCTTAATCAAAAGAAAGGAATTTGATCTTGTTTTTCAAGGCATCAAATATCAGTTAAGATTACCTTCGACCTTTAAGAACCAAAGCAAGACAATCATCAATGAAATTCACTATATGATCAGTGTGTTTTTTGTTAAATTGACTTCGTACAGTAAAACAGTCTTTTCCCTTTTTCGTATTTGTGCTAGTTTCCAACTAGAGAATCAGACCTTTTCCTGATGGCAGAAAAACACTAGAAAAAGCAAGCACCAGTTCTGAAAAGAAGGGTCAGCCCCATGATCCGACTAGAGCACGTTGGAGCTTACATTGAATAGCATGTATTCCTGGGAAGTGGATAGTGAGCTTCCATGTAGGCATGTACTAAGGCCCAAGGTTTAGCTGACCATAGTTGGCTTCAAGTGATTTGGTTTTCACATCGAAATCAGCAAGATGTAAGCTCCTAATAGCCCATAAAGGTACCCACGTGGGTGTATAACATAAACTCCAACAGTTATTGGCAGTTAATTTCTATTTTTTATTGCTTGTGGTAATGCCTTGATATCTCAGTACTGTGCATTAGCTGCATTCATGGTTCCTATATCAATTTTGGTATCAGAGCCAGGTTAGGCTTAGGGTATTTCAATGTGTCACATATAGTGTAGGACTTCATCATTGCATTGTGGTTAGTGTATGTCCACCCGTATCGGTCGTGAATATCAGTTCAGAGTAAATCCCTCAGCCATGAATCCCCCCTGCACCAAATATAGAGTTATCCCAGCTAACCATCATTACGAGCGACCTCAGAGCCCAAATAGGCCGTCTAGATAACGTTGAGGTCACCATAGGTGAGCATCGCGAAGAATTCAGTGCCCGTCTAGATGCCTTGGAGACTTCTCTCCATCAGAACCCGCCTAGGAGAAAAGATGAGAGCACCGAGCGAACCCGAGGTAGAGGTCTAGGCCATGTGCGAGGTCGTGAAAGGGGTGGTGCTAATCAACACCATGATGCCCATAGAGATTCATTTGACCCCGATGACCAAGCCGTGAGGACCATCCGAGTGGAGGCCCCGAGCTTTGATGGCCGACTCGACCCAAAGGCCTTCCTGGACTGGCTTTCAGAAATGGACCACTATTTCGCGTGGTACGATATGTCGGAAGGGCGTCGGGTTAGATTTGCTAAGATGAAGTTGGTCGGTCAAGCCAAACTCTATTGGGGAAATGTGGAGTGCCAGATTGAGAGATTGGGTGGCGCCCCCATTACCTATTGGGATGAGATGAAAGAGAAACTAAAAGAAAAATGTCACATTGTCCTACTACAAGCGTTTGTTGGATCAGTGGCAGCCCATTCGTCAGGGGAGTATGTCGGTCGACGATTACATTGCCAGATTTGATGAGTTCATGACGAGGTGTGATGTAATGGAAGACCCAAAAGTGACCCTCTCTCGTTTTAGAATGGGCATTCGATTGAAGCTCCAAAAAGAGCTCATTCCCCACAGTGTGAGCTCTATGGATCAGGCCTGCTAGTTAGTGCGAGAGTTAGAGCGATATTTGAAACCGTAAGTTGTTAGGCGTTTTGACTCCAGTGGTTCTGGCTTTCGTTCCACATTTGCGGGCGCAAAGCCAACTTTTGGCTCTCAACCCCCTACGAGTCAACCGGCTGCCTCCTCAAGGGTGAAGTGGGAAAAGGACAAGGGAGTGACTAGCAAGAACTCCAGAATGAGTGGGCAGGCCAAGTATTACAAATGTCATGGGTTGGACACTTTGCAAGTCAATGTCCCACAAGAGGTCTTCCCAAGACCCTACTCAATGATATTGAGGAAGGAGAGGAAGAAGAACTAGAAGGGCAGGACGTAGAACTGTAGAAGTCCCCGAGCCCGAAATTGGAGCCAGTGATGACGATTGTGAGAACTATGAAAAAAGCATGGCTTGTGTTAGGGAACTATCACACCATCCTAAGGATGGTAATACCCCAAGCGTTATGGTGGTCAGATGAGCCCTAGCTCAGCAAAAGGAAAGTGATGATTGGCGTAGGAACACCATCTTCTACACGTATGCTAAATGTAGTGATAAGAATTGTAAAGTCATTATCGATAGCGAAAGTTGTTCTAATGTTGCCTCCTCTAGTACTATTTCCCGCTTAGGACTATCACCGGTCACCCATCCGTAGCCCTATCGTGTGGCGTGGGTCGACACGACATCCATTCTAGTCTCCCAGAGGTGTCAGGTACCTATACAATTCTCGTCGTATAAGGACACCTTATGGTGTGACGTAGTACCAATGAATGTGGGCCACATCATTTTGGATAGGTCGTGGATAAGGATGTGATGCTATTCGGTCGTTCGAATGTGTGTTCCTTCCTACACGAGAGCAAGAGGATCAAGCTGAACCCTCTGCTGCCCAAAGCACCCACTACCAGCAAGGGGGATACAGGCAAGGTTGTTGTTAATAATCAGCCGAGTTCAAAAGCCCTCCACATCATCAACCCGTTGGAGTTTGAGAGAGAGGCTTGAGGTGAGGCTGTGATATTCGCCGTCGTCATGAAAGAAGCTTCGACAGAGTCTCCTAATGAGTACCCGCCTAAGGTGGAACCTGTTTTAAAAGAATTTCAGGATGTGTTTCCTGACGACTTACCTGATGAACTACCGATGCGTGATATTCAGCACGCCATTGACTTGGTTCCCGGAGCGACTTTACTTAATCTTCCCCATTATCGGATGAACCCTACGGAGCATGCAGAGCTCAAGAAACAAGTTGACAAACTTCTAAGCAAGGGGTTTATCAGGGAGAGTCCAAGCCCTAGTGCCGTGCCTGCGCTCCTCACACCCAAGAAAGATGGTTCATGGAGGATGTGTGTGGATAATAGGGCAATCAACAAAATCACGGTCAAGTATCAGTTCCCTATACCGAGGCTCGACGATATGTTGGATATGATGATTAGGCCTATCAATGGATAGTCAAAAATTCGAATCCGATTCGAATTCATATTCGAAAAATCGGATATTATTCGAGATTTTCGGATAGATTCGAATTCGGATATGTTTTTGACATTCGAATTAATTTCGGATACGGATATGCCAATATCCGCTCCGATAATATCCGCTCCGATTTAAAATATAAGGACTTTTCGGTCTTTATACATGGTACATAAGTAAACTAAAACCTATTCCACTTTCTACATCTCATTTGGACGGTTCGGCTTTGACAACTCTTCCTCATCTCTTCTCCTAAAAGACGCCATCGTTGGTTGCTGGTTCTTTCCTTGTGGCTGAAATAGATCGATTGATTGAGTTTGCTGAATTTTGCTGGAGGTCTTTTCAATTTCTCGGTACGAGTTCAATGAGTTTTTAAATTAGGATATGAAGATGAAGGAACCCAAAATAAATGTTAGGGTTTTCTTTATCTCTTTGTTATCTTATTTTTTTGCCCCTTTTGTAAGTGATGGTTGTAGATAATTTCTTCTAGGGGATTGGATTTGATCCACTTCCTTCTCTCTTTGTCTCCTTTCTTTTTTATTTGAGGGTTTTGTTCTACTTTTCTAGTTATAATAAGAAAAAAATTGCCAGATTAGAATTTCTGATCCCTTTTTGGAATTCATTGTAGTTAGTTTCAGAGATTTACTATTCGAATAATAAAAATCGAATTAAAATATTGAATTTCGGATAACATTCGTATCCGATTTGTTTATCGGTCGAATCGGATATTTTCGGATATTCGATAACCAATTCGAATTCAAATTCGATTTTTAGTTTTGAATATTCGTCGGATTCGAATTCGAATTCGGATATGATTTATTTTTTTCGAATTCAAATCCGGATATACCCATATCCGGTTCGATAGGTATCCGTTGACAGGCCTAAAGATGGTAGGTGCCACTATCTTTTCCAAGAATGACCTTAAAAGTGGATACCATCAAGTCCGCATTCGTCCCGGGGACGAGTGAAAAACTGCCTTCAAGACGAAGGATGGTTTATTCGAGTGGTTGGTCATGCCTTTTGGGCTTTCAAATGCTCCAAGTACTTTCATGAGGTTCATGACCCAGGTGTTGCGGCCATTTATTGGCAAGTTCCTTATGGTATATGTCGATGACATCCTAATCTACAGTAGATCCAAGGAGCAACACCTCAACCACTTGAGACAAGTCTGTGACACTCTCAGGAAAGATAAGTTATTCACAAACCTAAAGAAGTTTTCGAGTTGTGTTGTATCTTCTAGGGGAATGTCTACGGATCCTGAGAAGATTAGAGCCATCGCGGATTGGTCAAAGCCGAAGAATATCCACGAGGTCCGCAGTTTCCATGGACTAGCCACTTTTTGTCGGAGATTCATCCGTGGTTTTAGTTCTATCATGGCCCCTATCACGGATTGCATTAGAAAATGGGAGTTCAAGTGGACTAACGCAACATCCAAGGCTTTCAAAGAGGTGAAGTCGAGGATGACTGAAGCCCATGTCATGCGCCTTCCTGACTTTTCTAAAGTCTTCGAGGTAGTATGCGACGTGTCTAGCGTAGGTATAAGTGGAGTGTTGAGCCAAGAAGGTCACCCCATTGCCTATTTCAGTGAAAAACTGAATGAAGCAAAGTAGAAGTATTCCACCTACGACAAGGAATTCTATGCGGTAGTGCAATCGTTGAGATATTGGAGACACTACTTTTTGCCACAAGAATTCGTGTTGTTCTCCGATTATGAGGCCCTGCGATACCTCAATTCTCAAAAGAAGTTGAACTCACGACATGTGAAATGGATCGAGTTCCTTCAGGAGTACACTTTTGTGCTGAAGCACAGGGCTGGAGTTGAGAACAAGCCTGCAGAGGCACTTAGCCGGAAAGTGGTTGTGTTACAGTCTATGAGTGTAAAGGTGACTGGGTTTGAGCAATTAAAGGATCTCTATCCTACTTGTCCAGATTTTTGGGAGTTGTACACTGAACTATTCAATAGTCAAGTGATAAACAACACTTAATTTGCCCTACATGATGGCTTCCTGTTCAGGGGCAGTCAACTTTGTCTTCTCCGTAATTCCATTTGAGGCTTCCTTGTTTGGAGGCTCCATGCGGGCGGAGTTGCTGGCCACTTTGGTAGAGACAAAACCATTGCCCTTGTAAATGATAGGTTTTACTGGCCGAGCCTCAAACGAGATGCGGCCAAGATTATTGGACAGTGTCGTACTTGTCAACTGGCGAAACAAAAAAAGCAAAATACCGGGTTATACACCCTTTTGCCAGTGCCCCATACTCCGTAGCAAGATCTTAGCATGGACTTTGTACTTGGGCTTCCCAAGACTCTCAGAAAGCACGATTCCATTTTTGTGGTGGTGGACCGTTTCTCGAAAATGGTCCACTTCATCGCTTGCTCGAAAACCTCCGATGCGACTAAAATTGCTAAACTATTCTTTGAGGAGGTTGTCCGTCTCCATGGTTTACCCTAAACCATAGTGTCTGACAGGGATGTCAAGTTCATGAGTTACTTTTGGAAGACAGTGTGGCACATGATGGGTACTAGGTTGCAGTACTCTTCCGCGTATCACCCACAGACAGATGGTTAGACTGAGGTTGTCAATAGAAGTTTGGGAAACCTATTGCGGTACCTGGTGGGTGATCATATTCGTTCATGAGATTCAGTGTCGCCTGTAGGTGAGTTTGCATATAATAATTCCATTAATAAGACATTAGGCATGAGTCCATGTGAGGTTGTGTATGGTTACAAACCTAAGACCCTCGTTGACCTTGTTCCCATGCCATCATTACATAGGCTATCCGAGTCCGCAGATGCATTTGCACGCCACATTCATGAATTGCACGCTGAGATAAAGAGAAGATTACCTTGAGCAATGAAAATATAAGCTGGCTGCCGATTCACATCGTATGTTCAAGGAATTTCAAGTGGGTGATTATGTGATGGTTCGGGTTTGGCTTGAGCGATTCCCACAAGGGGTTGCGAAAAAGCTGCAAGCCCGCAATACTTGACCATTCAGGATTTTGAAGCCCACGGGCCCTAATGCGTATGTTTTAGAACTTTCACCAGACATAGGCATCAGTCCTACATTCAATGTGGAAGATCTTGTACCTTTTCGAGGTCCAGCAGTGATACCCCCTAACCTTTTTATCAATCCCAACAACTTGTCTAATCCCCATCCAGACCCACAGCCTTTACCTCCTCCCCCACCCATCACACAGTAGAGGGGTCATTGAGAAGATCCTGGAGGATCAAGTGATCTCCACCAAACAAGGGGGATACCAAAAGTACCTTGTTAAATGGCAGGGCAGAGCAGACACAGATAGTACATGGATTACCAGGGACGAGTTGCAGAGGCTTGACCCTGATCTCCTAGAATGGTACCATTGCCACAACTCGACGAAGTCGAGTTCCGCCGAGTTTTTCCCAGCCGGGGAGAGTTGATGTGGACATCTTGCCGCCTTACGAGGTCTATTACAGGTGGGGGCGGAAGAACAAGGCCCACGTCGCATTGTGGGTTGGTCACGGTTGCTTTTGAAGATCCACGCGCGCATGGGACACTTCAGAGAAGACCCCACACTGGGAGGATGTGCGTGTGGGAGGTTTTGCTGCAACCAAGGAAATAAATTTCGGTTTCGAGGTTTATTTCGACCAGCCCGGAAATAGAAATATTTCGTGGAAATATTTCGACCAGTGTGGAAATAATACATTTTCGTGGAAATGATGGAAATATTATAGAAATGTTTGTGGAAAGTATGGGAAATGATAAAAACAAGCCTAAAAACACTCATAAACTATCAAACCATAATATACAACCATATGTAGTGTGGAAATGAATAACCATAGCGGTCTATAATGGATTGGTCTTCTATATATATATATGGAAAGGGGTTAAATGATCAAATATGGGATTTGTGGTGCTCAAATGGGACATTTCCTACCTTCAATTGAAATGTTTCTATTGATGTCGAAACATTTCGACCAAAATAATACATATTTACACCGTCAATTGACCGAAATTTACTGTTAACACGAAATATTTCGACATGTATGGAAACATTTCGTGTATGGATTCTTTCCTGTCGGTAACCTAGAAAATGGAAATATTTCGCGAAATATTTCGTTAATTTCGGGAAATTTATTTCCTTGGCTGCAACTAAGACTGGTTGAGGCTACTTGGTGTCGCATACAAGAGCATCTCGAGCCTAGGCCCAGCTACTTGGATCCGGGCCCAATTTTGTTAGGGAACATTTGCTTAGTTTAGGGTATTTATTAATTTGGGCTAAAGGATACTTTTTATTTTATTTTTGTTAACTAATCTCTACCCTTGCTGGCTGAGATTAGAAGTAGGGTTTAGTCTCTTGGTTTAAATATTTGTGAGAAGTGAGAACATCTATTTTGAGTTAATGCATAATTATTAAGAAAAAAAAATTGCAAAAGTGGGAGCCATGGGTACCTACGTTTTGGAGTTTTCCCCCTTCATGGGTTTGGTGCGAGGCCAATAATCGAGGCGTGCGACTTCCAGGTATTCTTCTCATCCTCTCCTTGTCGTATATTAATCTCTCTTACTGCCCCCCATCACTTGTTCATCCAACTGATCCCCCATATTGGCCTTCTCTTGGACTTTGACGTCTTCAACTTGATGGCTGGTTCATACCGGCGGACCTCCATTACCTCACCTATTCACCATCGCCTTCTAGAGGCCTGTACATACCCAACAATCACACACAGCGGCTATATTCCTTGCTGCCCTCACCCTTTCACCCCTAAACTTCAGCCAATCACCTTCAATATCCACCCGAATACCCATCTTGCTGATCAGCAACACCATAGCGAGATTTTCCACCCTCCCACAACCCATTAGTAGTTGTCGGTACCTCCCACCTGCTTCAATCTATCACCGCCAGCCCCTAACCCCTGAGATTTAATATCCCCAAACCCCTATACTTGCTACCGTCACTTCCTTTCCAGCATATCACCTACTACTAACCCTTATCCTCCCCCATACACCTATCCCCACTATCATCAGCCCACAAGCACCTTGCTGCCACTTCATTAAAACCCCTCAGTCATTACCCACTAGTTGCTTGCCCCATTTGAAATTAATTGGCTGCTGGTTATAATTTTGCTTGTGTATTAAATGTGTACCCGCACGGAAATTAAGTTTTGATTTTGCATACATGCCGCACCATTGCACATTGACTTGAGCCGTGGAGTTTCTTTTAAACCCTCGATTGGGTCGAGATTTTATCCCTTGATTCGTATCAAATCTTACGTCTGCGGACGTCTAAAATACGCATTACGTCCTCGCGGATAATTCTATAAGGGTACGTCGTTCGGAATCTGGCGTTCGGCCCACCCTTACATAATTATTCATGCGGTCTTCTTTGACTATGCGTTATTGGCAGATAATTTCTATTTGCTGTTGATTGTGGTAGTGCCTTGATATTTCAGTACTGTGCATTAGCTGCATTCATGGGTCCTGCATGAGGTTGGCACATCCTAGATGGAGAGCTGCTATGGCAGAGGAAATGAGTGCCTTGGACAAAAACAGAACATGGGAGCTAGTTGACTTGCCAAGAGAAAAAAAAAAAGCCTATTGGTTGTAGATGGGTGTTCACAGTAAAGTACAAGGCAAATGGGTCAATTGAGATGTACAAGGCAAGATTAGTAGCCAAGGGGTACACTCTAACCTACGGGATTGACTATGCGGAGACCTTGGTACCTGTGGCAAAGATGAACTCCATCAGGGTGTTGTTGTCCTTGGCAGCAAATCAAGGATGGTCTTTGCATCAGCTGGATGTGAAGAATGCGTTCCTCCATGGAGACTTGCAAGAAGAAGTGTACATGGTGCCTTCTCATGGTTTCATCCCACCAAGGGAAAGTAGCTAAGTGTGTAGACTGAGAAAGGCTCTCTATGGGCTTAAGCAATCTCCAAGGGCATGGTTTGAGAGGTTCACACTAGCAGTGAAGAAGTTGGGTTACACTCAGAGTCAAACCGATCACACCATGTTTGTGAAGGACCAGGGGAAGAGCACTATGGCTCTTATTGTCTATGTTGATGACATCATTCTGATAGGGGATGATGTAGAAGAGGTGACCAAGTTGAAGAGTCATCTAGCAGGGGAGTTTGAAACTAAAGATCTAGGATCTCTCAAGTACTTTTTGGGTATAGAGGTTGCAAGATCAAGCCAAGGGATCTTCATCTCACAAATGAAGTATGTCATAGATCTGTTGAAGGATTCTGGCAAGCTGGGAGGCAAACCAATGGAGACTCCTATAGAGCAAAACCACAAGTTGGCTGATTCGAGTAGTGAGCTTTTAAAGGATGTGGGGGGGTTTCAGAGGCTGGTTGGGAGATTGATCTCTCTCCCTGACTTGACCAGACATTGCCTATCCAATTAGCGTTATCAGCCAATACATGCACTGACCCGGGGAGATTCACTTAAAGGCAACACACAAGATTCTGAGGTACCTTAAGTCTACTCTTGGCAGAGGCCTTCTGTTCAAGAAGAATGGTCATATGAGAGTAGTCCACATTGATGCAGACTAGTCACCTACTAAGATCTAAGAATGACAGGAGATCTACCTCAAGCTATTGCACTTTTGTTGGGAGCAATCTGGTTACTTGGAGGAGCAAGAAACATGTAGTTGTCAGATCCAGTGCAGACGTAGAGTTTAGGGCAATGGCCCATGGCTTGTGTGAGATGCTCTGGTTGAAGATGTTGGTTGTTGAACTAGACCTCCCTGTTTTAGGGTCTGTGAGCTTGTACTGTGACAACAAAGCCGCCATCAACATTGCTCACAATCCGATTCAGCATGATCGGGCCAAACATATTGAAGTGGATCATCACTTCATCAGGAAAAAGATTGTCTCTGGGGAAGTATGTATTCTTTTGTGAAGACATATGAGCAAGTTGCTAATGTCTTCACTAAGGGAGTTCCCAGTTGGCAACTTCACAGGTGTCTAAGCAAGTTGGGAGTAAGAGATATTTATGCACCAACTTGAGGGATAGTGTTATCATATACGTATTTTAGACGTATTTACATGTAAAGGGTAATTTTGTAAATACATCTCAATGTGAGGGGTATACTTGTCTTTGTAATGTTCTCTCCATATAAATAAGAATTATGGAGTCATGTGAACTAAGCACATGACATCCTTCTCATCTCTCTCTTCTCTACCTGTGGAACCTAACCTAAACCTAACCCTAACCCTAACCCTAACCCTAACCCTAAATCTTTTCAACTGCTATCAAACAATGGAATCAGGTAGCCCATCGTTTTCTAGTAATTCATTCTATTGTAGTATGTTCTTACTGGTAGTCAAGATTCATGGTTCTTGACTGTCTCCATAGTTGAATAGGGATTTTATTTTTGGACAATCGAAGTCATCTTCTAATCCTCACATCCAAATTCATTATTTTTTTATTACAATGAATACTCATTACTATTTTCCTCCATACTCGGTGTATAGTTCTGGTATTCCAAATTCATTTTAATGAAGTTCTCTGGCCGGAGATCATATGGTCGTAGATGTCCAAAAATGGGTCAACCCGCATTCTCCCCTCATCGTTCTTGGTGAGAATAGCGATGAGGATATCTTGGGCAAGGTGGTTCAGTTTCCTGATAAGAGTTTTTCGTTACCAGAACAGGTCAAGGTCTGATCTGAGATCGAATCCTTTCAACTCTGACAGTTAGGTAGCGTTGGAGTTCATAGTTTGGTTTGTTCGAATAAGCATCGTCACAGTTACTAAGGGGAAATTGTCCTTTTCAATAAAATTTGTTAGTCAATGGCGGTCTTAAATGGTGGAGTGAATCATACGGGGGTATGTCAACTTTTTAAAATTGTGGGGGGTATGTCAAATTTCGAAGATAACATGGAGGATATGTAAAAAATTCCATATTTATTAATATATTTGTATGTTAATCAGGCTTGGGTTAGGTTGGGTTGTCTGAAGCCTCAACCCAAGCCCAACCCGATTTTGATCAGGTTTTTAAGAGACCAACCCAATCCGAGCCCGAAGTCGGGTTAAATCTGCCGGGCTCATGTTGAGCCCACCCAAGTTGTAGCCTTAAAACATAGTAGGGAATCGTTCAACCACCTCCTCTTGCACTGTGATGTGGCGAGTGCAATTTGGATGGCTTTTCTTGCAGAGTTCAAGATGGCGTGGGTGTTGCCTAGTTTTTTATTCGACCTTGTTTCCAGTTGGCATACTATAGCCTTTTCTTCTAGAGGCCAAGTGTTATGGTCCATGCTTCCTTTCACCAAGAGTTTTCAAAGGGAAGGAGGTGGAGGTGACGGGCATTATTTTTAATATAAATGTTTTAATGGTTCTGTGGTCCAAAACTTTTATTGAGTGTCGTGGGTTGTTTTTTGAGGACTTTGTTTTTCGCTATGATCTTTTGTGTTCTAAAGAAGGTGCTTAGGCCCGGTCTTTTGTTTGTCTTGTCTTCTAGTGCCTTTGCCTTTAGTAGGTCATCTTGACCTCTTTGGCAGCTCCTGTAATCCATTGGTTTTTCTTGCCTTCGATAAATTCTACAATTGTCAAAAAAAAAAAAAAAAATCCAAAACTTTTAAATCCTAAAATGATGGAATCACAAAAATAGATTATGTATATTTTGGAAAGAGCTTTCCAACACATCTAGAGGATTCTCAATTAGATGTGGGCAAAAAGTTATGGCTTGACAAAGTTGACAGCATTATTCTCCCCAACAGATTTAAAGATCTAGGACCTCCTTTGATGTAGCGCAAAAGGGCCACTAGGAAAACTATCCAAAAGGTACAATTCTATAAGAAAGTGTTCCATTTATTCTTCAAAGAAGACGGGAACTTCTTTTGAGAGCTACACGTGTGAATTTGACAGGTCATGTAATTTAATCGATAAGACAAAGATCGATTGCTTTTTTGGGAGGTTGTTATTTCGTTGTCTAGTTTATAACTTTATATTCAATTCTTATAGTATAGTCTTTTATTTTTATTTTATTCAATTGTCTACATGTAGTTTATATCATTTTAAGCTATTTAGTCAGTCACACATTAAATTGGAACAAAGAAGAGATGATTTATTTAGTATTTTTGTATGAAAATTTTGTAGGTTAAAATTTTCTAATTCAAAAATGTCTTCTATTTCAAGGTCGTTTTAGGTCTTTTAATATGTAACTACAAGGTTAAGGGCTTTGGGAATCTTTATAATTGGGAGGAAATAAGAATGTGGTTGTAAAGAAGTTCCATTTAGTTCTAGTTGTGTGCAACCCTCTTTAGGGCCTGATCTTCAAATCTCACCCCATTTGCTATTGGATTCAAAATCAGATTCATTTGTTATCATAAAAAGGTATGAATCTACTTTATTTACTAAACCTCGCCCCATTTGTGGAGAATTCTTCTAAACTTTATTTGCTATTTGATTCAAAATCAAATTCATTTGTTATCATAAAAGGTATGAATCTGGTTTATTTACTGAATTTTCTTAACAAGATTTTTGTTATTGCTTCATCTGAAGTTGATTACAGACTTCAACAGTGAAAGCTGAATTCTCTAAAGTATTCCAAAGGGCCGATTCGATTTCAGATTTTTCCCTAGAGCAACATTCTAGGAATAAAAATGAGATTTTAAAAACATTGTCCTTGCCAGACATTGAATTCCCTTAGTTGAATTACGAAGAGAAATAAACGCAGTGCAACATCCCTCCATCCCTATTTATAGACTGAACAATTAACTCTTAAGGAAACTTAAAACTCCAAGCAAACTAATATCTTACTATAAAAAAAACTATTTTTAAAATTTTCAAACCTCCTTATTTTCCTAAACTTATTATAATTGCTCCATACTAACTTGAGAAGCTTCTACACCTTTCTAAAATAATAAAACATGATTTACTGTGAAGGGTCAATTCAAATTTTACTACAATCCTGAGTAAGTTTGCTTTCTTCGTCTGGATGACTTCTTTGGATAAGATATTGATTGTGGACCACTTGAGATCTAGGGATTTTTTTATTGTGGATTATTGTTGCATGTGCAAGCACAACGGGGAGACTGTCAACCACCTTTTGATGCATTTCGACTTGGCCAAGGAGGTTTGGTACGTGTTCTTGTCGGAGGATGGGATGAATTGGGTGATGTCAGGTTCCCTCATGGATTTGTTGCTCAGTTGTTGCTCTCCCGATTTCTCTTCTAGAGGGCTTATCCTCTGGAGGCTTCTTCCTTTTACGATCCTTTGGAGGTTGTGGAAGGAGAGGATCCGGCGAGTGTTTGATGGCAAAAGCGAAGACTTGGCTTCAATTGTCCTGCAACATCAAGGAGCTGGTTTTCTTATGGTCTAAAGTCTATGCAGAGTGTAGAGGCCTCTTTTTCAAAGACTTTGTATTAAGATGGGATACTCTCTGTACTAGAGAAGGTTGGTGTTTGGTGGTTTTCCCTTTGTTCTGTTTTGGTTTTTGGGAGTTTTGCTAAGTGCAGATCATCCCGACCTCACTAGCTTTGCTTTGTTCTAGCCAACGTTTTGCCTTCAATAAAGCTTATACTTATCAAAAAATAATAATAATAACTCTTATAGATACCTTCTTCTCCTAAATTAAAGTTAAGTCGTGTCTTTAATCTTCTCTTTCTTCTTCACTAGCCAAGCATGGGCCTTCTTTGTTAGTTGATAGGAGTAATTAAAAGTTCTGCATGTGTACACCGTACGGCAAAATCATTGCATCAACACTAAAAAAAGATAGGCATCCGGAAAGGACAGCTCTGTTGGAAGTTCACTCTAGTGGTGACTCCTCCAGTTCTAGGACATAAAGGCTTACAAACAAAAAATGCTGTTAAGACAAGAAGAAACAAATTGTTTAAAGCTTCTCGGTAGCTTTACAGCTAGTAAAGGTAATTGAATATTGACATTTCATTCGCAAAATTATGTGAAGAGAGATAGAGGCACAAAATTTTATGAAAACAAAGAAAAGAAAATACATGATTGATATGTATCCCACAACCCTAGGTAGTAGATGTGCCCACTATTAACCAGTAAACATAGAAGATAGATCCATCTTTGTTGTGAACTTGTGATATGACATTTTTTTTCTTTTGATAGAGGCCATGTTTAAGTTCATCTAACTAGAAATTGCTCTGCTAAAACTGGTAATAAGCAAAAACAATTTGTATAGTTCCACGTAGTTTCCAAAGCGATAGGGGAACACCACATTAGCATTTTTAAATCTCTTAGACCATGCACACATGTACATTGGAAATAACAAATAATCTTCTTCTAGCAAAAGATAACAACAAGATTACCTAACCAGTACAATAATGAAAACATCAATAATTTACATACCAAGAACACGACTTGTCAGATCATTGTCCCCTGGAGAACGGCAGAAGACCAAATCTTGATGAAACTTCTTCATTAAATGTTCAATAATTTTCACCCTTGTGAGTGGAACTCTCTCTAGTGCCGTACAAGCAAGTTGCATGAGAGGCATCGTAAAGGGTCTGATTCCATCATTTTCCTATAAAAACAAATACTTTATTACAAACCTCCCAGGAGTTTATTCAGTTAGAAATCGAGAAACAAGCAAATGGTGATTAAAAAATGAAGAAGTCACACCTGGTATTCCCACTCGGCTGCGATGGCCTTGGCGAGGAAGGGATTTGAGAGCTTGAGGGGCCTCTTGGAAGGAGTCTTGAGGGTTCTATAATCAAGCATGACGGTCCAGCCATTGCCGTCGTCAGCCTGTCTTGTAGTGACCTGCTTATAGAATCGCTTACCTACAATGGACCCTGTCATGAACGACATGGGCATTGACACTGACGCCGATTCTCCCAAATTCGAATCAGGCGCCTTAACATAGATGCTGTCATTGTTCTTCTTCTTCTCCTCCCCTTCTTCTGCTCCATCGGCTGAAAATGTGAAAGATGACGACGAACAAGCAGTCTCTGGTTCCGATTTCTCGGCTGCGGTGCCAAAGCTGAAAATGGTGACTGTTAGAGAGAAGGACTCTGCTGATAACAAAAGGGTTTATGGATTTTAGGGTTTCTCGTATCCGCAGATATAGAGAGGGAGGGAGAGCACTCTCTCTTCTTTCTGGTTGCTCTCCGAACTCAAAAACTACTCGAAAAAATGAGCTAAAATCTAAATTACGAACTACTAAATAAATCAATGATCAAAAGTATGCAAACCCAGATCACAAAAAATATAAAAAATGAAAAATGCAAACAAACAAAAAAATCTCTGAAACAATCGAGAAATCAGCATTGAAGGGGTTACCTTTTTCTTTGGGACAGCAATGAGGTCCATGGAGCAGTTTTTAGACTCTCGATCGAATTCAGGCAAAACAAACGGATTTCCGATGGTACAGTCGATCGCCGTCTCCAAGGGCGCAAATAGAGAGACATGGCTGAAGCCGCTGCACTGTCCTTCCGTAGTAACCTACAATAGCCCCGCTTACTTTTCCTCGTGGCTTCAAATAGAGGAGTATAACTTTGCTGACCGGACACAATGTGCGCCACGTGGCATACTCTTAGAGGACGTTAACCGTATGGTTGTTTGGCTAATCCTAGTTGGAACTTGAGCCTACAAACCAAAAATCAGCCTGAATAGTGATTTTCAAACCTTGGGATCTTTGTACCCCCAAATAAGGGTCAACGATGTTCAAATTCCACGGTTAAAAATCAACCCATGAAAACGGCTCCAATCCAACTCTAAGAAATCACTAATCGGGCTAATTTTTGGTTTGTGTGTCCATCTAGGGTTGGGCCAAACATCCGTACGTTCGTAAATCTCTAAGAATATACCATGTGGCTCACATTGTGGTCAGTGAGCAACTTTGCTCATGTTATCATCGTAATCGTAACCTGTGCCAACTGGTATGGGGTCTGTTGCACAAATCATGTTAGGCAAGTAAGTCAACTGTCTCGAGGAGGCCGAGATAACAGTCTATGTTGATGAGCCGACAAACTTAGGCTCGCTAAGTTATCATGTACTGTAGATGAGGACAAGGTAAGTAGGTTGGATGTCTTATATATGGCCGAAGTGGTAGTACGTGTTGTCGAGCTACAGACTTGGGTGGCATTTGGTAAATTAAGTAATCTGATCTAAAAGCTTGAAGTGCTTAAGGTCTGATAGCTTAATGTCTTATGTTTGAATTAGATTATTTGGTAAAGGTCTTAAGTCTTAAAATTAAGTCAATGGGCATTGTGGGTATTTTGAAATGTTTAGTAGGACACTTACGTTTAAAAGAGAAAGCTTTAAGAAAAGGGTAGCTCTACGAGCGCCCACCTCTTTAAGCTGGGCACTTACATCCCAGACGAATTTTTTTTTACCAAAAAAACCCCACTTAGTTTGAGCACCCATAGAGAGAGAGAGAGAGTAGGAGTGGGTGGGGTGGGTGCCCAAACTGGAGAGAGGCAATTTTGTCCAATGTGGGCGCCCGTAGAGCTACCCCCCGAGAAAAGGGCATTGTCAAATTAAAAGAAAAATCTTATAATCTCTTGAAAAGATGCTTCACTTATTACTTTAAGTGAATGGAGGGTGACTTAAAACAAGTCACTTGAACTCGGCTACCAAATGGTATGAACACACCAATATATGTGTAATGGCCTAGCTTCAAACTTCAGATTTGAAAATAAGTTTTACCAAATGACTCGTTAGTCTAGCCAACGTCTTATCAACAACTAAAACACAAGTAAGTCGGCTAAAGTCGAGATAATAGTCTACCGAGTTAACTAAATTAATTTCACTGAGTTATCATCCACTATAGATAAAAGATAGGGTAAGTAGGTTGGTCATCTTAAGGCAGAGGTAACAATCGATGTTGCTGAGCCAACAGACTTAGTCTCACCAAGTTATATATCATCTACTATAGATGAGGACAATGTAAGTAGAGCGTTGTCTCGAGTTCGAGATAGCAGTCCGTGTTGTCAAGCTAACGAACGTAATCTCGTTAAGTTATCATATACTATAAACGAGGACAATGTAAGTAGGTAAGTTGTTCTGTACTGCCGAGATAACAGACTTAGTCTAGCCAAAGTTTTATCAATTATCAATGAAGACATGGCACATGGGTCAGCTGACTTGAGGATGAGGCACCGGTATTCTTGGATTGGATTTTTTTAAGTTGTAGAATTTTATCCATGACAATCGGGTTTTTTTTGTTTTTTGTTTTGAGGTTATGTAATTTGATCAACGACAACCAAAGTACCAATATTCTTGGACTCAATTTTTTGGAGCTCGTGGAATTTGATCCATGACAACCAAGGTATCAGTATTCTTGGACTCTTTTTTGGAGGTTTTGGAATTTGATCCATGACAATCGATGTACCAGTATTCTTGGACTTGATTTTTTGGAGGTTGTGGAATTTGATCCATGACAACTAAAGTACCAATATTCTTGGACTTTTTTTTTTGAGGTCATGGAATTTGATCCATGATAATCGAGGTACCAGTATTCCTATTATAGGTTTTTTGGAGGCTGAGGAATTTGATCCATGACAACCAATGTACCAGTATTCTTGGACTAAGTTTTTTGTACTGTGGATGCAGGAATGTCTTGATATAATAGCCTCCGGATTGTGGGGTCCTTGGAGCTTATATTTAGGTAATAACAACATTTATACATGAAGAATTAACTTTTATTGAATATATACTTATGTAAATTAAATGTGTTCCATGGTTTAATAAGCACACCGTCGTTACTCATCTTCAGGAAGTGAACACCAGCTTCACTTACTTTGTCAACAATGTATGGGCCCTCCTAAATAGAGCTGAACTTTCCACTATTGTTCTCTTTAGTATTCTCAATGGGTCGGAGAATGAGGTCCATACATTTACAAGTCCACTGCCTTACTTACTTTTCATAAGCCCTCTTGAGTTGCTTATGATAGTTTGTAAGCCTTTTTAGGGCATGTTCTTTTCTTCCTCCCATGAGATCTAAATCTTTGGTGATCATGTCTTTATTCTCTATTGGCCGACGACTGTGCTTCTTGTAGTATGGAAGAGTTCTTCTATAAGGATGACTACTTCCATGTCGTATGCCATCACAAAATAAGATTCTCCCATCGGTTGGCAAGGATTTGTATGGCGTGCCACAATACTCCATGCAAAACTTGAACCCATAGACCTTTCTCCTTGTTAAGCCTTCTCTTCGTGTTATCGAGAATAGTCTTGTTTGTAGTCTTTGCCTGCCCATTACCCTGAGGATACCTCGGTGCTGAAAAGAGGTGTTGAATTTTTTATAACTAGCTGGCAGCCATTGTCAGTTATAATCGTATGAGGGATTCCGAATCTACAAACGATATATAAAAGAAATTTACGGATGTCCGTGTCTTGAATTCTAACAGGGGCGTGGCTTTGACCCATTTATTGAAATAGTCCATGGCCACTAGAAGTATTCAAATCGATCATCTTGGTGCCTTGGGAACATGGCCCATGATATCTAGTCCCTGTCATGAGAATAGCCGCAGGTTATTCAAATGATGGAGCTCTGTAGCTAGTTGACGGATGAGCGGGGAGAATTTCTAGCATTTCTCACGTCTCTCGACTAATTATGTCTTACATCTGCATGTAGGGGCACAAATAGTCCTGGATAATGGCTTTGTGGGCCAAAGAACGTCCGATGGAGTGGTTGTCACATTTTCTAGAGTGTGTCCTTTGGAGGACAGAAGCCAATTCTTCTAGGTGGAGACTAATTAAAATTCCCTTATTATTAATACGAACCCCCAGAGGGGGGTGAATAGGACAAATATGAGTTCGTTAAAATTATGTGAAAGTTAAAAAAGTCCAATTCATTTTGTCTTTTGTATTAACCACAATCTCATGCATTTTAGAAATATGACATGGAAATGCACGATAAAACAATGAGACACAAAGAGCATTCCACGACACGAGATTTATAGTGGTTCGGTGTTCACACACCTACATCCACTGTCACACTCTTCTAAGATGGCAAAATCCACTATTCAATCAAGTAGTACAACTTTAAAAATTGAATAACAATAGTTAGAAATCCACTGACCTAATACCGAGAGAATCACTACTTCACTAAACGCCTAGGCTATGCTTGATACACGGTAAATGAACGCTTTTGCATTGGTTTACCGTGGATCCCACAATTTCTGGTGCTTGGTTGCCCTCTGTAAAATGGGACCATTGTAAACTAATGCAGTGTCATGGTTCTCCTTCAATAAATCACTGCATTATAACGCGGGACAAAACCCACTGAATTACAATGCAAAAGTTGTCCCGACGTTCTCACCCTTTCTCTCTCACTCTCTATCTCTAAAAATAAAAGATTATTCGCTCGATCCATCGAATAACTGTCTCTTTCGCCGATTGGTATTTCAATCGATCATCTACAACATTCAAATCGTTTTTTCTCTGCTCTAAAAATCAAGTTTTTGATTTTCCCAACTTCTCAGCCATCGACGATAACAGTCACAACTTCTTCTGCAGGGATCAAAGGATTCATAACATAACACACAAAATCCCTGGTTTTTCAAGAAACTCGAGAATTCTAGAGATTAAAAACAAGATCTAGAACCCTAGAAATCAGAGAAGATCAGCAGAGATGATGGAAATGTGGCAGATCGAAATGTTTGAAGTTACTGTTCTTGGCGAGAACGTGAGTAACGTGCCTTGCGGCAGCTCGATCGAATTCTTTCCAAGAGAAGCTGTTATTAAGGATTTCAACCTACGCAATCACCTCACACGAAAGGGCGTAGTGAGCTTCAAGCATCAGATTTTGCCCTTCCCTTACTGGAAGAGCTAGTTGGTCTTGGCAGCTCTGCTGCTTCATGGAGACAAAAGGAAGATGGAGGAAGCAGAGAGGTTTGGAAGAGAAGATAAAGGGGTATTATTGGAAATCTATACTTCTTTTGTTTTTTTTTAACAGTGACGAGGGTTGAATCTGTTGACTGTGCCTTCGTAAATGCAGAAGTGAAATTACTTTTGTTACCGTTCGTGATTTTCATGGTTGATTTAAACAGTATGAATTTGAGCATTATTGGGCATTATTTGTGTACAAAGATCCAAATGTTTAAAATCACTAATCAGGCTGATTTTTGGTTTGTAGGCCCATCCAGTGATTTTCAAAACATCCATACTGTCAGCGTCCTCTAAAAGTGTGCCACATGGCTCATATTATGTGGGGTCATCTAGGGCGATCAACGGAGTTGATGAAGTGCTTGCAAACTCCATGAAGTGTTGCATCTCCAATTTTATGGAGGGTTTGTTTTGAATGTCTAGATGTTAGCAACTTGGTTAGGGTTTGGGAAGGCACATTATTTATAAAGAATAAGGTCACTCGGGTGTTGGTCACTCTCATTAGTTTACAGAGTTTTTGTTTCTATCGCTACCAAGCAACCGTAACCTAATGCACAGTAAGTTAATGCATTTGCGTTCATTTGCAAACTACATTCATTTACCGTGTACCAAGCAGAGCCCTAGTTACACTCTTGGTCAAGCATAGTTGAGTTAAAACTCAACTTCACACAGGATTTCTCCTACGAGTTCTACACGAGCATAACTCTACACGATTTTCAATAAAGTAATCTGTAGTAAAGAACTTACCTCTATAGTTGGGGTGAAAAGAGGTTACGTCACCTTGAGATACAGTACTAGAGAGGTGTAGATCAAAATACACAAGCAAGTCCCTTGAGTGATGATCGTAGAATTGAACTAAAGAACTCCAAACGCATCAATCCCAAATCTCCAATAGGTTGCTCAGGATAGTCACATGCGGAGATTAGGGTTCGAAAAATTGTTTAGACAAACGAAGAAAAGAGTTTGGCCAGTTGTAATAAAAATTTGTTTGCTTCGAAAGTCGCAATGCCCAAAGTGGCAAAAGCCGAGTTAAACAGGGGCAGTATGCAACGGTTAAAGAAAATGAAAAGGAAAGAGCGGGGTTGACTATTCTCTAGAGGCGGGGGCGATTAAAGGTTCTTCGGTCGACCGCACTCCACGCACTAACAAACTACCAAAGAGTAGTACATTTGGGGTCAAGCTCTGGCTGTCCTTCACTCACTCTCTCTTATAATTTGATTTGCTCTTTCTTAGGTTGTGTTTGGTAAAACTTAATTTTAGATCTTAATGACCCGTTCAGATCGTTTGGTAATTGATTGGAATTTAATATTGAATTTCAGTGATTTTTTAAAGTCACCCTCCCTTCACTTAATGTGGTAAGTGAAAGCATATTTAAGAAAGATTCTAAGATTCTATTATAATACCCAAAATGCCCTTTTATGAAAGCTTTCTCTTTAAAAAACTTACAACAATGTCCTCAATTTTTAAAATACCCACAATGCCCTTGACTTAATTTTCAGATATAAAACCCTTACTAAGCGATCTATTTCAGATGTAACGTAATTAAGCTTCCAACACTTAAGCACTTTAAGCTTTCTGAAATTACCTTATGGATGTTTTGTCCACCTCTCGGTGTACCTATTCGTACAACAAGTATTTTAAAGGAGGAGATTATTGAATGGCTTGATGATCCATTCATTTCTTTCAAATCCTGCGATGATTGGCAACGTTATACCTTGGCCTATATCTGCTCTCTCATTTGGTGACTTTGGCTTGTCCGAAACAAGTCTATTCGCTCGACTACTCAGCCTAATATGTCCATCATCCTTAAGGTTACCACCTCTTTTATTGTCCCCGTTGAACCCCAAAACCCCTCTGCAAACTATCCCTTTCATTCTTGGTCGCTCCCTCAACTTGGATGGCTCAAACCGAACATTGACAAGGCTTGGTAGAAATAATCTCTTGAAGTAGGCTTGGGTTTTGTTATTTGTAGCTCTTTGGGAGACTTGGTTTTAGTAGGAGGCAGGCTAGATAGAGCAGGCTCAACGGAGGAGTTTGAGGCGAAGGCTATCTTAAATGGTCTGGTAGCAACCCGAAGAGTAGGAGTGGAAACATTCTGGTGGAGTCGGATGCTCAGGATCTCATTGACGTTCTTAAGGATGGTTCTACTCACACAGAATAAAACATTGATGACGGGACACAGTACGAGCCACGTGGAACACACTTAGAGGACTCTGACCGTATGGATGTTTGGCCAATCATTAGGAGGACCTACAAACCAAAACTCAGCTTGATTAGTGATTTTTAGGCGTTGGATGGAATTGTTTTCATGGGTTGATTTTAACCGTGGGAAATTTTAGCATTATTGACCATGATTTGAGGTACAAAGATCCAGTTGGATGGAATTGTCTTCATGGGTCGATTTTAACCGTGGGAAATTTTAGCATTATTGACCATTATTGAGGTACAAAGATCCAAATGTTTGAAATCACAAATCAATCAGATTTTTTGTTTGTAGGTCCATATAGGGATTGGAAAAACATCCATACCGTCAAAGTCCTCTAAGAATATGCCATGTGGCTCCTGTTGCACCCTGTCATCGGGGCCATGTCATCAAGGTCTTACTCCTACAACTAGGGCTGCAACTCGGGCGGGTTGGAGGTCAACCCTAGCCCAACCCAACCTTAAAGGTTGTCAACCCTAACCCAACCCAACCCAACCCAAGGTCGGGCCTAGATTTTCCAACTCTAACCCAACCCATTGGGTTGGGTCGGGTTGACCGGGTTGGTCAATTTCTTAATTTTTTATTGGTTGGAAATATTGTTGAACTTTTTCATATTAAAATAATTTATCGGTCAATACAATAGCCGTTGTGCTAACCATTAAATAATAGCATAACTTCATTTCCAAAGCTCGTGAAAGAAAACATGATATTTTCATAATAATGGAAAAGTTCATTAACTCAAATGCATGAAAAAGTCACTAAAGAAATAATAAAAAACAATCGTTAGAGAAAAACACGATATTTTCACTATCAACCGATCACATAAAATGCCAAAATGCAGTTTCAATGACATTTGATAATATCACACAAAGGTTGTAGTTACTAAGGACAAACATCCATGAGTTGCTGCATTTGCCAAAATATAGTGTGGATATTTGTCGATAATACTAATGGGTCAGGATCGGGGGACAACAATTTCATACAACATTTTTTACAACAAAAATTGCGACGGCCAATTTGTAAATTAGAAGTATTGGAATGAGATGCTTTTTGGCAAGGATGGTCTCTATAGTAAGGAGATCATCCTCACAAAAATTCAAATCAATCTAATATTTGTAGACTGGTTTACAAGTTGAAGAATTATGGACCATTTATTTTTATCATTAACTTGAAAACCACATTTGACGGGGTTAGAAATTTCAGAATAAGCTGATTTTTTGTAAGGGTGAGGAGATCATCCTGACCAAAAATCAGCTATTGATTCATCTTCCACGTGGGTACGTCAAAATTGTTGTATAAAATTGTTGTCCCCCAATCTTGACCCAAAACTATATATATATATATATATATATATATAGTGTAGTTTGTAAGTTGGGCTCGGGTTGGGTCGGGTTGGGCCAAGCCTCAACCCTAACCCAACCCAATTTGATCGGGTTACCAAAAATCCGGCCCAAGCCCAACCTAAGTTCTAAAGGGGCTAACCCAACCCAACCCTAATGTCGGGTTCAACCCGTCGGGCTTGGGTTGAGCCCGCCCAAGTTGCAGCCCTACCTACAACAACATGGTTCTAACTTACACACAAGGGAAAAAGAAATAAAAGAAGATTTAGCATTTTAATATCTGATTCCTGACCGTTGGATTTGAGATTTTTTTGGATGTTAAATTATAACTGCTATAAATATCAATAAAGCTGATTTTTGGTGCGTAGGTCCACCACGAGGTGGGCAATAAAAATCCAAAAGGGCAGTGGGCCCTTAAAGGTGCTCCACGTGGCATTTTTGGGAGGGTGACCGCAGATTTTGAAGTGCTTCGGACAGCAAATATTTTCTCCTTTCTCCTGATACGCTCCCTTTCTTTCTTTCTTTCTCCCTCAAGACCGCCAACAGCATCCATCACCACCGCTCGTTGCAGGCTTAGATATTGTTGCGTTCGGCCACAGTAAACCGAGACCGCCTCGGACTTAGGGTTTCTCTCTCTACTAACCTGTGTTATCTATTCGTCTGTAGCCGGATCCAGGAGTCTCGGCTTTTTTTTTTCCCGCCATTAATGATCGTAGTCAAGCTCTGGTTTTCACCTACAAGTTCCTGATTTTTCGAGATCCTGCTATGGATAATCCAAGAGAAAAAGATCTCTAACACGGAAGAGCTCCAGAGTGAAGTTCGTTCATCGTCGAGCATTCAAAACTAAGAATTTCAGATCATAGTTGATCATTCTTTTCATCGGCAGCTATGGCGACGGTGAGATTCATCGATCTCTTCCATTTTAATACGTACAGCGTTGCAATTAGGTTTTCTCCGTGCATTCTATTTTTATTTCTGCACATCCATTCTTTCTGTATCTTTGATCTGCAGTGACGGCGTTGCAGAGAACTAGATCTGTTCTCAACTCGTTTCATTTTTGCGTTTTTGATTGTTTTTCTCTTTGCGAGAGATTCACTGATTATGTAATTCGTCACCCAAATTAAGGCTTCAAAGACGAGAAACTACATTTACAAGTTAAGAGTTTGGAGTTGAATACATGTTCAACATGGATTCACCCATTCAAGGTTTTTAGACTCAGAATAATCTACGATCATTCATGTCACAACTGTACTTTTCTTCATCATCATCATTAACAAAGCATACTCGGGATTGGCAGCACGAGTCCCACTCCGCCAGTCAATCCATCTACAGCCATATCTTCTGACATCCTCGCATGAGCTCGAAACAACCAATCAGGAATCATGTGGAAGGATTCCGCACAAGTTATTTTGCCTCCTGCCAACCTGACGCAACCATCCTCCTTAATCTGGGCTTGGAACTGGCAATCCGAGCCTAGAGATCTCCCACTGTGTTAAATAGTGAAGAATTTCTCAATGAAAATATTCAGATTCAAACAATCATAAAAGACCTCCATTGTGAACATTGTAGCCACGATGAACACCAGCATCACGCGCTATCTGGCGCCCTACAGCCCACATGATTATTGGGCCATGCCAGCACCTAGAGCATTTTTATTCTTTGTCTTTTTTTGCTGCATCTCCGATAGAAATGAATTTTAGGTAACTTACCATTGCAGAAAAGTGCACCACTAACTTGTAAATTTGCCACTCCTTGGCTGTATGGCTTGGCCAGGATGCTGCAGGGACAACACTCATGGATCTCATCACTTCAGACCCCTCACCTGCTCCACCCGCCAGTTCAGGGGGAACGACTCCTTCTACACTCGGGAAACCAATTCAAAAGCCAGTGCAAACAGATCGAAGGACAAAGAGAGGCACCTTGATGCAAATCCAAAGCGAAACCATTGCAGTAGCCAAAGCTTTAAATCCTGTGAGAACAAATATTATGCCGCAAAAACAGAAAAAGGTATTTTTGTCTGCACTTTCTCTACCCTTCTTTGAATTTTTATTCCATCGTTCATCTGTTTCTAGTCCCATCAAAGTAAAAAAAGTGCTTTTTCAGATGACTTATTGCTGAGTTAAAAATCATGGAATACTTTTCTTGCGAAATTCGTTGGCTCCCATACGTATTAGCATCCAAGCAATCATTATGCTTATATTGGATTGTTGCATCTTTCAGGATTTATGTTAACATTAATAGTTTGCTTTGGCACATTTTGTTTTCATAAAAAACCTGCTTTTTTTGTGCAGCCGGTGTCATATTCACAACTTGCAAGGAGTATTCATGAACTTGCTGCTATGTCTGATCAGGTAAGATTTAGTTGTGCTCCAGTTGCACATTCTCTTTCATACATAATTTTGTAAGAAATTTTAATCTGTTATCTTCGTTGTTATTTCTCTGTAGAAAAGCTCCCAGAAGCAGTTAGTGCATCATGTGTTTCCCAAACTTGCTGTATACAATTCAGTCGATCCTTCTGTGGCACCATCTCTACTCATGGTATGCTGTTTTTACCCCTTGTTCTTTCTCATCTCCATTGTATTTAACACCTTGTCTTGCTTGTAAATTGACTCACACTGATCCTCGATCATTGGACTCTCTTAGGGTAATTGCTATCCATAAAAGATTCTGCAATTGCCCATTGTATGCGCATGTCATTGAGTTTATTACAATTGAATACGATGGTGTGTAACTTTTTCTATTATAAGTAACGAGGTGTATTGACTTATACTATTAGAGTACCAAGGGTAGGGAAGGAGCTTCCCTAAGAACAAAGTCACGTAAGTAGTACATATTGAAACAGGTTTAGAACATCTCTAGTATTTTAAGATATCATATTGAAACAGGTTTAGAATGTGCTTTTTGTGAGTGCAAAAATCTACGGCGTGTCATCGATGCCTTGAGATTTGTGCGCCACACGCATACCCAAGATATAACATTGAATGAAAGAAGAAAGAGAAAGATAGGAGGAAAAAGAGAGACGAAATACTCAATTACGTGGTTCATCGTAGGAATCCGACAACTATGTTCACGGTCCAACTGGGGGCAATTCACTAAAGTATTAGATTACAATTTTCTCCCCCCTTCAATTAAAAGTGGGGGGCTTTAAATACTAATGAAAACCCTAGAATAGAAAAGAGGGAGGAGGGAGAAGAGAGAGAAGCGAAGAATTGCTGGAGAGTGTTAACCTCACATACTCCAAAGAATATTATTTATATTAATTGTTGTGGGCCCTTACATAGAATAAGAAAATAAAAGATAACGACATAACAAAAAGTGAAATAGCAAGAACATCCTTCAACACTCTCCCTCAAGTTGGAGCACAAATGTCAATCAAGTTGAATTGAAGAATTAGGGTTAGGTTTGTGGAAGAGAGAAGAAGAAAGAGAGAGGAGAGAAGAGAAATGATATCTATTGTGCTTAGGTCACAATGACTCCATAAATCTTATTTATGTAGAGAAATTACATAAAAGACAAATATACCCCTTAAGGGGAGTATTTACAGAACTATCCATGATACATATAAAATACATATTTCTACGTATATGATAATACCTTATCAAGTTGGTGCATAGATATCTCTCATGCCCAACTTGCACAAGTACTTATAGAGTTGCCAACTTGGAACTCTCTTCGTGAAAACATTTACAACCTGTTCATTAGTCTTCACAAATGGGGTGCACACTGCCCCAAAGATAATCTTCTCTCTAATGAAGTGCCGGTCCACCTCAATGTGCTTGGCACGATCATGCTGAACGAGATTGTGAGCAATGCTAATGGCGGCCTTGTTATCACAGTATTAGCTCACAGACCCTGAAACTGGGAAACAAAGCTCATCAACCAACACTTTCAATCAAAGCATCTCACACAAGCCATGAGCCATTACTCTGAATTCGGCCTCTGCACTAGATCTAGTGACAACGGGTTGCTTATTGCTTCTCAAGTGACCAGATTGCCCCCAACAAATGTGCAATATCCAGAAGTAGATCTCTGATCATCTTTGGCCCATGCCCAGTTTGCATCGGTATAAGCCTCTATACGCATGTGACCGTTCTTCTCAAATAGAAGACCTCTATCAGGAGCTGACTTGAGATACCTCAAGATTCGATGTGCTGCCTCTAAGTAAACACCTCTGGGTGAGTGCATATACTGATTGATCACACTCACTGCATAGGCAATGTTGGGTCGAGTCAGGGAGAGATAGATCAATCGCCCAATTAGCCTCTGAAAGCTCCCTACATCCTGTAGTAGCTCACTACTGGCATCTGCTAACAGGTGATTCTGCTCTATAGGAGTTTCCACTGGTTTGGTACCCAACCTGCCTGAGTCTTATAACAAGTCTAAGATATACTTCCTCTGAGAGATAAAGATCCCCTGATTGAATCTTGTAACTTCGATGCCTAGGAAGTATTTGAGAGGTCCTAGATCTTTGGTTTCAAACTTCTCTGCTAACTGACACTTCAGTTTGGCTACCTCTGCTGCATCATTCCTTGTGAGAATAATGTCATCAACACAAACAATGAGGGCAGTGGTGTTCTTCCCTTGATGCTTCACAAATAGGGTGTGATCGGCCTGACTTTGAGTGTAACCCAGCTTCTTCACGACTAGGGTGAATCTCTCGAACCATGCCCTTGGAGATTGTTTAAGCCCATTGAGGGCTTTCTTCAGTCGACACACCTTGCTACTATATCCTGGTGGAGTGAATCCAAGAGGCACCATGTACACTTCTTCATGTAGGTCTCCATGAAGAAAATCATTCTTCATATCCAGGATGCAAAGGCCACTATTGGTTTGCTGCCAATGACAACAACACCCTGATGGAGTTCATCTTTGCCACAGGTGCAAAGGTTTTCTCATAGTCAATCCCATAGGTCTGGATGTATCCCTTGGCTACTAATCTCGCCTTGTACTTCTCAACTGACCCGTATGCCTTGTAGTTGATTGTGAACACACATCTACAACCCACAGGTTTCTTGCCTTTTGGTAGGTCAACAAGCTCCCATGTCCCATTCTTATCCAGAGCTCTCGTTTCCTCTATCATATCAGCTTTCCATCTTGGTTGGGTCAGCCTTTCTGCCACTGAAGAGGGTATAGGAATAGTGGAAATGGACGTGATAAAGGCTTTATAGGAGGGGGACAAGGCATCATATGAGACAAAGTGGTTCAGAGGACGCTGAGTGCAGCTTCTGACTCCTTTTCTCAAAGCAATGGGAAGATCAGAAGCATCAGTAGAAGGAGAAATGAAAGGTATAGAAAGAGATGGAGATTTACCTAGATCAAAGGAAGGAACCACTGGTATTGGATCGGCTGTGGCTTTCTCCCTTATGCTATAGACTTTGAGCTCCTTCTGAGCTCCAGGAGCAATATCAATCCACTAGTAGTATGAGTGGGCAGAGAGCTCTTAAACTCTAAAGGAGGGGATAGGGATATAGCAGGAAGAGGAACAGTTCACCTCTCTTCATTACTACTCTCCCCCTGAAGAGAGGTGGGGGAGAAAAAAGATAGCTTCTCACGGAAGGTGACATCCATGCAGACAAACTTCTTCCCAGAGGACGGATGGTAACACTTGTAACCCTTATGGGTAGAGGAGTAACCAAGAAAGACGCACTTGAGCGCTTTGGGATCGAGTTTGGTGCGATGGGGACCCAGATATATACATAGCATACACATCCAAAGATGCGAAGAGGAATAGTGAATAGAGGAGAGCTAGGAGCAAGGACCTGAATAGGAGATTGGAAATTGAGCACTCGAGATGGCATTCTGTTAGTCAAGTAGGCAGCCGTCAACACAACATCCGACCAATAAGATTTGGGGACATGAGAGCCAATCAAGAGAGATCAAGCTACCTTAGTCAAGTGTCGCATTTTCCTTTCAGCTACACCATTCTGTTGAAGGGTGTAGCTGCAGGAATTTTGGTGACAAATCCCATGGTCAAGGAGGTAGTGTTGAAGACTCCCAAACATATATTCTCCATCCTGGTCAGTATGAAGAACCTTGATGGAGGCACCATATTTGGTCTGGATCATCTTATGAAAACCCTGAAAGATGGAATGAACCTCATCTTTGGTTTTTATGAGATAGACCCATGTACACCTAGTATAATCATTAACAAACGAAACAAAATAGCGAAAGCCAAAGATAGAAGTAGTGGGGGAAGGGCCCCCTACTCCAGAATGCACAATGTCAAAACAAGTAGAACTTCTATTACCTCTGGAGGGATAATTCGATCTATAATGCTTGGAGAGCTCACAAGTCTCACAGTGTAAAGCCGAAACAGAAACAGAAACAGAAATAGACAGACTAGGAAATAAAAGTTTTAAGAAATTGAAAAGAAACATGCCCTAGACGGGCATGCTAGCTCAAAATAACATCTATCCTACTACTACTACTAGCAGAAGATTGTAGTGCTGCGGGCTCAGGAAGGCGTCCATCCAGAAAGTAAAGGCCATGCGCTTTATGTCCAGTGCCAATCGTCCTCCTCGTCTCGAGGTCCTGAAAGACACAGGAAGTAGGAGAAAAAGTGATTACAGTTTAGGGATTTAGTCAAAGCACTAACAGAAAGTAGGTTAGAGGTAAATCTAGGAACATGCAAAACAGATGAAAGAGGTAGTTTAGGAGAGGAAATGGTGCTCCCTTTCCCAGACATAGGATAAAGTGCCATCCGCTGTCTTCACCTTATCATGGCCAGAACAGATAGTATAACCGGAAAATAAGGAAGACATGCCCGTCATGTGTTCTGAAGCCCCTGAATCAATAATCCAAGTGGGACTGGACGATGGAAGAGACACATGATGAACAGGTCTAGGGTTACTTGACTTGGCAAAGGAGGTGGATGATGTGGCAGAAGGACCATCAAGCTGATGAAGCAATCGTCGAAGGCCTGCAAGCTCTGTGGCTGAGATACCACCAGGAGGAGCTAAAGTCGGAGAGATCGTCAGATATTGTCCAGGAGGAGAAACAGAAGTATCCACACTGGAAGTATGAGCAACATAAGACCTTGGCTAGCTAGGGCGACCATGTAATTTTCAACATTTGGCACGCATATGCCCTAACTTGCCACAGAAATCGCACTTGGGCCTCTCTTTAATCAAGGACTTCCCAGAAGGTCCAGTGGGAGCATAGGTAGGTGTTGAGACGGGAGTCTGATAAGATAGACCTCTCTGAGGCTGTTGAGACTGGTATGTTAGAGAAGCAACTAGCGCTGATCACTCTGGAAGGTGCTCGCTCGGAAGGGATATCCGCTTACTTTCCTCGCTCTGAAGATAGGCATACACCTCACTGAGAGAGGGAAGATCCATCCTGCTACTCAAGATCTGAACACGAGCAAGCTCATAAGATGGATCGAGCCCAACAAGAAAATAAAAAATCCGACCCTTCTCCATATACTACTGGTAGGGAGCAATCTCTCATGGGAGAAGAGGTTGATAAGAGTAATAATGATCGAACTCTTGCCACATGGTGCGAAGAGCGGTATAGTACTGAGAAAGGGACTTCTCCCCTTGCCGAAAGTGAGAGATACTCTGCCTTAGCTGAAATGCCTGTCCTGCATTCCGCTACTCTGAGTAGGTTTTCCGGGTGATCTCCCAGACCTCTCGTGTTGTGCGCAGGAATAAGAAACTCTGGCTGATATCCGGCTTCATAGAGTTGAGGAGCCAAGACATGACAGTAAGGTCATCTGTCTCCCACTGTCGGTACGATGGATCAGTTCTGGGAGGCTCAACTGTATTCCCCGTAGTGCGACCAAGTTTCCCACGGCCCCCAATGAACAACCGTGCGGCCTGAGCTCAGCGTAAGTTGTTCTTGCCGTCTAACTTCACTGAGGTGATCTGTAAATTGGGATTCTCATAAGCCGCGTGATGCACCATATGACCTCCAATACCAGTGGAGGGAGTTTCTGTGCTCACTTCTGACTTTGAAGGAGAAGCCAAGGAAGGTGGAGTAACCACGGGAGATGGAGGATCTGCCATGAAGAACTATGGCCAAGAACAACTATATAGGAGCACCGGAAAGTCACAAATAATCACTCGAGGGCCAGAACAAGGCTAAAGAACCACACCACAGGCCATAAGAACATCCAAGCCGGGCATATAGGATCTCAAAAAACCTCAAGAAACCAAAGAAAGTAACTAGATGGAGAATGGGACTCAACACACACCCATACGAACCTCAAAATTGGGTGTAAGTAGCCGGAAGAAGGAGAGAATAGGTATAAAGATGCAAGAAAGCACCCTAGAACCAGAAAAACACGAAGTAAAGGTGTTTAGAGTCGATTGGATGGGATGTTGGACCAAACCGATGGTCATAGGGGGCAATAAAGCCACCGTCGGCAACTACTTGGGGAAGAAATCTTCCCACAAGACTCAATCCTCAATGGAACCTTGCAAGTAAGGTATCCACATGTTGGTTAGATTGGGGGGGACTAGATTGAAGTAAGAAATCCCCTGAAAAAGTTCATCTAAGGGTCGAAAATCGAGCTGGTTCACAAACTGATTTTTGCGAAAATTCCGCGAATAATGGCCAGAAAACACCCCAAATGGATTAAAAAAATAATAAAAAACAGAAAAAATGATCTTTATCAAGAGGTGAAGGTTTCAGCAAACCTCGATTTTCGTGTCCATAGAGTTGATGACGTCAGCTTACGGTCTGATGAAGTCAACAGACGTCAAGTTGCCTTTGTTTTTGTCTCCAAAAATACTCTGGCAAGCCTCAACGACAGATAGCTCTGATACCAAGTTGAATTGAAGAATTAGGGTTAGGGTTAGGTTTGTGGAAGAGAGAAGAGAAAAGAGAAAGGATGTCTATTGTGCTTAGGTCACAATGACTCCATAAATCTTATTTATGTAGAGAAATTACATAAAAGACAAATATACCCTTCATGGGGGGTATTTACAGAACTACCCCTGATACATATAAAATATGTATTTCTACGTATATGATAACAAATCATGCCCAACTTGCTCAAGCACTCGTGAAATGAAGTTGAGGCAACACCCTTTGTAAGGATATTCGCTACATGATCAGTTGAAGGGACAAAGGGTGTGCAAATTATTCCAGAGCTGATCTTCTCACGAATGAAATGGTGATCCACTGCAGTATGCTTGGTTCTGTCGTGCTGGACTGGATTGTGTGCAATACTTATTGCAGCCTTATTGTCACAATACAACAACATGGGTCCTTCTACCGGAAAATCAAGCTCTCCAAGTAACACTCTGAGCCATAGTAGCTCACATACATGAGCATAGTTCACAATTCTGAACTCTAAACTACAAGATAAATCATAAGATGAAATGTTTATGATATGGAGCAAAGCACAAATGAAGGGAAAAAGTAATGATCAATTGGATGGCCAACACAATTGATCTCAAACAAGAGGCAACTAATACGATGGCGGCACAATAGATCTTCTCGACACAAGGGTCTCAAACAATAGAGTAGGCAGAAGTGGAAATATGATTGGTTCGAGCAAGAGTTAGTAAAGGGTGCTAAATCTAAGGTTGAAACAAAGGCTAGAACGGATTGTCTCAATTGCCAATAATAGTAACCTTAGTAAGATACTTCAAGAGAGAATAATCAAAGTCTCGTTGGGATGGGTCACAATAGATGTCGACAATAAAGAAACAGTGGGTCAAAACAAGATGAATGAAAGAGAACTCACCTTGATGGGAGGGTTGACGGATGAGGTTTTGAAGAATAATAAAGAAAGTAAGAGAATGATCTCACCTGAATAAAGAATGTCAGCGCAGTTGGAGGATTTGAAGGGTTTATCCTACCGAGGTGCCTCTTACCAATATCTAACACGTCTGCAACTTTTGGAGATGGCTTTGATCTTCGAAAGACACCTTGTGATGAGGGTGCATGTTGCACTTCTGGAGGCGGCTTCTAAGCTAACGTGGGGTTCCTTTCTGGACCTTGTTGGAGATCATTGCAGATTCTTGAAGTTGAGAGGGGCGGCAACAATGGCTTGTGGGACAGCAGCACTTCTGTCCACAGAGGTGGTGTTGGGCTTATGTGGGCTGGGTTTATGGTCTACGGTCTACCGCGTGAGGAATACGTCCAAGAGTTGAGAAAAAGGGTTGGGCAGCCAGAAATATCTTTTCTTGCAGGCTGAAACTGTTGTTGTTTGAGGTTGTCACCAATATGCTAAAGAGAGAGAGAGAGAGAGAGAGAGAGAGAGAGAGAGAGAGAGTTACTGAGAGATTAGGGTTTGAGAGAGAATGGGGAGATTGAAGTTAATATTCAATCTCCCAATAAGTAATATTTATAAGTAGGGGAAACCCCTTCTACAAGTTACGGAGAAATTGTGTGGGTCAAGTGGGGGCCCACCACTTAACCCACTAACATGAAATAAAGAGATTGTGGGTTAAGTGGATGGGCCCATCACTTAACCCATAAGCAATAGAGAATAAACCCCACGTGGGGTAGTGGAACGCAGCCCACTAAGAACACCCCCACGTGAGTGTACATAGAATCCAACAGAAACTTCAACTTGTGATGGTGTGTGGAGACGTTTCATGGTTTTATATGGATTGGATTAGGTTAGTGGGGAGAGAGGAGGTGATAGGAGTCGTGGGATGAATGAAGGGACCTGGTCAACTGAAGGGGTAATGTGCTGGATGATTGATGAGTGTTGGTATGATGGACGGATGCTGGGTTTCTGTTGTATTTCTAAATGGTTTAAGTTTTTGTGGGAAAGAAGAATAAAATAATTCTTTAATAAATGACGGGTTAAGAGAAAGTATTAAAATAATGGATATAATTACAATGGGCTATTTTGGACGGACATGAGTTTTGGGGTTTGAGAAGATCTAAATGTGTTAACAAGTTTTGATTAAACTATTATAAACTATCAAAAGGTTTTGATAAAAATAAGATTTTTGAAAAGGTTTGATTACTATAAGTATGTTAGCAAAGAGGTTTGATTAAAACAAGGTTCAGTAAAAGAGTTTTGATTAGAATAATGTATATTAACAAAAGTGTCAATTGGTTTTGACTTACATTAATAAAGATGGGTCGGGCTCTGTTGACAGATCTAAAATGACGGGGACACAATATAAGTGAGGTGGCACACTGTTACAGGACTCGGACCATACGGATGTTTGTCCTATCCCATGGTGGACCTACAAACCAAAAATAGCCTGATTAGTATTTATAGGCTTTGGATTGGACTTATTTTCATGGGCTGATCTCAACTGTGGGAATTTGGGCAGTATTTGAGGTACTAAGATGCAACACTTATAAATCACTAATCAAGCTGATTTGTGGTTTGTAGGTCCACCATGGGATAGGACAAACATCCGTACGGTCCGAGTCTTGTAACAGTGTGCCACCTCGCTTATATTGTGTCCCTGTTATTTTACCTGTCATTTTAGATCTGTCAACGGAGCCTGACCCAATAAAGATATATCTTATTATATGTTATATGTGTAGGTAACTCATATATATTAATATACGATCAATCTTAGGTTAATTATAATAACTAATGCTAATGTACGTAGGGGTCAAAAGGGCGTATTGTCACACATACGTATGTAAGTGCACATACATTGTGTGTAATGTACACACATACATTATGTTTAACATGCGTTAAATACTGAAAAAAACTAAATAGATTCACTACCTGTATTTAAATAATGTGTTGTACGTATGGGACACAAAACAGTCTATAAAATACTTAGCAAGTCCCACCAAGCTCATGCGGGTCCCACATGAAAGACCCCTAAAAACCCTGAAAAATTATTTTTTTCGGAATTGGCCACAATTTTGCGTGGATGTTCTAATAGTTATGTTATGTCATCTGATGAAGATAAACGCGCGAAAAAGGTCTAGGAAATTCAAAATGGTCCAAAACACCCTTTAGGGTTTTACGCCTAATAGATTCATGATGGTTCTATCCGAAATTTCTAGCTGGGAGTTCATCCTTTTTGTTCTTGTTCTTGCAGTTGAATATTTCTGCATATGTTTATCTGACTTCAAAGTTTGTATTGCTCTAGAAGCCCATTTTTGCATATGATGTATTGCTACGAAGTAAGGTGTTTGATATGCCTTATTCTATTCTGCAGCTTGATCAGCAGTGTGAGGATAGAACTGTTCTGCGCTATGTTTACTACTACTTGGCCAGGATTTTATCAGACACTGGTGCTCAAGGTTTAAGTCCAGGCGGTGGCATCCCCACACCGAATTGGGATGCTCTTGCTGACATTGATGCTGTTGGAGGGGTGACCAGGGCAGATGTTGTACCTCGAATAGTAAATCAGCTTACAGTAGAGGCCTCAAATGCTGATGTTGAATGTAAAGTGGTTCCTGCATTTGATTTGTCATATGGGTGTTTATTTCCAGCTTTTTGTACTTTCTTGCTAACCATATTAAACCGTTACTTTAGGTCAACTTTTCTTATGGTTTGTATTGTTGAAATCAATTGATTTTTGGTATTAATGATCGTCATGGTGAGGACAACTCAATTTATGGTTGGATTGTCCAACATGATCTCCATGTGGTCCCCACCATCGGATGTAGGAATCGGTGTAAGAATTGGGTGTGAATTTACCCTAACTCATACATATATATTTGACCATTTTTCCAACATCCCTGTAGTCTACGCTTCGAAGTTCCACACCTTTTATTTTTAAAATTCCACCACCTTATTCTTGGATATCTTTTATTTTAACTGCCCTCTTCCATCTCTTTACGGAAACATCTAAAACCACTAGTCTATTGTTATGTGGTCGAACTCTCTCTTGGAATAACCTTAATAGTCTTTGCATATTGGTTGATTCTTTCTTCTAATTAGAAATAAGTCTATCTGGTTCATGTTTGTATCTTGGAAAAAGCATTTGTAATGCATGATGGTATAAAAAAGAGCAAGAAAAGTATCTTTGTTATCTAAAAAATCCTCGATCCTACTTATTGAAGAAAAAGAAAAGAAAAGAAAAGAAATAATGCTGCAGATGATCTGTAGATTGCTTTCTAGACCTTAAAAAAGGTGGGCTCTTTTTCACGATTTCTTATTGTAAGTGGTTAAAGATAGTGTTTGACTTCTGTTATTGCTCTTTTGAAGTTCATGCACGAAGACTTGCAGCTTTGAAGGCCCTTACTTATGCTCCATCAAGCAACTCGGAAGTTTTGACCAAATTATATGAAATTGTGTTTGGCATTCTTGATACGGTTTGTCCTACACTGCTTGTCATTTGGCCTATAGAAACAAGCTTTAATAAATTTTCTTTTCTTCAATATTTTGATGAAGAGTTGCTTCATAATTCCTTTTTCTTGTTAATGGTAGAAATTTGATCTCTTTAGAGTAGATACTTTAAGTTTAAGACCTCATGATTCTTCTCAATTTTAAATCCAGGTTGCTGATACAAAACAAAAACGTAAGAAAGGCATGTTTGGTACCAAAGGTGGTGATAAAGAGGTAATTGGATTAAATTTCAATCTTGAACCAAGACAAATAGACTTTTGAACTAGGTCATATTTGATTTATTTTATGCTGTTTTATATATAATATTCATTTATGCTGTTTTTATGACCTGTGCAAATTACAAATCACACTTTGCTTTCTTATTGAACTTACTAAATTTTGAATCTCATTCATTTTGTCCTTCTAGTTTGATTGATTTTATGTGCAGCATGGACTGATTTGTGTGTTTTCACAAATCACACAAATCATGGACCATAGCATGTTTGGAATTGCAAGTAAAACTTGCTTGCCAATTGATTTCTGTTTTGTTATTTTCACAAGTGGACCTGTTGCAATCTACCCTGGCCAGTGATCTAATGAGGAAATTCCGAAAAGACAATTAGGTCAGGGAAGCAAGTGATTTCATCATTGGACATTGTTACTATTTAATGAGATAATTGGATTTGTAATTATGCTTTTTTATTGGAGGCACCTGATTGACCATTCGGGATTTTTTGGCCATTGGTGCTTCATTTATAAAAATCGAGACACTTGATGCAATTTCTATATATTTTTTTAATTTTATTTATGTAGGATCTTAGTATCCACATGTTTGTGGATTTCTTTCTTATGCGGTCTGATATTTTCGGTTGCAGTCTTTATGCTGTGTTGTTTTGACATTACATGTGGAATTTTAGGTAGAAGCCTTTACTATCTTATACTTTTTTTGATATTTGGATATGTAAATTGATGACTGGTTTATAAACTTTTACAGTCTATTATTCGGAGTAATTTGCAATATGCTGCCCTTAGTGCTTTGAGAAGGCTTCCTCTAGATCCAGGGAATCCAGCGTTCCTCCATCGTGCTGTACAGGGGTAATTTAATTTTTACGTTCTAGTCTTTGACGTTGGGTAAAAGAGTCTATAATGATGAAATCATTATTGGAATTCTCATTTATATGATGCTTAATGTAGCTCCTGATGTGACTCAAATGATTTTACGAGATGAATATGATCCATTTTCGATTTATTAGATCTTTATTACAACTATTGTGAGATAGTATTCATAATTGTATGCAAATTATTACCTAAAAACAAATTTTCTTCATCAAAAGAAATTTTAAAAATATTTTTGGCAGATTTTTCTTAAAGGGTGAAAATGTTAAGATATCAAAAGTTAATTAGCTTCTGTGGTAAATGTTTGGAATATATTTGTAAAAATATTCGATGAGGCAAATATGGGTAGAGAAGATAATGCCTTGTATATATGAAAATATTCAAATAGGCAAATATGACCCATCAATATATTCAACATACATGTGGTGGATTAACTCAGAGTTTGACTTTGACCACTGCTAGGGTTTTCTCGGAGCAAAAATCCTTAAAAAGCTCCTATAAGGTGCTAAGCCAAGCAATTCAAGAGTTCTCAATGGATCTAAAAGCCAAAACACAAATTCTTCATTCAATTAAAATCCATCTCCAATTACATAAAATCCACCTCTCTTTGCAGTGATCAATAACAAAATTTATAAGAAAAATAAACCTTAAGGATCTGTTTAAGTACTAAGAATTGAATTAGTATTTGGATTTGTAACTCTTGGAATTACAAATCTGTGTTCGACCTCCCATTTCCTGGAATTGCATGTCCAAATCATCGGTTTTCACAGAATTAGGGTGTGTGGAACTTCTAAGTCCTAGACTCCTTGTTTCCATGAATTAGGGGGTCTATATAAATTTTGGGTGCCGAAATCGTGTGATATGGAATGAGACGTTCCCGACCAGTTAAATTTTTAAAAAATTAAATTCATAAGAATTCAACAAAATGGCTATAAATTGATAAAAACTTATAAAAAGTGTTAAATTAATAAATACTATAAAATCAATAAAAACTAGAAAAATAGGAAATGCATTATCTATTCTTTAAAATATTAAAAAGAATAAAAAATCCATAAAAAATAGAGAACAATGCAGAAAATTTATGTTATATTAAATAAAACATATGTACGTAACCAATATACAATCAATTACATGAAGAGGTGTTTAAATCATGTTAACCTGCAAGTGGTATGAGCCATTGCTCTATATTCAACTTCAACACTCAAGCGACTAAGCGAGCAACCATAGCTTGCTTGGTTACTTTTTTAAGTTACTAGATTGCCGCCTAGGAAAGTGCAATAACCTGTAATGGAATTTCTATCGTAAGGAGAACAAACCCAATCAACATCTGTATAACCAACTACACGGTGAATAGGTCTATTAAAATTATCCTAAGTTGATTACTAATATGCTTGACTTAGAACAGATTAATCAGCTTAAAGCAATAAAAAATAAAGACAATAATCTACAACACAAAGATATATCGTGGTTTAATGCCACAACTACATCCACTTTCCAAAAGCTCTTATGAGCTATCACATTTTTAATTCAATATTTAAACAACCTTACAATATTGAACATGGTAAATGACTCGGTCTCGATTGGAATTGATATAACTGAGTAAGGTCGCAACCGAACTTTTGCTCAGTCAAGACTAATCTTGACTCAAGCAGGGTAATGGGTTTGGATGAGTTGAATCAATATGGCGAGCGTTTCTAAAGAGAAAGCTCCATACAAACAAAGTTACCTCTCAACATAGATTGAGAAGGAACAAAGCTTCGATGAAGTTGAAGCTCAAAGCGAAGCTGCCACTCAGAACCGCAACTCAGACCAATCACCTGAAGAGCGTAGACCACCAAAGCCGATCTCCAACAAAGGGTGGCAAACAGAATCATCGAAGCAAGCAAGGGAGCAAGAACAATTCTCTTGAAGATGAATAACTCAAGAGAAAAAGACTGAGTGAATTGGTGAGTATGAAGGGTAGGGGGAAGGGGTATTTATAGTTGAGAGGGGGCGCGACTCGCGATTTGAGGCAACCCAAGACTGGTCGACTGGCCTGACAGACCGGTTGCCTGTTCCCTTTGACCGGCCGACCGGGGTCATTTTCGACTGGTCGACCCCTTTAACATTTCTATCCAATTATGGTTCTAGCTATTGGGAGTTTTCCACAATAGGCTAGGGGGCTCCAAATATGTCTAGGTGAGACTCTGAAGGATTTTCCAAAATCAACGAACTCAAGTCTTTGTTGCTCATCAGGGATCACCTCAGAGCCATTCTTAGAATCAGAGTCTCGCTCTCCAAGTTCTCGTAGTTGATTAAATAGAGATTACATAAATACCTAGGGTTGTTTCGGAATTGACAACACAAGGAATATACTTATCAGTTTGTACTCCTTTTGCGAAGACTGACGGGCAGACAAGGTTTAAAATTTCGGTTTCACATGCCATTTCGGTGAGGTCCGAAACCGAAATTTCGGTCGAAATGTCGAAATTTCGTGTGAAATTTTAGAAATTTTGAAATTGAGATTAGTAATGAAAATTTCGAAATTTCGACCGAAATTTCACGAAAAGTTCGAAATTTCACAAAAACCCGAAATTTCAACAAATTGATGTCGAAATTTCAGTCGAAATTTTAGAATTTTAAAAATTTCGATTTTTATGGATTTCGGTTTCGGTATTTCGGTCTGAAATTTTGAACTTTTCGGCAAAATTTAAAACCTTGCGAGCATGTAATATATGTATTTAGTAAGGGAGTTCCAGTCATGAGTTATACATGTGCCTTAGCAACTTGGGCATTACGCACCAACTTGAGGGGGAGTTGTCAGGGTGTACCCTTTATGTTATAAGGGACCATGTTATATTGTAAGGGCATACTTGTTCATAAAATGTTTTTATATAAATAAGAAGTACGGAGTCATGGGAGACACACATGCTCTCCCTTTCTTTCCATATTTGCTCTCCTCTCTCCTCTCCTCTCTCCTCTCTCCTCTCTTGAAACCTTAACCCGAACAACTGCATCCCAATGTGGAATCCGTGGAGATTGTATAAATTGGTTCACCTCGCTAACGGGAAAGGAAATATCTGCTCGAATGATAGCCAGATAATTCAATTTACCAACTAATCTTCGATATTTACTTGGATAATCAAACAAGTCCTCTTGATTGACCACGGGCTTGGTATTAGGATCCATAGGAGTATCAATTGGTTTTGATCCCAATAAATCTATTTTATCAAGAAGGTCCAAAACATACATCCTCTAAGACAAATTGATCCCACAGCTCGATCTCGCAACTTCAATTCTTAGGAAGTACCGAAGTTTTCCTAGGTCTTTTGGTATAAAATGCTTGTATAAGAACGTTTTAAATCTTGAATTCCTTCACTATCATCACTTGTCACCATTATATCGTCCACATCTACCACCAACACCATGGTTCCTTTTTCACTCTTTCGTGTACTGATTGGCACTGACACAATCCAAACTGAATAACAACTTCACTAAAGTGACCAAACCAAGTTTGTGGAGACCGTTTCAGCCCATAAATCGCCTTTTGCAAGTGCACTCCTAGAGTCCCTGTGCACCAAACCCGCCGGTTGCTCCATATATACCTCTTCTTGCAAGGTACCATGCAAGAAGGTATTTTTCACATTTAGTTGAACAATGGCCATCCCATATTAACAGCTAAAGAGAATATAACACGAATTGAAGCAATCTTAGCAATGAGTGAGAAAGTTTCATAGTGGTCGATGCCAAAGTATGAGTGTAGCCTTTGGCAACAAGGCGAGTGATGCGGGAGCATTCTAATACGATCGTCCGCGCTACACCGAATCAATGCCCAATCAAGTGGATTCTATTTACTATTTGTAGTAAATCACATTTTCACTATTTATAGTAAATCCCGAAATTACTATTTATAGTAAATTCTAATTTTACTATTTTAGTGGACCCCACGAAGAGTTGTTTTAATTTAACTAGGATTTTCAATTGAGATTTTGTTTCCAATTAGGATTTTATTATTGATTGCAGTAGTTGACTTGTATTAGGAGTTTCTAATTTCAATTAGATTAGAATTAGGAAAGTTCAAGTAGGGAGGGTCTTTGAAGGCAAGAATGAAGATTTGGTTTCCATTGTGCTCAACATCAAGGATCTTATTTTCCTATGGTCCAAAATGTTTACCGTCTGTGGAGGGCTCTTTTTTGAGGATTTTGTCTTTAGATGGGATCTTCTATGTCGTAAGGACGGTTGATTGTATAGGCGAACTTGCTTAATGTCTAAGTTGACTCCCCACAATATATTATACTATTGAAAACTGTCAAAAGGACAGTAATACCCCTACACACCCAACACATTACAAATAACTCTTCTAACACCATACATACTCGTTACCATGGTTTAAAATTTGGAATGTTTCGTAATGTTTCAATTTGTTTCGTTGAGACAAACCGAGACAATCCGATACAATCCAAAAAAATAAAAAAATATGATTTCATGATTTTGGAAATGTTTCGGGAATGTTTCGGAAATTCCGTTGTTTCACTAATTTTTCAATGTTTCGGAGTTTGTCTCGGTTTTTCATTTGACCAAGACATTCCTTTGAAACGAAATTTTAAACCTTGCTCGTTACTTAAAATTAAAACAAAGACAGATGAAGTCAAAGAATGCCTTTGATCATGGCTCTAATGCAATGGAAGTCCTTTCTTATAGTCTTGATTTAAGTTTGAAGAGGAAACTATTGGTAGAGAAGGTGTTGTTATGCATCTCATTCATTAGGGATGAAATACAACATTATTATGACTGGCCAAAAACATTATTGTGACTTGGCCAAAAAAGCACTTTGCACCAAAAAGGTAACAGTTGCATGAAATGCCTGAAGGAATTGAGATTGGAGATGGAAAACAATTTGGATGATATTACAATGCAAAAGGCAAGAGACGATGAGGGAAACTACTTTGCTGCTCTCATATATAAGCCCTGCCCATAAAGTACTCAAATGAGTTCAAATTCATTGCTTCTCAATATCAATTCCTAGAAGGCTAGAAGCTATTTTCCTATGCATCCTCACTTTTGCCTTCATAATAAATTTTATTGGTAAGGTTTAAGGAACTAAATGTTGATTGTGTTGTGTGACCTGGTCAACACAAATGAATACAACTCGGTACTAATTCAGTCAACTCGATGTTATATTCGTACTTTGAGTTTACCATGACTTGGGCAGGTTACTCACATTTACAGCTTGTTTTGGTACTCCCAAACCAAGATTACTTAGGCTGCCCAAAATTTTAAACCCTGGTGAGGGTTTTCTTACCTTGTGATCTGGCTTTAGTTCTGAAATCTTGCATCACTTTTTGGTGTTTAGTAGTGATATTGTGTAACTTTTTAACTTTATCGGTTGATTTCATCTTCTTGATATCTTTTTGTGTAGCTTGCATGCCTTGCAAAGTTATCCTAAACATTGCTGCTCCTAATTGTCTTTGTCATGTATTTTTTTAGCCTACAATTTTCATAGTTCGTGGTGTTGCTAATGTTGTTTTGTATTGTTATATTTTCAGTAGTTGATTGTGATTTGAGATTGTTTATTACTGTAGGGTTTCATTTGCTGATCCGGTTGCTGTGAGGCACGCTCTTGCAATTATTTCTGAGTTAGCTACTAGAGACCCCTATTCCGTTGCGATGGCATTAGGTGAGTTGATTAATTTAACATTTTGAAATCTTTTACATTCTTTAGAGCTTTTGGTTTTTGGTTTTTGGCGTCGTCAACAGTGTGCCAAAGTACATGTTTATACACTTGTAAATAAACATATTCCAACATTTTTCTTTACTATGGCCCTTCTTGCCACACCCCTCACACATATGAAGACTCCAGCATTTATCTTGACTGTGGCCTTTCTTGCCACAATGAGCACAAGTAGGCGGAGGACCTTTAGGGCGATGCTGTGGTGGTTTCTGTGATGATGAAACTGCAGCCAGGGCAGACTTTTCATGTTTGGGAAGATGAGACATGACATCTCTGCGACTTTCTTCACTTTGAACATAGGCGTATACTTGGTTAAGCGAGGGTAAATCATCTTTACTGAGCAACTAGACACGGGCTAACTCGAAATCAGCATTCAAGCCAGCAAGGAACTCATATATCCTGTTCTGATCCACCAACGTGCGATATGCCTTACCATCTGTGGTACAGGCAGGGGTAAAAACTTGATAATAATCAAGCTCCTCCCACATGCTACGAAGCTTAGCAAAATACTCGGCCAAAGGCAAGTCTCCTTGACGAAGAGTGGCAATGCTCTGGCGCAACTGATACACACGAGCAACATTCTTTTGCTGGGAATAGGTCTGAGATGCAGAGTCCCAGATCTCCTATGCAATAGTATGAAATAGGAATCCTCGACTGATGTGGGGCTCCATAGAGTTAAGAAGCCACGACATAACAGTCAAATTGCCCGATTCCCATTTCTCAAACTCGGGGTCATCCTCTTTAGGGGCCACTAGACGGCCAGTAAGATATCCTTGTTTTCCACGGCCACCAATAAACATCTTGGCAGCCCTAGACCATTCCAAATAATTTTTTCCAGCCAGCTTGATAGTGGTGATCTGCAACACAGGGTTTTCATATAGAGTAGGGGCTGAAACTGGGGAGCCGGTAGGCCTGGAGACCACATCTGAGGCTCCGGATGCATCTGACGTCGGCATAGCTGCGTCACAAACAACAAATAACAAGCAAATAATAGAAAAAGACCACCCAATAAACAGCTACCACGATCTGAGACAAACCGGAGGCACAACGGAGATCGAAACGAGTCAAACGACTCAAGCCACGCTAACCAAGAGATCACGGAGTGATGGGATCATCCCAAAGTTCCAACAAAGCATCCAAGAAAGGATTAAAGGCATAGGGGAGCCAACCAACAGGGATTGAGGGTGTTCGTGATGCCCAATAAGGGCAAAAAAGTCGCCGGCGGTAATAATAGGGGGGAGAAATCGATCCCCCAGCCTCAATACTCCACCAAACTTGAAATAAATGGCATAGGCCTGTAGGTAATAATGGGAGGGACCAAAATGAAGCAGCAATAGAAGCCAAGAAACTTTGAAAGAGGTCGCAAATCACCACGAACTGAAACGAGCCTGTTTTTCAATATTTTCGAATATCAGCCATAACATGCTCAAAAAAGGTCCAAAAAATTCCCAAAAAATCACCAAAATTCCTAGAAAAATGTCATCTACTGGAAGGTGAAGGTTTTGGAGATCTTGAGCACCCTGTCCATACAGCTGATGACGTCAGCGATGACGTCAGCAATGTTGATCACCCCTTGAAGGTCTGAGGCGTGAGAAGATTCACCCCTGAAGTTTTTGTGCGGATTCGATTCGCTATGCTCTGATACCAAGTAGAATTTTAGGGTTTCAGGAAGAGAGGAGAAGAAGAGAGAAAAAGAAGAAGGGAAAGCGTTGGAGAGTTAAATCTACCAACGTCCCACAATATTATTTATATTACTAGGTCAAAACAATTACACCCACATTAATATCTCCACCCACCATATATCTTATATTATATTCTCCCTCATACTGACAACACATACTAGTAAACATTATGCCATGGTTTAAGAAACAGTTATAGCAATAATGCTCAATATGGTATGTAACGCTATACTTGAAATGCTCATTATGATGAAGATAACTGCTGTTATTTTGAAAATAACGGTTGTTATAGCGATTTTAATAGTTATTTGTTGTTTAGGTGAAAACTGAATTCGAAAAAATAAACAAATAAATTTTGGCCTTTATTTGACCTGTTATGACAGTGGCAACTGTAGTGCCAGCTAACTGTTATGCCATTATAATGGTCCCTTTTAAACCTTGGTACAGACAATATGTACAATTACATACTAAAATTGTAAACAAATACACATGTATGCATGCATTCATACGTTAAATGACATGTCGACAAAGGAAGTTAAAGGTTTTAAAAGAAGAAAGGTAAGGTTGCTCATAAGTCTTGGGTCAATGCATATATAGAGTGGATAAATTTACACCTGATTCCTACACACGGGGGTGGGGCCCACATGCCGACTCATATTGGACAATGAGGTGTCCATACTGTGGAGAGCATCGTCACAAAAATAGTCCATTCTAACATTTCTAACCACGAAAAGTTAACTTGAATTTAAAAAATCTGCACCATCTAATTAAACCGTTACTTTAGGTCAACTTTTCGTATGGTTGGTAGTGTTGTTCAACATGATTTTAATGTGGGTCCACCATTGGGTGTAGGACTAGGGTGTAGTAGATTATTTCACACACACACATGTATGTATGAATGGATGTATATAAGTCTTCGTTTTTTAGTTGTTCAAGTATGGGACTAACATTTTCCCCTTGTTTCTTTTTCTATGTGCAGGAAAGCTTGTTCTTCCCGGAGGTATCTTTTGTTTTCTTGGTTCCTTTTGGCTATGTTCTTCAAACTTTTATGTTCTGAGTATAGTGATGTGGTTTTCTAGTTTGGTGTAAAAGAGCATCAGTATTTATTAATTGCAATTTTGCTAATCCAACTCTTCTTATACACACCCACAAGCAAGATTTTAATTCAACTTAATCTGTAATAATTTGTACGAGTTAATTCGGAATTCAAGACCCCTAATCGAAATAACGCTTGTATAAAAGGTTGCAAAAATTCATCCTTGATTCAAATAATTTAACTTAATCCATAATGTTTTGGCATTGTTACCAAAATGTAAAAATAACAAGAAATCGGTCAACTTGGAAGAACGTAATTTGGTTTTTAAGGTGAAAATTGGGGAAAATTTCTTTTGTTTGCAATTTTGAAACATCTATGTTTAGGTTTCATTTAACTATATTTTGTGTATAAGAAGCGTCCAACAACTGAATTGGTTAGGCTGTGGGGTGTTGTACCCACAGACATGGGATCGAGTCTTTGGGGGGTAATTCACAAAGACATGGGGTTGGTCCCGTTCTTCCCTTGGGGAGGGGGGGTTCTATATATAATTTGGTTAGGTTTATTTCTTTTATGATTTTTTTTATTTCAATAGATTAAAATTATAAAAATTTAGTTATTGATAAATCTGACATGTAATAAGGAATTGACTACATATAATGTCATTAATTAATGAAAATGAATTATATTTGGTTAATTACCTATTTACAATCGTATTAATTAAAAAGTATTTTAACTATATTTACTTAAAAATAAAAAAACCAAAGTAATAAAATTGGGAACCATTATGGCAACAAAGCATGCATCAATGATTTATCTCAGGCTCATTAACAATTTCATATGTGCTTTTATATTATTTATAAATTATTTTTGTAAAGTAAATTAGTGATCTGAGATGGGAAGAAGAAGAGTAGAGATAGAGAGGAGGAAGTTGAACTAGTGCCTTTAATTACTCTAGTCGACCCACAATTCTTATATATACTAATGCTATAATAAAGGTAAATGAATGGAAATACCCATGTGTAACATTAACACTCCCCCTCAAGCTAGAGCATATATATAATTTTTACCCATCTTGGAACATAAGAAATCACACATCATGTGACTCAATGCCTTGGTAGATACAAAACTGATGTTTTGACTTCACATATGGAATAGAAATTTCACCATTTTCAACTTTCTAATGAAATGACAAACGACTTACATGTAATGTCCTCTCATGAAAAACAAGATTATAAACAATATGGATAGCCACTTGATTATCACAAAATAGAGGAATAGGGAGATCGACTGCAAATCCTATCTCTTGGGGGAGATTCCTCAACCATGTTAACTCATAAGTAGTGTCAGCCGTAGCCCGATGCTCAGCTTTTGCGTGAGACTAAGCCACCATACCCTGTTACTTACTACGCCACGGCACAAGGTTCCACCAAGGAATGTGCTATATCTTATGGTAAATCTTCTATTAGATGACCAGCCAGCCCAAGCAGCATCTGCATAACCCTCAACATGTTCATAACCTTGTGTCTGGTATAAACCGTATAATAGATCATGGTTAGGAGCTCCCCTGAGATATCTTAGAACACAAACCACAACTTCCCAATGTGGGATCCAAGGCTCTTGCAAAAATTGACTTACCACACAACAAAAGAAATATCCAATCTAGTGATGGTGAGGTAATTAAGCTTGCCGACCAGTCTCCGATACCTTCCAGGATTATCAAACAATTCTTCTTGATCAACAATAAGCTTCACATTAGAATCCATTGAGTGTTTACTTGTTTAGTTCCTAGTAAACCAACTCCCTCAAGTAAATTCATAACATACTTTTGTTGAGACAAATTAATTCCAGTCTTTACCCGTGCAACTTCAATACCTAGAAAGTACTTTAGCTGTACAAGGTCATTAGTGTGAAAGTATATGTGAATAAACTGCTTCAAATTCTATATACCCCTGACGTCACTTCACGATTTCATCAACATAACCAAAACGATCTTCCTAGCCTTAGAATTCCGACAGAAAATTAGGGCTGCAACTTGGGCGGGTTGGGTCGGGTTTGGGGTCAACTTGAGCCGAACCGACCTTCAAGGCTTCGAGCCCGAGCCTGAACCCAACCCGAGGTCGAGCTTGAAAATCCCAGCCCGATCTGGTTGGTCGGGGTTTGGCCACTAGATTGCAAGTCCAAAGCCCTATCCTCTGTTTCACTGCCTTTAAATACAATAATGGATCAAAGCAGAATAATTTTTTAGCCTATAAACCAAAGTGGAGAAATGCAGATTCTGAAGAACACCATACCGAAAGCAATTCCACAAATCACTTGTATTCGCACAATCAAGCCTAAAGTAAAGCACATTTTTGGGGGACCCTTAAAAGCATAAAGTGCAAGGCTGGAAATTCTCACCCCTTTTTAAGTCGCCAAAAATAAAAGCTAAAAAGTTAATCTATAAAGACCAGATATGTAGACGAGATGTTTAATAACAAATCAAAGGAACTCTAATTTGATAAATGCTTGCCTTCTTACAACAATATCTACCAGAATTCTTCCTTTTTGGTCCTAATTTAAAGCCCCTTCAAAGTAGAGTGAAGAGTCAATGGAATCGATCCACAACCAAAGGCATGAACCACTACCTCGATTCCAAAGTATAAATTCAAGCAACCCACAACGTTGTTGATGGATCGATTGAACAATCACAGATGTCATGGTGACCGCTTGAGATGAATCGAAACCCTAGAAATCGAGCATTTGTAGCTTTGAAAAAGAAGAAGCACCCCCAGAGGCTTGAAACCAGAGGCCATACCCCCTTTCTCTCTATCTCTCAAGCTGGTTGTCGAAGGATATTGAACCCAGAAAAGCTTCACATTTCTTCGTTCACGAGTTGGAAATGGAAAAGTGAGAACTTTATCGATTTGGATAGTCTAAAGTTCAAACTCGAGAGAGAGAGGGGGAGGGGGATAGGGATAGGGATAGGGATAGGGTTAGGGCAAGGGAGGGGAGGGAGGTGTGTTAGGGTTTGGGAAAGGAAGGGAGAGGGTAAATATTAGGTATATATAATCGGGCTTGGGTTGGGTCGGATTGCCCGAGGCCTCAGCCTGAGCCCAACCCGAGTTTTGATCGAGCTTTGAAAATCAGGCTTGGGCCCAAGTACTGAAGAGGCCAACCCAACTTGAGCTCAACGTCGTGTTGAGCCCGCCGGGTTCGGGTTGGGTCCACCTAAGTCGTAGCCCTACACAATATAGAGTATTCTAATTGACCTCTTCTCAAACCAAATTGAAGTACAACTTCACTGAACCTGCCAAACAAAGCCCGAGGCAATTGTTTCAACCCACATACAACTTTCCGTATTTTAGACATTGTGGAAGATTCCTCATAAGTAACCAATCCTGGTGGTTGTTCCATATAAACCTCTTCATCCAAGGTACCTTTGATAAAAAATGTTTAACTGGTACAGGGGCCATTACATATAAGTGGCAAGAGAGATGATGGCACGAACGGAAGATATTTTAGCCACTGGAGAAAACGTCTCAGCAAAGTCAATGCCATAGGTTTGAAAATTACCTTTGGCAATGGAGGGACTGTATAGTCCGGAGTATTAACCTCAACACTTACGATAGAAGCCTGTTGGCCATGCTGGTTTCCCATGAAGATTCCAACACGTGTCGAGGTGTGAACATTAGGACCACAATGAGTACACTTAAGAATACCATGTCCTCTACTGTGCCCTCCCCTTGAGTCTACCAGCTCCATGACCTCTATCACCTATTCGATCACCATGATTGGTAAGATGCCTCTCTTCGAGATTGAAAAATTTCCCGAATCTGCAATAGCGGAATTATCAGTTGCTGTGGCACTAGTGGTAGAGGGGAGTCCGCTGAAGGTGAGAGTAAACTTTTGTCAACTATGAGAGCTCTTTGCTACTAAGGATTTGAGCTCGCACATGCTCAAATTCAACCTTTAGGCCAAAAAGAAACTTCGTAACTCAATACTCCCCCCGTTATCTTTATTGGATCTCCAGATCAGTAGTAATAAGTTGATATACGTTCAGTTGATCAATGTTTCTCCGCATGTAGGCATAATATTTACCAACTTTTATCACCTTGATGTAGAGAAAAATTCCTTATATAGTTGATACACTCGTGTAAAATGCTTCTCACCAAAATACATATCCAATTGTCTCCCATATTTTTTTCGGTGTCCAAAATCATGACATTTACACTTATTTGTGGATCCATATTGTTCCTCAACCAGGCCATGATCCAAGTATTTTCTCGAGTCCACTCTTCATAATTATTGGCCTCCCCAGGAGGCTGTTCTGTAGTCAAATTACTCATTGAGTTTAACAGAAGTCACCTAGGACGTAAGTATGTCAAAAAAGACAACATACTAGGTTTATATTCCATCACCAACCACTAGGTCACAAACACCTATACTCAATCCAGAAAATCGGCGATTATCCCTGGATACCTACAATATACTTATGAGCCCATGATAGAAATCTGAAACACTTGCAATTTATTTGGAGAGTTCGGGAGAGAAATCTGAACACCTGTGATTTGCTTAAAAGTCAGAGAGAAAAGAATACATGTGATTTATTCACAATAGACCTTGAAAAACGTTTCATGCCAATTTAGGTAAACGTGTTCCCACAACCTCGAGAAACGTTTCACAATGGACCTCGGGAAACATGTCACAATAACTTAGAGGAACTTATGGTTTACCTTAGAGACAAAATACACCATGCTGCAACAACTTCTCATCTATAGTATGCACATACACACGGGGCCAAGGTTATCCCTTCAAATCTGCATGAATGAGCTCTTGCACGTTCACATTCACACAGTATATATGCTAAGGACCATCACAAAAGGGAAAGAAAAAGATGAGAAAACCTAGGGTTTCATGACCAAACCCCTAGGTTATTTCTTTCCACAAAGAAGGAAATAAAAATAAAAGATTGAAATTCCCTTTTTCTTGGTCGGTTGGAGTTTGGGTTCAAATTTTTGTATTGACCCTATTTGTTCTTCTAATTTTATTTGGTCAACATTCTTGCTTTCTTCAATTGCAGTAATCATTTTGGGTGAAACCTATCAGGAAATGACGTTAAGCTTTTTCTAACAATTTTGGACTCAGGGATAACTTCGCCAAGTCCCCACATAGTGTTGATTATTCGCGTTGTTTCGTGTAAAAATCTGTGAAGGTCTCATCATCGCTCACCCTAATGATTTCGAACTGCGTCGTTAGCATTTTGAGTTTAGACACTTTTACTGAGCTAGTTCCTTCATGGGTCATTTCTAGAATGTCCTAAGCCTGCTTGGCAGTTTCACACTAGAGGATTCTTTTGAATTCCTCGGGCGACAATGCACATATATAACATTAAGTGCTTTGTTGATGTATGTGTAAGCATCCTTATCACCAACACTCCAATCTTTTTTAGCCTTAATTTTAGCAGTGGTGGTTTCATTGACAGTCAAGGCAATGATGGGAGCAGTCCATCCTACTTCCACCGCTTCCTAGATCCTCTCATTGAGAGACTTCAAAAAGACTCATTCTAGCCTTTCGATAGGCGTAGTTAGAACCATTAAATGGGAGAGGTCTAGTAACAAAATTGCCCTCTTGACTTATAGACATTCTAAGGGAGTATAAGGATCACACTCTGGGTTTTAAGCCCTTTATAAGTGATCTTGCTCTGATACCAATTGAAATTCCCTTCTAACTACTATGAACGTCCTAGAGGGGGGGGTGGGGGGGGGTGGGGAGGGTGAAGAGGATAATTTAAAATTTTTTTGAAGTCCCAATTAATCACTCTCATACAAACACATCCAAAAAAATAATCAAGAGAATGCAATCACAAGATATGATAGATAAGATTGAGACAAATAAAAGACAAACACAATGCAAGAGATTTATAGTGGTTCAGTGTTTACACTTACACACCTATGTCCACTGTCAAACGTTCAACTCGAACAAGCATATTATTCAATCAAGTATTACAACTCTTAAGCAATCGAATAAAACACAATTAGAATTCCACCTAACAAAAATACGAGAGAATGTATTCTCTTAACACCTAGTTCCGCTCTAGGCAAGCCTACTCAACAACTAGTTATGCTTTTAGGCAAATTGAGTCGAGTATCAACTCAACTCTTAAGAGATTTTTCCCAATGAGTCTAAAGGGAGTAAAGACTTACTGTGACTCTAAGGTGGTTCAAGTTTAGAGATATTGAACAAATATTCTGAGAGGCTTAATCAAACAAACAAACTTACCTCTATAGATGAAGAAAAGAGAGGCGATGAAGCTTTAAGAAAAGTTTCTCCAAACAAAGGTGCAGATCCAAGAACTAAACGACTTCCTTGATCACTTGTAAGTCTAGGTAATGATGTAGAAGTCGCTCCCAAAGCACAATCCAAATCTCTAAAGTAGTTTCTCACAGAGTTGTTGGAATATGGACATTACGTCTCAAACAATGAGCTTTTAACAAGCTAGGGTTTGCTCAAAATAGGCTTAGAGTGAGCTTTCACTAAAGTCCAAATTAGGGTGAAAAACCAATATATAGAGGCCAAGGGAAAGGCTACAATGGTCACAAAAAAACCAGATTTAAAAGGTGCGGGGGCTCCCCAGAAAAGTTCGAGCGCTCAAACTAGGGAGGTGGGGGTGCTTGAGCTTTTTTGGAGCGCTCGAGCTCTTGGTCACCCGACAAAAGCTAGGGAGCCTGAGATCCAAAAATCAGCACAGAACCCCTTCGGTAAAACGACCGTAACTTTGGCTTCAGATATCGGATTTTGGTGATTCAAAGCCTGTTGGAAAGCTATCGAAATTATCTATCTAATGATATGTGAAATATGTAGATAAATATTTTAATACCCAAACCTATGAAATAGCCTAAGGTCAATAAAGAGTTATACCAATTAGGTCCATTTTAAGTAAAGATTAATCTATAGACACAAACTTGATATACTTTTTGAGTTTAAAAAATCTCGGACCATCTTAAACACTTCCAAAGCTTCCAAAACTTGTTAAAGAAAAATTGATTTTTAATAAGCCAGATTGGAAGCAGTCTAAAACTCGATGCACATTACCTTGACTTTGAGTTTTCCATTCTTTAGTCTTTTCTTTGATTTCTCCAATATTTAGCAAATGTCTTCATCTTGATTGTGATAATCTTGAAGACTTTGTTTGATACTTCTTAAGGCGCTGAATTAGATGATTTACCAATAGAGCTAATGCAATATTATTCTTCATGCCTTGTCTCTCTTAGATGTTAGACGATTTAATAGACAAAGACAAATACAACAAGACATACATTTATTATGGAATTGATAATACAAAAAAATATGACTTTACAATCTCTCCCTTTGTCAATAGACAAAACTAAAAAATTACAAAGATTAGTATGTCATTTACATAATCCTAACACTTCTCACCTTACATCATATTCATTAATGGTAAAGTAAAATTTTATTGTATTGTCAATTCCATGCAAAAGGCATGTCTTGTTGTATATGTCTTTGTCTGTTAAGTCACATGATATCTAAAAGAGACAAAGCATGAAGAATAAGGTTGCATTGGATCAAGTTCTATTGTTAAATTATCTGATCCTGCGCCTCGAGAAAGATCAAACAAAGTCTTCAAGCTTATCACAATCTAGATGAAGGCATTTGCTTAAAGATTAGAGAGATCAAAGAAAAGACTAAAGAATCGAAATCTCAAGGTCAAAGTAATGCCCATCGAGTTCTGGACTGTTTCCAACTTCGCTTACTAAAGATCAATTATTTTTTAGCAAGTTTTGGAAGTGTTAAAAGATAGTCAAAGATTCTCTAAACTCAAGAGGTAATTCAGGTTTGTGTCTATAAGTTAATCTTTTTATTTAAAATGGATCTAATTGGTATAACTCCCTATTGACTTTAGGCTATTTCATAGATTTGGGTATTGAATATCTATCCACATTTCAAATCATATATCATTGGATAGATAATTTCGATAGCTTTCCAATGGCCTTTCTAAAATCTGACATCGGGAGTTAAAGTTGTGGCTGTTTTACCGAAGGGGTTTTGTGTTGATTTTTGGAGCTCGGTGTTTTACCGAAGCGGTTTTGTGTTGATTTTTGGAGCTCGGGCACCCCAAAAAAGTAAGGGTGACTGAACTTTTGTACAATCTGTTTTTTTAGCGGCTCAGAGAGCTCGGGCGCCTCCAAACCTTTCAAATCTGTTTTTTTTTTTTTTGTGATTGTTGGAGAGCCTTTCCCTTGGCTTTATATTTGTTTTTCACCCTAATTCAGACTCATTTCTGAAAGCTCACTAAGCCTATTTTGAGCAAACGCTAGCTTGCTAAAAGCTCATTGTTTGAGACCTAATCTCCATATTCCAACAACTCTGAGAAACTATATTGGAGATTTGTTTGGTGCTTCAGGAGTGACTTCTACATCATTGCCTAGACTTACAAGTGATCAAGAAAGTCGTTCAGTTCTTGGATCTACACCTTTTGTTTGAAGAAACTTGTCAAAGCTTCATCGCCTCCCTTTTCTTCATCTAGAGATAAGTTTGTTTGTTTGATTAAGCCTTTTAGAGGCATTATCTTTGCTCAATATCTGTAAACCTGAACCACCTTAGAGTTGTAGTGAGTCTTTACTCACTTTGGACTCGTTGGAAAAAATCCCTCGAGAGTTGAGTTGATACTTGACTTAGCTTTTGCTTAGAAGCGTAACTAGGTGTTGAGTAGGTTTGCCTAGAGTGGAACTATATGTTGAGAGAATACCTTCACTCGTGTTTTGGTTAGGTGGAATTCTAACCGTGTTTTATTCAATTGCTTAAGAGTTGTAAAACTTGATTGAATAATATATTTGCTCGAGTTGAGCGTTTGATTGTGGACGTAGGTGTGTGAACACCAAACCACTATAAATCTCTTGCATTGTGGTTGGCTTTCATTTATCTCCATCTTATCTATCATATCTTGTGATTGCATTATCTCTTGATTATTTCCGTGGATTTGTTTGTATGAGAGTGAATAATTGGGACTTTAATTATAACTGGCAAAGAATTTTTAAATTATCTTATTCACCCCCCTAGGACATTCATAATAGTTAGAAGGGAATTTCAAAGATAAGGAAAGAACAAGAAAAGAGGAAACCCTAGTTAATGGATCATATGCTTTGAGAGAGAGAGAGAGAGAGAGAGAGAGAGAGAGAACCGGTGTCCTTAGCAATTTTAAAATTCCAATTAAAAAAAAAATCTAATGGGCAATCATTTCATATAATTGTAGGTAGGTAGTGAAAATTATAATAGGTTAAATATCTATTGATTGATCTTATTTTCATCAGTAAAAGTTTACTTTTAATTAAAAGAATATATATTCATCATCATAAGCCTTATCCCAACAATATGAGGTCGGGTAATTAAAAGAATATTAAATATTATTTATAAATATATTGAAAACTTGTGGGGCAACGAATGCATGCATCGATGATGTATTGTGGGCTGATTAACAATTAGACATAGTATTTTATGATGGAAATTATTAAAAAGTAATATATATTTTGAAATTTATTTATAATATTTAAGTAATGTAAATTAGTAGCACAAAACACTATGGCACTCTAATTTGATCATGTGCTTATCTTTTGCATCAACAGTAATCATGGCTTTGAGAATTTAACTTTGTAAATATTGCTTTCAGAGTCTCGGTTTTCAGATATTTATGCCAAATTTATAATGAACGTTAGTGATATGGAATTTGCTACTCCAAATGGTTATTTATAATGTTATAATATGTTATGAGTGTATTTTCATCGAAATAGCAGTGTGCATGTCCTGCATTCTTGCAAAAACTCAGTAGACTTTCATAATTTTTGAATTTTTTGCATTAATTCGTTGACTTCTATAAACTTCCACGTATTGATTCCAGTTTTTCTGACCAAAAGATTACCTCGAAACCCCAAAGTTTAGAACCTTGCTCACAAGTCCGGAGACTCTAAACAAACATACATTTGTTGAAACTATTCAATTTAGTCACGAAGACGATCTGCTCGTTACACAGTCTTAGTTTACCAGTGAAAATATATTAGTAATACTAAAGAATAATTTCTTTTTGTTATTGCCCTCCTTGGAATGGATACTCATCAATCCAACTTAGGATACATTTCTTAGTTGGTGATATTGAAGTGAGTCTTGACCGAGTCTGTAGTGCTACAAACTGAGGCCAAAAGATGCGTGTCCACATCAATTTGGATATCAAGTTGTGAACTTCCTTTTTTCTTTAAATGGGTAAGAGGACATTGAAGCCGCAGCCTCATGGTTGTGGTGCTTTATGCCAACCAATTTAGCAACGCATGGAGTTGGATTATTCAAGCCTAGAAATCTAGTGTGAGATTTCTGTAAATACCAGTAAAGTTTGATAGTACCTTGTTTGTGACTCTCCAGAAATGTGATGGAGTTGAAGGTTGCTCTCTCACCTGCTTTAGTTGACTTGACATGGGCTGCAGTCAACTTGCATACTCCTTGCAGTATACATCAAAATTTCAATGTGTGGATCAGAGGAATTACTAGTGCTGCTTGGAATATTGTATTCAATACCCATTGACGAAGAAAAACACAGCCAATAGTTATTGGAGAAAGAAAAACACTACAAGTTGTTAAATGAGGGAGCATGGACTGTTGATAGGCCTAACATGTGAGATATCTCTCTCATGAATCTTAGTATCTTACATTTGGAATTAATTCCAAAATCGAACACATACTGTGTATTCAATAAGACAGATGTGTGACATAGAGACCAACTTTGCTAACTATTAAGCAAATGTTATTTATGATTTTCTGATTTACATTTTCTGACGAACACATTTATCAGCTGGTATTTACATTTTCTGATTTTCTGGGACGTGCTAAGTAAATGTTAGGTTATATGGTGCTTAGTCATCTACTGTGAAAGATTCAATGTATAAGGCATTTTCTGGTGACTGTTGCTAAGTTGATAGATGTTATATGAATCAGGGGCATTGCAGGATGTTCTCCATCTACACGATGTTCTTGCTAGAGTTTCCCTTGCTAGATTATGCCACACAATATCTAGAGCTCGAGCATTAGATGGTAAATGTGTTTTTCATGTTTCTATGTTCCATCGGTACATGTGTATCTGAGTGGGTTGGATGGTTGATATGACCTAAAATATTGTGTCCAGAGAGGCCAGACATTAAATCTCAGTTCACTTCTGTGCTCTATCAACTTCTTCTGGATCCTAGTGAAAGAGTTTGTTTTGAGGCAATTCTGTGTGTATTGGGCAAATTTGATAACACGGAGAGGTAAAATGCTCCTTCCCCCGACTGGCATGGAAAGATTGTGGTTCTGTTTGTTCTACTGACATGCATTTATTGTAGGACTGAAGAGCGAGCTGCTGGATGGTACCGGTTGACCAGAGAGATTCTCAAGTTACCGGAGGCACCATCTGTATCATCAAAGGAACCTAATGTTGAGTCAAAAGATGGCCTACCCCCCAAGGCCACCAAGGAAAAACCTTCTCAGAAAACAAGGCGTCCACAGCCTCTTGTCAAACTTGTAATGAGAAGGTTCATGGTGTTTTTTTTCTGTTATGTTGCTGCTTTCTAACTTCTTGCTGCTGAGGTTCTTGCATGACTTTGACAATGAAGGGAAGAATAGTGCTTGAACCATGTTCAGTTCAGAGTTTAACAGTTAAATTACTCATGATATTCTTGTGTAATTATTGTTAACACTTTTTATTTTTATTTTCATCATCTTTTATCTTTAGACTGGAGGCTTCTTTCCGAAGTTTCTCGAGGCCTGTACTTCATGCAGCCGCAAGAGTAGTGCAGGAGATGGGAAAAAGTCGGGCTGCAGCATTTGCTTTAGGTGTCCAGGACATAGATGAAGGAGCACATCTTCATGCATATTCTGAAACTGTTGAGTCAACTGATCAAGATCTCAATGAAAGTTCTGAAGGTAGTTTGTTTTTTATGTGCAGTTGTTTACGACCTGTGAGACATCATTCTATGTAATCTTGTAGAGCATGCTTGAATTTCTGTTGTCTGATTGTTCACTTTGGAATGTACTAGAGTATGTTATAATGGTTTAGAAATTTTTGGTTTTAATTTGCCTAGTCCACTTTTTCATAATGAGGGCAAGTCACTGCATTACAGTGATTCATGGTGGGTGATCCTTATGAAGACAAATGATGCATTGGATTTTTATGGCCAACAATTGTTGAACCAAGAGACATTTCCTTTTTATCACTTCAAAAATGTGGAGTCAATAGGATACAAAATCTGATGGTCAATCCGTTAGCCTTTTTCAACTGCGTCTGTTGGTTTTTTTCCCCAACTACGTGTATTTGTACTGTGGTGCTGTAATCCTGGTTTGGCTGTAACTTTTCTACTACACATTCTTCAAAGTCCATTTCCTTTGTCAAAGATACATAGGGAACTTCAGAGGCTTGAGAGTTTATGAATGGTAGTGTTCTTTTGGTTGACCTCTCTAAGTCATTTATGATATTTACATGTCTCCTCGTGGTCAAGATCGTTAGTGTGCTTGTGTCATAAAGTAATTATCACAGTAGAGCCTCTATAATTCATTAACGTTGGGACCAGGTCTATCCTATTTATTTACATGAGTTGTTAGTTAATAAACTATAACAGTATTAAATTAGAAAGAGAGATTATTGAATCAATCAGGTTAAGGTTTAATATTCACTATAATAATCTTGAAAGACTCACCATCATTTACTCTTCGCCCAAACCTTTCAGTAAAACTCTCCTCCTCTTCCCTCAAATCTTCTATCGTTTTAATATTTCTTATAATTCTATTTCTCGTGATACTTCCATCCATCTTCCCTTCATAAGATTGTCGTCTTTTCCTCTCCCATCCAAAACTCTATTCTTTATTTTATTAAAATTTCAAAATAAAAACACTTGTTGCCTGCAACAGCAATGAGAAAAAGACCTGGCATTCAGATATTCATGAAGTAATATGTTCTCTACAAGGTAATAAAAGGTTTTGGTATAAACTACTTTAAAAAGTTCTTTAGATGATTTAAAGTTGGGTGTGAATGTGCTATATGAGAGAACATTATATTGTAAATCTTTTTGGGACGGAATAACTTTTGAGACAAATAATATAATAAGATGCTCAGGTAATTATTTTAGAGTCTATTCCCAATACTGCGATTGTTACTTTCATTAATTAAATCATATTATTAGCTTATGCAAGATTAATTCATATAGGTCCTATTATATAATATATATTACATATGCAAAATGCATTCCAATTAAAAAACGATGAAGACGAATTTTACTAGAGTAACCAATGTATGGGCCCTTTCTTGAAGCTAGGGATTGATTTTAGTATTTCTCATTAAACTGATTGATATAATTAGCTTCACAGAGAACCTGATGCAATTTTATTCACTTCTTGTGGTTACTCAGCAGTTTTATTTTTTAATATACCTAATGAGTAATGACGAACAAAGTGCCAGTACCAAATAAATAGGATAATTTCATAGAATTATTACCACAAAGCTTGAATCAGGGAAATGACCGCTAACGTCAGAATTATGGCCTTTTGCTTAATTGATTTGCTAACATTTAGAGGTGAAAGACTCATAGTTTTGATATGATCTCCTCTAATATCTTCCATCCATCTCTATAGTCTGATTTTATTTTTTCAGAGGATGAAAAGTAGGGGCCTTACATGCATAATGTCTCGAGGACATAAAATCATCCATTTTATTGTATATCATGTGATTCCTATATTTTTTGTAGCTACTCGAAAGGCTTCTTCATTATCTAACGGGACGGGTGGCAAGGATACGATTGCAAGTTTATTAGCTTCTTTAATGGAAGTAGTGCGAACAACTGTAGCATGTGAATGTGTTTATGTTCGAGCAATGGTAATCAAGGCTTTGATCTGGATGCAAAGTCCATACGAATCTTTTGAAGAACTAGAATCTATAATTGCATCCGAGCTTTCTGATCCAGCTTGGCCTTCGACATTATTGAATGATATCTTGCTCACTTTGCATGCTCGTTTTAAGGTACGTCAACAGAGCTGAAGAATATTTCCGCTTTCTATTTTCTTTGGTGTACCAGGTGTACGGTTTATATATTTTTGGAAGCCTTGAGTTTAATGAATTTTCTTGATAAATAGGAATCGGATTTTCTCTATCTTGGCTTCATACATCTTTATGCTATGCATTCTTTTGGTTCCTCTTACCATGTCCAATTTTTTTTTTTTTTTTTTGTATGTGTTCTTATATATACAGAAACATCATAGACATCAGTAACCATAGTAGTGTTATAATGGGTCACTATTAGTTTTTCTATTGGTAGTGGTAAGTGACCAAACTGACAATAATCAAGGACGGATTTTTTTTGCTCCTTTATTTTATAATGTGCTTGATTTTGCCTGCGTACTTGTAGTGGTTGATTCTTAATTTTCTCTTTCTTTAGTAATATGAATATTCTGTAAGCAAATCTTCATCTAGATGATTGTTCAAAATGAGCGCTGTGTATCTTGCCTAACCTTTGATCTTAAAGTGTTCAAATATGAGTATCGAATACAAAAGTATTTAAATTGTCATGCGTAAAGATCAATTTTGAAGGGAAGTTATTCCAGCATTCACTTCAAAATAGCGGACATAATCTATGCAAATAATTTGAAAGATTGTTAGGCGAGGGCTATGCACTTTTTTGGAGCGATCTTGCTGATAATGTAGGTTATGATATATTGAATTTGCACCCCTCAGGGCACATGTGGAATCTTACACAGTATTTTCACAAAATAGTTCAAAGGGAACTTATACAAACTTATTGTATATTTATACAAACTTATACAAATCGTTGAAGCCAATTTTGCTGAATCAAAGGTGGAAGTAAAATAATTCACACCTCTAATTGTATATTTATGATGCAGTCAGAAATAATCGGTCTTTAAAACCAGTAACCCAACTATTGGTTATAGGAATATTGAACGTGTTGGAGGTCACGTGTTAAGAGCCAACTTAGGACTTAAGCTGTGATGAACAAATGTAACAAAAAGGGGTCCTGAATGTTTAATCCCATTGGACAATGATATATTACACTTCTAGTGGCCACAAGTTTTTGTTTGTGTATCTGATCGGGTAACAATTTGTAGCGTGAGAAAGCTAATTTCAAGATCTACAACAACTATTCCTTTGTGTTTTTCCTGAAAGGCTTAAAACAACATAAGAAGCATACCTGTAGTGTTAGTGATGACATAAGAAGCACATTGTACCATTGGGCTTCTGTTGATCCAGATTTCAAGGCCTTCAGATTTGACGACTTTGTAGCTCGGTGGGAGCGCTTGATTTCCTAAGCGCGGTTCTCTCTTTTTGGTTGTAGGGTGTGGCGTGTTTTTTCTGGTCCGTGCTCTTGGGTGTTTTGTTGTATAGCCTTTTGTTCTTCTTAGGGCTTTCTCGGCCCTCTCTTTAATATATACTTCTTTTACCGATCAAAAAAAAAAAAAGATTTATTTGAGTCATTGTTAGATATATAGATTTAGATTAATTTAGATGAACCACGGAGATTAGTTTCTTATTTATTTAGTTACTATTAGGGTCTTATTTCTTATATATATATATTTATGAGCATTCGAAGGGATATTTCGTTTTCTTTTTTTCTATTTTATTATGGTACGAAATCAGCATTTAGGTTTTACTTTTTGTGAGAAATTTTGGGCAACCTTGTAGAAAGTCTTTTGTTCTTTTTCTATCTGAAAACCTTTGAGAGTATTTAAATTGTGTTAAGCAACGGATTGCGATCCAGTCTTGGCTCCTTCCATAGTCGCCTACTACATTAACTTGTAAGGCATATATGTTTCTCATTAGGGGGTTAGGATCAAGGCATTTATGTTGGAAACGTTTTTAGTTTGTGAGATTATGTTGATGAGCCTTTTGATATTATTGGTTGTATTTTGGGTTGCATGCATCTAAACTATCTCGACCCCTGCTAAATATTGGGACATAATTACACTAATGGGAATCGGTCTTGTAGTTTAAGATTTCAATCTCATCTTAAGTCTTGGAAAGGTCAATATCTATTGTTTCTTGGTGAGATACATAATGAAAGACAATGCTCTAGATAAAGTGCACAGGAGGAACAAGATTTATCCGACCCAAATAGTTGTGATGCTAAGGTTCTATTGATGATGATGAATAGTTCCGTTAACCAACAAAAGCTCACCGTCTTGCACCATTTATTGGTGGTTAAAATGATAAAATTGAAGTGGAAGATAACAATAGTATCCTTTAATATCAAAAGTTCGAATGAGGGCTCTTTTTGATATAGAAAAACCTTGAGGGCTTATTTTTCATATGGCCACTTGGAGGGGGGATTATGATATTCCACCACCCACTTGAATCACTCGTACAAAGAAAAAGTGGAGGAAAGATGTTGATCTTTTTGATTTTGTTGGTGGTCAATATATGTGTAGAAGTGGATAAATCCTGACGAGGATATCTATGCAATTCTCTTGTTGTGAAAGTTTGTCTTTCGATCTCCTAGATACCTAGAAGTGGGGTTGAATAGGTATTTTAAAATTCTTCGATTAATACTAACAACCTAATTCAGTTACTGGACTGGGTAGTTTGAAATCGCATATATTCGCAAGTGATTTATAACAATGATTATTACAACCGACTTAGATCGAATTAATCTCCGTGATATATTGTTTCTTAATCGTTTGTTACAATCTAAACAATGTGTTTTTATCGAAGAAACTTTTTTCAAGGAAAAACCACGGGACCACGTCCAGATGTCAAAGTATCACTAATCGGAAAGTTCTGAGTTACAGAAGTTACGTACGCAGCACTGTTACCCGCAGCATACAACCCTTGGCCAATTGCCAGTGCATCTATGTCCTCTGGCTCCACGCGTCGAGTCTACGGGCGCTCTTTTGATCACGATCCCTTTGATGATGTTCAGTTTGGTACACCCGACTCCTCTAACACGGTTCAATTAGTGATTGAGCAACACGCAGTACTCTCTCGCTTACTAGGTTGGATTTCTAATGGGTAACCTAGGCAGAGGTTCGATCAAGCTTTTGATGAAGTGAAAACTTCAAGCAATGATCATAGAGAGGAAAAACCTAAATGGGATAAGTAATGCCTAACTTGGGTTTTTCTCTTAGGAGGCTCAGCTCTCAATGAACGTATATTCTTGAGTATCAATGTTTGTGTCTTTCTCTAAGCCCTAAATGGGTTTATATAGAGTTAGGTTCGAGTTGGAGCCTTAAGAGGTCGTGGGGAAGTGGAAAACAGATTCCCTGGAATGGAGAAAAAGTCCTTCATCAGTCCAATCGATTGGGCATTGAGTCCAATCGATTGGGACAGGAAGAATTTCTTCTATCTAAAGTCCAATCGATGACACTTAGAGTGTCCAATCGATTGGACTTTCCAGATATCAATTAAAAATGATTTCTTCGTCCAAATCGGATATCTTCCCACGTGACTTAGTTTTAGTTGATTTTATAATTAGTCCACCTATTTCTATGGCTACTAAGTCCTTACCTTCTTATATGTGTGAGCACATAATATTGTCGACAGATACGAGTCTTCAGATGAATCAATCTTCAATCTTCTGAGTCTTCGGTCTTCGTATTTTAGTCTTTAGGCAGTTAAGAGTGATGCATACCACGACATACTCAAGGCCTAACTAGTACACGTAGATAGGTACAAACTGTGTTTTATGGCATACGGAATTATGCCATATAGAATATGGATATATTCCTTACAGTTTGGATTAGCATAAGATTATGGAGATATTAAGGGGAGAGGGTGAGTTTCTAAGATCTGAAGAGTTTTTGGTATATGCCTAGACTAGATTTGTGGTCATTCCGACACCATTGCACATCAACAAGGAGAAGATGGCTTGTGGACGGGGGGAGGTAGATGGTGGCTCAGTTGTAGTGCAAGAATATATTTGACTTTCGACTCTTCAGAAAGGGAAAAGAAGATGAAAATGAATCATAATACCAAATTGCCTCTATTGTCTAAAGGGAGATTTTAATCTAGTCAATGACAATCTCTAGCACAAGCAAGTGACAGGATGATAAGATTTGGTCAAAATACAAGGCATGAAATGGAGTGGGTCAACATGAGATCCGACCCGACTCATTCTTGGTTTAGTGGCTTTGGATCCCCGTTTGGATTTAGGGAGACTGACCCACTTGGGAATCAGTTCGTTTAAGATCCCGCATTACATTATTGGATCCAAATATAGGCATTGGATCTGATTGAATCTTTACTATATATACTAGATAAAATATTGAAAGTAGCATTTTTGTTAATATATATGTGGACCGAGTTGTATTTTGTACGATGATCGGGTCAAGTTTGGATCATGGGTGGGTTACTTGGGTATGGGTCCTTTGATTTGGATTGGCAAAATGCAAAATTGGATCCAAATTCAGATCTACTTGGGTTTGGACAAATCAAGTATGCAACTGTTTGCATACTTAAAAGTATGCAAACATTGTATCCACCATTGAATGCTCCTTGAAAAATGTGTTTTTAATTTATAAATATATTATTTTGAAAACGTTGAAATAACACATTTTTCAAGGGACATCAAACAGTACTGACAATGTTTGCATACTAGATTTGTCCCTTGGGTTTGATGCTTTTCATGCCTAACTAAGTTTTTCACCTACCTGTGTCATGGTGGCACTAAAGAGGGTTGGTGGTGCCATACCTAACAAGTTGTTGCATCAGTACCATTTGCTGTGAGAAGAGGTTGCAACCTTGCGTTTACACATTGGGCTTCTTGTGGACAGGATTGGATCTGTGTCTAGTCTCCTTGTCGTTGGTGTAATGTATTTGTTTTTCGTACAAATGCCTTAATTGTGGTTTGATGGAGTTACTCCTCCGTCTCTTGTATTGGCTTTGCTTGTTTTAATATAAATCCCTTCCGTTATTGATAAAAAAAATTTACTTAAGAAGTTTATGCGTAGAATGCTGGTGCATTAGGTATGTTACAAGTGCTAGTTTAATTGTCATTCACTCTCACGGAAGCTGTGTGTATTCTATCAAGAGTCGGCACATGACCTGTGGTTGTTGGCGAAGATGCCGGGATGTAGCGCACATGAGTTAGAAATTGTCGTGTTGTTCATGCGGGCACTTAGTTGTCAACCCATCTTATGTGGTTCCTAGGTACTGTTTGCGTGGGGATGATAGAGAGGGTCACATGCAGAATCTTAGCTACAGGAATCTTTTATCTGAAGTGTTTCTCCTCCAGCTCCAGAATCTCACTCCCGCTCTTGCCTCCTAACATAATTCAATTAAAACTTGTTTGCAACAGTTGCTTCTTCACCCCTGCTTTGTGCAACTAAGTGCAAAATAATGCATGAAGATTGAGAGGCTGTAAAGATGAAAAGTGTGTTGTTTTTCTTAGAGAAAACAAGTAATTGCTGACTTTTAATTTAGTTTTAAGAGTCGAAGCTCAAAAGATTCTTTTTGTTTTTGGTTTTTGGATAAGTTCAAAGGCCTTTGGAGATTTATTGTTGGAAAGATCATGAGAATGGGTAGTATTGGATGAATTTTTCATTGCTGCCTCTTTTAAGGCTAGATATTCACGTGTTTCCTTACATTTAGAGTTTGGGTTGCAAATAAGTCTGCTAAGCTAGTTGCTAATTTTAGTTGTTGTGTTATTACTCAAAGTGGGAATATGGATTGGAGGACTTTTATGGTCTTGTATTTTTTGACTCAGGTGCTATTAAGGCTTTTAGTCGAGAGGTTTGGGGGCTAACCATGGTTTTAAAATTCGACAAAATTCGACCGAAATTCACCGAATTTTGAATGACCGAATCGAAGTATACATGTATTAAAAAATTTACAAAAAATCGCCGAATTAATTCGTTTAATTCGAAGTAAACAGTAAAAATTTGACTAATTTATCGGAGTTATAGCCTTTTTAGTACAAAAAGTTGCAAAATTTTTTTTACCAACGTTTTGGCAAAAATTCTCTAAACTTCTCTAACTTAGCAAATTTTTACAGAAATTCTCTAAATCGAAGTGAACTCCCTGAATTTTAAATGACTGAAGTTTAAGGCAAAGTTGAAGTTTAGAACCCTTGGGGCTAACCAAAGCCCAACCCAAGCCATAGATGACTCGTTCTAAGCCCAACCCAACATGAGTTCAGCCTTGAGCTGCTCTACTTCAGCCCAACCCGAGCTTTAGTTTGGGTTGATGGAGGAAGGGAGGGAAGGCAAGTTGACCTGGATCTTCAAGGGAGTCCACTCAGCCTTATGCATAGGAGATAGTGGAGTAGAGACAGAGAGGGAAGTAGGAAGATAGAGAGAAGAGGGAGGGGAAAGTGGGAGAAGAGAGCATGGAGGGAGGGAGGGAGGTAGAGGAGAGACCAATAGAGGGAAGAGGGTGAGAGAGGAGACGAGGTTGTTGTTGCACATTGCAAACCCTAGGTGCCATCCATTTAGCTATGCAATAAAGACTGCTTATATTAGTGAGTTTGTTGTTGCAGTTTGTTTTGCATGTTCAAATTAACTAATTGGTAATCTGCATTGGGACTTTGAAATAAATATATAGATCTCATTGAGGTCTATTGGAAAATGCCCTCAGTTGTGTAATCGTGTTTCCTCTCCTATAAATGTTGTTCAATAGTATGTAAATAATCTCAAATAGTCTTACAAGATCTAAAATATCCAAGTCTTTTACCCATACATGACGTACCAAGGTAATTTTATTAAAATAAAAGATGTTGTAATTTAATCTTTCGATTTACAGACATCAAAATTTATGGAAAAGGGAATAATGGTCTGGGTATTACATAATGTTAGTGTATAAAAAATTATGTAGGCATATAATGAGAACGCAGTTACACTGATGCTAAAGCAGTAGTTATGGCATTGTATTGAACTGAAGCAAGCTTCATTGTCCGTGCAAGGTAGGATCTATTCATGCACGCTTTAAACTTTTAGTGCATTTGTTGTTTTGTTACCTCGAGAATTGCTCTAGGGTTGGCTACACAAACCCTACATACTTTAAAAATATGAAGTAGTCCATGTTTGATGTTATGTAACTATATATAGGAAAACTAACTTGATTATAGAGTTCATGGTTTGTTTTTTGTCATGAAGGTTGAAAATGCGACCATATTAACTCTTTTTTTATTTTGTTCATTTTGTATATTCATGGCGCCATTCAATTTGATTTACTTCTAATTTTTATTTCTTTGGCGCTTTATCAGGCAACTCCAGATATGGCTGTCACTCTTCTTGAAATTGCAAGAATTTTTGCAACAAAAGTTCCTGGAAAGATTGACGCCGATGTATTACAACTACTATGGAAGGTAGGGTTATACTCTTTACTTTAAACCTAGGATAATCTTTTTTTATTTTACATTTTTTAAAGTTTTTATTCTTTTCTTATTCTAACTTTTATGGTGCTAATGACCTTGCACTTTCTTATCCAATGCTTTCAAGTAGGTTTGAAAATATTACCATTCTCAAAGTTTAATTGGTAGTGTTAGGCATAATGTGTTCTCTTTCACAAATTTTAATGAAGAGGTTGCATATTGGGTTTTGTGTCATGAAAATGCGTTATGTGGTCTCGCTTTGGTGCTTTTAGAATGATGACTTTTCTTTTACCTTTACTAATAATTTTATTTTTGGCTTTAGTAAAATAACCTCCATCACATTAGCAGCAGCTAGTGATACATTAATGTGAGGGACATGGAGATGATCCATTGGGTTGCCCCACTTCGAATCACGGTCTTCTCTACCACCACTGCGAGTACTACCACCTAGTTTACCACCCCGACCAGCACCATCGGAAACGACCAATGCTGGCTTGTCAGCAATAAAACCACCAGAATTAGACGAGGCTTGTTGAAGGCGAACAAACACTTCGGTCATACTAGAAAACTCTCTGATTCTTAAAATTTGACTAACTGACTCATATTATGGCTCAAGTCCAAAAAGAAATCGAGCATCATCAAAATCTTCATGTTGCTTGCGTTGTTTTAAATCGGAGGTAAGAGGTTCGTACACATTCAACTCGTTTCGGATATTCTGTAAAGATGAATGGTAATCAGTGTCTTATCATCCTGTTGCAAATTAAAGTATTTTTCAACCAGTTGGTATGTCCTAGTAATGTTATTCTTGCCAGATTACATCTTTCCAACTTGTTCCCATATCACCTTGGCAGTATTCAAGAACATCAAATTAACAATAATCTTGGGATTCGTACCGTTTCATAACCGAGTCATGATATGAGCATTTTCCTACACCCATTCCGAGTAATTACTGCATCAGATTTTGGCCTATTTTTAGTCAAAATACTTTGCTTTCCCTTTGGCCTTAAGAAAAACTCCACAAACTAAAGAAGTCACTTGACATCATCATATTAGCCTCTCTCCATCACAATGCACTGTTGGAGTTTATGTAATACACCCACGTGGGTGTCTCAAGTGGGCTGCGTCCCACTTCCCACGTGGGGCTTTTTTGGGTTTTTCACTATTCACGTGAATACTGTCAAGGGAATAGTGGCACGTGAATAGTGTTCTCCTTTGTAGGGTTTCTCCCTATCATATATATATATATATATATATATATATATATACAGTGTGTGAGAGAGAATGAATTAACAATTCATTCTCTCCTCTTCCCACAACATCTCTCTCTAACCCTAATCTCCGTCTCCACCTTCCGCCTCCATTACACTTTTTCCCTCTTCTATCTACAACCTTCATCTACTAGTTACGACCTTATTTACAACATGGTATCAGAGCATGGTAGCTTTAGGGCATGTGTCTTTGTCCCCTAGAGACTCCATTCCGATCTAAGACGGTTATGTGAGCATCCGGAGCCGAGGAGAACTTTTGAGGAAATCACAGAGATCATTAATGCGCTATTTGGGGATTAATCCTGAGGCAAAACACCAGAGGCTCTTATTTTCTGGTTAGTTTTTTCCTTCAGCCCTATCAGAGATCCAGTTTGTCTTTTTCTCAAGCTTCTCTAGCGTTTTTCCAGCCAACACATTTTTTAAGGATTTTTGGGTTTTTTATTTTCTTGAGATTCGCACTACGGTAGGGTTTTTTTACCCTAGCCGCCCCCTCCAGTATTCACCCAGGGACTGTCAGAAAGTCGCATCGCATTTTTTCGACTGCCGGATCATCAGTTTCCAAAAATCGGCCCGATTTTCAGATATTTGGGTTTTGGATTTTTGTGATATTCGCGCAACAGCGGGCCCCTCTGACCTTGCTGCCCTCTTCAGTATTGCTCGTGGAACTGTTCGAAACTTGATTCGATGAATTTTGACCGTTGGAACCCTAGTTTCCAAAAATCACTCGGATCCCTCGGCTACTTTTTGGGTTTTGATTTTCTTTTAAAATCAGAATTCTCTGGGCCCTCCTGTCCTAGGTGCACTACTCATTGGGCCTTTAGGGATCCTCTAGACCTCGCTTCGGTTTTCTGGGAGCCTCCGGTACACTACCTGCTATTTTTGGTGGTCCTGCTTCGATGAGTTCCCTCAAGGCCATATCTGTGATTTCTGACTCTTCCTCTGAGGATCGTCCTGTGACTCATGGCTCTCATTGAGATCACAACCCTCAGCTCTGCATCACCACTGTGAAGCTCGATGGCACCAACTTCCTGGGATGGAAGACTTCCGCTCTCATGTACATTGGGGGCCGTGGCTACAGTATCTGACAGGTGCTACTAAAGAACCAAATCCGAAGGACAAATCTCATCGGATTTGGGTTAAGGAGAACCTGACTGTCATGTCCTGGCTTCTTCACTCGATGTGAACCTAGATCAGCAAAGGGTTTATGTTCCTACCAACGGCCAAAGATGTTTGGGATGCGGTATCTCAGACATACTCCCAGGTGGGCAATTTCGCCAAGCTCTATGAACTAGAACAAGAGATAGCTTGTCTTCGTTAGGGGGAGATGAAGCTTGGTACATATTATGCTTCCCTTCGAAGCAAATGGGAGGAGATCGATCACTACTAGAGTTACTCCCCCAAGTGCGTAGATGATGTCAAGTCCTTCAAGTGATGGTTGCACGTTCCTGGATCTTCCAGTTTCTCTCCGGCCTTCATCCGAGCTTTGAGGGAGCTCGTGTTCAGATCCTTGGTAGGAATCCTGCTCCTATCTCTCTAGCACAGGTTTATGGTTACATTCAGGGGGAGGACAGCCGCCGCTCTGCCATGCAACTCCGTAGTGAGAGTGATACTCAAGACCGCTCTGCCCTGGTTGCTACCAATCAGAAGGGCCAGACATCCAGTCTGAAGGAGTCTGGGGACCGACCCAGACCCAAGTGTGATCACTGCGGTCGCATGGGCCATATCCAGGCCACTTGCTGGAAACTCCATGGACTTCCCCCAGGACAGGCCCCGACTTCCCGTCAGCGTCAATCAGCAAAACAGGGACCTCACTCAGCACACTCAGTCACACAGGACACCGCACCACCAGTGTCTACCTCATCTAGGGACACAAACTCGTTCTCTCTTGCAGATCTTGAGCGACTTCGCCACATGATGGCCCACAGGTACTAGGAATGCTTTTTCCGCTTCTATTGTACCTTCCAGCCCTTTTTAGATCATTGATTCAGGGGCATCTGATCACATGACTGGTATGTCCTCCGTTTTCTTTAGTTATGGTATTTGCTCTGGTCGTGACAAAGTTCGGATAGCTGATGGCACCTATTCCTCTATCTCTGGAAAATGGGATGTTCATGCCACACCAGTTCTCTCTGTCTTCTGTTTTGCATGTTCCGCAATTCACCGCTAATTTACTATCCGTCAGTAGTCTTACCAAAAGTCTTAACTGTAGTGTAACGTTTTTTCCTTCTCACTGTGTATTTCAGGATCTGGAATCGATGCGGACGATTGGCAGTGGACGTGAGGACGGTGGCTTATACATCCTAGATTCTTCAGTTTATGCATCTGCACACCAGTCTAGCATCAGTAGTAGTAGTAGTAGAGTCAATAAAGACCAGTTAATGCTTTGGCATAACCGGCTAGGTCATGTACCTGTGTCAGTCTTAAAGCGTGTCTTTTCTGCTTTTTCTTCTGTTTCTGCAGTTCCTTTTCATTGTGAAACATGTGAACTGGCCAAACATTGTCGTTATGTTTTTCTCATTAGTGAGAATAAAAGTACTACTATTTTTTCTATTGTGCATTTTGATGTGGGGCCCCGCGACCGTGACTTCTTTGTTTGGATATCGGTACTTTGTTACCTTTGTAGATGACTTTAGTGGTTGTACCTTATGCGAACAAAAGATGCTATATTTTTCATTTTCCAAGAGTTCCATAAGACGGTTGCCACTCAGTTCCATACCACTCTTAAGATTCTTCGCTCTGACAATGGGGGGAAATACCTCGATGGGGGTCTGAAATCCTACTTTGCTTCACATGGCATTGTTCATTAGACCTCGTGCCCTTCAACACCTCAACAGAATGTGACTGCTGAGAGAAAAAATCGTCACCTTCTTGAAGTTGAGCGTGCTCTTCGGTTAGGCATGCAGGTTCCTAAACACTATTGGTCTGAGTCTGTCCTAGTTGCTGCTTACCTCATCAGTCGTATGCCCTCTCGGGTTCTCGGATTTTAGACTCCCCTATCTCTCCTGATTCCTGACCGCCCGGCTTTCGTTGTTCCTCCAAAGGTCTTTGGGTGTGTTTGTTATGTCCATATTCATCGTTCTTCGAGGGGCAAGTTAGATCCGCGGGCCTTGAAGTGCATCTTCTTGGGGTACCCCTATAATAAAAAAGGGTACAAATGTTATCACCCTACTACTCGTCGTCGCTTCATCTCTATGGATGTCATCGTCGCTGAGTCCATCCCCTTCTTTGGTGAGCAGAACTCTCTTCAGGGGGAGCATGATGTTGCAGAAGAGAGTGTCTCCAGCCCTCTGCCTGTCTCTATTCCTATGCCGGGATCTCAGTCTAGTGACAAGGACACTTCCACTACTGCAGCTGATGTGCGTGTATATGTCAGAACCAAGAAGAAAGGACAAGCCACTGTCCTTGCTCTCCCCTCGGATCCAGTTCCAGGTATTGCTTCTGTCCCTGCCTTGGTTCCTATTTCTGTTCTTGAGCTACATGCATCTCCTACTTCTGATGATCATATGAGCACTGATATTGACCTCGCTATTGCACTTCGGAAGGGTGTACGTACTTGTACGGAACACCCTATCTCACATTTTGTCTCGTATCAGTCTCTGTCTCAAAGTGGAAAGAAACTATGATGGATGAAATGCAGGCTCTTGAGAAGAACAAAACGTGGGAACTTGTCCAACTACCCAGAGGAAAGAAACCTCTGGGGTGCAAGTGGGTCTTTACAATAAAACATAAAGCTGACGGGTCAGTCGAACGATACAAGGCACGACTCGTAGCCAAGGGATTCACTCATATGGGATAGACTATCAAGAGACTTTTGCACCTGTGGCCAAGATGAACTCAGTCAGAGTTCTTCTATCCTTAGCTGCCAACCTGTCCTGGCCATTGCATCAACTAGATGTGAAGAATGCCTTTCTGCATGGAGATTTGACAGAAGAGGTGTACATGAAACTACCACATGGGTTGACACTTGCTGGAAGTGACGACAAGGTGTGCAAGTTAAGGAAAGCCCTGTATGGGCTAATGCAATCTCCAAGGGCATGGTTCGAGCGGTTTAGCAGTGTGATCAGAAGAGTGGGCTATAAGTAGAGTCAGGCCGATCACACGTTGTTTGTGAAGCACCAGCAGACTAGTATCACGGCACTGATCGTCTATGTTGATGACATTGTCATTATTAGGAATTATCCTAAGGAGATAAAGCAACTGAAGACCTTCTTGTCCTCAGAGTTTGAGAGAAAGGATTTGGGGCCACTGAAATACTTCTTGGGAATTGAAGTTGCTCGGTCTCAGAAGGGCATCTTCATCTCTCAATGGAAGTATGTATTGGACCTTCTGGATGAGACTGGGTATTTGGGAGCTCGACCAGTAGAGACTCCAACTGATCAGAACCATCGGCTGAATTCTGAGGAGGGTGACACCCTTGAGGATGTCGCTATGTTTCAGCGATTGGTTGGCAGGCTGATCTATTTGGCACACACCCGTCCGGATTTTTCTTACGCTGTTAGTGTTATTAGTCAGTTTATGCATGCACCACGGTCAATAAATCTTGAGGCAGTTCACAGAGTTTTTCAGTACCTCAAGGGCTCTCCAGGTCGTGGAATACTGTTCGGGCGACATGGACACTTTAAAGTGGAAGCATATATTGACGCAGATTGGGCAGGTTCAGTTATTGATCGTTGGTCGACGTCAGGATATTGTATCCTTGTTGGAGGAAATCTTGTCTCTTGGCGAAGCAAGAAGCAACCAGTTGTAGCTCGATCCAGTGCAGAGGCAGAATTTCGCTCTATGGCACATGGTGTGTACGAACTCCTTTGGTTGAAGACCATGCTTGAGGTACTGGGACTCCAGTTGACAGAGCCGATGAGCCTCTACTGTGACAACAAAGCTGCCATCAGCATTGCTCACAACCCAGTCCAGCATGATAGGACCAAGCATATTGAAGTTGATCGTCACTTCATCAAAGAAAAACTTCTACAAGGATTGATTTGTACTCCATATGTGAGAACACAGGAACAGGTTGCTGACATACTCACAAAGGGGGTGACCAAGTCTATTCTTCATACCTTGACTGGCAAGCTGGGCATGATGGATATCTTCGCACCAGCTTGAGGGGGAGTGTTGGAGTTTTTGTAATACACCCACGTGGGTGTCTCAAGTGGGCTGTGTCCCACTTCCCACGTGGGGCTTTTTTGGGTTTTTCACTATTCACGTGAATAGTGTTGCGTGAATAATGTCATGTGAATAGTGTCATGTGAATAGTGTTCTCCTTTGTAGGGTTTCTCCCCATCATATATATATATATATATACAGTGTGAGAGAGAATGAATTAACAATTCATTCTCTCCTCTTCCCACAACATCTCTCTCTAACCCTAATCTCCTTCTCCACCTTCCGCCTCCATTACACTTTTTCCCTCTTCTATCTACAACCTTCATCTACTGGTTACGACCTTATTTACAACATGCACAACCAAAAAATACAACTTCACACAACCTCTGCAACAACACCATAAGTCACCACTATTAAAAAAACACTTGGCAGCACCCACAACAGCAACACTACTCTAATTCCACTTTTAAGGGCTGCGTACAACACCAACACATACCAGACAACACCAAAACACAACATCAACACCACATAAGGGACTCTTCATGAGCTGGACATTATCAATAGGCACCAAACATTATTGCAGGGGTTGCAGATAGCACCAAAACACCTTCAGGGACTTGTGGAAGCCTCTACATAGGTTGAGACAGCCTTTTTTTTTATCAAACCCTAGCCTACAACACCCTTTTTAAGCAAAACCCTAGCCCTGTGGCAGCCTGTAGAGCAAGTCCTAGCTTCTTTTTTTTTTCAAAAGTACTGTTCACGGCAACACCAAACTTGATAATTTGATTCCAAAGAAAGAAAAGGAAAAGAAAGATACGATGAACTTGGATAAGATGAGAGGATTAGGGTTTCTTCAAGGTATCAAAACCCGGTTCAGATACCATGTAAGTTTGGTTAAAGCTTTGAGAAAAGAGAAGGAAGAGTTGAGAGAAGAAGAGAAGTCGAACTAACTTAATGTCCTAGTCGACTCCCCACAATATATTATATTATAGAAAACTGTCAAAAAGATAGTAATACCTATACACATCTAATACATTACAGATAACTCTTCTAACAAGATTCATTAAGGTCTTTGTGTGATGCTTAGAAATTGAAAAGGGAATGACCGAAGGAGGTCCTCTCAAACCTATTGTTGAGGTATTCTTTTCTCTTTTTAAGTACGTTGATGTGTTCTTTTCTCTTATCTTTTCTAGTACTTTAATTTTTAGACAAGGTATTAAACTTTGTCTTCACCCTAAACTTTGCTCAGCGTAAATTTGAGGAAGTTTAATTCGACATGCAAAAATTTATCAACTTAGAGATGTTTGGAGATTTGATGCATTTGCACATTGTAATAGTAATGTAGCTTAAATGAATGAAAGAAACATGAAATTACGGAGAAAAATGGTCTTTACTGATGAACTTCAAAATGCGCAGTCCGAGGAGCGTTAGATTTTGATTTCAACCCCTAAAAGTTGTTTTTGACTCAATAACCCTTAACGGAGTGGTTGTTTTTCACCTAAACGCCCACTTCTAAACCATCTAAACCTTGCGGTAACTTGATTTTTGCTTCAATCCTGAAACCATAGTTAGCGTTAGGGATTTGTACCTTGATGAATTGTGGTGTACTGTCTAGTTATCTAGAGCTCATTGCATCACATTCATGTGTCTGGAATAAGATCTGGTGTAGGAGCCATGCCATTGAGGTGTAAATCTCGGCCTCCATGTTTTTTGTATCTCAGGTCATCCTGAGGTGGTTTAATCATTTTTCTATCAATAGACCGCAGCTTCAGTTTTCCCCTAATGAACATCTTTGCTTAGACCATTCTAGTTGTTTTCTTGTTCTTACTTCATTAACATAATCAGGGAAGTTGATCAACCTGTTTGATGCTTGGAGGGGGGAAGGATGAAGGAACATCCATGATGTCAGAGACCCTGGTTGAGGGAAGAAATCCCTGCTTTGCCTTATGAATATTCTTGTTTCAGAAAAAGTAATACAACAATCTCTCTAGATTTTAACTCGGCCTACTTAAAAAATTAACAGGGATTTTAACTCGCCCTAATTTTTCTTGTCAGTCGAGTTAGTTTATTAAGGTACTTCATTTCCTGTACCCATATATACTTTTTTTTGTCAAATGCTCAAATTAGGAAGTTCTATACTTATATTGTATGAATGTCAGTTAGATAATGCATTGAAATGGTATTCATCTGCATGACCTGTTGATGATGATGCAACATTTTGGCTATACTTATAATGTTTCTTTTCCAGACATGCCTTGTTGGAGCTGGACCAGGTGGGAAACACACAGCTTTGGAAGCAGTTACAATAGTTCTTGATTTACCACCACCACAACCTGGGTCAATGTCAGGCCTGACATCCATAGATAGGGTTTCTGCATCTGATCCAAAATCGGCTCTGGCATTACAGAGATTAGTGCAAGCAGCAGTAAGCATGATCTTTTATTGTATCTTATTTAATTAAAAGCTGTTATAGCGAGCACCAGAACCTTAACAGCGCGCTCAAGGCATAAGGAATCCAAGCTGCAATTTCTGTGCCTCGAGTGAATGGTTTATATTTCACATTTAATTACTCCCTCCAGCAGCAAAAAACTGTTGCACTTAGTGTTGACCCAAGAATAAGCTATATGTGATAGAAGGTTTTCAAGTTTAGAGTAATGACACATGCAGGTTTGGTTCCTTGGAGAAAATGCAAATTATGCTGCATCTGAATATGCTTGGGAATCTGCAACCCCTCCTGGTACTGCATTGATGATGTTAGATGCAGATAAAATGGTTGCCGCTGCCAGTTCTCGGAATCCTACTCTGGCTGGTGCATTGACACGGCTCCAAAGGTGTGCTTTCAGCGGGAGCTGGGAGGTATAAGTTTCCATCTTGAGAGCTATGCTTGTTTTACACCCATATTATTTAACATGTTCTTGTTGGCTTATTCTTGGGAGTCTTAGCCAACATGTTCCTATTGGCTCTGCTCTCATTCTTTCTTTTCTTTTTGATTTTTTCTTTAGAATTCTTTTCCCTTTTCTTTAATTTTGCTTTTCCATAAATAAGATTCTCAGTTAGTCATCAATAATGAGTACCAACTAACAGTATGAACTACAGAAATACCCCAATACCCCCTCTCTCTCTCTCTCTCTCTCTCTCTCTCTCTCTCTCTCTCTCTCTCTCTCTCTCTCTCATAATATCAGTTTTGAGTACACTGGACAAGTTTTTATATATCTGTTTTGACTGGATATGTTTGAGAGGTATTAGTCTATAAGAGTGATTATTCTCTCTCTTCCGGGTTGAATGGCGATTGCAGGTTCGCATTGTTGCTGCTCAAGCACTTACAACCATTGCGATGCGGTCTGGCGAGCCTTTTAGGTTACAGATTTATGAATTCTTACACGCTTTAGCACAAGGTGGAGTGCAATCTCAATTTTCGGATATGTATCTTAGTAATGGAGAAGATCAAGGAGCCAGTGGTACTGGTCTTGGAGCTTTAATAAGTCCCATGTTAAAGGTTCTTGATGAAATTTATAACGCACAAGATGACTTGATCAAGTAAGCGCTAAGATATATAAATTCTTTCCACATTAAATATTTGGTTTCTCTTTGACTCTGATATATGTTTCCCTGAGGATATGCAGAGAAATGCGAAACCATGATAATGCAAAAAAGGAGTGGACAGATGAAGAACTTAAGAAACTATATGAGACTCATGAGAAGCTGCTTGATCTTGTTTCATTGTATTGTTATGTTCCAAGAGCAAAATATCTACCATTGGGGCCAACAAGGTACTTATTTCTTTAAGAGTCATGATGCCATTCGAAGTAGATGAGAAAATTATGTATATATTTCCCATTTTGTTAAAAAGGAAAATTATCTATGACCTCCCTTGATTTTGGAATAAGTCGAAACATCTGTTTTAAGTTATATGGTTAAATATTTTGCACTTTGGTTTATATGTGTCTTCTGGTCTTTATGCCTTTAAATAGGATTTCCTTTGTACGTTGCTTAAATGTTTATTTGTTATCTGTTTCTTGGGTTCATTTGGTGAGACTTTTTTATTCAACATCTACTGTGCATTTATTTCAGTCTTTATCATATTTTCTAGGTCAATTTTATTGTTGTATTACTCAATTTCTGTTTGTGAACATTCTTCTTCTTTCCACTCAATGCCATATTTACTTCCAATTCTAGATGCATAGTTGTACTGGTTTCTCGACACCACCAAGTACAATGTGTATCACAGCCAAAGTGTTGATCTGGAGAGTTGTCTTTGTGGCCTTCTCTGTTTGACACTCTAAATGCTCTTTCGAAAGGTTTCTTGTTGTATATATTTTCTGTGGAACTTAAGTTATCAGGTTCCTAATTTTGTCACTAAAGAAGTCTTAGAAGAAAAATAATAATCGTCTAACCCTGCTGTAAAATGTGTTTGGGTGTGCACTGTGAAACAACCATTTACCCCAAAGATCGACCTGTTGGGGAAAGGTGAAACAAATATGTATACCAACGGGTCGTCAGGCCAACACAACATGTACGCGGGAACACACTATCCGCTAACACGCCCCCTTAGCAGGAATAGACTCTGCTGGAGACTTGAACCCGCGACCTCTCAGGCCTCAAGGCTCTGATACCATGTGAAACAATCATTTACCCCAAAAGATCGACCTGTTGGGGAAAGGCGAAACATCTATGTATACCAACGGGTCGTCAGCCAACACAACACATGCGCGGGAACACACCATCCGCTAACATGCACCATTAAATGCAGATTGTTTTTACGGGTGTAAAGGTTTTTCTGTCTTTTTCGAAACATTCAGACTTCTTGATGGAAACTGTTATTTATAGGACATTGATGTTATAGCTCTGGTGGTACTTTAATGTATTACCACCTTAATGTGAACCATGGGGCATGGGAATACTAATATCATATTCTTTTTTTAAGACATCATTATTCCTATCTCCAACTGCTGGCTTTGACATTGTATTTATAATTACTTGCCAACGGGGTTATGAAGGGACTTCCCTTATTTATTTATCTGTGTGTGTGTGTGTGTACTTGATAGTTAAGGTTGGGCTCTGGTGAAACCAAATAAGTTCTAAAATTCATAACTTTTTAGCCGTGGTTCAGGTAAGATATGGTGATTTCAGGGAGATCTGTAAAAGTTCCATTTTTTTCAGGCTTAATGATGGAGATCTTTAATCGAGTTTGGAACTCCATTTTAGGGAGATCTGTTACTGTTGTTTGTTTGATGGTCTCCTTAGAGGGAGTTCTGCGATATGCTGAAGCCCAAGGAGATCTGAGAAAGGATTTTGAGTTCTTTAAAGAAGATCTGTGATCTTCCATTTTGGGTTGGTGTGTGCTTTCTCAGAGATCTTATATCTGTAGGTTGGAGGTGAATGGGGCAGTATTGGTCGGTTGATGCTGACATTCTGACTTTTATTTTCTTGTAATCATGACAATTTGCCCATGGTTGAGATCTCATGTTTTTCCTTGTAGAACTGTTGAGGCTGCAGTTCAGGGGGAGAGTGGTATGGATCTGTCGAACTCGAAACTATGGTTAGGATAAGGCCTAGAGGCATAGGGAATTGTGAGTAAATGATGACTTTGAAAGGGAAGGAGTTTGGAGAGAGGATCCGAGGCCAAACATGAGACCGGAGTTTTGAGAAAAGTTATAGAAATCACAAATTTCTTTATCTTTTTAAAGAGGTGGTTGTAAGGAGTTATAAGGAGGCTGCTATGTTAATGGCTTGATGGAGGGGGTTGTATTGTTCTAGTCCAAGGGCCCAGGAAGTATGCGGTTCTGGATATTGAAATGGAGGACAAGAGACTCAATTTTTTGAACTCTTGTTTGGTAGATTTGAAAAGGATAATATCAACACTAAGGAGGTCCAAGACTGGGTAAACTGGAGATGGAAGGTCTTGACCAGAGTTAAGGTGAAACGTATGTGCAATAGCTTCTTCCTCTTCATCTTCTTCCCTTCGGAGGAAGAGTTCCATAAAATTCTTGAAGCAGGTGACAAAAGTCTAGGTTCACCTTCCTTTTTTTTATTGATTTTTTTTTTTTTACTTATAGAGCCCTTGAGTTGTTTGAGTAGTTAAAATGATAGTTGAGGAAAAGCATTGGGTGAAGGTGTTTGGCCTTCCATTACATCTGTGGAGTCATTTTTCTTTCCAAGCCATTCGTGATCTCCGTGGGGGCTTTGTAAGGGTAGATCGAGTGGCAATGGAACTGGAGTATGTGAAGTGGGAAAGAGTAGAGGTGAAGTCCAAAGAAGATACTCAGCATTTACTTGTGTGTATATCGAGTTTCCCAGTGGTTGGAATTGTGTCTAGAGAAAAGACTTGCCACACTGGAAACTAGAGTGGATGCCCAGTTGTAAATAGAGAGGTCGGGTCCGACTAAAAGCCATTTGATCAGTATCCATTGAACAACATTGGAAAGTTTTTTGGAGGAAGTCACAGAAAACAACATTTTGGTTGGTAGAGCCTGTGGAAGAAGAGGATGACATGGCAAAGGTACATGGTCATGTGGGTGATCCATCATCCTCATTTTAGGTGGAAAACTATGGGTTCGAAGATCCTTGCTGGAAAATAGCACACAACTCTATGTAATAAATCGAATCCCAAGTGTCCAATGATATTTCAGACGTGGCTATTTTATAGCCAAGCTTTCAAATTTAGGAACGATGGCATTGGAAGGAATAAAATAAGGGCAGGTGTCTGGGCACATGGCGACAAACCATGGGTGAGAAGCTGTAATATCTTCCTGAAGTTAAATACTATCCCCTATGGTTAATTTGTGATGGCAGCTATGCTGGGTCCTATAGTAGAGCTATAGTGGCAAATAAATACAAAAATTCTCTCTCCCATTCTGCTGATGTTGCGTTAGCTAGTCCTTCATCAATTGCTTTAGGGGATGATTCAAATGATGTTATGTTTCAGTTATCAGGAAGTTGCTTTTTGAAGCGATTGCTACATGTGGTAGGAGTCTAGTTGTCTGTTTATGGAGGGTAGGAGATACAAAGGTAAAGGAAATGGGGTCTTACAAAATATCATTCTCACTAGCAAAGGACCTCCTCATAATTATTTTTTCTACACAAAAGGTGGATCTATCAAACCATTTTCAGATGGGTTCTTAGAAGAATTTTTTGCGAAGTGGAATGTTTTCGTTTGAGGGATGTCTATAGCGGAGAAGGGGTTTTGCTTTTTATTTTAGAGATGAATCTGGTGGAGGGAAGGAGTTTGCTGTGATCAAGTCTAGCTTCATCTATGTTTTGATCAAATGGAGACTTAGGAGGAAAGCCAAATGAGCAATCCATTGGTGGTGATATCCTTGACAGTCATGGGAGATTCGGTTTAGGGTTTTTCAGCAAGAGCATTTTTATAAGATTGTTTATAATTCTGTGTGCTATTAGGGGAGGAGATTTGGTTGGGTGGGGGGGTCGGGTTGGGTTGTTCATTTAGTTGAGTTGGTTAGGTTGTAGGGGGTTGCACTCACAGACTTGGGATCGAGTCTTTGGGGGGTAATTCCCAAAGACCTGGGTCCCGTTCTTACCTTAAAGGGGGTTATGGGTTAGGGGAAAATAATAAATGTTTACCTATAAAAAAAAGTTATTCTGGTGAAACCAATTTATCTGGTAGTAGTCTGAAGGTGTATGGCAGAAGAGGGGGTGTGAGATCCTTAACACACTAGAAGGAAACCTTGAGTTGGGCTGACAAGGTTGAATTGGAAGCGAGATGATGACATCTTTTGTCTGGTGGTATTTGTGGGGGGGTGGGGGGTGGGGGGGGGGGGGGTGTTTAAAAAAGTTATTCTGGTGGAACCAAAGCAGTATGGTGGAAGAGGGTGTGTGAGATCTTTAACACACTAGAAGGAAACCTTTTGTTGGGGCTGACAAGGTTGAATTGGAAGCGAGATGGGGACATCTTTTGTCTAGTGGTAAAAATCCCTTGGTTCTAAAGGTCAACTGCTCATCAGATAACCTCAATGAACAAGAGAGTGGACAGTGGAGGCTAATTTTTTTGAGAATTCATCAAGCACAGACCAGTTAGACAGGTTGGTAGAGGTGGAAGTGGTACCTGTCTCATTGAAATGGTAGCTCAGATGGTGAAGATTAGTGGACTTGACCCATGAATGTGGAGACAAACAAGTTGAAAGCTTTTATGGGCTTTGTAAAGTAGGGATCTTGGACAGATGAAAGTAGGATTTTTCCGTCGTTGAGAGATCAACCCTAAAATCAACACATTTTGATGATCCGAATTTTAACCTGCAAAATTTGAGACTTGCATAGTGGTAGGTCGGATGTCGAATTCGCACTCGGTGTTAGGGATTAGCGCAATAATGGAATTAAAAATTACAGAAATGATGGAGGGATGAGAAGGGTGAGTCGGGATTAAAACATGGATTGGGAGATTTATCACTAATCAAAACATAAAAATTGACAAACTTATATTCATTAAATTAAAAATCAAATTACAATGCTTGCATTAAATAAAAACTACACTAAAAAGCACATAAAGTGAATGGGTAGAGAAGAGTTTTTGAGAGAAACACCCCATGATCTTTGGAGCAAGGCGCTACTGATCAAGAATGAAATCGTCCAAGAAATCATGGAGTACTGCTCTATCATTAGAAGACGGAGGAAGCGGTGTGTTTAATCGGCTAGGGTCTTCCGATCTTAGAGAGAAGTTGTCACTCAACCTCTCTCGACCAAGAAACCCTAATCAATTTACCATCTCACACATGCCCCAAGACATGAGTTGTAGAGAAAAAATGAAGAAGAGAGAGAGTTTACTTTCAAACCCTAGACGCCTTAGGGTTTGAAGAGTATAGAGAGAGAGAGTGACGAAAGAGAAAATCACCTTAGGAGCGACTTACCTTGGAATGGATCGTCTGGCCATTGGCGAATTGGCCAAGTGGATGGCTTGTGCATGGCCGACCAGTGGTGGTGCAAGAGATCGGCCATGATGGAGTGCATGCATGTGCATGACCGGCCGATTAGAGAGAAGAGCACTGGTGGTGCTTGCTTGGAGATGGTAGCAGCACATTTGGTTGCAGTTTTTCCTCGGTGGTGGAGGAGGGAGGAGCGCTGATCTAGCAAGGAGGGAAGCTCGTGGTTTGGGTGAAGGAGAGGTGAAGATGCATAGTGGAGTTGATGTGAGAAGGAGCCCAACTGGCCGATCCTCCTCAAGGGAAGAGAGGGGGAGTTGGTGGTGACTGGTGGAGCACAGTAGCTAAGAGCAAGGTGGGGATGGCTGCTGTGGGAGATAACGATGTGCACAGCAAGCCGTTGTTCGGCCAACACATGGGAGGTGCAGCGAGAAAGTGACCTGCCGGAGGTGTTGGTGGTCGGGCCAATCCATAGTGGAGTAGTAGGGTTGGTGGTCGTGCATGGAGGATGGTGGAGTCGGCCAAGAGGTTGCAGGCCGTGGAGGAGGGTGCATGGCCGTTCAAGGTGCTGTTGGGTTGGTTGCATGGAGGATGACGATGGAGGGTTGCAGGTCTTTGGCCGGTGTTAATGGTGGAGAAGGGAGCATTACCGATTTGGAGACGTGGAAAGGACCGCTCGTGGATGAAGCAGCCACGGTCTATGATGTAGCAGACCATGGCAAGGGACAACAAGAACGGAGAGGCGTTGGCCTTGGTGTAGCAAGCCGTGGAAGATGGAGGAGCCACCAGGGTGATCGCTGGCATTAATGGTGATGGAGGAGCCACCAGCCCCTTCCATGGCAGCCAAGAGAAGAGGCCAGCCAAGGAAGAGGCTGGTTCCCCTTTTTTTTTGAGAGAGCAGAAAGAGATGGCAAGAGGGGAGAAGAAGAGAACGTGGGTAGGAGAGAATAGAGAGAGTTCTTTAGGGTTTCTTCTTGAAGGCCTTTATATGGGTATGGTTTTCTACCGTGAGAAGGGTATGGAGAGAGAGAAAGGAGAGAGAAACGGTCAAGGGGGGAATTGGTTAGGGAGGTGATTGATTGGTCAAGGGGGATATGTGGGATCGTTGGATCATACTTGAGGGGGATCGTGGGGTTATGTTGAGTGATTAGAGTTAGGGTTTAACGGTTTAAAGAGAGGGCAAATTCTCTTGAGACCGTGGGCCATTGGGATATGAGATCGTGGGGTCCTTGTAAACCGTCGGATAGAGGTGGAGAGAAAAATGGTGATTAGAGTTGTGGAGCCGTTGGATGGAAATCGATGGTTAAGATGGAGAGAGTTAAGTGTTTAGAAAGAAAGGGTGGTTAAGATGAGATCGTAGGGGTTAAAGGTGGAGAGCAAAGATCGAGCTGGGTAGATCGTGTGGTGATCGAGGGGTTGGTGGTGTGATCATGGGGATCTAACGGTTATTCGGATGGATGTGAAGATGGATGATCGGACGGTGGAGATATTAGTGAGATATGAGTGGTGATGATCGGTCAAGAAAGGCCGTAGGATAGAGTGATGGTGAGAGGAGAGAATTTTAGTTTAGAGAGAGAAAAGAGAAAATAACGAGAAAAGAGCTGGCGGAGGATCTTGAACCTTGGTCTTCAACATGTTCTTCCATACGCTTCACCAAGTGAGTGAGCTATCATTTTATATCATTTGGTGTAGCTTTAAACACTTTGGTTCTTCTCTTGGTCTTTGGCTCGTCCGCTCTCTTGGTTCTTGGTCCGGTTTTGTGATCCTCTGACTCAGCTTGTACTTGGCCTACATCTTCTTATCATAGCATGTTGGCTCTTTAAGCTTCGATCATAGGCTTTGGAGGTCAATCGTGGGCCCGTAATTTTCGAGAATCGTCCGATCAGGTTTTCTGAGATAGAAAAAACGCGTTATGTTACTTTTTCAAAATGGCTTAATATCTAGACTTCTGAGAATGTGTTTATTTCATGGAAATAGACCATATATTCCAGAAAAGTGTATTCTACGCAATGGAGGAAACTCTTACGTAGAAAAGTTTATAAAAATGGAAGTTGGTTGAGGGGACAGAGCCACTGCTATTTTGTGGGAGGACAAGGAAGGGGCTCTTGGAGACTTGCTAATGTAATCAGCCATGTTAGACAAGTTAGGAGAGGTAGTATATTTGTTTATACCTTAAGCAGTGGTAATGAAGTGGTAGACTTTTTAGCCGTGAATGGTGCAGAAATAGAAGATCCTTACATTTATGAAATTCTCTTCCCTAATTATGTACATCTTTCTTATGCTCAATATTATTACATTTCACTTATCAAAATATATATATATTATTACATTTCTTATCAAAATATAAAGTTCTAATACCATGATATTTAGAGAATACCCTTGGCATCATCCACCACAATCTGGATTGGAGCACTGGGAAATGATGGCAAGGCTATTCCTAAAGAATAAAACACATCCTTTAGGTTTCTTCCATGGCAAGGAGATACTTTGCTATGCTGCACATCACATTGACCGAATCTGCTTTAATCCAACACTTGGTAGCACCATCAGTTATCTGACTTATCTCATTTATTCGTAATCTGCTCAAGAAAAATTGGCTTAAATAGGGTAAAAAGATGTTGTAACTCTTTCAGAAACGTTGCAGTTCAACCCCAGTTCAAAATTCCTTTTTTCTTTATGAAATTGTTATCCTGGGTTCCTTCACTTAGGTAATGTTTTGTGTTCCTTTGTTTTTTCTTACTTGTCTGCTATGCAATTGGGGTTTATGTGGACCAACATTTACTATAGAATCTTTCATGGCTGCTTTATTTCTATCTAGCTGTTACTAGTGAATTATTCATTCCATGTTTACTCTGTGGACTTGTTCAATCTGTTCCTGTTTCTAATCCATTTTTGTTTTTCTTTTTTTCTCCCATCAGTGCAAAACTTATTGACATCTATCGCACCCGGCACAATATAAGTGCATCAGCCGGTCTTAGTGATCCAGCTGTTGCTACAGGAATTTCTGACCTTGTTTATGAATCTAAAGCAACACATCCAGAGCCTGATGCACTTGATGATGACCTAGTAAATGCATGGGCAACAAATCTAGGTGATGATGGCTTGTGGGGAAACAATGCGCCAGCTATGAGCAGGGTAAGAAATTAAGGTGAATTATGTATGGGGGGACCATGATATGATCAAGCATGTGTTTTTTTCTATAATAGGATTACTCAGTTCTGGATGTGTAGAGAAGGAACTATTTCCCATAGCTGTACCATGTTCGTGTCATACATACTGTGGGCTGGAATCCACGGTTTGATGCTTCTCCTAGGAGATTTTCTTGGCAACAATCATCCGTTTTGGATGATTCTGACCATCCAATCAACAGACATTTCTTTGGGCTATCCATTGTATTTTTGTTTACTGTCCAAAAGAGGCGTGTTGATTAGGATCATTCAATTTGGTTGAGTTTTGGGACCCACTGAATGGTGGTCTTGGGCCTCTTGTTCCCCTGCATTTGCACCATATGTACCACATGAGGATGGCCTTTTTCACATTTTCTATCCTAACTTGATTAGTCCTCTCTTAATAAAATACTTTGCCACGTGAAATTGGTAATGATTGGGAGAGCATTCTGTGGCATCTGAACTTATTTTAGAGCTCGTATGGTACACATTGAAAATGTTGATTACTCTTTGGCAAAGCAAGGTGTAACTAGACAATCTTTGTGCATTGAAAGCAGAATTTAGCTTCACTTTTGTAGCACGATCTTTATTTTCTTAAAAAAAAATTGTCTAGTTAATTATTTTATCCCTTCCCTCAAATGGTTCTTTTTAATTCTTCCCTACCCGTCTTTGGTCTGGCCTATTTTTCTTGTACAAACTTCATTCAGAGGTTCACTCCATCTCTACTTTGTGGTAGGTAAATGAATTTCTTGCTGGCGCGGGAACCGATGCTCCAGATGTTGAGGAGGAGAATTTTACCTCTAGACCATCCGTTAGCTACGACGATATGTGGGCAAAGACACTTTTAGAAACTTCAGAAGCAGAGGTATGACTGCAAAATCTCTTTCAAGTAGGCATTGGATACCAGAGTCATCAAAAGCGCTGTCCCTCGAGTGAGGCAAAGCTTAAGTTTACAACATTAAAGAAATAAAAATAATATTCCAAAAAACGTTTATTATGTATTGATTCGGAAGGTGCAGAACCCTGAAAAGTATTAACTTGAAAAAATGAATTTGGATGGCTGAATCAAACTGATTCTGATAAATTTTGCAGTGGTGGATCTGGATTAATAAAGGTTTAGCAAATCGAAGAGGCACATTTCGTAAGATTTGTGCGTATGCCCATCATGGATTTGTCCCTAGACGAAAGCTTAAATGCGACCACATTTCTACTAGCACCTGCCTAAAAACTTTGATGTCCACCCCCTGAAATGCCATGTGGTGCTCTCTTTTGGGCTCACTGATCCCATGAATGCTTGGCCTACCCTTTAGTGACCCACACAGAAAATGTTAACCTTGTTGGTGATTTATGACCATTTCATTGGGTGGTTTCTAGCCATTGGATTTGAGCATTTTTTGGTGCACTCAAATCCAACGGATAAAAATCACCAATCAGGGGTGGAACTAATATTTACGGGGTCAATGTGCGACATGGAATTTTTGGTGGTGGACATCAATGTTTGATGTCAGTTTTTCGGCCCTGTTTTAGGCGCTAGGGATCCCAGCTATGCAAAGCGCTTGCCTAGTTGAAGCTTTTGACTGCACTGTTAGATACAGCAGGAAGACGAGGATTTGGAAGTGTACTCATCTCTGCAGGTTGCTAGGGAAAATAAATTTTATCTACCAAACATTTATGTTTGCTTTTGCAGGAAGATGATGCGAGGTCATCTGGTACATCTTCCCCTGAGTCAGCGGGATCTGTTGAGACTTCCATATCATCTCATTTTGGTGGCATGAGCTACCCATCCTTGTTCAGTTCACGCCCATCTGGCTATGGGGCCTCACAACCCTCGGTATTGAACCACAGACACCATTATGTAACTCTTAATTTAATATCTGATCAGTTTTAACTGTGTGATGTGTAAATTTTTTAAATGCAACTGTTTTGTGATTATAGCTTAAGAAGCATGGACCAGTAAAATAGGTGTCATGGTTTGTTTTTTTACTTGGGAACATGAAATATCTTGTCTGGAATACAATATTGAAACCTTGTCTGCTTGAATCCAATATGTAATATGAAAACCTAGGCTGGAGTACAACTGAAGCACCTAGCATGCTCTGCTTTCTGTTTCACAACTGTGTTGTTTTAATGGTAGGAATGCAAGTTCTTGGACCTTGTGTATCTAATCCTGTAACCCTCGCCAATAGTCCAGTAATTGGGCTCAATTTTCTAAAATCCACCTCATAGACATGACTTAGTATACGGCTTGAGGTCCCATCAAGGAATGCTTATTGTTATAATTGGGGATTGATTTACTAGTTTATTGGGATAAGCATACATAAAATGGTAATTTCTTTCCTGACATGTTCTCAGTTGTAGACAGCTTCTGCCTGAGTTACCATTACCACTTTGAAACAACTTTTTCTTTTCAGCAGTCTCACCCTGGTTACCACAATCATAACTGCATCAATATTCTGTTAATACAACTGTATAAGCACACTCATTGTCAATATTATAATAATATAAATCCAGACTGATTTTTTTCTTATATTTATGCAGTTGCTTCCAGAGTATTTTAATATTGTATATAAATTGAAACACATTTTCAGTGGCTGTTGCACCGTTCTTTGTTTTTTAATACCGTTTTCCCATTCTTGATATCCGCAACTAAGGCTGCACATCAAGTGTGGTAGGATAAGAAATGGAGAATAGCCCCCTTTTCCTGCACTAAGCATTATGCAACTTTGATCACCATAGCAGATAAATAGCACATTGGAATCGAAGGATAAATTACTCACAGCCAAGGAAATAAATTTCGCGAAATAATCGAAATATTTCGCGAAATATTTCCTATTTCTAGTTTACCATTTCCTATTTCTAGTTTACCGAAAGGAAAGAATACATATACGAAATGTTTCCATACAAGTCGAAATATTTTGCATAAACAGTAAATTTCGATCAATTGACAGTGTAAATAGGTATTATTTCAGTTGAAATGTTTCGAAATCTATGGAAACATTTCTATCGAAGGTATGAAACATCTCATTTGAGCTCAAAACCACCACAAATCCCCATATTTGATCCATTTAACCCATTTCCATATATTTATTTTATAAAAAAGATCAATCCATTGTAGATTTCTTAGTTCACGGATTGATCGTGAGGATGATTCGAATCCTATTTGGAGTTTTTTTTAAATTTGAAATGTACTTAAGTATAAAATTTCTTGCTATCATTTCTTGCTACAAATAGATAGTTTAGGTGTAAACGCATCAAATCTATGATGCATTTACACTTGATTGTGCACAGATTGAAGATCATTTAGGGTGAAAATTTGAAATTTAGGAGAAACCCCAATTTCATTGGTTTTTACCCTAAACATCCATCCATGCTTGTGCATAAATTGATTATGTGTTGCATTACTTAGCCCATCTACAAGTTGGTTAGGTTAAAGTTTTTTCCTAAAATTATTTGAACATTCAAAAAATTAAGCAAATGTAATAAGATAATAGTAAATAGGTTCTATAAAATTATACATAATATTAAGACATTAATGTAAGTGAATAAAGATTTGTTAATACCTTGATTTATGACTTTTTTATAATAAATAATTGAATAATAGTTATCTAATTAAATTATACCTTGACTGGCTTTCAGATGCTTGCCTCAACATATTAAAGATCGTTATGGTCATTTATTTCCACACTATATATGGTTGTATATCTTGGTTTGATAGCTTATGAGTTTGTTTTCATGCTTGTTTTATTATTTCCCAAACTTTCCACAAACATTTTCACAATATTTCCATCATTTCCACATTATTTCTATCATTTCCATGAAAAATGTATTATTTCCACACTGTTCGAAATATTTCCACGAAATATTTCCAATTCCGGGTTGGTCGAAATAAACCTCGAAATCGAAATTTATTTCCATGCTCACAGCTATAATTGGTTTTAACAGGAGAGATCGTCAGGGCCAGCTGCAAGCAGATTTAGCAACTCTTCCGCTGGTGCTCCTCCATCAACGTTTGGGGGTCTAGGTTCTCCGGTCAGAGCTCTTATTCTTTTCTTCCTAGCTGGTTTTGTATCTTGTTATCTGGTGAAATTTTGCAATTTCTAATAAGTTGAGCCTGTTCAGGTTAGAGAAGAACCTCCATCATATACAACATCTGTTACGCAGAGATTTGAGTCATTTGAAAACCCTTTAGCTGGGTCTGGGGCACAGAGTTTTGGGTCGCAGGATACTGAGGAACCAGCTTCTTCTGGAAATCCACAATTTGGGAAAGCACTTTATGACTTCTCTGCTGGCGGGGATGATGAGGTATGTGGACTTTTACTGTTTGTTTTGGGCTTTTTGCAAAGCAATGGCTGTGAACATAGAAGAATATTTTTTCCTTAGATTTTCAAATTCTTTGCCAATAGTCGAACACGTTTGCGTTTGTGATATCTTGACGATTAATGGAAATCTAAGGAACCTCTGTGGTAGACCAATTATGGTATGCATACTGGTACTTGTGTTGCACATGCAATGGGATGGGGTCCACCATTTGGATGTATCCCACCTAGTTAAATCTCCTTGATGAAACTCAATCAGACTCGATGATTGTAGGGAGAATTAATTGTGTTTTCTTTCTTGCAGTTGAACTTGACAGCGGGAGAAGAAGTCGAAATCGATTACGAAGTGGACGGTTGGTTCTATGTGAGTACCTACCCCCTCCCTCTCTCAACATGTTTATCTCCAATGTTTAAATAGGAATAAGAGTGGCTAATGTGTATTGATATTTCACATATGTTGCAGGTGAAGAAGAAACGGCCTGGAAGGGACGGAAAAATGGCTGGGTTGGTCCCAGTTCTCTATGTCAGCCAATCTTGATACGATTGAATCTATCATTAAGGGAGTTTAGTCCCATCTTTTTTCTTCTACATTTTTTGACCACTATGTAACCTGATCTTGAGATTATATTCTCAATGCCTGCTCAGAGCTTTGTCAGTCTTTTTTAGATCACATTTCTTTTCATCAGTCAGCAATACCACTTGCACGAGGTTGAGTTGGGTCGCCTTCTTTTTCTTTCACTGTGCTGTTTCCTTGGGCTGCTCTTCCTTTCTTTCCATGAGTGTGGGGGTCTTTTCTACAGTTAGCCAGTGCTTGTATCTTCTGTTTGTTTCTGGTTCTTTGGTTGTACCATACACAAGTGTCTATTCTTCGTGTACTCCGGTGCTGTTTTGTTGGAATAGCTCCAGAGTGATCTTTTCTTTTTCCTTTTTTTCTTTTTCTTTTGTTTTGCTATGGTTGCTTTTTCTTGGATATCATGTGATATGCTCAATATAAGTTTTGTATTCGCAACTGCTCTCAGTTAATATGTTTTGGTTTACAATGCTTGGGGATGTCAGAAATTGATCTCTTGGGTCTACTTCTGTTTTTCATTTCAGTATACCAGGTACAGAGCAAGCCCCATAGAATTCCATCTGAATAATTGAGTTTGATGGTGATTTCAAAATTCTGCAAAATGGTCTCATGGAGTTCTAGGGGATTGAACCTGTTTGTCACAAGTGAAGTGCATTCTGTCCAATCATTGAGATTGCGAGTTCAGTCCCAACTTGCTTGAGATACTGACTCATTCAGCTTGGATTCAAACTACATTTGAAGGGAGCCATTAATCTCTTAGCTTGAAACGTTTTGTTTTAATTATCAAAACTGACTTTTATTTGGTTGAATTGGGTTTGGTAAATAAAAATTTTCTTGTTTCATTGGTTTACATATTTAGTCTAGTTGTGTTCTTTTGAGGAATGTGTCTCATCAGGTCTGGTGCATTGATGCCTCCAATTTCCCCATACTCAAAAAGGCAGCCAACGTAAAACTGACTCTAAAAGTTGATAAATATTAAAGAATTATTAAAGATTTACCGTCGTCTAATAGGGCCTAGACTATAGAAAGAGGGAGGCCATGCAGCTCAGGATGACAGCAAACTCGACGTCATTGTTGAAGGGTTCGCACCTTGGACGTCTTGCCTAAAGTTGACCTGATAAAAGATTTCACAACTGGTTCGGAAGGGCAAAAGAGTAGACGGCGATGGTCAAAGGAAAAAACAACTTTTCGAAGATTTACAGCAACCGTCACGCAAACAAGACTATTGAAATTTTGACAAAGTTTTAAATTTTTTTGGAATTTTAGAAAATGGAAAAAATGCAAGCAATCTTGGTTGATATCTTCTATTAATCTTACCCTGTTTATAATCTCTCAAAACAAAAGAAATTTTTAGTTTAACCCTTTATTAAACAACAGAAAGTCTTAATTTTCTCTCTTTATCCATAGAACGGGCCCGAAATTTAGTGTTCATGAGCTTTGACACCCGATATCAAAATTTTGGAATTTGGTGAAATTTGTATCCAAAGTAGGCGCAACCTAGTAGATGGTAGGTAACCCAAAATGCAGTAGTCATGATTTTTGTTGCCATTTGCTTGTTTTTTGAGAAGGGAATCATAGCGGTAGTAGGGCGAGTACAAAAAGGCCCACTCGCCCTTTATGTGTCATCTATGGCATATTGGAATCGACAAAATACGTCACAGTGGACACGGGTCCAAGTCCAGCAAAGATGGCACGTGGATGCCTTTTCTTGCACTGGCACGAGGTACCGCTAGCCCTGAATCACATCACATGCTTGCATATTCGTCCATATGACATATCGGATGTGCAATTATGAGAATAATTGCTGAAGACTCAAATGATGGATATGCATGCACCGTAACGTCTTTGGGCCTCCAAATTCCTACCTTGGGAGCCCACCAGCATGAGAGTCTTGACTCTTGACTTTGCTATTGGAGGGTTGATACGATACGACTCTCTCCTTTGCATGACACATGTCCTTAAACCTGCCATAACCCATTACTTTGAGAAAATTTTTGAAGCGGCGATCACGCGCTCTTATACCCACGGTTTAGGGGGGGTTGGATCGCCACCCAAAAACAAAAAAAAACTGACTTTTGCAAAAAACAAGCAAATAAATGCCCTTTCAAAGGCCGTCTCACCCTGACAAAAATTAAAGCTGAAAAGGCGGACAAACGCCCTTCAAAGGGCTTTTGCCCATAAAGGAGTATAACTTCTGTCAGCAATACGGGCCACGTGGCACACTCTTAGTGGACGCTGACCGTATGGATGTTTGGCCAATCACTAGGTGGGCCTACAGACCAAAAATAAACATGATCAGTGGTTTATAAGCATTGGATTGAAGTTATTTTCATGGGTTGATTTTAACCTTTGGATTTTGAGCATTATTTGAGTGCAAAGATCCAAAGGTTGTAAATTACTAATCAGGCTGAGTTTTGGTTTGCAGGTCCACTGAGAGGTCGATCCCGCGGAGACGCGAGCGAGATGAGCCAGAGACACAAAGGCGAAGGTGAAGGTACCCGCAGAATCATAGGTTGGTGCAGAGGCAGCATTCCCGCCCGCTACCGGTCCTAAATCCAAATTCATACCCATTTTACCCAGCATCAGTGACAGTTCGAGCTTTGATTGCCCAGTTAACTTTTAACCGCCACCGATCATCCATAAGGTCAGCGTCCACTGAGAGTGTGCCACGTGGCTCGTATTGCTGACAGAAGTTTTACTCCTTTTTCTAAAGGGCGTCTGAACAGACGCCGTGTCAGCCTTTTTCAGCTGTCAGGGTGAGACGCCCTTTCAAAGGGCGTTTAGTTACATTTTTTTTTTGTAAATGTCGGAAAGTTTTTTTTTGTTTTTGTAAATACATTCAAGTTTTTTTTTCGTCTATGAAATTTTCCGTATATTGTTTGGAAGATCATTTTTTTAAAAAGTATTTATTGCATAAAAATATATTCTTAAGCCAAAAAGTCTTTTTATAAAAAAATAAATAGCCGTAAGCTATTTTTTTAGTAAAAGAAGACTTTAAAATCTTGCTAGCTCAATGAACATAATAAACAAAGAAACAGTTTTTGGTAGAAGTACCCTTGCCAAAAAATAAAGAGGGTGGGCCAATAAGAGAAGATAAAGACATTTTCCATTAATGCTGATCCAAACAACCTTTGTAATAAAAATACATTTTCAGAAAAGGCATTTTTTAAATAAATATTTTTTGAAAAAGATTATGCAAACACCCCCTAAGGCTTTTGTTTTGAAAAGACTTTTTAAAAGGTAACCACGGGTATATTTGGGGAGCGATCATTGGCGCAGGATTGCCGCGTCAAAAATCACGTGGCTTCAAAAAATTGCTCCACTACATCAACACAAGTTACTCCTTAACATGGGTTACGTGGGTTTTGGGTAGGTTTAGGCCCTGCTTGATTCGCTGCACTTGGGTGAATTTTGCACTTTAGTGCAAATACAATGAACTATGTTGCAAGCACTTGCGATGTAAGTCACTTATAACTGTTTGGTTCACGCCATGTAAAATAGATGCAAATGAAGTTTAGCTGATTGGTTGGTAGTGCATTGCAAGTGAATGCAATGGATTATTATATTTCTTGATTTTACAAAAAAATGCACAATAAAATTATTATAATATTATTGTTATCATTGTTGATTCCATTATTATTATAATCATGGTTTTAACAACATCTGTTATAACGGATTCAGACCTCCCCCGTTACGTTATGTACCGTTAAAACGCTTAAAAATAACCAACGTTATTTTCTGAAAAATTTTGTGAAAAAAGGCTGTTATTTCAGTTATTTTCCGTTATTTCCATTTTTGAAAATTTAGAATTTCAGCACCATTTTTTTTTCTTCTTCAGTTTTTCCTGTTATTTTCAATCTTTGCCCGAGAGTTAAAATTCGTTATAACGGCCCTTTTTAAACCTCGATTATAATAATTATTATTATTATTGTTTTGGAGGGGAGAGCTTGGGGTTAGGGAACCCCAACCAGCTATATCAAAAAGAGGGGAAGAGGCTCGGGAGGAGACTCGCAACTAAGCACCTAATCCCTAATTGAATCAGGATTAAGCTACTTGTGCAACCGAAGTGTTATACCACTTGGTCTGGTGGTTTCGCCTAGTATGTATGGGGGGCAACCACTTTTGACAACCATTTTGGTGTACCCACATAGAAGATGAATCAATGGCTGATTTTTGGTGAGGATGGTCTCCTCACCATATAGATCAACCCCACAAAAAATCAGTACATTCTGAAAATTCTAACCCCCTCAAATGTGGTTTTCAAGTTACTCGGAAAAAATAGACAGTCCATAATTCTTCAACTTCTAAACCAGTCTATTAATATCGGAATGATTTGAATTTTTGTGAGGATGATCTCCTCACCATAGAGATCATCCTCACCAAGATCAGCCATTGATTCATCTTCTATGTGGGTATGTCAAATGGTTGTACCCCCGACCCTATCAAAAAATAGAAAACTATAAAATAAAGAAATAAAAAGATATTAATAAATAATTATGGTTATTATTATTATTATTATTGTTGTTGTTTTTCAGAAAAAAATAATATTGAGCTAACACAATGCACTTGCTTGCCTCAGTTTTTGGGCTGCATTTCCTTGCATCTACTTTGTTAAGGAGTTTGCAAGGGCTTGTCAACCACTTGCACAGTAGTTCATTTGCACACCTCCAACCAATCACTTTCAATCCCAACATTGTGGCAAGTAAATGCATTGCACTCAATTTGCTGTGAACCAAGCAGGGCCTTGGGGACAAGTGTATGCAATGTGGACTTACCAAAAATCAGCCCGATCGGTGATTCATAGCCATTGGATTTGAGCAGTTTTCATCATGGGTTTTCTAACTCATTCATAGGCCTGTTCATTAAGCCCATGATGAAAAAGGCTTGAATCCAACGGTGAATGACTGATCAGACGATTTTTAACATGTAGATCAATCAAGGAGTGGGCGAAACCGTCATGGTGTCAGTGGGCCTGAAAGAGTGTGTCACATGGCATCCAAGTGTTGAGCGCTTATTGGACGGACCAGATTAGCATGCAAATCCAGTCATCTTTCATTGGTTCTATCGGAATGGGAATCTTAAACGCATGCTTAATCTTAGAATTATGACACCCGGTGCAAGCTGAAGATCTCTTTCATAATTACGAAACAGAATTGGGGTATCTTCGGTATTTCCACTTTCTCCGCAGGGCTGCCTCGTAATTAGAATCGTATCAAAAGGGCATTTCTGAATTTGGCTATTGCTGAAAAATAAGGGCATAATGGTCATTTAAAAGAAAACCAGAGACACGCACTACGATTTAGGTGTCATTTGGTCATTAGATGAACCGCGTAACGGTATTTCCGTAACCACGTGACAACGCACGCTCACCAGTCTTGTCCAGGAAAAGCACAACATTTCCTCTTCAGGTGGGGCAAAAATAAATTAATAAATAATATTTGCAAAATACCAAAAAAAATATAATTTTTTTTCTAGTGGAACAGTATTATCTTTATATAATATGACGAGATTTCTACAGTGCAAATGGTGCACATTATCTTCAATCTGGACCGTTCAAAATCTTGACTCGAGATCAGAAACGTGATAAACCAATACAGACCAGGTAGAGTGATCTTAACCAGTCAAATAAGTCATTTTTTGTCTAAGATGCGGTAACTGTTTGACGGTTTGGATGGTTAGAAAATTTATTGTCCAAGCATTTTGGTCCAACGGTTAGAGACCACTGGGATTCAAGCGCTATTGAGGATACTCTAATCCAACAGTTATAAATCACCAATCAATTGATTTTTGGTCTGTAGGACCATCTATGGATGGGTCAAACATCCATGCGGTCAGTGGTCTCTAAGAGTGTGCCTCGTGGTCCATACGGACGTCATAGTCAGGGATTTATTCTCTTCGTAGGCTATTAATGCGAAGCCGGACCAAAATGGTACAGCCGCGCACTTATAGGACTATAACCACCCACCATTATAATTTGCTAAAAAGACAAAAATAAATTATTTCGCTTGTTTATTTACGTTTTTGCCACTTTTTTTTTTCTCTATATAAAGACTTTTAACTCCTGTATATTAACAAAAAAGAAAAAGAAAAAAACTCCTGTAATTTTTTATGCCCCTTGAGAGAGAAAGAGAGAAAGAGAGAGAGAGATCCGATAAAACGACTGTGGTGGTAGCGATGGCGGTTTTCCGAAACTGGTTTTACTGTTTTCTGGTTTTCGGATTGGCAGTTTCGTCACTTGTCGTCGGAGATCGAAATGAGGGAGAGAAGTCCGGTAAAGATTTCGGGCAAGAATCTGACAGAGTGACGAATTTGCCGGGACAACCGGCAGTAACATTCCAGCACTACGCCGGATATGTCAAAATCCGGCAAGTAGACGAGAAGGCGTTGTTCTACTGGTTCTTCGAAGCTGAAAATGGAGTTTCAGAAAAACCTTTACTCCTTTGGCTCAATGGAGGTCAGTAACTCTCTCTCGATATATATATATCTGCAATCTCGTCTTTTCGCCGTTAACTCTAACGGAGAAAAGCAGTTCGCCGTTTTTTCTGCTCAGTAACTAACAAGCATATTACATCTGGTTTTCAACGACGTTGGCTAAGAACTCAGTTTTTAGTTTTCCACAGTAGTGCTAATTCTCGCCGTTATCTTTGACTGCTTTAACGTCTAAGCACTATCTTCCATTTTGTTCTTTCAAGTTTCAACAATGTAAACTTAGATAAAACACCCAAATGTGAGTATTAATTGGTGGGCCCACTCCTTTGATACCGATTCTTGACCGTTGGATTAATGCATGGATTGACGTGAGTAGACTTAACGACGGTCTTCCGACCTCAAACAGGCAGACGTGGTCCACTCCACACGCTTAGATTGCTTGATGGTCAAAATCTTTTGATCTTCAGTTGGTGGGCCCCACACCTTCTTAAAAAGACAGGGAGTTTAAAAACATGGATGAGTGTGTTCTTATCCGTGAAGGAAGGGAAATGGGTGTTTCCCGAAACGCGCTTATTAACAAAAAAACAAAAACAAAAAATTGGTTACAAATATGCAACGTACTCCTGTCTTTGCATGATGGGCAGATTTGTCCCTTGTTCCGGTAGAAGCCAAACAGCGGATAAGTGGTCCATACCCCATACATCACAGTGATCTTTTTTTTTTGAATTTTTTTTTAAAATATTTGGATTTATTACATCTGTCCACGTCAGAGAGTTCTGCAATTTAAACTACCTGCAATTGGATGGTTTGTAAATTACCAAAACACCCTTACAAAGGACAGGTGTCAATCATTGAGCACGAGTACAAATTTTAGTTATACCCGTGTGTACTGCTTGATTTTTGCTAGCAAAAAATAATAGAAGGATGTTGTTACTGATTAATATGATGGAATGCAGGACCGGGTTGCTCGTCGATTGCATACGGTGCCGCTCTGGAATTAGGCCCGTTTCTAATCCGAAACAATCGGTCCGAGCTTATACTCAACAAATTCTCTTGGAACAAGGGTAAGCATTATTGCATTTTTATTTAATTGGGAAATATATTTAAAAAAAATTAAATTAGTTGTATATATATACTTAATATTTATTTATTTTTTTAATTTAATTTGAATTTTTTTATTTTCAGTTGCAAATCTTCTATTTATCGAGGCTCCGGTCGGTGTGGGCTTCTCGTACACGAACAAGTCGGAGGATTTGCAAAGATTAGGGGATCGAATTACAGCTGAGGATTCTCATGCCTTCTTAATTGAATGGTTTAAGAGGTTCCCAAACTTGAAATCCAATGATTTCTACATTGCTGGAGAAAGCTATGCTGGTAATTTTTTATTTCTTCCCATGTACCTGGTTTCGAAATTAACCCGCCTTCACCCTGGTTTCGAAGTGGCAATGGGTCAGTCTGATTCGGGTCGAGTTGTTCAACCTGGTGCTGTGAATTCAACCCGATCCAATATGGATTTTACCTATCCGTGAATTAAAAAGCCGTCGACCCTACCCAATAATTCCTGAGCAGGTTATCAGTGTCGGTGGGTCAACTTCACACATTGAATGGTGCTGTGAATTCAACTTCTTAATTGAATGGTTATCCCCCCACCCCCACCACACACACACGGGTCAGAAACCCCAACTGTAACCCGGAAAAAGTGTCCAGTTGAAGATACCCAGAACTGAAACCAAAGCTGTCCATTCTTATCTGTTACGGTTCCTATTGGTTCCGGTTCTCAAAATGTTGGATTCAGAAACGAACCGATTGTTTGGTTCCAATCGCTTCTGATTCCAGGTACCTAGGTTAAAATCTTGATATCAATTACCCATAACTGGAACTGTTATTATCAGTTCGGTTCTGGATTTGGTTCTTATATAGTCGGTTCCCAAAAATATAGAACTGGAACCAGGGTTTTTGGTTCGGGTTCCAGTTCCAATTCAATCCGGTTAAAACGAGTGCAAATTATAAATAAAATAGTGGCTACCCCTATTTTTTCTTCCTTTATTCACATCATAAATAAGAATCGGACCAGGCTCCGTGGACCAACAAAAAGTGAACTAATAACTTCACTAATGTTCTCAGGACGTGGATTTCGAGGATCCAACGGTGGTTTTGCTTTAGCCAAAGTGAATGCCAAGTCAGCATTTCTTCGGAAGCACATCCACCGTTGGATTCTTTGAATCCACGCCCGAGAACATTAGTGAACTTATTAGTTCACTTTTGCATGTTGGTCCACGGATCCCGACCCTTGCTTTATAAAAATAGAAGCACTGCTTTACTTTTACTCCTACTCTCAGGTCATTACGTCCCTCAGCTTGCCGAACTCATTTACGAAAGAAACAAGGGAGCTAGCAAAGATTCTTTTATTAATTTCAAGGGTTTCATGGTAAGAAAAATTATCCCCTACAAAAAATTAGCTTTTACCCTCCTTTTTTACATGGAAGGGGGGTGAATTAATTATGTCCTAATTTTCTTGCTCAAAATTTATTTGCTTTTGATTGAGAAAATTGATACATGAAAATTCAGATTGGGAACGCTGTAATCAATGATGCGACGGACCAAACCGGCTTCATTGAGTACGCTTGGAGCCATGCGATTATTTCCGATCAGCTGTACCACAACATACTCAAGGAATGTGATTTTAAGCATGATAACCAAACAACCCTCTGCACTGCATCGATCAGGAACTTCCTCCTAGCATATTCCGACATCGATATCTACAGTATCTACACACCAGTTTGTCTTAGCTCCACGTCTCTTCGAACTTCTCAGAAATTAGTCGCCGCCCCTCGATCCTTCACTCAACATGTAAGTCAATTATCAATATAAACTTCAGATCAGATTAGGTTTTTGTTGATGGGATGATATTAACCATCTGATCTAATGATTTTTTTTTTTTATTTTTTAGGTATTTTTGCAACAGTCTCCTGAAAATTGATACCATATAATACTAACTCCTTATACTTTCAAACTTTAGGAATACCCACTTGAACTAGTTTAACGTCGTGAATCACGCTGTTATACAAGTCAATTAATGCATGGTTCGAAGTCTCGGCCAATCCCATTCTGGATTGGATGATCAGAATCAAGATCGGAAGCCACCGATTTGAATGATACCGGGTCGTCTCGCCGATCTGAACGATATTTGGGCAACCCGGATCGGGATTGGCGCCCTCCCATCCCTAGATTTTGAACCATGGTCAAATGATGGTTAACCTAGGTCAGGGGTATTCCGAAAGTTTAAGGGGTACGAGCCCGTGTTTGATGGCCCCGGGGGGCTTCAAAGTTTGATGGGTCCCCTCCAAAGCGCCACTTGCCACTTGGAGTACTCTTTAGGGCCCACTTACCATATGGATTTTTTGTCCACCTCTTGATGAACCTATAGATCGAAAATCAGTATAATTAATGATTTTCAACTGTCGAAAATCACCGATCAAGCTGATCTTTGGTATGTAGGTCCACCAAGAGGCGGTCTAAACATCCGTAAGGTCAATAGGTCCTATACTAAGCTTCAAATGGCATTTTTGTGAGGCCGGGGCAAACAAACAAATATTTTATTGGAAATATTTTTACTATAACGAGTTCTTTGGGGGGAGGAGGGTAGTTTTGTAAATTAGTGAAAGAAACAAATTCCTTGATTTATGATGAGTGATTGTTTGTCTTGATTTCAGGACCTGTGGCATAGGCTACCATCGGGTTACGATCCATGTGCAGACGATTATGTGGAGAAATATTTCAACAGGGAGGATGTTCAGAGGGCCCTACACGCCAATGTCACCAAAATGGCCTATCCATACACCCCATGCAGGTACCTTTTTTCTTTTTTTTTACTATTTACATCTATTTTCTCAATCCTTTTTTTTTTACTTACATAAGCATTTAATATCTCTCTGATATCTGTATTCATTCCGTCTGTTGGTTCGTTTGAGAGGATAGAATTAGTTTTTGATATCTAAGCTAGACATTTAAGTTTGATATCCACCCTATCTAAAAATGCCACATGGCTCACTCTTTTGGCCCCGCTGACCCATGAATATTTGGCCCATCCCTTGGTGGACATACACACTGAAAATCAGCCTGATTGATTGGAATCGACTACTTAAAAAATGCTTGAATCCAACGGATATAAATTACCCATGAAAAGTGCTTGAATTGAATGGCTGAAAATCATCAATCTAGCTGAATTTTGGCATGTGTGTCCACTAAGGGGTGGGCCAAATAACCATTTGTTCGGTCAGTCCAATAGTGTGACACGTGGCATTTTAGGTGTGGGTTATCAAACTTTGATGTCCACCTTCTCACCTGAGTGTGAGAGAGAAAGAGAGAGATGGGGCAGTAGAGCAACCTGGAACTTTCAAGCATTTACTCTGCATTTGTCAAATCTTCGAACTAGAGCTTTCATTTGCCTTTTTTTCTGCCACTAAATTAATGGAACAGTGGGTTGTCTGATCTTTAATTTACATATTTACCCCTCTCCAAGAATATGCTCAGTATTTCTCATTTCTTCTTATAAGCCTCACAAAAAGAGTAATGATTCTGTCTACCCATAATAGAGTAAAACTTGTGTCACAACACGTTGTGACGGAACACGGTCACAGCACTCAATACGAGACACGTGGCACACGATCAGAGGTCTTTGACCGTATGGATGTTTGACCAGTCCCTCGGTGGACCTACAAACCAAAAATTAGCCTGATTAGTGATTTAAAACCTTTGGATTTTTGCACCCAAATAACGCTCAATAATGTTCAAATTCCTACCTTTAAAATCAACCCATGAAAATAAGTTCAATAGAATCAGTTAGAAATCACTAATCAAGCTGATATTTTGTGTACCGGTCCACCAAGGGACTGCCCAAACATCCATACAGTCATCGTCCTCTAATAGTATACCACGTGGCTCATATTGAGTGCTGTGACCGTGTTCAGTCACAACATCTTGTGACACAAGTTTTACTTCCCATAATATATCGAAGTTCAGAGTATATAAACCAAATCGATCCACAATTTACTGGTTCAACGGCTGTGATGATCCAAAGTACAAGATCCCATTGATCGTAATGCTGTTTTTTGTCGGTAGTTTCAAAGGTGTGTTTTCAAAAGAGTTCTCTTTTACTGTTTGTTACGTAACATGGATTACTGTTCTTGACTTGAAATTTTGTGTTGTTTGATTTGATTGGAGTAGGTGTAGAAATGACAAGAGTTTCACGTGCGGGTGATTTATGAACCTTAATGATGGGAAAAAATTCGCTTGTCCTTGTGAACTTCAAACTTTTTGAAATCCTCTCCCCCCCCCCTAATAATGTAAATGTCTGACAACTCTGTCTGATAAGTCCCCCTAGCTACCCACCAACCAAGGGCTTAACGCGGGTTAGGTTTAGGAATTAGGGTACGCGTCAGACATTTTGAGCGGGAGACTTCCGAGTTTGAAGTCCCCCGGGGCCGATCAAACCCCTCCCAAAATGTCTGACAGCACCCCTTGTCTAACGCGAGTTGGATTAAGGGATATGGGTACGTGTCAGACATTTTGTGTGGGGGAGACTTCAAAAGCGTATCTTTTCTCCTAACAAAGCTGTAGCTAGCACCATTTTTTTGTAACTCACTGCTGCCATCTGGGCCCATTGACCACATGGATGTTTAGCCCGTCCCTTGGTGGATATACATACCAAAAATCACCATGATAGGTAAATTCTAGCATTAAATTTTAGTACTTTTTAAGGCGTGATTATAGCAGTTGGATTCAACTATTTTTTTGAGTTTTAAAACCAAAGTCATCATTGATTTTTGGTATCAATGGACTCATTCATAATAGGGGTGTCAACGGGTCGGTTCTAGTTCCTTTCGAAAGGTGGTGCTCAGAATCAGAATCAATATTGTCGATTCGGTTCTCAAACTGATGGATTTGAAATCAAAACTGATTGTTTGGTTCGGGTTGATTTCTATCTCGATAATATGATAATTTTAACACTATATTTATATATTTAACATTATATTTATATATCAATTATGATTAGTTCGGTTACTATCAGTTTGGTTCTAATTCTAGTTCTTGTTTGGTTGATTCTCAAAAATTTAGAACTGGAAGCGGGGTTTTCGGTTCTGGTTCGGGTTAAACGAGTACAAATTGACACCCATAGTTTGAAAAGACTGTTTTTTCACAAGGGAAAGGTACAATAAATGGTGGATATTAGGGGTGTGAGGTGGACAAGTCCACTCTTCACATGGGAAGCCCATAGGACCGTCTATCATATGGAGGGTCAGGATTTGCCATATTCGTGCCTCACATGGTAAGAAAAGTGGGCACATCCACACAAGAAGTTTGGACGGATCAACTCTAATATTTCGTATCTACCAAAAAATCACAAATTAGTAAGCCTAAGGCCCTGTTTGGTTGCAAAGTTAACACTCGCCAAAGCATCTTAGTTCTTTCGAAAATGTATTTCACGCACACAATTGAGTGGGGCCAGCCAGGGGACACCGTAATCTAGATGTTATAATCAGATGGTTGAGATCACTTGATTATAATGATTTTTGACCTAAGAGATCTTTAGGTGGGACCCATTGATTAGAAGATGCTGATATAGCATGCATATGCAGTTGTGCTATTCTTTATGGAAAAATTGTTATATTATTTTAAAAATAAATAAATTAAATGACAACCATAACTTGGTTCACACGGCAGTGGTGAGAAGTGGAAACAATTGCATTAATTTGCCCGTCAAGTTTGGACTTTGGATCCATTTGTTTTTTTGGCATTTATAGTAAACGCCGTTAAATTGGTGGATTTGTCTTGTGTCTTATCATGTGCAGCGACGTTATCAGGGGATGGAATGATTCTCCCGACACCGTACTTCCTATCATCAAAAAGCTTTTAAACGTGGGGTTGCGTGTCTGGGTCTACAGGTACGCGTTTATAAGGTCACAGGAGACTTAACTCATAACCGAAACCAAACATCATTGCAGAGATAGGACACTAGGACCCAATTCCCGGGGGGACATTTCTCCTGGAGCGACAATCCAGAATTCTTCACAGCAGAGGTGCTCATGTTCCAAGTTTCATCCAATAGGATGCTGCCAAGTGGCAAAGGAGGCATGGTGTTATTTCTCTTGTCTTTTCTTAAAAAAATTAAATTCTTGCTGGGGTACCAGCTAGTTCCATCGTTAGCAAATAAAACACAACTTTTTGTAAAAAAAAAATCATCTAAAAAAAATACAAAATATTCAATAATCTAAAAAAACCTCAATTTTAAATTTTACAAAACATCATATGAATACAAGCTCACACTCCGAGAATCCCTTTTTCTGGTTCCACCGGGGAGTCATGTCTCGGTCGTGGATTTCACGAATCCAACGGTGGTTGATAGTGCTGCGAAAAGTTAAATAAGTGAATGCCAGCTCAGTACTATCAACCACCATTGGATTCTCGAAATCCACGGCCGAGAACACGACTCCCTAAAGGGGTCAGAAAAAGGGGTCCCTAGAGGTCGACTTATGAATAAAATTCATTCTTGTTTTAGAAATTAAAGGATATTTTTTTATTTAGAACATATGTCACCAATTTTTATGTTTTAAAAATATTTAAAAAAGATTTATATATTCCTACGCATTTGGAGACCTTGATAAATATGAAATATTTTTAGAAAATATCAATGTTGCTTATATTAATTTAAGGGAAATATTATACTTATATTACCACCCAATTCATATATGTACATAATGGGCATATGCACATATATGAATACGCCTTTTTATTACGTAGTTTTGGACAAAAAATTTATTAAACCAAAGTCCTCACTTATCAATCTTTTGACGTTCTCGTCTTTTTTATCGCTTTTTTATTACGATTTTTACCCTAATTTTTCAATGGGTAGGACAATGTATAGGCAGTACTACTCCTAAATTAATGCCATGAAAACTTTGTAGTACAGTGAAGAATTACTGGAGCGTAGCTCCGGGAAATATTCCTCCTTCAGTTCTTTGAAATAAATTATTGATGAAATAATAAGGGTCTTTTTAATACCACAATCTTCATACCCTAGGTAGATGTGCACATTCAATGGGATGATCCACCATCTGATCGGTGCCACCTAGGAGATCTCCAAGATCAATCAGGTCATCACAAACAACCCAAAATGTAGATTTATTCCTTATTTTAAAATACGGGAAATCAAATGGTTGAAATCATTCAACCAAATGGTTGATTTATAGTTCATGGGAGATCTCTTGGGTGACATCCATTGATACGTGGAAAGAAATCCATTGCATGTGTGCCACGTGTTGCAGCCTGAGAGGCTTGGGTTCTTTATATTGTTTTATTTTATTTTGTTGGTTGGGAGATTGAAAGTTGAATCCAAACTAAAACACACACGAATGCAGTGGGGACACGGACGGGAGAGTGCCGGTGACGTCGACAAGGTACAGCTTAGACGAAATGGGGTTAAGGGTAAAGGAAGGGTGGAGGGCGTGGTTCCACCGGCGTCAAGTAGCAGGATGGGTGATAACGTATGAGGGTGGGCTCACGTTAGCAACGGTGAGGGGAGCTGGTCATCAGGTCCCGATCTTCGCGCCTGACCAGTCCCTTTCCCTCCTCTCTCATTTCCTCTCTGCCAAAACCTTGCCAGGTTCTCGTTTCTAAATAGCAATAACAACAAACTACTACTCCTACTACCTTCATAAGATCGCATCTCTCTCTCTCTCTCTCTCTCTCTCTCATGTGAGTGATGCATGCAAGGGAGAAATCAGAAAATTGGTCCTTTAAACCATGGATTTTTTTAGAAAAAGTCTCCCTCTTTCCCTCTTTCTCTCTTTCTTTCTCTCTCTCTCTCTCTCATGTGAGTGCTGCATGCAATGGAGAAATCAGAAAATTAGAAGGTTATACCGGACATTAATGTAACGGTAACCCTCCAAGATCGTTACGTTTGCAAAAATAAAGAAGCTAAAAACCATTATAACGGATTTAAATCAAACGTTACCCCCACCCATATGGATGTTTACAATTGAGAAAAAATTCGATGTCCCTGGAGACTTAGAATTTGAAGTCCACCCTTTTCGAATTTCGACAGGTATCCCTTGTTAACTCTCACTTGACGAGCTAACCAAGGGCTTATCGTCGGAGTTAAAGTGCTAGCACGTGTCTACATTTTGGGAGTGGGGGTCACTGGAAAAATAATTTGCCATAAATAAGGGCCTGTTTGGTAGGTGAGAAAAAGAGTTCCAACAGTGAATATTTAGCCAAATGAATATTATCTTGGCTAAATATTTGTGCACATCGATATTTAGCAACGTTTGGTACGTGTATTAGCTAGCTTACTTCATTTTCTTTCAATTTGTGTGGGTTCTACATACTAAAGTAAGTCAAATATATATGAGTGTGTGTGGGACCCACTTAGTAGGTCATAGGTTCTAACGATTTCAATTTATCTTTTTTATATATTAAAAACTTATTTTATTGAAAATAATTATTTTCCGGCAAGAAAATAAAATTTTCTCGTCAATGCTTATTTGGTGTACAAATATTTACTAGGGAGAGGTGATCAAATATTTTCCTGCCAGGGCAAATATGTGAGCCTGACTAAATATATGGCTCTGGTGAATATTAGCGAGGACAAATATTTTATTATCCTGCCAATTACAAGTGGTGTGAAGCCATCAGGTGACGTTGGACTCTTTAAACGCTTGGTAACGTGGCCAAAATGGTTGCTTTCATAAAGGACGCTGGTCAAAGAGAGGTAGTTGTGCATCTTTCCTTGACAAAGTGGTGGGGCCCTAAGTCCAACTAACTCTCACGGGAAAGTTGGAAAGTGTCCGCGTGCGAAAGTAGAACTTTTGAGTGTCTCTTCGTCAGCCGTGAGAGCAATAATTACGAGAATGAAGTGATGAACACGATAGTTTAGAACTTTGACGACGGACTACAGTACGAGCCCCGTGGACCTACAGACCAAAAATTAACCTGTAGTGATTTTTAAGCCGTGGAATTTGAACATTATGTGGGGTTATTTTGGGTACAAAGATCTGAAGGTTTGAAATTACTAATCAGGCTGATTATCGGTATGTAGGTCCACCTAGGGATGGGCTAGTCAGTGGTCTCTAAAGAAAATCTGCCACGTGGGATTCATACTGAGTCCGTTAGCAAAGTTCTACTCAACACGACAAGAGGTTGTGGGTGGCGCACGCGCGGGGTGCGCACGCTAAGACTGCTTTTGCTTGAGCCCACTAGATAAAATGAAAAAGGTGCTTGTTTGAAAGGAAAGGTAAACACTTTGGACAATTGGGAAACTTTGACTTTCCACCATCTATGATTACTCTTACACCGACCATCCTCAACCGTTCAATTGGTGGGCCACCTCAGGGAGGCCTGAACCGCATAATCTCAAGAAAATAAACGGAACACTAGGGATGCGCCAAACATCCATACAATCAGTGGCCTCTAATAGTGTGCCACGTGTATCACACTATGGTCCGTGAGAAAAAAATGATGCACGCTGAGGTGAACCGATTAAATGTGTTGGAGAAAAAAAAAAAAGAGGGACATTTTCGTAAGTGACTTAAAAAAGCGTGAGTAACGCAAGCATGTTTTTTAAGAACAAAATCCAACTGCTTAAATAATCAATCTAGGTGATTTTTAGTGTGTATAGCCACCAATGGGTGGGCTCAACATCCATGTTGCCAGTAGGCCAGAAAAAAAAAGCTATGTAGGGCCACAAGAGTCCTCTACATCGACTGCATCGGGAGACCTCTGCATCTAAAATTTAGCCCCATCATCGCCTACTAGTTGGTGGGCGATGCATATGATATTAGAGTGTAGGGTCCATCGATGATCATGCACCCTAAGTTGTCTGTTCTCCCCAAAGGCAACTCCAGTAGGTGACAATAGGGTCCATTAATGATCCGGAACTAGGAGTGTTAATGGGCCAGGCTGCCCTGATGAACTTGTAGGCCTGAATCCTATGGGGCCAGGCTTGGCAGCATTTATAGGGTGGGTCGAGCCTAGGGTATTTTAAGTCCTGCTAATAAATGAGCTGGGCATGGACTTAACTTTTAATAATAAAAAAATGCCCGGATGGGCCCAAAACCGGCCCAATAACAGCCTGCCACTGGAATCCCCATCTCCTATTTCAAAAATTTTGTGAATTTACAAGAGACAATGAATAAATCATAAGTTTTGCTGACCGTCTTATATAAAGGGCTAACTGGGGTGTAAATGGGAAAGCCCACAGGAGGTTTTGGGCCTAAATTTGAATTTTATCCAATAAGGTCTTAGGCTCGGACTTATTGAAATTTTGACAAAAGCCAAGCCCAGACCCAGCCCATTTACATCCTACGGCCCAGCCCATTTACACCCTACGGCCAAATCATATAGTGGCTACAAGCTGTTTGACTAGTAATTGTCTAATTGAAATCTATCATCTAGATGATGTGCCACCCCCTTGGATGTAACATAAAGTGTTGGGTTGGGATCTAGGGGACTCGCCTTTTTGCACTCCTAATTTCACTCGTCGTCTTCTCATGCCAGGTCCGCGTAGATTCCGATGGTGGTTTGTTTGGCAAAAAGTAAATGCCAGATCAGCGTTATCAAACATTGTTGGAATCTCGGAATCCACGCTCGATAGCACGAGTGAAATTATGAGATTTTTCTATGGCAAAATATACTTATATTTTTTTTTTCCATTCTTGGCCAACTTAAGAGATTTTCTATGGCAAAGACCAACTTAATGTACTGATATTGACCATCTAATCTATGTAATATTTGTATCTTTCTTGGACTAACAATTATATTTTTATGACCACCCATACTAATGTGATAGAGAGTCAATATATTTGGTCAATAATGCTAGAGATGATGGTTATAATAACCAGGTCGGTTTTTCCATGTACATAAACCAAAGGCGGGAGATATGTATTGGATGAGAATCTTGTTGGAATATTATACTTTGGAATAAACTTCAATTAATAAAATAAACCAACTCAGATCTAGAATTTGTATCGCATAAAATAGTAATCATAATCAATGATTAAAACACATAGTCGTAATCGCTTAATCCTCAAAGATGATTGAATCTTTGTTGATAGGTTGCTCTATCCCCACTCGATCTCCTACACTTTGATGATGAGAGCCTTCAAATCTCAAATAATGATGTGTGTGTAAGTAGTAGTGTAGGATTGCTCCCTATATATATATAGAAAGAGAGTAGAGACTGGTTCTCCTCCCATCAAAGAGAATCAGTCTCCGAGATGGATACCGCTATTTGAGTTATGATTGTATGCATCACTAACTTATCATAATAGATATTGGGCTCATATAGACCACACATGTGGGTTCCAATACATATCATCATCTAATTGGTTTGACATAAAACAATGCATAGAAAATGCCATAAATAATTAATTATGAAAATAATAATAATAATAATTTTTCAACATGCTTAAGTCGACCTACATACCAAAAATCAGCCCGCAGCTTAGTTATTTCTAACCAATTGAGATCTAAGTACACCAAATAATGCTCGAAATCCACGATTAAAAATAAATCATGAATAAGACTCTAATCCACTATGGATAGAAATTATTAATAAGGCTAAATTTTGGTATGTAAATCCACCTAGAGATGGGAGAAAGATCCATACGGTCAGTGGTCTCTAAGAGTGTGCCACGTGGATCATATTGTGGCTCCTCATTTTCATTGATGAGAGATGTCATCATCAAAGTTCTACTCTATTAAAGTCATTGTTTACTTATCTTTCCAACGTACTCAGCTCATTAAATGAGCTATTTATTTAAAATTTAGTAAATGCCTCTCCATGAACATAAATTTATATCTTATGCCATCATTCTTATTTTCAATATAACCTCTTAATTATTTCTCATGCTATTCAAAAAATTAGCTTGATTCGTGATTTTAAACCTTTGGATCTTCGCACCTATAATAATCCTAAAAATCTACAATTAAGTAAAAATCAACCATGAAATCGATTACAATATGGAATGCTTAGAAATCACTAGTTAGGTTGATTTTTTGCATGTAGGTCCACATAGAATGGGCCAACCATCCATACAGTTTTTTTTTTGTGAACCCCATACAGTTAGTGGTCTCTAATACTCTTCAAATGTTGATTTTTTTTTTCGGATTCGGATTAAGATTAGGATATGCTTATATTCGATTCAAATAATATGTGTTGATAGCCCTAGGAAAAGGGGGTGTTGGTGGTTTCAGATGGGAGTAAAGGCAAGAGGAACAGGACGATGGGGTTAGGATTTTTTTTACCCCTTTCCTCTTTTGAAAAGGAAATCAATAACAACTAAATAAAACTAGCTGTGTCGAATAACCTCCATAGCTCATTTTTGGTGACATGGGTGTAAGCTTGAGTTGCAACTAATTTTTTTTAGGCTCCCCAATGTGCATGTGTATACACATCAAAGAGCTAAACAGGTACAATAAACTCTCGATACTTGTATGCTCATCAAATGGAAATGTAGGAGCCATAAGCAACACCACTCCACTCCATTAGTGTACATAATAATGCAAATAGATAGTTAAACCCTACTACATAATTTGAACCGAAGTTTGAAATATTTATCAAGATATCTTAATCTCCCATATATTACATTCATTCAGCTATATACTCATTTATTCATCTCACTACTTTGCTAGCCTTAATTAACAATAAATCCAACTCCTGCATATGCATTATTTATTTCCATTCATTTTTGATCTGGACATGGGTGGTTTTTGGAGAGAGTCTCTAATACTCTTCAGCTTGTGGAGAACGTCCCTCATGCTAATGCGTGCTTCAGGAGATTCAATAGCGCAACATAGCCCAACCCCAATTATTGATACCAAGCATTCTTGTTGAATTTCCGGACTTATCGGTTGGCCTTTGTGATGGACGTTATCCATTAGTAGTAGTAGGTTAGGGTCCAAGACTTGGGTAGTCTTGTCGGGAAATGCCGATTTCACCCACTTGGCTATGCTTACGCCCCCCGTAAAATCCTCATGGATTGGGCTCCTCCCTGTGAAGAGTTCTAGCAACATGATACCATAGCTGTAAACATCTCCTCTTGTTGATGGTTTCCCACCCAACCCATACTCTGCATTTGAATTCAGATGGAGTTACGAGTAGCACTTTCTAATTTTTTAGAGGAAATTCTATTTGCACCCCAGAAATTCCAAAAAATAAAAATAAAAAAACTCAAAGCACCCCCAACCCTCTTCGTCTCTCTCTCACTCTCTCTCCACCTCTCTCTCTCTCTTTCCCCCTCCGTCTCTCTCTTTCCCTCTCCCTCTCCGCCCCACGATAGTGCAGTGTCGTAACATAGTCCCCACAGCTCTCTTTGAGGTTTTTTTTTTTTGGAATTTCTGGGGTGCTTTTGGGATTTTTGGGGTGCAAATAGAATTTCCCTTTTCTAAGACATGTAATATTCATTGTCTTTCCAAAGGTTGTACATGCAAGTGGATGAGAAAGCGTTTGATGTAGAACAATTTTCGCCACCATATCCGTATATAAGAGAGTTAGGTATAATAATGTGTCCCGAAAAAGGTCTCCTGGGACATGGATTTCAAGAATCCAATGGTTGTAATAGCACTGAGCTGGCATTCACTTTTTGTCAAAGCAAACCACTGTTGGATTCTCAGAATCCACACCTCGACAGGCATCCATGTCTCGGGAGCCGATCATAAAAGGTCGGTGCCGAGAACTTGTTCTTAATAATATTCGCTCTATCATGTACAGATCTATGTTCTAAAACTCAGAACTCGGACTTGACTTGGAAGTCCATTGGGCCGAGTCACCTCGATGACTCGGGAGTCGACTCGGCTAGTCATTAAATTGATTATTATTTATTTAAATATATAAAAAATAATATTTATTAAGAAAAACTTTGAAAATAGGAAAAAAATATTTAGAAAATCAGAAAAAAAAAATTTGAGTTTTGACTGGACTCGGCCTTTAATCGTGACTCGGCTGAATTGTGAGTCAACTCGGATGATTTTCCGAGTCAACTCGCCAGACGATGCAAATCCGAGTTTGTATGCCGAGAGGACTTGAAATACGATCGAGTCGAGTCGACTCGGCCACTCGGAGAGTTTTAAAACAGAGGTACAGATGGTGACCCCTTGGCTGGGTACACATCTCTACATCAGATAGCTTCTCTCCCAGTGGGTGGACAGAAGTCAGGAATTAAGACACATGTCTACAATTGGGAGAGAAACTTAGAGAGTGAGAGAAATAGCCCTAAAAAGATTTTAATTGGCTCTGTATGGGTGATCAACAAAAAGTTTTAGGGTTTAGAAAGTGCATGGCTACAGGAAAAGTTCTCTGACATTTATGTACAAAAATGATTTCTAGAAGGAAAAAGATGTAACAAGGTATGCCTGAAACTGTTCATTTGCGGAAGCGGCATTTTTGGTAGTCGCCGCTGCCATCTGGGCCCACTGACTGCTTGGATGTTTATCCCACCCCTTGGTGGATATACCTACCAAAAATCACCTTGATTGCTAATCTATAACCATTAGATTTTAACACTTTTTAGCACCATTTAATGCGTTCTTATAGCCGTTGAATACAACCATTTTTTGAGTACTAAAACCAACGGCTAAAAATCATTAAACAAGCTGATTTTTTGTATGGATGTCTATTAAAGGGTGGGCTAAACATCCATGCGGTCAGTGGGCCCAGATGGCAGTGGTGACTACCAAAAATGCCGCTTCCGCAAATGAAACGATCTCAGGTATACCTTGTTACATCACGACCCTTTCTAGAAAACTTATTCAGGTCAACCATACATAGCCAAAAATAAAAGTCAAATATGTCGAGGAAAGCTGGAATGAAAAAGAAAACGGAAACTCACCTGGAGGTATATATCCAATGGAACCCTTGAGGCCATATGTAATGGTTGTAGAAGATTGTTGATCAGCGGCTCTCTCAACCAGCAGCCTTGCCAGCCCGAAGTCTCCTACCTTTGCAGTCATGTCGTCGTCCAACAGTACGTTGCTTGGCTTAAGGTCACAGTGCACCACCGTAGCTTCGCAGTCGTGGTGCAGGTAGTCCATGGCACTTGCAACATCAATGGCCACGTTCAACCTCTCCACAACATTCAACCCATCTCCACTTGCATCATGCCTTCTTCTTCCTCGACCCCAATCATCCAAGCTCCCATTACCCATGAATTCATAAACCAAAGCACAAAAATCCACGTTCCCAAAATCGACGCTTGAGCACGAGGTAATCAGTTTAACCAGATTCCGATGTCGTGCGTTCCTCAAGGCTTCACATTCAGCCAAAAAGCTCTTGGAAGCTCCTGTTTGTCCGAGGTTCAGAACTTTGACTGCAATGGCCATTCCTTCTCTGAGAATTCCTTTGTAGACGGACCCAAAGCTCCCACTTCCGATCAGATTTGTCTGATCAAAATTCCCTGTTGCTGAACGAAGCTCTTCATAAGATACCATTTGATGTTGCCCTTTAAACAGTTCATCCGATGACGCTCCAGTCTTTGCCACGTTTTTTCTTCTGTACAAGGAAATACATACTAACAAAGCCACCAAAATACTTAATGCGATTGAACCTGAGATTGGGATTATAATTCGAGCATCAATTCCATGACCTTGATTGCTCTTACAGGCTGAAGGAAAGCAAAGCTTCGAGTTTCCTTCGAGATGGACTCTGGAGAGATTTCTAAACAAACCGTCATTTGGAACTTCTCCTTCGAGGTTATTGTAAGAGAGGTTCAAGAACTGGAGGGCCTGAAGTTTCTGAAGATCATTAGGAATGGGACCTGAGAGCTGGTTTGAGGAGAGGTCTAGAGTCTCCAGTCCTTTCACATTTCCTAGAGAATTAGGAATATGGCCTGAGAAGAAATTCTTGGCCATGAACAGTTCCTCCAAGCTCTTACAATCGCCGATTGAGGCCGGAATACTTCCGAACAAGGCATTATGCGAGAGATCAACTGTGACTACATTTTCCAAGTTCCCAACTTCTTGAGGCAAAGGTCCATTTAAAGAGTTTTTGGATAAGTTGAGAAAAATACTCAAACTGGAGAGGCTGAAAACTTCTTTAGGTATGCTTCCGTTGAGCCTATTTTTGGATAGATCCAACGAAAGTAAGCTTTGGAAGTTACCAAAAGTGGTTGGTATGCTTCCCACCAGCTCATTCCCAAACAATTCAAGCTCAGTCAGTTTGCTCAGATTTCCCAGGGAGGCTGGAATTTCACCGGCTATTTTGTTTCCGGCAATACCCAACATCTGTAGTTCCTTGAGCTGGCTAATTTCCAATGGAATTTCACCGGACACTGAATTATGGCTTAAATTTAGCAAAGCCAAGCTTCTAAGCCGACCGATTGAGGCAGGTATATTGCCGTAGATCCGATTCCCACCCATATATAATTTGGTGAGAACGGTTGAAAGATTGCCTATGGATTCTGGAATCACACCCTCGAGAAGATTGCCATCAAATGCGAGGAAGTCGAGATGGGTGCTGTTTGTCAAAGAAGTGATGAAACTCAGTCCAGCATCGCCAGAGCTTACGAACCGATTGAACCCAATATTATAAAATTGGAGGTCAGGGAGATTCCCTAGTCCTGGTGGAACTGATCCAACAAGAGAATTATGTGCCATACGAATGACTTGGATCTTAGTCAGGTTGTGTAGCGATCCTGGAAATCCACCAGTGAATTGGTTGATGCAAAAATTGAAGTCTAAAAGATTTGGGAGCGTATCACCGACATCACTTGGAATTTCGCCCCACAACCGGTTTGAAGCCAAAGCAATGAAGACGAGGGAAGAAATGTTGTACAGGGACGGAGGAACGATGCCTGTGAGACTGTTAATGGAGAGTTCGAGTTTTTTTAAGTTTCGAAGACGGCCTAACTCACTGGGTATGGTTCCACCTAGAGAATTGGTGGCTAAGTCAAGTGTAGTGAGTGATGAGAGGTTTCCAATGGATGGAGGGATTGCACCTGAAAGCTGGTTTCGGCTCAACTTCAGGACTTGGAGCCTTGAAAGACGTTCGAGCTCCGTAGGAATAACACCCAAGACCTCATTACCCGTCAAGTCTAGGACTAGTAGCTCGGAGCACCTGCTGATGTTACGTGGTATTGCACCTTGGATGCGGTTTGAACTCATGTTTAGAACACGCAAGCGAGAAAGATCGCCTATTCGATCAGGAAGAGTTCCCGCAAATTGGTTGTTTTGAAGTTGAAGAGTATGAAGGAAAGAGAGATTGGCAAGATGAGGGCTTACGGTGCCTGATAATCCCAGGCCCCGAAGTTCTAGGCCGACGACTCTTTGCCTGATTTTGTTGCAGACGACTCCGGTCCAGTTGCAGTGAGTAAAGTTTTGGTTCCATGTGGATAGGGAGTTGGAAGGGTCGGTAAGTAGAGCCTTAAATGAGAGCAAGGCCTCCTTGTCGGTGAGAGTGTTTAAAGCGGCAGAGTCGACAAGAAGAAATGGGGTTTGGGACGATAGAACAGCAAAAACTGCGAAGCAAAAAACTACAGGGAAACCCATATCTTGTTTTGGACCTTTGGTACGTGACTGGGATTAAAATTGAGGAAAAGAGAGAATACTTACGTTTGGAGCAAGTGAGTTGCAGGATGAGACCTGGCTTGCGTGTATTTATAGAACAATCTAAGCATCGTCCCCTCTTTGGATGGTCCCCACCCATTTGTGCATGGTTACTGTTTAATATCCAAGGTTTAAAAGGGGCCGTTATAACAGTATAAGGGACTGGCGGGGGCGTTACTGTTTTTCCAGCATTACGGCTGTTAAAACAAATTGTAACGCTCAGGGGCAGAAACAGAAAAATGGTGCTGAAATTTAAATTTTCAAAAACGGAAATCACGGTCATTTTTTCACAAAATTTTCCAGAAAATAATAGAAAAATAATGCCCGTTATTTTTAAATCATTTTTAACGGTAAATAACGTAATGGGGGAGGTCCGTAGTGAAATTTATCCAAATTTAAATGGCTTGGAAGGAAAAATTATACAGATTGAAAATGGTTATATATAACAATGGCAGTTGTGTTTTCCTAAGGAAAATGCAATTTTCCGGCTTGGCAATCAAACAGGCCATAAGCACAAGGGTACGTGGCAGTCAAGGGATTTGAGCTCACAATCCGCAAAAAAAAAAAAAAAAAAAAGATCTTTTGTTTGTCCCCCTTACTTTATTGATGCAATTTGCATTGCACCCAATATTTTTAAAATATTTGTGTCTCACCCAAGGTCATTATAGTCATTAAAAAATATTGGGATGTCCATCCGAAGACCTTCTGTGGTCAATGATGTTGACTATGGTCAAAAGGTGAGACGCAAATATTTTGAAAACATTGGGTGAGAGGCTAATTGCATCAATAAAGTAAGGGGGTAAAGCAAAAAAGTTCAAAATACAATTGATGTAACATTACAAAAAAGTCAAGTCGTGGAAGACCGGAGTTGCGACTTGCGTGTGATTTGGGACAAATATATCAAGTCGTCGGATTAAGACCGAAGTTGCCTATGATTTTGATAGGGGTGGAATTTGTCAACTCGTCCAATAAAGACCGGAGTTGTGACTTGATATGATTGGTATTCGTCATCTCGTCCATTGAAGGCTGGAGTTGCATGTGATTTGATATGAATAGTTCCCTCCATGATTTAAAAAATGGCCTTTATAACGAAAATAACGGCCTTTATAATGGATTCAGATCCCACCCATTACATTATGTACTGCGGTTAGAAAATAACGGCCGTTGTGACGGAAAAAAGGATAATGCCTCCCCGCACAAGAGGTTGTAATGGATTATGGGGGTACTTGTCACGTGGAGAGCCTATTGACCAAAAGTTAGAAGAGATAAGTGTTAATATCCTTTCCAATTTCTTTTAATGATATGATTGACTGTGTTAATTAGCTTGAAGACTCATAAGGAGGAGGAGTACTTTGCTGACTGACCATAATATGAGCCACATGGCATATTCTTTGAGAATTCTGACCGTATGGATGTTTGTCCCAATTCTAGATGGGCATACACGCCAAAAATTAGACTTACTATTGATTTCTAAGCATTGGATTGGACTCGTTTTCCTTGGTTGATTTTTAACCATGGAATTTGAGCATTATTAAGCATTATTAGGGTACAAAGATCCAAAGGTTTGAAATCACCAATCAGGCTGATTTTTGGTTTGTAGGTCCACCTAGGGATTGACCAAACATCCATACGGTCAGCATCCTCTAAGAGTGTCATGTGGCTAAATTGTGGCCTGTCAGCAACTTTGTTGACCAATGCCGATCAGCAAAGTTCTACTCCATAAGAAGCTGGCCCATGACGATGACGGGGTTCAAACTTCAAACATCATCAATCCACCAGCAATAAGTATTTGCAAACACTGCCCAGGGCGTCGTGGTAGAAAGAGTAAAACTTTGATGAGTGTCCTGTCATTGTAGCCCGCGACAGCCAATGAGTTCTCAGCACATACTCCGAATGCTTTTTGCGACTTATCCATGTGATTATTTTTTAAGATTTTTTTTTTTTTAATTTTATTGCAAAAGCAATAAGCACAAGGGTACGTGCCCCGAGAACTCATCGGCTGTCACGAGCTTTTATGACAAGCCGATGTCATTAAAGTTATACTATGGTTGCTAATACAATCAATGCAACATGACGAAAAAGTCAAGTCATTGGACGAAGACCTGAGTTGCCCGTGACTTGGGACAATATGTCAAGTCATCGGATGAAGACTGGAGTTGCCGAGTAAAAGAGTTGCCCGTGACTTGGGACAATATGTCAAGTCATCGGATGAAGACTGGAGTTGCCGAGTAAAACTTCTGTCACAACAAAGTTGCAAATCACACAATCACAGCCAATGAGTTCTCGACACGTACACCTCAAAGCTAAAGCACATGGTGCTTGCAAAATCAATTGTGTACGTGCGGAGAACTCATTGGCTTGTGATTGTAATTTGCAATTTGTTGTGATAGAAGTTTTACTCAGAGTTGCTGTGATTTGGCACAATACGTCAAGTCATCGGGGGTCACAACATTCAATACGAGCCACGTAGTATATTATTAGAGGACATTGACCGTATGAATGTTTGGCAAGATGCTAATAAATATGATAATAGATGCAAGAATGCCGAGATACAATAAAATGCAACCTAGGCTCGAATGTAGGGTGTGCCAATCTTATCTAGGCGAATAAAACTAACAAGTCTAAAGGGAGGGTTATCTTTGAATTCCATATACAATCTAGCAATGAAACCATTAAGAACCATGTGATTAGCAGCTGCGTTCGCTTCTCTGTAGATGTGGTTAATAGAATAATCGAATTCTTTCAACACGTCCATAACTTTCCACCACCAGAATTTTAAGTGCCAAGGGATGAGACCGGTATTAGTATCCAAGAAACCACAAGCTTAGAGTCTGATTGAATATTAACTTTACGATAGCCAATCTTCTTTCAGAGGTTCAGCACATCGAACATAGCTCTCAGTTCAGCTAAATTGTTAGTTCCCTCACCATAGGAGTAAAAAGCCATAATAAGGTTCCCATAAGGGTCCCGAATGACTCCACCGCCGCCAGCGAGCAATTGTCTGGTAGAGGCACCATCCACATTTAAAGCCACTTCACCAGCATTAGGCTAAATCCAGAACACCATTTTAGCCCTTTTAGGAGGAATTTTGAATTCCCCCAAATTAAGCCTTTCAAGGATCGGAGCGAGCTGGGGTTCATTAGGCTTGGTAGGAGAAATAATAGAGTTGACATCTCTAATCCAGTGCCAGACTTTTTGTGTAATGAAGGTGTTGGTATTGATTTTTCCTTCGTACTTGCGTTTATTCCTTTCCAACCAGATCTCCCAAAGGATAACTAAAGGGGTGATGATGTAGAGAGTACCCACTTGAGACCTGTGAGAAGTAACTGTGAACCATCTCCATAGAAAAGCACCAATCCCCCTACAGTTATGAATATTAACTTCAAACCTAAGCCTAAAAGGCTCCCACAGGACTTTGGCCAGTTCACTATCCAGGAAGAGGTGCTTGGTGGTCTCGATTTGAGGGGAAGAACAACAACAACATTTGGATGCTATATTAATAAAACTCTTTTGGAGCATAGAATCCACCGGAATGACACCATGGGCAAGTTTCCACACAAAGACTCCAATCTTGATTGGCACGTCCTTATGCCAAACCCATTTTCCTAGAGGCCAAACCTGATTTCTAACCGATTCTATTGAACTTATTTTTATGGGTTGATTTTAACGGTAGGAATTTGAGCGTTATTGAGCGTTTTATTGGGTGCAAACATCCAAGGGTTGTAAATCAATAATCAGGCTGATTTTTGGTTTGTAGGTCCACCAAGGGACTGTCCAAACATCCATACGGTCATCGTCCTCTAATAATATGCCACGTGGCTCGTATTGAGTGCTGTGACCGGCTTCCGTCACAACATCTTGTGACACAAGTTTTACTCGTGATTTTGATACGAGTGGTATTCGTCAACTTGTCCGATGAAGATGGTGCCAGTGATTTAGAGTAAAACTTCGATGACAGGGCAGCAGATCATGGCACGTGGATTTTGTACCGGCGGACCACCTCGGCCTCACCACCCACGTACACAGGTGAGTGTTTTGGCAAAAAACACTCGAGCACTCACCGGGGTATGTGCGGTGAGGCCGAGGTGGTCAATCCCGGATTTGATAAGAGTGGTATTCGTCAACTCGTCCGATGAAGACAGTGCCCGTGATTTGATATGAGTGGTATTCGTCATCTCGTCCCATGAAGACCGTTGTTGCCTGGGTAAAACTTGTGTCACAAGATGTTGTGACGGAAGCCGGTCACAGCACTCAATACGAGCCACGTGGCACACGATCAGAGGGTGCTGACTGTGTGGATGTTTGTCCGGTCCCTCGGTGGACCAGTACACAAACAATCATCCTGATTAGTGATTTCTAACCGATATAAAATGACAGGGACACAATATAAGCCAGGTGACACACTGTTACAGGACTATGACCGTAGATGTTTTTCCTATCCCATGGTGGACCTACAAACCAAAAATCAGCCTGATTAGTGATTTATAAGTGTTGCGTCTTTGTACCTCAAATGCTGCTCAAATTCCCACAGTTGAGATCAGCCCATGAAAATAAGTCCAATCCAAAGGCTATAAATCACTAATCAGGCTGATTTTTGGTTTGTAGGTCCACCATGGGATAGGACAACATCCATACGATCAGAGTCCTGTAACAGTGTACCACGTGGCTTATATTGTGTCCCTGTCATTTTATATCTGTCGACGGAGCCCGACCCATTTTGTTTTGATCTTGTTTTGTTTTTGTGTTTTGCTTTTTCTGTAAAATCTTTCTGTAGTTCCTTGAGAACTTCTCCGTCTCCTCTTCCATTAATATATTTCTGGACTTATCAAAAAAAAAAAAAAGACCGGAGTTGCCTGTGATTTGAGTATATATATATATATAGTTCCCTCCATGGTTTAAAGAACGACCGTTATAACGAAAATAACGGCCGTTATAACGGATTCGGACCCTACCCATTACGTTATGTATCATTTTAACGCCCACCAATCCACTCTCGACTTAGAATTTTCAATTATCCAGCTCACCAATTGGAACAATTCAAATAGATTCCAAGTCGGATCATTGAGATGTTTGGTCAAAAACCTTTAGAGAAATTCAGACAGCATATTTTTGGCGTCGTTTATGGGAAGTGACAAATGAACTTGCTTCTCGAAGAAAGAAACAACGAATAAGATTAACCACAACATGCCTGCCCTCCCCAAGGTCTGTCTACCTGTAGAGATACCTCCATGGGGGTAGGAGGTGTTGAACATTAGCTAGCCGAGATGCTAAAGCTACATTAACAAAGCAGATGAAGAAGATGGAAGAGTTGGCCAAGGAAAATAGGGAGTTGAAATGGGAGCTCGTCGAATGTGCTGGCCACTCTGAGCGATCGTCGGGGCGAGGCACAAACTGCTAGCTAGAGGTAGATCCCATAGAAGTCGATCCACTTGGCCCATCCACGTTGAAAGAGAATGGGTATGGTTGGAGAATGCCAAGATATGAGGCAAATCGGGGCAAGAGACACTACACCAAAAGGCGGAAAAACAACGGACCAGGTTTGTCGATTTTCACAATAAACAACGGACTAATAACCTCGGAATTAATTTTGGGAACAAACAATAATGAAGGATTCTCGAAATCCTATTTCCACTTCATCTGACCTCATTCGACCTCCCCTTCTAGAGAATCCCCGACTCGAGACTAGGGTTGGTCGCATTATTGCATGGGGAACGAGATCTAGAAAATGAAGTCAGAAATCTAACCATCACAAGGAAAGGTCAGGAGGACTTGAGTGCCCTATTATCCGAGCCAAGGGGTCGCACGAAGAACGCATATATACTTAACGAAAAATTTTTGAAGCAAAAATCAAGTTTAATATATTTATAAAAATAGATAAAAAATTCAAAAATTATAGAAAAGATAACTAAGTGCCCTTTCAAAGGGTGTTCGCTCGCTAAAAGACCAAACGGACTAAAATATCCATGAGATGATAGACGCCCTTTAAAAGGGCATCTGTCAGGAAAAGGCGTCGGAAAACTCCATCTATTCTGGTGTGGATGGCAGGCAAGCCTATATTTCTTGGGTCCCCTTTAAGAGGGCATCTGCCAGGTACAAAAGCCTTTTCAAAGGCCGTCAATTAGGTTTAGACGCCCTTTCAAAGGGCATTTGTACCTGACAGACACCCTTTCAAAGGGCATCTACGTGACTGGGTTTAAAAGGAGAATAGACGCCCATTGAAAGGGTGCCCTCTCCTCCGATCATCGCCGACGAAGAACTCTCATTCCTCTCCTCCCTCCGATCATCGACGTCGCGCCTCTTCTCCTCCGATCCTCGATCAGATATGTTGATTATATATTTTTTTTTTCTTCTTCATTTGTTTCTTTTTAGTAAAAATTTAATGTTAGTGCTCATTGGCCCAATATGAGCCATGTGGCACACTCTTAGAGGAATATGACCGTATGAATGTTTGGCCAATCCCTAGGTGAACCTACAAACCAAAAATCAGCTTGATCAGTGATTTCTAGGTGTTGCATTGGAATTAGTTTCATGGGTTGATTTTTTTTTTAAATCATTTAATGGGTTGATTTTAACCGTGAGAATTTGAGCATTATTGACCATTAGTTGAGGTACAAAGATCCAAAGATTTTAGCCTAATTAGTGATTTCTAGGCGTTGGATTGGAATTAGTTTCATGGGTTGATTTTTTTCTAAATCATTTCATGGGTTGAATTTAACTGTGAGAATTTGAGCATTATTGACCATTATTTGAGGTACAAATATCCAAAGGTTTTGGCCCATTGACTGCATAGATGTTTATCCCACCCCTTGGCAATCATGCATACCAAAAATCAGCCTGATTAGTGATTTCTAGGGTTGGATTGGAATTATTTTCATGGGTTGATTTTAACCATGGGAATTCGAGCATTATTGACCATTATTTGAGGTACAAAGATCCAAAGGTTTGAAATCACCAATCAAGCTGATTTTTGGTTTTTAAGTCCACGTTTGATTGGAAAAACATACATATGGTCATGGATGTTTAGCCCACCCCTTAGTAAACATGGATACCAAATATCAGCTTGATTGATAATTTATAGCTGTTGGTTTGCTCTTACTTTACTTCTTTTCTATTCATATGCTGTGCATTTGTTTTCAAAACTTAATTAATCTTAATAACTTCGAATTTATAAAATCTCAAAAACTTGATCGACAACACGTACAAAAATAATTTTCAGAAAAGATTGTACAAAATGAAACTAAGAATTTACGTGGTTCCCCATTCAATATTGGGTACATCGTATATTTACGCACAGACCATTTTTCTTAGGCAAAATCCACTATTCTCTGATTTTAGTATAACATAGAAGTGGTTAACATTACAACAAATACATAAAAATATACATCTTAAGTTTGTTTTTTGGCTCCGATAGGCTTCACTCATCCCAACTTGAGTTTCTCTTTGTTTTGCTCAACTCCGGGTTATGTACAACAAAAATCTATTACTCTTGATGATAAACAAATAAAATAAGTACAAATAGAAATGTAATAAATATAAAAAATACAAGTAGAATTATCATCAAATAGAATTTCTATAAGATGCCCTGTTATATTAAATTTCGCCATAAGGACTACAATGTAATGCTCACATTTCTCGAACGTTGGTGTTTAGTCGATTTACTTTCGGACGACGTCGAGTTAAGGGTGCCAATATCGAAATTGGTCTCACATTTTCTAAATGTTGTAATTCATATAGATGTTGTATTACTTCCATAGAAGTAGCATAAACTTGTTGGTATCTTTCAACTATCAGTTCAAGAGCACAAAAATCATACCAATCTCATCTTCTGTTTGAACATGTAGCTAATGCATGTTCAAATGGAATAAGGGTATATTGTCATTTTTCACATGTACAAACTCTGTTAACAATGTTAGTAATATGAGTTCTGTTTATTTCTTGATCTTTAATTTCAAATTCATGTCATCAATAGGCAATAATTTAAAAAAAAAATTATTTTCTCATTTTTTTCAAGTCTTTTTCAGCTTTTGGGACTAGTTTTGATGTCCATGACTGACCTTTCATCCTACATTTTTCATAAATTTTAATTATTTTATACAATCCTATCTAATAATCTTGATATTGGTTTTAAATGCAAATATTTAATATAAGAATTAAATAATTCTGCTTAGTTAGAGGTTAATATGTTATATCTTAGAATATGAGAATAAGTTGTCGCCCAATGAATTAAGTTGTGTGATTCTTGTTCCCATAATAATCTATTCATAAATTTCTTTATTTTTATTTTTTATCATCTTTAAATATAAATTACAATTTATATTATTATATATTTTTGCTACTTTTTTGATAATTTGCAAATCTCTAAATCTTTTTTTTAAATTTTGTTTAAAACGCAACACACAAAAGAAAAACAAATGTGAAGGAAAATACTTAGCAACCCCTTGTATAAGTTTTTTTGTCTATCAGAAATAAAAGATATTCTACAATTAAAATGACTAAATTAAAGGTATTTCAAAAAAAATTTAAAATCAATCACAATGATGTTTATCTTCAGCCTTGACAACTGCAAATGCTAATGGAAAATATCACCATTAGAGTCAACAAAAATAGTCGTAAGGATGATTACTTAATATTTTCTTTTTAAGAATGTACCATCTAATCTTACAATAGGTTTGTATTCATTTTCTTGCTTTAAAACAAATAAAAATTTATTAAAATTTTTTGTTACTGTTAATTTTAAGATGACAAATACTACTAGGATTTGTTTCTAAAATAGTTTGACAGTAATGATGAAGGTTTCGCATTGCTTTCTCCTTAGCATTTCAAGTTTTGTTGTATGAGACGTCTATATTACGATTGTGTTTTATGTCATTTATTATTTTTATCGAACTATAGTATTGATTATCAGCTAAACGACCTTTAATTATATTCCAAATTTAATTAGTGGTTGTTTGAGGATGACTCTCAAAAGTTATTTTACTTATGCATAGGTGACAATTATTATAAGTATGAATTGTAAAAAATTCATCATTAACAAGTTTTGTACCATATACACACCATAGACAATTTTCAACTTCACACGTGACTATAATTTTTTCTCAATTATTTAGGGTATATTTTATTGTAAAATTCTTTTTAATTGTCAAATTTAAAATTTGATTGTCTAAATTTAATTACATTAATTATCAAACAGTTTTCCAACATATATAATACTATATCATTATCATTATCATTATATGACAAATACTCGACTTGCGGATCATCTATATCCTTGTCTTCATCGTCAACTAGTAGAAGATTGTGATCTTCATTATTAGCATCTACAATCAAATTGTGGTCATCGATTTGAAATTGATTAGATGAGCTAAGCTTACTTTGAAAATTTCTATGACCATAATCCAATTGATATGATGGTGTAAGTGTAGTAGTCACAAAAATAATTATACTTCGAGAAGTTATATTAATTTCAAAAGATATCGTAGAGATGGTTCATAAAAATATTGAATTAAATAGTTTTCAAAACCAAAACTAATAACTGGCTTTAAAATAAAAATTTGATGAATCTCACAGGTTGTAGCGATTTTATCCTATAATTCTACCAATATGATCTCCGATGACACGAATAACATCCATGCTTCTCCACCGACGTACGTATCCACATGTATTTGACCTCCATATCGACATATATATAATGGGTTTTGTTGTCATTTACAAAAATATATATATATATATTAAGCAAGTATGGAATAAATAATTATTTCTTGAAGAGAGAGATTAGATCGAGTATATATAATGTGAGTGAGTAAGATAGAGTGAGTATGAGGGATGAAGAGTGAGTGAGTGGGGATATATATATAGGAATGGCTGCAATGGACAAACGCCCTTTCAAAGGGCATCTATTAGGGGTATTTCGGTCACCCAGAAGAGACACCCTTTGTAAGGGCACTTAGTTATCTTTTTTATAATTTTTGAGAACTTATATCTATTTTTCTAAATATATTAAACTTTATTTTTGTTTCAAAATTTTTTCGTATACTTAATTAGTCTGAAGGATATGCCCAGTAAACCTTTCATGAATTCTCAGAACTGACTTAATAAAAATCTGCACTGATCAATAGATCCTAACTATCCAAATAGAACCTAAACCTGTAGTGGCCGGCCATAGCCCCAATCTATAAACTAGAGCAAAATGCTACTCAAATCAAAATGACAAATGAAGTGAACTTTGTTTTTATTCTTCTTTTTGATTGTTGGGTATTCTACAGTACAACAACTTGGTAGAAAATTAACAGAAAAAAAAAAACTACAAAAAATTGATAAATGAAATTAGAAAAAGAAAATAATTATTATCTCTGGAATACATTTTGCTTCTTTCAGGATAGTACCATCTTTTTGTTGTAGTCCATTGAGAAGCAAACTAAGCAATGGAGTGAAATTACCAAAAAAAGCAAACCATGAAAGAATTTTCATGCATTTTAAATGTAATTATAATGCTGATGAATACACGAAACAACAAGATAAATGATTTTCTGGATATCATTTGATGGGTTTTGCTAAAATGAAAACACGAAATGGCAAATGGTTCTACCCGAATGCCATGTATATCTTTGGCCTGATTAGTGATCTCTAGCCATTTTGATTTGGTCACCCAAGAAAATACTTGAATCGACGGTTAGAAATCACCTAATGAAAAGTGCTCGAATCCATATGACCATAAATCACTAATCAGACTGATATTTGGAAATATTTATACCCAATGGCCATGTATTCCGTTAGCCAACATCACTATTAGAATTAACAGTAAGACGTAGGACACATCCAGCAATCCACTCTCTAAATATTGGGCCAGCCTTTGGATTGGTCCAGTGCCCAAAATCATATTACACTGATAATCCTAACCATCTTATCAATATAGCATTGACTGATCTCCTGTCATTGCGGGTGTCGGCTGTCTGTCTATAGCTAAAGTGATCGAGCTTAGTCTCTGCTCGCTTGCAACAATATGCCATGTAATTGGAAGTTTGATATTGTCCTAAATGAAGGCCCTCGTATTGAAGGTTAAAATCAACCAAACAATGTGAATGTTGGTTTGTGGACAGCCCAAGTGGTGGCCTAAATGGACGGTTTTGAATGATGACCTTAATTAGAGGTTTCTTATGGTAGCCTATTGGGTTTGGACGTGCTTGTAAATATTTGTCGTGAAGGCTCTCAGTCAAATGTTTGGATTGATCAGAATAATATGAATTGTTTATTTAACGTTAATCCAAGGGTTGGCCCAATATTTGAATAGCCTGGATTGATCACTAAGTGTACCATGCATTGGGTAATCACACATGAGCAGAGAGCAAAGAGCAAAGCCTGATGTTGGCCTAAGAAACTCGACGCATAATTCAGATCCTTAGTATGTCTAAAATAAGGTTGTTACAATGGTTTTAATAATGAACATATTTTTGTTCGAAGGTGGAAATTTAGTTACTATTCTGTACAATATCCTGATTTCGAAGGTGCAAATTTGGTCAAGTGAGGAAAAAACATATGTCCATGGACTTAGAACTTGCAAATGGCAAAGGGCATAGTGCAATACATTTGATGTATCACCTCCCCTAGTTGTTTCCAGACTATGTGTTTGAATTCAAAGTCCATATTACTACTCCCATCCAAACATCCTAAGATCTCCCAATTCCCAAACACCCAACAACATCCCTAAAAACTTGTAGATTGTCTCTAATGTGTGGAAGAACTAACCCGTGAATAATTGGCCCACCTTTGAGGGACCTAAACAGTAAAAATCAACATGATCGTTGATCTATACCCATTGGATTCAAGCGTCATGGGATTTTTTTTAACCATTGGATTCAATTAAATTTTGGGGTTGTCAAAAATCACAAATCACAAAAAGAAGAAATCAAGTGTTGTACCTTGGGATGTAACAATCATGTGGTTGCCATCTCTACTTCATGTAATCTTTGTCCAATCTCCCATTAGCCTCACAACAAAAACCTTCATCTATGAAAGGACATGACCTATTTTTTGTATACAAAGGATAGCTCTTATAAAAAAAACCGACCTCCCATTTTAAACATCACATTCACTTCTCTTATTCACTTCAATCCTCGCACCTCCTAAAACTTCAACTCTCTCAGAAGAATTATCAGTTTTGATGTAAAGGGTACTTCTCAAAATACCATTTTCAACCTCATTTTTTATTTTTTGAGCCCTCTTACCAACTAAAAACACAGCACGCCCAGAAGAATTATCAGATTTCCTGAATGCCTGAACTTTTTTGGCTTTTGAGGTCCAAACCAAGGTTTAAAAGGGGCAGTTGTAATGGTATAACGGACTAGGGGCGTGACCGTTCTTTTCTTTATAACGAATTGTAATGCTCATGGGCAAAAATGGAAAATAACAAAAACAACGGAAAAAATGGCGTTGGAATTCAAATTTTGAAATTTGAAATTTAAATTCTCAAAATGGAAAATAACAGCCATTTTTTCACAATTTTTCCCATAAAATAACGGTTGTTATTTTGTTATGATAGAAAAAATAACGGCGTTAAAACGAAAATAATGGCCATTATTTTCTTGGCGTTTTAATGATACATAACGTAACGGGGGAGGTCTGAATCCGTTATAACGACCATTTTTTAAACCATGGTCCGAATTAGGAGAGGATGTGTTGGACTGGACTTGTGTTTGTCAAGGGATTGGAGGGTTTCTATGAAAGCCCATATGGAGAAGAATGAAAAGAAGATAAGAGAAGGCCCACCCTTGAGGGAGCACACTCGTGAATCGGTTTCTGATTTGCACACTTGGGAAGGAAAGTGTGCAAGAAGGGAAGTGCGGCAAGACCAATCTTTAAATTAGTTATGGATATGTAGTTTTATTAAACATACAACCTACTTAACTCTGCAGTCTCTCACATCTCATACACTGCATTCTCTTGTCTCAAGAACTACAAATTGATTCTGACTTTGTTTGTGTATTGAAGAACAAAAAAAAAAAAAAACCGAACCATTAAAAAAATAAAAACCTAATATTACCCCAAATAAAACCCAACCATTACAAAAAAAAAAAAAAACTAATGTTACAATACCAATCCGAGCACAAATCCAAACCCATCCATAAAAACCTAAAGAGAGAAAAAGACTTACTTCAGTTAGGGTTGTAGGGCTTGAAGCGTGGCGTGTGTTTGAAGACAGTGGTGCCTGTGAGAGAGAGGCCGAGGAGTTGCAGGTAGTCGCAGCGTTGTGGAGAAGCATGGAGGTCGACAATCCTCTTCTTGAAGGTGAGATGAGATCCAATGAGAGTGTGGAGAGCAACATCGGTAAGTTCTTCAAAGAGAGATAGGTGGGTGGTTGCGCGCAAGAATGGGGAAAACACGGGGAGTGGGGGGTCAAATTTTAAGAAGTGGCTGAGATCGACATCCCAAAATAGATGGATGGATTTGATCTCAGCCACTCTTTATGGGGGTAGAAGAGGGGGACATATAGGTTGTGTTCTGTTATATAGTCTAGTGAGTGGCCCGTGCCCACAGCACTCCCTAAAAAGCATTTGCCAAAATTGGGTGCGAGTTGGCTGAGATCCACCATCCAATTGGGGGATAAGATCTTGGCCATCCATTATATGAAGCCTATAAGAGGGGGAGACAATTGAGCTCCCTTGTTATATAGTAGGTGGCCCGAGCCCACAACACTCTTCGACAAAGCGTTTGTCAAAATTGGGTGTGAGTGGCTGAGATCCACCATCCAATTTGGGGATAAGAACTTGGCCATCCATTATATGAAGCCTGTAAGAAGGGGAGACAACTGAGCTCCCTTGTTATATAGTAGGTGGCACGGGCCCACATCACTCTTCGACAAAATGTTTGTCAAAATTGGGTGTGAGTGGCTGAGATCCACCGTCCAGTTGGGGGATAAGATCTCGGCCCTTCTTTATGAAGCCTATAAGAGGGGGAGACAACCGCTGCGTTTTGTTATATACTAGTAAATGGCCCATGCCTACGGCACTCTCTGACAAAAGCGTTTGCAAAAATTGGGTGCCTTCAGCATCAAACGGTATAACGGATTGGGGTGTTACCGTTTTTTCCATTATAATGGCTGTTATAACGAATTGTAACGCACAGAGGGGGAAATGAGAAAATAACAGAAATGACAAAAAATAACGGTGTTGAAATTCAAATTTTGAATAAATTGAGGTCAAATAATGAGGCGGATTGAGTGGCTGAAATCTAACCGTCCACATTAAATCGATGGAATTGATCTCAACTACTCTTTATCTAACCGTCCACATTAGATGGATGGATAAGATAAGAGAATACAACTGAGTTGTCTTGTTATATTCGTGAGTCCGTGCCCACGGCACTTTCCGACAAAGTGTTTGTCAATATGGGGTGGGAGTTAATCTCAGCCATCGATATGAAGCATAGTGGATCTCAACCACTCATTATTGAAGCCATATAAGATAAAACCACAATCACTTGTTATATATATTGATAGTGGGTGGCCCGTGCCCTCAGCACTCCTCATCAAAGCATTTGCCAAAATCAGGTGTTAGTGGCTGAGATCCACCGTCCATTTGGGGGATAAGATCTAGGCCCTTCTTTGTTGAAACAGATAAGAGGGGGTATAAGTGGGGAGACAACTTCCCAGTTGTGTTATATAGATGTGTGGGTGGTCCATGCTCGCAACACTCTCCAACAAAATGTTTGTCAAAATAGGGTGGGAGTTAATCTCAGACATTGATATGAAGCATAGTGGATCTCAGCCACTCATTATTGAAGCCATATAAGATAAGAGGGGGTATAAGACAACCACTGTCACTTGTTATATAGATAGTGGGTGGCCCGTGCCCACAACACTCTCCAACAAAGCATTTGTCAAAATCGGGTGTGAGTGGCTGAGATCCACCATCTATTTGGGGGATAAGATCTCAGCCCTTCTTTGTTGAAACAGATAAGAGGGAGTATAAGTGGGGAGACAGCTTCCCTGTTTTGTTATATATATATAGTGTTAAAATTGTAATATTATCAAGATTTGTATCAATATAGTGGGTGGCTCGTGCCCCCGGCACTCCCTAATAAAGCATTTGCCAAAATCAGGTGTGAGTGGCTGAGATCCATCGTCCAGTTGGGGGATAAGATCTCTGCTATCCTTTATGAAGCCGGACAAGAGGAGGATATAACTTCCCTGTTTTGTTATATAGACTAGTGGGTGGCCTGTGCCCACGGCACTCCCTGACAAAGCATTTTCCAAAATCAGGTGTGAGTGGTGGAGATCCACCGTCCACTAGGGTAATAAGATCTTGGCCATCCTTTATGAAGTCGGATAAAAGGGGGAGACAACTTCCTTGTTTTGTTATATAGATATATCAATGTTTAAAAGGGTCCGTTATAACAGTATAATGGATTGGGGGCATTATCGTTTTTTTTCCCATTATAACGAATTGTAACACTCAGGGGCAAAAAGAGAAAATAACAGAAAAAACGCAAAAAATGGTAATGGAATTCAAATTTTCAAAAATGGAAAAAATGGAAAACTAACGAAAATAACAGCCGTTATTTTCTGGGCGTTTTAACGGTACATAACGTAATGGGGGAGGCTGAATCCATTATAACGGTCATTTTTTAAACCATGAGATATATATACATATATAATATCTTTATGCATATATTTAAATACCTTTAGGCAATTAAATATATATATATTTATATCATACATATTATCAAGGAAATAAATTTCGGTTTCGAAGTTTATTTCGACCAGCCCGGAAATGGAAATGTTTGATGGAAATATTTCGACCAGTGTGGAAATAATACATTTTTGTGGAAATGATGGAAATAATGCCGAAATGATGAAAATATTATAGAAATCTTTGTGGAAAGTTTGGGTAATGATAAAACAAGTCTAAAAATACACTAATAAACTATCAAACTATAATATACAATCATATGTAGTGTTAAAATGAATGACCATAACAGTCTGTAATATGTTGAGACATATATCTGATAGGCAGTCCAAATATTATTTAATTAGATAACTATTATTTAATTACTTATTTTTTAAAAAAATCATAAGTCAAGGTATTAATGAATCTTTATTCACTTACGTTAGTGTCTTAATATTATATAATTTTAGAAAACCTATTTATTATAACTTTTAATATTACTTAACTTTTTGAATGTTTAAATAATTTTTTGGGAAAAATATTTAATCCAACCAACTTGTAGAATGAGCTAAGTTATGCATATTATCCATTTATGCACAATCATGGATGTTTAGGGTAAAAACTAATGAAATTGGGGTGTTCCCCAAATTTAAATTTTTACCCTAAATGATTTTCAATTTTTGCACAAATCAAGTGTAAATGCATCATAGATTCATAGATTTGATGCATTTACACCTAATCTATCTATTTGTAATAATAAACGATAGCAAAAATTTCTATTTATATGTACATTTTGAATTTGAAAAAACTCCAAAATGGGATTCGATTCGTCCTTACAATCAATCTGCGAACCAAGAAATCTATAATGGATTGGTCTTCTTTATATATATATATATATATATATATATATATATGGAAATGAGTTAAATGATCAAATATGGGATTTGTGGTGCTCAAATGGGATGTTTCTTATCTTTGATTGAAATGTTTCTATAGATGTGAAAACATTTCTACCGAAATAATACATATTTACACTGTCAATTGATCGAAATTTACTGTTAACGCGAAATATTTCGCCATATGTGGAAACATTTCGTGTATGTATTCTTTCCTTTCGGTAACCTAGAAAATGGAAATATTTCGCGAAATATTTCGTTAATTTCGGGAAATTTATTTCCTTGCATATTATATATAATATAATATAGTAGGGTCAGTATCGTATTGGATCGGAACATGGTCGATCCAGTATCGGATCGATAATTTGTGATCTAGCGGTACTGATTCGATGACGAAAAATAAGGTTCAAACCCAGTTATTTCAGATTAGATCAGATCTCCGAGTCGATCTGATCCATTGCCAACCTTACTTTTCAGATCTACAAACCATGCATGTTTGGTTCACTTCTTGGTGGACTTAACACACCAAAAATCAGCTTCATTGGTGATTTCTAGCCATTGGATTGAGCATTTTAATGAGGTGATTTTTGGTTGTTCGATTTAATTTTTTGGGTGCTAAAATCTAACTGCTACAGATCACCAATCAAGTTGATTTTTGATGCGTCGGTCCACCAAGAGGTGTGCCAAACATCCAAAAGGTCAATGGGCTCGAAAGAGTGCTACACATGGCATTTTAGATGGGAGACTTCAAACTTTGATGGTCACGGGCGACAACAAATTTATTCATTAACTTTGCCCACATAGACAGACCACAATATGAGTGACGTGGTACACTCTTAGAGACCACTGGCTATATGTATGCTTGGCCCATCCCTAGGTGGATCCACATACCAAATATCAACCTGATTAGTGATTTCAAACCTTTGGATCTACCCATTGGGGGGGGAGGAGGGGTGTTCGGTGTTCGTAAAGCAAGATCGCATAGGAGACGGTGGTAACATATAACACAATCATTTGGATCCACTGGAGGCTTCCGCACCTCCAATGGATCCAAACGATCATGTTCTATGTTAGCACTGTCTCTTATGCGATCTTGCTTAACGGCTCCCCCTACGGGCAGATCATTCCTACTTGGGAACTTTGACAGGGTGACTCGTGTAAGGAATATATCTATATTCTAATTGGCGTAATTCTGTATGACACAAAACATGTTACGTAATCGCTTCTACGAGTATTAGTTAGGCCCTGAGAATGTTGTGGTACGTATATCTCATTGGCTGTCTGAAGACTAAAAGATGAAGACTGATTCATCCGACGAAATTGTTTTGTTGTCCGTTTAAGATCGGACCCACTCGCATAAGAAGGTAGTGACTTAGTGGCCATATGACTAAATTTTTAATTAATATACTTTTAGGCTAAACTTCGTTAATTGCACAAGACTTAGGTTCAAATCAAATTAAGATATTAAAATCTGATCTAATGGGAATTCCAATCGATAGGACATTAATGTGGAATCGATTGGACCATACGGGACAGAACTTTAGAGCCCACAGACCTTATGGATGTTTGGGCCACCTCTCGGTGGACCTACATACCAAATATCAGTATGATTGATGATTTCTAACAGCCATATATTAGCATCTAAAAAACAATGCAAAAATCTAACGGCCAAAAAAAAGTTGATTTATAAATGCCAAATCAGCGACTAGAAATGCTCCCTCGAGTGCTCTTTAGGACCTATGACCTTATGGATGTTTGGTCCATCTTTAATAGATCTACCCATTAAAATTTAGTTTAATTGGTGATTTATATCCGTTGGATTTAGCATTCTAATACCGTGATTTCTGACCTTTGAATTTGAGCATTTTTTTGGATGCTAAAATATAACGGTTAGAAATCATCGATCAAGCTTACTTTTGGTATGTAGGTCCATCAAGAGACGGAACAAACACCCAAAAGGTCAGTGGACCCTTGAAGGTGCTCCGGATGACATTTTGGGGAGGGAAAACTCCAAAATGTCAGTGGGCCCGTCCCTAGCTCTTGATCGGACGGTTGATTCAAATTTTGGGCCCATGCACCGCCGCGATTGATGATCTCATATAACATGTGAGGTGCGGTGTGCCCTACAGGGGTAGAACCGTAGAACACAATACGGCTGAGTCGACTTGCAGAAAACGGGCTCACTTAGTATGCAACAGTTACATACCTTTAAGTATGCAAACAGTGTCATTACGGTTGGATGTCCCTTGGAAAATGTGTTATTTCAATGCTTTCAAAAAAATATTTTATAAATTAAAAACACACTTTTCAAGGAGCATTCAACGGTGGATACACTGTTTGCATACTTTTAAGTATGTAAAGTTGCATGTTAGATTTGTCCATTCAAGGGTTTTAGAGGTTTCTCTGCACAAAAGAAATTGCAACTCTAGCGCGAACTGGGACAGAAGCCGAGATTTCTCCTCTAGGTGTTTTCATGGCGTTTCTATTTCAGAAGTTTCAAGAGGTAAACGCTCGATTTTCCTTATCAATAACATCTTGATCGATCAAACAGAACTTTTACCGATTATTTCTGTGTCGGGAAATCTCGATTTCGTCATGATTTTTATGGGAATCGATTCCTTTGTTTTAAGCGTTCTTGAGCTAGGATTTCGAATGGGTAGAGTAGTCTTGGAACCTAGTTAGATAGATTTAGAATTTCTGTTGAACTTCTCTGCAACTAGGTTACAATCGGATCTGGTGGTGGTTTTTGAGAATACCTGCAATGTTGTATAAATGGTGAATCTCCGGTGGTGGACTACATCTTCGTCGATTTTAGCACCATATGGTGCTTGAGCAGGTCTTCTCTGATTACGTTCGGACGTGGCAGGAAGCCGGGAGGTCCAGGGACATAGCCATTCATTCCTCATCCAACACTTAGGCCCTGCTTGGTTCACAGCAAATTGAGTGCAATGCACTCCCTTGTCACAATTTTGGGATTGAGAGTGATTGGTTGGAAGCGTGCAAATGAACTGCCGTGCAAGTGGTTAACAAGCACTTGCAAACTCCTTCACAAAATAGATGCAAGGAAGTGCAGCCGAAAAATTGATGCAAGCAAGTGCATTGTGTTAGTTCAACATTTTTTTTCCAAAAAACAACAATAATAATAACCACCATGATTATTATTTATTATTATTATCTTTTTATTTTTATTTCTTTATTTTTTTTTTGTTTTCTATTTTTTGATAGGGTCGGGATCCGGGGACAACCATATCCACATAGAAGATGAATCAATGGCTGATTTTTCGTGAGGATGATCTCTATGGTGAGGAGATCATCCTCACAAAAATTCAAATCATTCCGATTTTAATAGACTGGTTTAGAAGTTGAAGAATTATGGACTGTCTAATTTTACGGTGTAACTTGAAAACCACATTTGAGGTGGTTAGAAACTTCAGAATGTGATGATTTTTTGTGGGGGTGATCTAAATGGCGAGGAGATCATCCTCACCAAAAATCAGCCATTGATTCATCTTCTATGTGGGTACACCAAAATGGTTGTCAAAAGTGGTTGTCCCCCGATCCCGACCCTTTTTGATATGGCCGGTCGGGGTCCCTAACCCCAAGCTTTCCCCTCCAAAACAATAAAAATAATAATAATAACAATGATAATAAAGTAATAACAATAATAATTATAATCAAGGTTTACAAGGAGCCGTTATAACATTATAACGGTATACTGGACTTGGGGTGTTATCATTTTTTCCTAAGGGCCATCATAACGAATTTTAATGCTCGGGGCAAAAATGGAAAAAAAAATCACCCTGAAATTCAAAATTTTCAAAAATGAAAATAACAGAAAATAACTGAAATAACGACAGTTTTTTTTCATAAAATTTTCAGAAAATAATGGTCATTATTTTTGTTATAACAGAAAAAATGGAAAATAACGTCCGTTGTAACGAAAATAACAGCCATTATTTTTCGTACCGGGGAGGTCCGAATCCGTTATAACGGCCATTTTTTAAACCATGATTATAATAACAATAATTATAATTATAATTAATAATAATAATAATGAAATCAACAATGATAACAATAATATTACAATAGTAATTTTATTGTGCATTTTTTTTGTAAAATCAAAAAATAAAATAATCCATTGCATTCATTTGCAATGCACTACCAACCAATCAGCTAAACTAATGTGTATCTATTTACATGGCGTGAACCAAACAGTTGTAAGTGACTTACATCCCAAGTGATTGCAACAGAATTCATTGTATTTGCACTAAAGTGCAAAATGCACCCAAGTGCAGTGAACCAAGCAGGGCCTTAGATACAAATGGGTGCAAATTCTGACATCACCATAGGCAATTTCGTTCTCTCACTCTGCTCACGGCGCTCCTTGTTCGCAGAGGGGCATTCGGAAAAAAAGAATGATTTTGGAAGAAAAAAAAGTGGATCCTTTTTGTTACCAAGAATCCATCCTTGATCTAAGCTGAGTTTTGCATTCCTTAGCTTGGTGCCAAAGACTTCTTGCGAGTCCTTTTTCAAGCTGAATAAGCAGCTGAATGGAGTTATGAAAGAGGAGGGGCTAGTAATGATTTACCACTTCAATATTTATTCCCTCTGGTTGCGATGGGCCTGGAATTGGTAGGAAAACACGCATCTCGAGGTATGCTTAGAACCATTTGACGGTGATTAAGAGGTTCATTGCTAGTATGGAAGTTGGGGAAGTGTCCATCTCCAAATATGGTTGAGTAGGATAGATCACACTTTGAGGGTTTTTATTCTTTTCTTCAGGTAAGCAATCATGCTTTGAGTTTGAAGGATGGGTAAACTAGTTTACTGCCACATTTATATTAAGTTACTATGGCTCAGGGTTGTATGGGTGTCCCTTACAACCGGGATGACTCGTGAAAAATTCTAATACCTACTTGAATCAATCAGGACTTCATACCCCTCAAGATATTACACCACATTATCCATCATTATCCTTACTATTATATAAAACATTTACTTTGTTTTGCACTACTTAAAGTATGTTTTCAAATTTATGATTTCTATTTTTTAAGTAGGAAAAAAATAGAGGAGGGCAGATTGTTGATGCAGCTAGAATAGGGCATAAAGCACCATATTATGGCGCAATCGAGGAATACTGGATTACATGCAACATATTAGACATGTTTATCCAAGGCATAAGAGGAAGAGCTGAACTAATCGCAATACAATCATGCCACTTTACTTATGGTCATATATTTCTATGTCAAATAGAGTTCATGTCTTGATTTTGGCACTTTAAGAAATGTTAGGGGGTTAGCTATCCAACAAGCCCAAGATTACACAATTCTTACATGGTTTGAATGGGTTATGATCAAAATACAAAGGTGCTGATTTATGCTAGTATTTTCTAGTTTTGATTTAGTTATTCTTTTTACACCCGAGTAAATGGATTTTTAGTTTATGATATGCGGATACTTCAACATGCTATGTACCTTGTATCCACATGATATGATACTGACATTGGTACAAGATAATGTATGAATACATCTACAGTTCTACCTTACAATTTTCTTGGTCCCAATTTTACTATTGGTTATTTCTTAACTTGTAACAATTTCTTCATTTGTTTTGTCAATATATATATTAAAAAAAAATCTTTGTATACAAATCTTCACAATATTAGATGTAGGAGTGTAAAATGGGCTGGGTCGGACTTGGCTAAAAATCCTAAGCTTGGGCCAGGCCCAGTTTCAAAAAAAATTAATTTAAAAAAAATGCACAGCCAATATTAAGGTGCAATGGACAATAAAAACTCATAAAATAACTGAATAGTAAATTCACAACATAATTAAATTTAAATTTGCTTACAATGTACATAACATTGGAAATATGGGAAAAATAACAAACTATTTAAGGGGTGAGGAACTACCATAAAACGGCTAGAAATTTGAAAATAGGGGAGGGGAAGCCTAGCAGGCCACGCGGCCCGTTAAGAGGTTTCGCGGCCTGGGCTGCGTGGCCCAAGCAAACGGGCCATACGGTCCGACCCATACAGCTCCCTTAATGGGTTGGGCCGCGGGTTCGAAGTCATACCCAATCCCAACCCACATGCATAGCGAGTTGAGCCAAGCCGACCAACGGGCCGAGCCTGTAAAAAGGGTCGGGCCCGGCCTTTCCCTTTCCGTTTCGAAAACATGTGGCTTTAGAATCCTAAATTCAAGGACAATGTGTGGAGTGGTGGAACAGTTTCACGTTCACGGGAAAGGTAGGAGAGGTCCTAAGGAGAAAGTTTAAAGTTTTGAAAGGTAGGATCAAGCAATGGAACAAGGAGGAGTTCAGGAGGATTGACCAGAGGAAGCTTACCATCTTGGAGGACATCTCTCATCTTGATAGGGAGGAGGAAGGAGGTCCTCTGAACATGGAGGACCGTAGTAGGAGAAACAATCTTAAGGAAGAATACTAACACATAATCAAGATGGAAGAAATCGGTTGAAAACAGAAGTCTAGAATTTGGTGGTTAAAGGAGGGGGATAACAACACTAAGTTCTTTCATAAAATGGCCAACATTCATAGAAGAAGGAACCATATTGCTCATATTGAGATTGACGGGACCGTGTTAACTGATGAGGAGAGCATCAGGAGAGGTGTGGTGGACTTCTATTCCGAGTTGTATACGGAGATTGCGATGACTAGACCGCTTTTGGACGGACTCAGGTTGATAGGATCAGCCTTGAAGATAGAGACTGGGTGGAAAGGCCTTTTATGGAAGACGAGATCCAGAAATCTATTGTTGAGTTAGCAAGTGATAAAGCCCCGGAATCGGACGGTTTTACCATAGCCCTATTCAAAGAATGTTGGGAAGTGGTAGGAGAGGACATGATGAAGGCAGTCCAGGACTTTTTCGATGAAGGCTATCTAGACTATACGTCTAATAGCACCTTTCTCGTCCTCTTATGCATCTTACTACTAGTTGGGCTACATCATCCTTCTCCACTAGAGGCCATATTCTATGACGTTTGCTTCCTTTTGCTATATGTTGGGGATTGTGGCAAGAAAGCAACCTTCGGGTGTTCGAGGGCAGGGAGACTTTGGAAGAGATCATCATCCTCAACATTAAGAGCTTACTGTTTCTCTGGTCAAAAGTATTTTCGAATTGCCGTGGGCTATTTTTCGAGGATTTCGTCTTTCGTTGGGACTCGATTTGTGCCTGAGTTTTAGTGTTTCTTGGGCTTTTCCGGCCCTCCTCTTCTTTTGTTTTTTCCCTTCTTGCTGTTGTTTCTGTTTTCGCCTTTTGCAAGTCATCTCGACCTCTTAGGCCCTTTGTATAGTTTCTTTTCATTAATAAATTTCAGTTATCAAATATATATATATATACTAAAATGTAATACTTGGTTAAAAAAAAACTAATAATTAAAGCATGTGACATAATGGATGGATACCTGTGTGTGTGTGTGTGTGTGTGTGTATATACTTGACCTTAAATACAAAATTTACAATCAATTATATAGACACCCTGAGGCATCATCCAAAATCATGGATGATAGTTCATTAGGAAAATGTGTTATGTTGGGAGACTGTTTGTTCTAGAGATGGTTGTTAGTTGTTGATCTCTGGTTAGTTGGCAGTTTGGTTGGTCTAGTCGTTTGTAGGTCATCTCGACCTCTTTGGCTGATCTTGTATTCTATTTGGCTTCTTGCCCTTTAATACATTCTACAATTATCAAAAAAAGAAGTTCATTAGGAAAATCGTTAGGGTATCTTATAATATCTTCATCCAAAACATTACAAAGTGAAGCGAAAATTCAGCGACATGATTAGTCTCTCTAAAGAAGTTATGGATCGACCAACTCCTAAACTTAGATCTGGAGTGATCAATCGACTGGAGCAGCCTCCTAACTGCCCAAGGAGCCCCACTAGGATCATTAACTTACAATGCAACAAGCATAGAGTCTGTCTCTTTAGCTATCTTCTTGATGTGATTTTCCAGAGCTAGCACCAACCGTCAATCCATGGCCCGAAGTTCATGCACCAGAATTGAAACTGGAGTCTGGGCTGCCCCAAACCCCAACATCGCTTCCGAAGGTGATTCCTTATGATGCCTTTGAATATAGCTATGTTAACCCTTAGCGAACCATCAATGTTTAGAAGCCAAAAGTATCTAGAGGAGACCTACATATTGGTGTCTTGAATTTTGGGAAATAAAAAGTTGTATCCCTGTAAGTATATCTTAGGAATTTTGAATTAGTGTCTTATTAGTTGGTTTCTATTTTGTTGAGTCATTAGGGGTAGGTTGGAAGAGTTTATGGAAGTCTTTTTAATATTAGCAAACTTAAGAGGTTTCAAGAGTAGTTTTATTTATAGTACATAGTTAGTTCGGTTGGAGTTTAAGTTTTCTTAGGATTTAAGTTATTTAGTCAAGAAATAGGCTGGAGGTATGGCTTGTAATCTATGTTTTTGGTTATTAGTGAATTAAGTTTTTGGTGTTTAGTCCTCTGGACAAATGATGGTTCAAAGAGGCATGGAGTTGCCTAATTTTCTTCCATCTCATCTTCTTTTCCATTTGATTTTTTAGTTTTTATCTGGCCTATGTGCCTGTAGGAATCTATCCTACATCGATTCTGGTATCCGTGTGAACCTAGATACAACATAGGAGTTGAACTAGTCCAACATATGGATCGAGTTTGTTATAGTGTTTGAGATTTAGGAAGAACGGCCATATTGTGATTGATGAAGGCGGTTTGATTTCTAGTGAGGCAGTGGCGAAATTGAGAACATTGGATGCAACTTCCTAGGTTGTGATCAAAACCTCAATCTTGTTCACCATTAAAGAAAATAACATATGGAAAATCGGCCTTCTTTGTTTATATTGTATGGGGAATTATTATAAAGGTCGTCGACGATGGTCTTGCTCTTATTAATCTATTGACTATTTTTAACAGTCGTTTTGTATAATTTCAAAAACCTATTTTACCCTTCAGCCCATCTGCAGTCGGCCATTCGCCTGGTGTGGATGCCCATCAATTAGTCAAATAAGTTAACAAAATTTTAATTTTATTTTTAAAATCGATTATCATCCCTGCATCTCTCCACCATTTGGGTTCTTTCTCTTCTTCAAGTGCTCTCTCCCTCTCCCTCTCTATATACATTTCCATTAATGTATAGATTTTGTTATTCATTTATTTGGTGTAAAAAAAATGGGATATTTCAGTTTGAAAAAACGAGATGAAAATAATGGGTTTAACAGCTCGAAAGTCAATCTGAAAAAATGGGGTTTCATGGGCCCCAAAATTGCAATCTGTAAGGGGGTTTAATCAGCACCAAAGAGCAAACCAAACTGAACTGAAATTGGACTACAATTAGCCCCAAAATATGAGCTCAAAATAGGTTTATTAGCGTATTGCATTACAGACATGAAGAAAAATTTGATTAACCCAATCAAACTCGAAACTCAGGAAAAGCAATGTCAATCTAATCTATCTTCGTTCGTTCTTTCGTCCTCTGTTCGAGAGAGAAAAAAAAGAGATCTTTGTTTGTTTGTTTGTCCATCCGTTCTAGATAGAGAGAGAGAGAGAGAGATCTTCATTCTCGTTTGTTCGTCCTTCCGATTGAGAAAGAGAAAGAGAGATCTTTTTATGTTTAGAGAGAGGGAGAGATATTATCCTTCGTTCGTTTGTTTGTTTGTTTGTTCAAGAGAGATCTTCATTTGTCCATCTGTTTGAGAGAGAGTATCTTCGTTTGTTTATCTATCAAAGAGATCTTTGTTCGTTCGTTGCTCATTTGTCTGTTCATCCGAGAGAGAGAGAGAGAGGGAGAGGGGAAATGTAGGGATGATAATGAATTTAAAAGAATTAAATTGAATTGTTAACTTATTTGACAGATTGATGGGCATCTACACCGAGGAGAGTAGTTGACTTTGTTAAACAACCATTTACGCCAAAAGGTCGATCTGTTGGGGAAGGGCGAAACAACTATGTATATCAAAGGGTCGTCAGGCCAACACAATACGTGCGCGGGAACAAATCATCCGCTAACACTCCCCCTCAGCGGGAATACACTCCGCTGGAGACTTGAACCCGCGACCTCCCAGGCCATAAGGCTCCGATACCATGTTAAACAACCATTTACCCCAAAAGATCGACCTGTTGGGGAAGGGCGAAATAACTATGTATATCAAAGGGTCGTAGGGCCAACACAATACGTGCGCGGGAACAAATCATCGGCTAACAGACTTTGCATGGGCTGAAGGGTAAAATGAGTTTGGAAATTATGCAACATGGCATTTTGAACAGCTGTTAAAAATGAACCATTTTGGTCCCACATTATAAAAAGCATGAAAAAAGGTGTAGCAAAAAGTCTTTGATGGCTTTTAAGGCAATTCATTGTACAATTAAAACCTAGAAGGTCGGTTTTTCATATGGTATTTCTCTTTAAAGGTGGACGGGATTAAGGTTTTGAATCACAATCTAGGAAATTTTGATGGAGCAGATTTTATTGCAGAACACATTAAAAAGATTTACATGTCAAAGTTCAAAACCAATTGAAGCTAGCAGGCGAAGAGAGAGTGGATGATCATCCCGCATGAGCATATTTTCATAGAAGCTCTTGTCAACTCATGTTCTATTTGTGAAAGGAAAGGTTTCCAATAGGAACACATAACAAATAGTAGAAGAAGGAAGGACCTCATTGGATTAGGCGGAAAATTGGGGACAATGCTTATGAATTTGAGCAATCAGAAGGCTTAAATATATCATAAATTTTCAGTATTGGAGATTTATACAAATTCAAAGGAGATCCCACACCTAATCTGTGAAGGAGTTGAAACAAAAAAGTCTACATTAGAAAATTCCTAAAAAGCTGAAAGAAGAGATCGAGTGTTCCAAGTAAAGGGTGAGCTCATGAAGGACTTTACAGATGTTCTTTGGTGAAGTGGAAGAACCGACCAACTAGTGATGGCACTTGAATGTCAAAAGAGGAGTTGCAAAAGCTGTATGACAGGCTTTACCGTCTTTATTTAGCTATAGACTTGTTGGAGGAGAGTTGTTTCCAACAGTGGTAGAATGATGCTATATTGCATTATGATTGGATTTTCCAGCAATAGGAAGTGGTCGATTCTGGAATTTCATAGATGGCTTGGATTTTTCCAGCAAGAAGCAGAAGTTTCAAACATGTGCAATAGGTTAATTTAAGTTTATGTCAGTTGTTTGGGTATCATGGGATAGGTTCAGGATATTTCTAGCAAGTTGTTTTTAGGCTTGAAAAGTTGTGTTTTTTGGAAATTCTTTGGAGTTTTTATTGAATTCATTAGTAGTTGGAGTCTTTTGAATTTATTTTTTATTAAAGTCAAAATAGAAAGTTCAAAGTTATAGGATTAGTAGTTGTGCTAAGAAATGGAGTATAAGAGGCATATTTTGAGTTACTAGAGATTTTTTTATTCCCTTTTTTTTCCTGTTTAACCTTGGAGTAGTTATAGAGGATGTCAGGCCCTCATCACCTCTGAATTGAAGGTTCAAATCCATCAATTTCTGGGTATGAAAGGGTGTGAGGTCCCAATTATTCGAAGGTCTAGTTTTCTATTAAATTTTGAAGTACAAGGAGTGATAAGCTCTAGACATTTTGAAGTCCAACCTACCTGACCTACTTGCACAGTACATTTGGCATACATGGGGAGGATTTGAGAGCCAATGTTGAATGGGTTTCACCGAGGGGATTTCCTAGGTCAAAAGTCGATCCACTCGTTGATCCTATTCGTTCAAATGATCATATTTTTTTTTTTGGATGGCTAGAAGCACCCATTTGGGTCAATTCTTGGCATAGGACATCTCCTAGGCGGAACCTATCAGTTGGTGGATCTCCTAAAAGGTTCGCATGTGTGCCACGTGTACAACTTCAGTAGGTTGTAATGACTAATTGCCATTTTCTTGATTGGTAAGACTAAATGCTAATTTCATCTTGTTTATGCTCATTTATGTGGTTTTTTGTGTGTCCAATATGCTACCAGGCCGTGAAAACTCTTGCAAGGAGTCCAATGTTTGCTAGAGATCCGAGGCAGCTCCAATTTGAAGCGGATGTGAATCGCCTCTTCCTTTATACCAGGTTGTTATTTATTTACGTGGTATTGACTATTCGAACCAGACTGTTCAATTGGTGAGCCACCTCTTGGATGGGGCATAGGCTGAAAATCAAACCTTGTTTTTAAGCTTGATTCCATGTATGTGATTAGGTATTAGGGTGTCATGTTTTCTTGTGCTGTTTCGTTTATTCAAACACAGATTTTAAACCCTGGAAGTAAGACCAGGAACTTAAGAGTTGAAATTGTTCACCTTGCAAGGTAATATGGTCTCATTTTGAAGTTTCATTAAGCATCTCTTGCTGTACTGTTTATTCTTATTGGACCAATTTGCCATAAGGTGCCCTGCATATTATGATGGATGTTATAAACCTAATAAAATTGAATATCAGGAGTCAGGTGCATGTGCCGGCCTGCTGGGTTGCCTGATCTGCCTTATCATTGGTCCCACGTTGGAGATTTTGTAGGTTAGACATGAACTCGATCAGATAATCGTAACCCTCTACTCTCTCACATTCTTTTAGATTGTTAGAGAAAATGGTGAACAGTCCAGAAAGAAGTGTACAGATTAGGTTGTTGCAATCATCTGATCTGGTTGCTTGTATATCTATGGCCTATGGGACCTTGTGTGCAAGATCCCCCTGCACGTGCCATCACATTCTGTTGTATATGGTAATTATTTTTCTGTAATACCAATAGTACGATACTGCAGATCTACCCTTTGGCCAATGAGAATTTCATGTATGTGTGTGTGTGTTGGGATATTCTGACACGGCTATGTTGGTCACACGGAGATGGGTCAATGGCTGATTTTTGGTGCCTCATCATGGAGATAGTCCTCACAAAAATTAAGCCCATTTTGAAATTTCTAACCATATCAAATGTGGACTTAAAGTAAACGGTGAAATAAATGGTCCAGATTTTCTCAACTTCCCAATCCTCTTTCATATGGCTAGAAATGTTGGAATGGGCTGATTTTTGTGAGGATCACCCTCACTAAAAATCATCATGACTCGTCTCCATGTGGGCTACACAGCTGTGTCAGAATATAGTTCTTTTCACAGACAGGAGGTCTCCAGGGATGGGATTTCTTACATCTCGGAGCTGTGGTGGCAAGCTGAAAGGGTCCACATGTTTCACCACTTCATGCTGTCACCGTGTTGCAAGTTCACTTGAATAGCCATCTGCCATGCAGCAAAAAGAAGCACGTGCCTTTCACATGGGAAAGGGGCATGCTTCTATGTTTTTTTCGAAATGAATCTGCCTTTTTGTCACATGGCAGAGGGCTGTTGGGTTCATACTTGCCTTATGGATTATGAGGAACACGGTGAGGTGGCAAAACGCATGAACCCCTTTTGGCTCACCACTTCAGCTGCCACGTGTAAGTAAACCCTGACTGTGGAGAGTTCTTCTTGCATATTTTTGTGGAGAAAACCCTATCTTTAGCAAGGTATTTAATTTCGATTTCGGGATATATTTCGACTAGCTTGGAAATGGAAATAGTCGTGGTGATATTTCGACCCATGTGAAAATAATACAATTTTCATGGAAATATTGTGGAAATGATAATTTTTTTTTGTTGAAAGAACAAGCATAAAAATACACTATTAGCCATGAAACTATAATAAAAAATCATATGTAGTGCGTGATGCAGGTCTCTGAGAGCCTGACACTTAAAAATAACTATAATTACACATGAAAATAATTCTATCCATCAAACAATGTCACACTGAGTACCTTATATCAAAACTAGAACTTTACAGTACACAAGAAGGTTACAAAATCAAAAGTTTATCTCTTTAATGAATAATTTACTAACAAATTAAACTACTAAAAATAAACAATTGAAAAATGCATTATATATGTATGCATTTGATACATTGAGTTGTTCTATCCCATGGATATCTGGACAAAAATATTTGTGGTTGAGGACATTGACCGTTGGATTCAAGAGATCCATGCAGTTGTTACCTTGTGGGCTGTGGATCTCTTGAATCCAAAGGTCAATGGCCTCAAACTGCATATTTTTGTCCAGTTATTCGTGGGATAGCATTTTCCTGCTACATTAAGAATTTCCTGATTTCCTTAAATATTAATTTTTTTTTAATGTTTAATTAAATATAAATATAATTATTTTTAATTACTAAAAACTGATTATAAATAAGTAATTAATCAATCATGATTCATTTACATTAATGAATGGATGTTATGTATTTCTATTATTTTAATTAAAAGTCATATCTACTATCTTTTTAAATTGTGAAGAAAAATTAATAAAACAATTTTTAGGAAAAGAATTAATTCGACCAAGCAGTTGATCAGACTAAGTTATCAACATATAGTTCATTTATGCTCAACCATGATGGACATTGGACGTTTAGGGTGAAAAAAAAATAGAATATCCCCAAATTTTGGAAAATTTCACTCAAAATCCTTTGATGTGTATACAAATCTAGTGTAAATGCATCATAGATCCATAGATCTGATGAATTACACCTCTAACTCTATTTCTATCAAGAAACTACATAAAAAAGAGAGTTTAATTGATAGAATTGTGTTATCTAGAAATTTTAAGTCCTCAAATTTTGCTTTGGTCGACTGCACCGATCAATACGTTGAGTTCTTTAAACAAATAATGGAAGTCGAATGGTCAGTTTCTGATCTATAAGATGGATTGATGATGGAAAGTTGTGAAAAAAAAAAAAAAAATTAGAAGGGTTTATGGTTTGGTCGAAATATTTTGACTGAAATAAAGCAGTTTTATACTATTTTTGGGTCGAAATGTCACTGTTGATCTACATTTACTATTCATTTCACGAAATCTTTCATGAAATAATGCATATTTCGACCTGTATGGTATCTTTCCTGTGTCGACCCCTGTGGAAGTGGAAATATATCGCGAAATAAAAGAAATTTAATACCTATTCTTTATTATTATAAAGGGAACTCTCAGGGGTAAAAGTTGATCCACATTTTGCAACTTCTCCATGAGATGTCTCCCCAATTCTCTTCAATTTTTAAAAAATGAACAAAAGCGTGAAGGGGCAGAATGGTTATTCGGTATTTCAGCAGAGTTAAGGCTGCGTTTGGGTAATCTTAAAGTAAGCTAAAAGTCAGCTTATAGCTGCTTATAGCTAATGAAAAGCTGTTTTTCTGGGTTATAAGCCAATTTTTCTGGGTTAAGCAGAAGCTATTGAAATCCGGCTTATAGCTGATAGTTTATAACTTATGTGATAAGCAGTTTGCAAAATTTAAGTGAAACTCTTTAAATAACAGAAATATCCTTCTAATCATTTCATAACTTTTTTAAACGACCAATTCATCATATCTTATCCAAATCCAATGCTTTAACCCGTACCTATAGCTCGGGTTAAGCTTCCCAAACGCAACCTAAAACTCTTTATTCTTATCTTTTACTCTACTGAAACTTCTCTCAGAACTTAACTCCATAGTCATCTCCTAAAATCATTGCCATTCTCTGAAAATTGTTCTCACTCTCTCCTCTCTCTCTTACATGCCTCCCTCTAGTTATATATATAGTCTACAATGAAATCTTTCTTGGTTCTCACAATTGAAGTTAATTTTCAGCTATAATCGATTGGGAAGGAATGCTGATGAGACGGATGCAGAGGAGATTATCAACATGGCTAGCAAAGCCTCCCTTGCTGATCAGCAGAAACAGGTCCAAGAAAACATCCATTCTCAAATCAAAACCCTCTGCACATCGATGGATGAGATTCTTCTTTCCAATCTCAAGAGCACAAATGAGCCACTTAATTCATCCACACAGGCAAGTGGTGCTCCTAGCCGTAGTGGCCTTAGTTTTGCCGTTGGCAGAGGTGGGCCACCTAAGGACCGACCTGGTGAGTGTTTATTAGTACTCATCTATTGTTGAAATCTTTATTAAAGTTGGGTTATAGGTGGAAATATGTATGAGAGAGATTCATTATCTGACGTTTCTCACCAATGATATTTCATATCACCTAAGTCAAAAGTTCACTTGGTTGGATGAATGTCCAATTGGATATATATTTTTTTTTGCCTGAACGATCTCTTTTATGAATTTAAACCCCTTTTAATGCATCCTGGTATTTGGGTGTGCGTGTGCATGTCTGTGCCAATGGTATCATAGTTCTAGTGGGATACATCATATCAGTTGTTGGTTATGGGTTGGATGACGACCATCGTCCAGGGGTGAATGACATCATTATTCTCATATACAGTTGCTTCCTTTGAGGTGTCTATTGACTTTCTGCCAGAGCTATGGCATCGGTGTCCTAATACACACGTGTATGCATATAATATCTTAACCTGGCTTTATTACTGTATCATCTGCAAACTGTGAGACAAACTATGCCATGGTTCATTGAGAGATATGATTGGCCTGCAGATGCCTCTTTTGGAAGATATGTTTTCTATTTCATGTATCTACAATTGGCCAGTAAGTAAAGAGATGGAGAAAGGTAACAGCCTGGTTCCGAAACCTTGCCTCGTTTCTTTTATGAGTCCACTAGAAGTTCTTATGGAAGTTCAGAAATAAGTGAACACCTGAAGTTCTTGAAAATTTTAGAACACGTTAAAAAATATGACCATGATTTATTTCTCTATGTGCTAGGCTCTTATCAGGACAGAATCTTATCTTTTCTGGTTTCCACATTATATGTACTTTCCCTCATTTCTTTATGAGTCTACTAGAAGTTCTTATGGAAGTTCAGAAATAAGTGCACACCTGAAGTTCTTGAAAATTTTAGAACACATTAAAAAATATGACCATGATTTATTTCTCTCTGTGCTAGGCTCTTATCAGGACAGAATCTTATCTTTTCTGGTTTCCACATTATATGTACTGTCTGCTATGTATTTATGTGTTTGGGTATACGTGTGTATGTGTCCAGTCTATGTTCAATTTCGATGAAATAAGGGTATATGTACCTCCAACCACTATTGGCAATAAAAAAATTAATGAAAAACCTTATGCTCTTGTAGTCTGACTTCTGTTGTTTTTCAGCACAGCTGTGCCTGAAACACGGGTATTATCACGTGCTGAGCTCTCACAATGTTTGAAAGATCATATTGGCTACACCCTTGATCTCAAACCATCTCAAATTCCCCACAAGGAAGCTGGCCAAGGTATATTCGTAAGTGGTGAAGCCGTTGTCGGAGCCGTGGTGGCCTTCTATCCTGGTGTAATATACTCCCCAGCTTATTACCGGTATATTCCAGGATATCCGAGGGTTGATGCACATAACCCTTACTTGATCACAAGGTATGATGGGACTGTGATCAATGCACAGCCTTGGGGCACTGGTGGTGGGACCCGTGATGTATGGGATGGGTTAACCGTGCCGGAAGTAAGGCCAAACATGTCAGAAGGTATTGACAGAGGTTCAGACCGATTGTGGAAATTGCTTGGTAAGCCTTTGGAAGGTGGCCGTGGGGAAAATGGTGGGGAGGTACTGGAGCGACGCAACCCACTAGCTTTGGGCCATTTCGCCAACCACCCGGCTAAGGGGATGGTCCCAAATGTGATGGTCTGCCCTTATGATTTTCCATTGACCGAGTTGGAGATGAGAGCCTACATCCCAAATATCTTGTTTGGAAGTGATGAGCAAGTCAAGATGAAGAGGTTTGGTAGTTTTTGGTTTAAATCTGCGAGCGCTGGTGATGGTGTTTCCGCTGTTCCTGTTATGAAGACTCTTGTTCTTGTGGCAACAAGGATGTTGCGTGATGAAGAGGTACTGCTAAACTACAGGTTGAGCAATTCCAAGCGGCGGCCAGAATGGTACACTCCAGTTGATGAAGAGGAGGACCGACGGAGATGGAGCTAGATGCAGCACAGTTCTGTGCTGACATGGCCTGGGAGTTTGGATATTGAGGTTGGTACTAATCATGATGTGACCTGGTTTATGGGCGGATCTTGGGGATTGGCCGGTACTTGCAGGATTGTGGGCCCATTTGTCATGTAAGTGTAGCTCACTAATGTTTCGTTATTTCTAATAATAAATGCCATTTTTCAACATCAAGGTCTTTAAAACTTGCAATTCCCAATTGGTTATGACATTGATTTCAAATAGCATTTCGATGAAAACAGAACATCATGGCTAAGTAAGTTAAATTGGAGGTGGAAGTCATTATTTATTTATTTGTGCAAGTAATTCTCAAATTATTGAATGGTGTAATGGAAATCAAGTATAAGTTTCTATATTATTTAATAATCTTTTATCATTAATAGAACATGCTAACAAAACTAAATTAGTCATTGCATGAATTGGCAACACATCTAACAGGGAACTTCTATTAGGATAAATCATAGTTCGACCATGATAAGCATAGCATATGCTATAAAAACCCGAATGTTTCCCAAGCACCAGTTGAATTTTATTTACCATGATAAGCATTATTCATCTTCAAAATCAAGCATATTAATCAGATGATGCGTCGTAAGTATAATATAGAATTTTTGGATACCAAAAACCTTAGATGTATGGTTGATACCTTATGACATGTTGATTTTCAAGCACAATTGGCTATTGAGAATGGTAAAGCTTATAAATTCAGTTAGATTATAGAATGCCTTCTTGGCCGGGTGATGTGTACCTTCCCTTTTTGACTGGTCACGGATTCAATCTCGTCTATATGGGCAGATTCCCCACTGATGTGGTTGTGCCAAGGGTTGATGTACCTTATCACCTGTGGGCAAGTTATTAAATTCTGACATTTTGTCAAAAATTTCGCAAGATTTATTTCCTGAGAAATGGACAGAAAATTTTACTTCATTTCTTTTTTGTAAAAAATATCACAGGATTAATTATTATTCATTCACAAAGTGTGAACAGTAAATTTTGATTGAAATGATCATAACTCAGTTACAAACTTTCATTTTTTTGTACAGATTTCTTTCTAATTTTTTTTACATATTTAATATTGAAATTTAACGAATATTATAAATATTTTGTAGTCATTCAGTATTAAAAATGAGTTTTGATTATTGGGCTATCATATATAGTCTTATTTTTGTCAATCAAAAAAGTATTTAAAAAATATTTTAAGATAGAAATAATTTTTTTAGAAATAAGACTTGTAAATTACATGTAATATTCGCTCATTAGTATAAATGTGTGTGTGTGCGTGCGCGTGTGTGTATATATATATATATATATATACACCTTATTTTTGTAAATAAAAATTATTTTAAAAATAATATTTTAAAATATAACGTGTGGATGTAGTCTTTAACAAGGTTTAAAGGAGGCCGTTTTAACGGTTAAACGGACTGTGGGTGTTACTGTTTAAACCGTTTAAACGGATTGAAACAACCAGGGGTAAAAATGGAAAAAAATAGAAAAACGGAAAAAAAAGGAATTTAACGGAATTAAATGGAAAAAATGGCGCTGAAATTCAAATTTTGAAATTTGAAATTTGAAAATTAAAAAAAAAATAGAATTTAACGGAAATTTAATTGATTTTAATGGAATTAAACGGATTTAACGGCTGTTTTTTCACAAAAATTCCAGAATTTAATGGCTGTTTAAACGATTTTAACGGCCGTTAAAACAAAAAACGTCCATTTTATTCAAAAACGTTAAAAACGTTAAAACGTGTTTAAACTGTTTTAACGGAAACGGGTTTGGGGCGTTACCGTTTAAACCGCCGTTAAAACTGTTTAAACGGCCGTTTTTAAAACCATGGTCTTTAATAGTCTTTTATTATATAAGAAAGTGTTTTACATACTTAGGGTTTATGTGATTAATGTGACTTGATTAGGATAATTTTCATGTGTAGTTGTAGTTTTTTTTGGCTGTCAGGGTCTCAGATGCCTAGATCAAAATTTGACAGAGATGCCTAGATCAAAATTTGACAGATGCTACGGATCTTCATTTCTACACTCCATATATTTTTTTTCTGACAAGTATTTCTACACTCCATATTAGTTGTTCACTACAATTTTATTTATTGATTTTTTTGATAAGTAATATAGTTCAATATCTTGTGAGTGTTAACTTATCAAAAAATATCTTATGAGTGTGTTTTCAATCTCATTTGATCATTTCTTAAAGTTCGACCAAAATATCCTTACTATTTTCCACCGTTTGCATAAAAAGTGTATTATTTTCAATCTGGCGCAAAAATTTCCATAAATATATTTTTTTGGGCTGATCGAATTGACACCAAAATCAAAATTCAATACCTTGCCTGTAGGTCTGGCCCACTTGCTTTGTTGACTAGTCGTTCTGCCCAATTCTGATCAAATGCTAGTCCACTGCTTATACTTCTTTGGATGCCTACAAATTTCGGTGTACTTCGTCATGTAGTTCCTTCAACATTTCCATGTAGATGTTGGCATCTTCACAAGCTTTGTGTTGATTTTTCAGGATACTAGGTCTACCACATGCGCTAGTTGTTGACCATAGACAAACTCAAATGGTGTCCTTGTATAGCTTGGTCACTAGAGATGTTGTAAGGTCTTCAGACATGCTATGAAGGGTTATTTTGGATAATTTATCTATCACCATGAAGGTACAGTCGTTTCCTTTTGCCGTCATGACGTCCAGTGACAAAAACTCAATCCATGGCCCTTCTAAAGTTTGCAGTGGAGAGTGGTACTTCTCACAAACGGAATCACACTTGTTGAAGCTTCGGCCAATAGTACCTGCTTCACAATGCTGCATTGGTTTCATCTTGCCGTAGTGTTCATTCATCCTACCTCCTTGCAGCTCTTTCAACAACTTTTCTTGTTAAGAACTTTGAAACGCACAACCTTCTATTTTTGAAGAGTTTTCCGTCCACTATAAGAATTTAGAACCCCCATTTTCTTGACAGCTCGTGTAAATCTTTGCACAAAATGGATCATTAGCATATACCCTTAATACCATGATCTATGCATTGAGAAGGTGAGTGCTAACTAAGGACATCAACCACTTGGTTTGGGCACTTGTGGTTTGGTATTAGGAGACTCCTGCAATGTAGGCTACCCTCTGACCATGCTGGCTGCTCAACATTCTTTGAGCATTGAGATACCTAAGCACCTTATGGTCCGAGTACAAAATGAACTCATGTTGAATTAAGTAGTGCCATTAAAACCTTGGCATTAGCAATTTGGCGTACTCAATGTGAATTGTACGGTTTTTGGGAAAAATGTTGTAAACGGCCATAAACATTGAAGTGTACGGATTATTCACCACTTTTGGCCTCAAAACGATTAAACATGCATCTCCGATTTTGAAAAATAAAACTTCTAAGAAAACATGGGCAATTTCACTCCATAAAAAAGCCCTAACCTATGCACTTTCGTCTTCCTCTCTACAATCCCCACCCCACCATCTTCTTCTCTCCAAGACAAAACCTATTCACACCTCACATGCACGACACCGTCGTCATCTCAATCCATTACCGCCAGGCGGACAATCCATTACCGCCAGGCGGACAATTTCAGGTAACTCTCTCTTTCTCTCTTCAAACTCACGCTTTTAGAATCATGACCGGTGATGGAGAAGACATCTTCAACAGCTGAAGGAAGGGGAGATCGGTCTGGCACAGGGAGATAGGGCTGTAACTGTTTACGACGTCCATGAGCTAATAGATCTTGTTGACAACAAACTGCTTCTCTTGGTGTTAGGCTTGGACCGCTTGGCCATGAGGGCCACTAGGGCTAAGAGAGCAAAAGCAACGATTTGGAGGACTCCTTGTCATCAACCTGGTCTTGTTGTTAAGGAAGATAACCAGTCCCTTTTGATTGGCGAGGAATATGTGCTCTTTAGTCTGGAATCTAGATAGATTTCATGATGTGGAGTCTCTCTCTCTCTCCTAGTCCCACGTCTCCATTCTTATCATTCAGCCCTAGCAATTTCCCCATTCACAGAACCTGTTTTCTTTTTCAGCCAATGAAGTTGTAGTCATTTGCTCTTGATTAGTGATTAATTGGTTAATTGATCGATGATTCAGATTGATCGAACGATGGATTTGAGAGATGGCCACAGTCCAAAATCTTATACATACACCGACTTATTGTTGAGGATTTATATGGTTATAAACACCACTACCCTACTTTACCGCTCTGCTACAGGTCCCATTCACATGCTAATAGATCATGATGGCCTGATTATAAGGCATAGAGCAAAACGTTTCTAGGATTACCCAGAACTTAACCACTTTATATAAATACAAACAACTAAAAAGTTGGGATAGTATTTAGAATATAATAATTGAGGTAACGTCTCAGGTTTCCTCCAATGTATTAAATAAAAATAGCGATTTTTACAAAAGTGGAAGAAACAAGCATCTCCCAATCTTTCCTTCCCAATTTCTATCGTTGATCCAAACTGTTGATCAATGGGGCTACCTCTGGTACCGAGAGGTTTACAATAAAACAGACCCCATGAATCAATGGGTAGAAACCTAGCTCGGCTAGATTTATAACTCATCCAGTGGTGGCCTAGAAATCGAGTGGTTTATTAGCCATATTACTACTCTGTTTATTTCTCTCTATCTTTTATTTATTTTTGCCTTTATAATAAATCTTTAAGATTAATACAGGTGTGCGGTTTTTTATTATTTTATGTAGTGTGTTATGAGTACGATTTTATTTTATGTGGTGTGTGGAGGATTACATATAGAGAGAAGGTAAATTGGTAAGACAAAGAGATCAATTTTGGGAGTATGTCAATTACTTACATGGTCATTTTATTTTCAGTTTTTGATTGCTTGAGTCAAATCTCATTTATTTGGGCAAACGAGGCGTGATATTGCAATTTGTCCACTTGTGTAATGATATCTAGGCTGCAACTCTCATTGCTATTGAAGGTTGTAACCAATCTACCAAGAAAAGTAAGACTACTTTGTCTTCAAAAATTGTTGAGGGTAAAATTGGTAAAGATTCTTCTTCACGTTTGTATTAATGTACTATACTAAGAATTTGCGAAAAAAAGAGATTATGGACAAAAAAGTTGTCAAAAAATTCTTCAAAAAGTAACATTCCATTCAATGTTGTCTAAACACTGCATTTATTAAAATGGTTAAGGTGATTTTCGACTTTGGTACGTGTTGACTACTTGTTACTTAGTTATTCAACTCTTCGCACATAGTTGGTAGCGAGTAGTAAAAATGAAGTTCAGCAGTACATATCTGAAGTTAAAAAATCTTGGGCTCTTACATGATGTACATTGAAGTCAGGTATTTGGATTGACATGAAATAACGGTTGTTTGTTAATATGATTGCTTATTCTCTAAGAGGGGTTGTCTTCTTACGTTCTATTGAAAGGTCAGGTGAAAGAAAGATCGGATTATTTCTTAAGGTCATACTTGTCCCAATTATCAAAGAGATTGACTCACATGAAGTCGTACAACTAGTTACAAATAATGGGTCGAACTATGAGATTGCTGGTGCTATAATTATAAAGAGATAACCCCAAATTTACAAAACATGATATGCCACATACGTAGTTCATCTACACTTGAATGATATTTATAATCAGGTTGGATTGATAAAAAATGTTTTCGATAATGGAAAATGAATTGTTGATTACATGCATAAGCACACCATTGTTTTAAATTTGATTAGATGACAATAAGTTAAGTATTCAAAGATTAGATTTGCCTCACTTTTAATGTTTCAATCCATTATATATATTAAAGATAGTTTGCGGTTGTTGTTTGCATAACCTCAATAGACAAATATGGCTTACAACAATGACAATATTGTAGAAAAATTCATTAAAACTATAAACTATGAAGATTTTTGAAAAGATGGGAAATAAGTAATTTTAGATTTAGGGCCTCTTATTACAATACCACGTTTAGTTGATGGTGATTTATCAAGTGCGGGGTACTTGTATGAAGCAATGGAAAGAGCAAAGGTAGCGACTAAGGAAATGTGGAATAGTGATTTGACCAAATATTTCAAGAAACGAGAATTGTTTTATTTTAGATTAGATGAAAATATAATTCACAAGGTACATGTAGTTACGGTTTATTTTAATCCATGTTTATTATATAATGAAAAAATTACATATGACCAACCCGGCGTGAGAGAAAAGCATGATTTTTATTAGGGATAGGTTGGTTGATATTAGTGAAACCTTTGACAAACAATTATTAGTTTCAATAATAATTAATAACAAATAACTGTTCAACTACTCTTAAAGGTAATAACTAATAACTGTTAGTTTAAATAATAACTAATGGCTACTTTGCAAAGGCGTCTTTTTCGCAAATATCAACTGACCTTTTCCCAATAAAAAAGTATGTCTTCTCTCACTTTAGGTTGGTTAAATATAATTTTTCATCATATAATAAAGATGTATTAAAATAAGTTGCAACTACATACACCTTGTGAATTATATTTCAATCTCGTCTAGAATCAAACAGTTCCTATATCTTGAAGTATTTTGCTAAATCATTATTACACATTTCCTTGAAGCGACTTTTGCCATTTTCAAGTACCCTGCAGTTAGTCCATCACCACCAACTTAACGTAGTATTCTAATAAGAGGCTGTAAAATTGAAATTATATCTTTCCAAAAATCTTTCGAGCTTGTAATTTTAACGATTTTTCTTACAATACTTCCCTCTACTATCAACCATGTCTCTCAATTGAGGTGATACAACTAACAACCACAAACCGTCTTCAACATCTATAATGGATTAGAGCATTACAAAGTGAGATGCAAATTTAGTTTTTGAATATTTTTTTTACTCCTTGTCATCTGTAAACTCTCTTATCAATTTTAAAATAATGGTGTGCTTTTGCATGTAGTCAACAATTTCATTTTCATTATCGAAAACCCTTTTTATCCATCTAACATAAATATATATATATATATATATATATATATATATATATATATATATATATATATATATATATATATATATATATATATCATTCACGAGTAGTTGAACTCCATTTGCTACACATCGTGTTTTTGTAAATGTGGGGAATCTCTCTATAATCACAACACCGATAGTTTTATAGTTCAACGCATTATCTGTGACAAGCTGTACGACATTTTGCGAGCCAATCTTTTCGATAATAGGAACAATTATGTCTTTAAGAAATGATCCGGTCTTTCTTTCACCTGATTTTTTAATAGAACGTGAGAAGACAACCTATATTGGAGAATAAGCAATCACATTAACAAACGACCGTTCTTTCATGTCAATCTAAATGTCTGACTTCAATTTGCATTGTGTAAGACCTTAAGATTTTTTAACTTCAGATATATAGTATTCAACTTCATCCCTACTACTCACTATTAATTTTGTACGAAGAGTTGAATAGCTAAGCAACAAGTAGTCAACACCAGAGTTTGAAATCGTCTTAACCATTTCAATAAATGTCGGTGTTTAGACATCATTGAATGAAATGTTATTCTTGAAGAAGTATTGGGCAACCTTCTTGTCCATACTCTTTTTTTTGTTGTAGATTCCTGGTATAGTAGATTGATACAAACACGAAGAAGAATCTTTTACCAATTTCTCTCTTTTCAATAGTTCCTGATGTCAAAGTAGTCTTACTTCAACCTGAATATCATTAGACACAAGTGGGCAAATTGCAATATTATAGCCATTTTGCTTAGATAAATGAGATTTAACTCGAGCAATTCCTCTAGAATACTCTTTTTTGACAAATTATAAATAAAACGACCATTTTAAGTTATTGAGATACTCCCAAAACTGATTTTTTTGTCTCACCATTTACGTTCTCCCTATATGTAATCCACCACAAACTATATAAAATAAGAAAATTGTACACTACTAACACATTACATGAAATAATAAAAAACAAACCTTTATAAATCTTAAAGATCTATTATAAAAGGCAAAAATAAAGAAAAGAGATGGAAACAATAGTAACATGGCTAATAAACCACTCAATCTCTAGACCACCCACTAGATGGTTTATAAATCTACCTGGTCAGAGGTTGGGTTTGAGTCTTTAGTTTTATTGTTTTCCCTAATGACATACGACACCTCAGCTCATTATGTTACAATGTCACGAGTTATTGCTTATGGACTCAAGAGGTCTGCTCTGTGGTCCACCTCTCGGTACCATAGGTGGCCCCATTGATCAACAATTTGGATTGATGATGAAAATTGTGAAGGAAAGATTGGGAAATGCTTGTTTCTTCTACTGGCGTGTGAGTGTGACCAGTGGAAGAGCGGTAAAGTAGGGTAGTGGTGTTTAACACCATGTCAATCTTCAACAATGAGTTGGTGTATGTATAATGACGTGGATTTTGGACTATGGCACATCTCTCAAATCCATCGTTCAATCAATCCGAACCGTCGATCAATTAACCCACTGATCAGTGATCGAGAGCAGATAAGCTACAACTTCATTAGTTGAAAAAGATAACAGGTCCTGTGAAAAGGAAAAATATTTATTGGAGTTGAATGATAAGAGTGGGAGTTGTGGGACTGGGAGAGCGAGAGACTAGACATCATGAAATCTATTGAGTTCCAGACCAAAGAGCACATCCTCCTCACCAAACAGATGGGTGTCACCAACATGGTCATCTTCCTTAACAACAAGAAGTTGATGACGAGGAGTGCTCAAGATCATTGGTTCTGCTCTCTTAGCCCTAGAGGCCCTCATGGCCAAGTGGCCCAAACCTAATACCAAGAGGGAGAACTAGTGTGCTGTACATATCAAAAAAAAAAAATAGTGTGCTGTAGACAAGATCTGTTAGCTAACGGATGTTGTTGACAACTACATCTCTATACACCAACACCAGACTGATCTCCCTTTGACAGAGAGAGAGAGATTTATATTTTTGTTTTTCTGTAATCACCATACATTGCTAAACAAAAATAAACAAAGAGAGAGAGAGAGAGAGAGATTTAAAACAAAAATAGACAAAGCCCACCTTGGGTGGTGGGTGGGTGGGTGGGGTTAGCCAGCCAAAAAGGGGAGTCTCTTCACAGAGAACCAATTTTTTTTTGCCACTTGGGCAATAGCATGAGTAACCATATTACATTTCTGCCAGCCAAAAAGAGGAGCCTCTGCCCACTTAAGGGGAGAGAACCAGTTTTTTTTGCCATTGCGGCAATAGTATGAGTAACCCATATTACATTTCCGATAAGCAAAAAGAAAGCGGGAGAAGGGTAAAAAGGAGGCAGTAAAGAGAATATCCACACGGAGAGTTATCACCTTACGTCCGAAGAACCTCTAGACAACAAAGTGATTAGCCCCTTTGCATCAGACTCGATCTCCAGCCTTGTAAAATGAGCTTGCACGGGGGGAGAGCACATATATTAGCCAATCGGTATTGGGCCCATTCATTGATCTTCTTGGAGACATTAAAAATTAGAAGTGCATTGTAAGGGCACTGAAAGATGGCATGGATGCTGTCCTCATTGGAATTTCCGGGCAGGATGGATTGATCTCCTGGAGATTCTACGTTGGCCGTGGAAAGGAGATGAAGCTGCTCTCAGCACCAAAGGGTAGCTGAAGGAGGGGCATTACTGGGATTGATTGGGCTAGCTAGAGCAAGGTTATGACTAGAACTAGCCATAGGGTTGACAGGTGGTCTTTTGGTTTTCAGTCCAAGTATGACGTGCCTCCGGCAAAAGACCTTGCGTCTTGGTATATAATGTATTCCATTGGCAAGATTCCCCATTGATAGAGCTGTTTATTCATCTGAAGATGTAGTCCTGGGGAAGGGAATCCCAAAGCTTCCAGACGAATCTGTTCTTCTTATAAATTTGTTTCAGCCTTGGTCCAGGGTCCATAGCTTCTGGGTATCTGGGTCTTGCCATCGCCCAATGCCATCATCCTGATCTTCTTCTTCAGAGTAGGCTTAGTCGCCTCACTTTTGCAGTTCTTTTCAGCATGGCCCAGGAATTCCACATTTGAAGGCAGCAGATGTTTGGTAGTCTTTCACACCTGAAATCTACCCAGATGAAGAGATCTTTACCCCACCATGTTTTTCAGAAGTTCTATTTTAAAAAATGGAGATTTGAGTTTTAATGGTTTTGAGGCTAAAAGTGGTGAATAATCCATACAGTTCAATGTTTACGGCAGTTTAAAACGTTCTTCCAAAAACCACACTATTCACGTATAATACGTTCATGTAACCCAATTCCCAGTTTCCTTGGTGTGCCACGTATCCTCTTTTAAAATCGCTTTTATTTTGAATATTTTATCTGCTATTTTCATGTTAAAAATGCAGTATCTGGCACGCAAAAGAGATGGTCCCTGAGTACAGGATCCGGACCGGCCCTAGTTAGTAATTCTGATACCCGAATAGTAAGTTTTTTTTTTTTTTCTGAAAAAACATTTTAAACGGTCGTACACATTGAACTGTATGGATTATTCTCTGTTTTTTCTCTAAAACTGATTAAAAAACGTATTTCCTATTTTTTCGATAAAACTTTCCAATAATACTGCAAATTTGACACGTGCGGAAAAAATCTATTGACATCAATGACTGACTATCTTTTATGCGGGAGATCTCCAATCTTGGTTGAAAATCAGCCTTATTAGAGATTTCAAATCTTTGGATCCTAGAACCCAACTAATGGTCATAATGCTCAAATTCCCACGGCTAAAATCAACCCATGAAAATGACTCCAATCCAACACTTCGAAAATGACTAATCAGGTTGATTTTTGATTTGTAGGTCCACTTAGGGATTGGCCGAACATCCATGTGGTCAGCATCCTCCACGTGGCTCATATTCTGGGCACTCATGGGGGCATTCATTGTGGAGGGTCAGAAAAGTTTTACTCCTAGATGGACATACGGACCAAAACATAGCATGATTAGTGATTTCTAATCGTTGTATTGGAGTCATTTTCATGGGTTGATTTTTAACCGTGGAATTTGACATTATTTGGAGTACAAAGATCCAAAGGTTTGAAATCACTAATTAGGCTGATTTTTAGTTTGTTGGTTCAATTAGGGATTGGCAAAACATCCATACGGTCAGTCTCCCTCTTAGAGTATTCCACCTGGCTCATATTGTGGGTGGTCAGAGAAGTTCTACTCGGACCATCGATCGTGGGGTCCCGTCCAAATCAACTTGCCTGGACTATCTCATGATTCTCATCCATTTGTTCCATTTGATTGGTTGTGATCATCCAGTTCCATTGACCTTGTCCATAGGTGATCTACATCTCCTATTTTGGATTCATGGAAGACTCACAAAATATGAAAATATTTGCATTGCACCCTCCACCCAAACAGTGAAAAGTATTTGCAACAAATTTTATAGGTTAATACCAAACAAAAGAAAATGTTTGAAGCTGCAAACATTTATAACTACAAATATTTGTAGAGGTAAATATTTGCAGGATGCAAATATTTATTGGATACTAAGCAGGACATTAATTGAAACAATATGTTGTGTATGGTCTTGTAAAATAAATTTTAAGCAGAGGGGTGCTTAAGAAGTTCAGATCATCCCTCGTTAATGTAACCGGAGTTCACTGAAGACCGACCGAAACGCTGGCATATATAGGTTGTCTGAGAAGATGGATAGACACCGAACACCCGCCCCACAAAGCCGGTATAATCAAAGTGTTTTTTAATCTTTGTTTTTTTGCTTAATTGCGTTATAACTCCAAACAATGCCTCAGTTTCGTCAGCTTGCCTTGAAGTCCAAATGAATAGGATTGGCAGATAAAAAATGCATCCATTTTTATTTTCCAAATAATACTAATATATCAACCAAAATTAACCAAGTATCTTCACGAAACATACCAGTTCAAGGTAATTAGGGGCATCAATTTGTACCCATTTCATCAAAACTGAATTGGACCTGGAAATCCACATTTTTGGCAACCGAATAAAAAAAAACCCGGAACTGAACTGATAATATTAATGGTTCCGGTTCTGGGTAGTTTAATATTAGACTCAACCGGAAACCTGAACCGATATATAAATATAGTGATAAATTTGTCATATTGTCAAAGATTGGAACTGATATAACTGGAACAGGAACCGGAACCAAACAATTGGTTCCAGTTCTGGAGCCATCATTTTGAGAACCGGAACCAAAAAGAAGCAACAATATCGGTTCCGGTTCTGAGTACCTTAGGAACCAAACAGGAACCGACCCATTGACACCCGTAAGGGTAAGGCTAAAGCTATATGGATTATCTTGAGTTCTCCTATATAAGTGAAGGGGATTTCAGACCCCACCCTGTCTTGCTCTCTGCATTTTCGCGCTCCCGTCTCACGTCTCGTGTCGACTTGACCCCGATACGGAGGCTCTGCGAGAGGCCGATCGCGTCTTGCAACTTCCCGGCCAACCATCGGTGAAGTTTCAGCATTATGCAGGATATGTAACGATCGACGAGAGTTATGGAAAAGCTCTTTTCTATTGGTTTTTTGAAGCTACACACAAGCTTGCAGAGAAGCCTCCTCTCTTGTGGCTCAATGGAGGTACACATAAGATTATACATTGTTACGCCATGTGGGTCCTGGTTGTTCTTCTGTCGGATTTGGCGAGGCACAAGAGCTTGGTCCCTTTCTAGTGAAAAAAGGCTCTGAATTAAAATGAAGGCAAGTTTTATTTTCATTTTTTCCTTTTTATCTATTTATTCTGCATTTTATTATAGGAGAGTATTTTCCGTATTAAGTTATAATTCAGGACTAATGGGCAATACAAGTCCATCAATCAGATATTTATCATGAAGCCCACCATCAAATGGGCCCACATAGGAGGGCCTAAAATCCATCTGTTGGATGGTCCTAAGTCCTAACCATCTGTTTGGAAGAAAAAAATCCAGCTTGATTTAAGGGTTTTTTTCTCAAATTTTTTACTATATTTTATTACGGTTAAACCCTAAATCCTAAACCATAAACCCTAAATCCTAACCGTCTGATTGGAAAAACAGAAAAAGCATACCCATGCAACTTGATTTAACACAAATTTTCGTTATATTTTATTACGGTAAAAAAATGCAATAGATCATTATGTAAAACTTATTCAATCAATCAAATTAATTTTTGGCATGCAAGACCATCGGCGAGACCATCGAACGGTTGGAATTTTTTTTTTTTTTTTGTGTGTGTGTATAATTGTATTAATATTCTTCTTCGAACATTATTTTATTAACTTTTCTTTTTTATTTCTTAATGGATTCAGCGGCCAATTTGTTATTCTTGGAAGCTCCTGCCGGGGTAGGATTTTCGTATTGAAATACAAGTCTTGATTATCATGGAGACAACATCACAGGTATGCATACATTTGGTAACGATGGAGTATTGCTATTTTGCGCAGCTAAGGTGACAGGTGCATAGCGTTCACCTTATAGAGAATGTACGTCCTATTGATCACATGACACCATTGCCAGTCCTTAAAACTTGGAAAAACTTGTGACTCGGTTTGACTCGCCTGAGTTTAACAATTGAGATGGCTGCGTTGTCTCTATCATGGTTAAAAAAATGGCTGTTGTAACGGAAATAATGAACGCTATTTTATGAAAAAAATTTGTTAAAAAATGGTAACGCCACCAATCCGTTATAACGGCCACTTTTAAACCTTGGTCTCTATGACTCACATTGGCTGCTCTATTCTGAAATGACATGACTCAGTCGAGTCGTTATCGACTCAGAGGTTTCACACATCATATATATATCCTAGCCCGCACGGATAGAAAAAATCCAAAAAAAAAAAATGTATTAGATTCACCTTATGGCCGCATTTGGTTGACCTAGTTTTCTCTCCAGGGTCTGTTTGATAGCCGGCCATGAATTTGGAATTGAAAATAAAATTCCAGGATTTGTGATTTCTGAGAATTTGAACTCCAAGAATTGAAATTTCTTGTGTTTGGTTGCACCGGAGAATTTAATTGAAATTTTCAATGAAAACTAATTTTCTAAATTCTTCAAAATAGTGAAAAGCGACTTCATTCTTATTAAAAGTAGGGCTGCAACTCGGGCGGGTTGGGTCGGGTTGGAGGTCAACCCTAGCCCAACCCAACCTTAAAGGCTGTGAACTCTAATCTAACCCAACCCAAGGTCAGGCCTAGATCTTCCAACCCTAACCCAACCCTATCGGGTTGGTTGGGGTAGTCACGTTGGTCAATTTCTTAATTTTTTATTGGTTGGAAAGATTGCCAAATTTTTTTCCACATTAAAATAATTTATTGGTTAATACAATAACTGCTATACTAACCATCTATATAACAAAACATGACAGTTGTCTCCCCCTCTTATCCGGCTGCATAAAAGATGGCTGAGATCTTATCACACCAAATGGATGGTGGATCTCAGCCACTCACACCCAATTTTGCCAAACACTTTGTCGATGAGTGCCACGGGCATGTGTCACCTACTATCTATATAACAAAACAGGACGGTTGTCTCCCCCTCTTATCCGGCTTCATAAAGGATAGCCGAGATCTGATCACACCAAATGGACGGTGGATCTCAGCCACTCTCACCCAATTTTGACAAACGCTTTGTCGATGAGTGTTGTGGGCATGGGTCACCTACTATTTAGCTACATATAAGGAATGAAATGGGTTGGATTTACATATAGCCCAAGGGTCAGGAGCCCCACTTTTTATGCCTCGAGAGGGGTGTTACCATTAAAACGATTGAAATGGCCCAGGGCAAAAATAGAAAAAATGGATTTTAACGGAAAAAAGTGGTGCTGAAATTAAAATTTTGAAATTTGAAAATTAAAATTAAAAATTAAAAAAAAAGAATTTAACGAAAATTTAATGGTTTTCTTATACCCCTCTTATCTTATGTGGCTTCAATAATGAGTGTCTGAGATCCACTATGCTTCGTATCGATGGCTGAGATTAACTCCCACCCAATTTTGACAAACACTTTGTCGAAAAGTGCCGTGGGCACGGGTCACCCACGCATATATTAAGATAACTCAGTTGTATTCTCTTATCTTCTCCATCCATCTAATGTGGACGGTTAGATAAAGAGTGGTTGAGATCAAATCCATCGATCTAATGTGGACGATTAGATTTCAGCCACTCAATCCACACACGTGGCTATTGACCAAGCCACACACATGGCGTAATCATATAATCAGTTATGTAACTGTTTGTACCTATTTAAATTAACTTCTTCACATCTCAAGAAGAAGAGAAGAATTTCAATTTAAAATAAGAGCCTTACTCTCTCAAAGAGTTACTATCATTTGGTATCAGAGACAGATTCCAAAATGCCTCCAAAAAACAAAAATGTTGTTCAAGAATCGTTCATTACAGACCAGGATGTTCTACAACTAAAGGAATTTGTTGAATCACTGAAAGGAACACAGACAAACCCCTTAATCAAATGGATTCCAACATCGCTGAAATAAGCAAGTGTTTGGATCAATTGCTGAATCGTCCTGTTCCAACCTCTGTTGAATCACCTATAGTAGTGGAGAACGTGTCCAAGGTTACCAACTGAAGAGAAATAGCTCCGTCCTCCTTCAAGGACCACAACGACAAATCTGCACCTATCCAGCATCGATTACTTAAACTGGATTTCCCACGTTATGATGGCTCCACCGATGTTTTGGACTGGATATCATGTGCGGAACGCGTTTTTTCGCTACCATCGAACATCGGATGATCAAAAAGTCCTGATATCTTCATTCCATCTCAAAGGTGATGCTTCACCATGGATCGAAGAACAAGGGCTTAACCTTACATGGACTGAATTTGTTGAAGAAATAATCTCTCGCTTCGGACCAACTGCTCACGAAAATCTTTACAGATCTATTTCAGAGTTACAACAAAATTCGACTGTGAAGGCATACCAAACTCAATTAGAACGCCTCTCTTGTCGCATTAAAGGTTGGTTTGACATAACCTTAATGGGATGCTTCGTTAGTGGGTTAAAGGATGATATTCGGCCTGATATGCAAGCACATTACCCCTCTTCACTCAACAAAGCCATTAGCATCGCTCGATTGATGGAAAAGAAGAATGGCTTACGGTGTTTCTCATCACAACCAGAAGCATCATCCGCCACGATGAGTTTTTCTTCTACTATTCCAACAAATGAACTTGTGCTTGTTAGTTCATCCGCCACATTGCCACCTATTTAAAGATTAACACTCCATTTCTCTCTCTACCACTCTCTCTCTCTCATTCTCATGTTTCTCTCTAGAATCTCTAGGTATTCACCATCTCTTTCTACTTTTTCTCTCTAACTCTCTCTTCTTTTTCTCTATCCTCTTAATTTCTCTTCTTATGTTCTTGTTAAGTTATTTTTCATTTTCGATAAAAAAAAGTTGTAATTACATTTGATTGAATTGAGTTAATCTTTGAATTTTTAATTAAGGTGTTCATTTTCTAATTATTTTAAGCAATTCCACCACTCTTATCTCCCCATGAATTCTGGCAATTTTTTTATTATTTTATGTTCTTGATTTGCATTCCCTAACCCCGAGTGCGGATACGATATTCGACATACCACTGTGCAAAGAATTGTTATATTTTGCAGCATTAGACTCGGATTTTACAAATGTGTTGAAGTTAAGGTTTTCGTAATCAACGACGCGGAAAAACCCAACTTTCACCTTTTATGTGAAAAAATAAGTTAAGAGAATGGATAAAGAAATGACGGCCTAGATCTCGACACGATATCTAGGCGATAGAAGTTTTTCGAATGATTCCGATCCCGACTGAGCTGGTCCCCTGAAATTACGTGCTTGTAATGAATGAATAAACATCCAGAGCTCTATTGGAGATTGGGCTTAGCTAGCCGATACATGTATGCAAATGAACGAGATAGGCTTCGGCCATCCCAATATGAATGAGATCAGCTTCAACCATCCAAACATGAATGAGATCGGCTTCGGCCATCCCAATATGAACGAGATCGGCTTCGATCATCCAAAATGAACGGGATCGGTTTCGGCCATCCAAAATAAACGAGATCAGCTTCGGCCATCCAAAATGAATGGGATCGGTTTCGGCCATCCAAAATGAACGGGATCAGCTTCGGCCATCCAAAATGAACGGGATTGGCTTCGGTCTTCCAAACATGAACGGGATCGGCTTCAGCCATTTAAAATGAACATGATTGCACTTTGGCCATCCAAATATAAACCGGATCGGCTTCGGCCATCGAAAAAGGAACGAGATTGGTTTCAGCCATCCAAAATGTACGTCTATTATTCTCGATCAATATTACTCTCGATTATCGTTATCGACCAGTATTATTTTCGACTATTGTTCTCGGCTAATATTATTTTCAGTTATTGTTCTTGGCCATGGCATTATTCTCAGATATTGAACATCGCAGCATTATTCTCAGATATTAAGCTATCGCAGCATTATTCTTAGATATTGAGCTATCACAGCATTATTCTTAGATATTGAGCTATCGTAGCATTATTCTCAGATATTGAGCTATCACAACTTTATTATCAGATATTGAACTATCACAACATTATTCTTAAATATTGAACTATTGTAGTAGTCTTCTCAGATATTAAGCTATTGTGGTATTATTTTTGGGTATCATTTTCAAAGATGGCATTGTTGTAAGTATTATTCTAAGGCATCAGTTATGATATTATTATTGGCTATCGTTTTCGGATATGGCCTCATTCTCATTATAATATCGTTCTTAGTTATAGTATTTTGTATTCTTGGTTTTTGAAATATTTATTCACCAGTATGCAAGACCATATGCGAAAATGAAGGATATTTGAACATTTAGTATTGTTTTATTTTCTTGGAGGTGGACCATCACTTTGGGTCAAGCTCCACCTCCGAGAGGAGGCTTATTGTAGATACATAAAATGATAAATTTGTATGTATCAGGATTGATACATCGTGAAGTATTAGATCCTTCCCCAAACCCCTAGAGATCTTTTTGGGTTGACACATGGCAGAGTGGAGAGGATATATAGATAAGATTTTGTAGAGATTAGGGCCGTGGGCTTTTTGGATGGAAGAACACGAAAGAGAGAATAAGATGCAGTCTGTTGCATCCATTTTGTATAATCTGTACATTTATCACTAATAGTGAAGATTGGCCATTGTCAGCCTCCCGTAGACGTAGTTGCCGACAAGAGACCAGCGACAAACTACGTAAGTGCTGTGTTGTCTTTGATTTATGCTTTAATTTGATTATGTTTATTATTTGTTTACTGTGTGATTATTGCTTGCGGAGAGAAGATCGAAGATCGGACGGCAATCCTGATTTTATCCCTTACAGTAGGATGATCACAAATGGTGGGGGAGAATGTAGGTACCCATATACAGGCGAGTCCACACCCGAGAAGACAAGCTGTGCAATTTCGAGTGAAAAAAAGGTGAGTCGCGGAGCCTATTCCATGTCTATACTAATTATAACGAATGAGACCTAGTTGTGATGTTAAAAAATTTGTTCCAAAAATGCCCATGCTTCTCTTCTTTCATATTATTTCATTTTCTTTAATTTTTTTTACTTTCCAGGGGTATTTTGGTAATCACATTTTTGTTCCAAAATTGTCTATATTTTGTTTCTTTTCTTTTCTTAAATTTATTCACTTGGTAGAGGCTCGTCGGTCTTTTTGGTATCAAAACACATTGTCGCCCCTCCAAGCACACGTGAGTGATGTCACCCCTACAACTCATTCAATGCTATTCTCTTTAAAAAAAAAATCAAAAAAATTCATATTGATGACCCTTCAATTTGTTAAATTGACAAACATTGATTTTTTTTTAATTTGTAAATGTGCTTTGGTTGTTTAATATTTTCACATTTCTTCTCAACTTTGAAAACATTTATTGCACCGCCGCATGGCACCTAAAATTGGAAAAAAAAGAGGACTGTGTCCATCATCAAACAGAGCCTCACTACAGGCCACAAGGCACACTATTACGAGCTATTGACCGTATGGATATTCGGCCCATCCCTAGAAGGACTTACGTAACAAAAATTGGCATGATTAGTATTTTTAACCTTTGAATTTTATCACCCCAAATATTGCTAGAAATCCACGGTTAAACATAAACCATGAAAAGACTAATCCAACGGATAGAAATTACTAATGAACATGAATTCAGGAGTAAAACTTGGGGACACAAGCCACATGGCACACTCTTAGTGGACGTTGACTGTATGGAGAATTATTTTTGAAACGGTGTGATTTTAGAAGCGGAGACCATGAGCCCAATGATCCTGCGCCACGTATAGTAGGGGTTTAGGATTTCGTTTAAAATTTTTTAAAAAGTAACCATAGGTATTTGTGGCGCTCAATCATTGGGCGTTGATCGCTGCTTCTAAAGTCCCGCCGCTTCAAAAAATTTCTCCTCCAAGAGTGTGCCACGCATAAGGTGCGCGGCATTGCATGTGGCGTCCCCTAGTGTATATATATTATACGGAAAATTGCAGAAAAGAAAATAAACTTTAATTTATTTACAAAAAAGAATACAACTTTTCGCAAATCCCAAAAAAGAAAACGAAACGCCCTTTCAAAGGGCGTTTCATCTGCTGTCAGTCCAATCAATCGTTGGCTGACTAACGAATGACTGATGGCTGACATGTCTGACAAACGCCCTTTTAAAGGGCGTTTATTCTTGAGAAATTTTAAATAAACGTCCCATAATTCCTCAACTTCTAAACCAATCTACGAATATCGGAATGATCTGAATTTTTGTGAGGATGATCTCCTCACCGTAGAGATCATCCTCACCAAAAATCAGCCATTGATTCATCTTCTGGGTACGCCAAAATAGGCGTAAAATTTGGGGGTATCAAAAAAGCCCTTTAAAAGGGCGTTTGTCAGTAAAAAACGCCATTTAAAAGGGCATTTTCTACTGACACACGCCCTTTAAAATGACGTCTGTCGGATTGACACTGACAGACGTTTTTCAAAAAGGCGTTTTTTCTGACAAACGCCCTTTTAAACGCCCTTTTAAAGAACGTTTCGTTTTCTTTTTTGGGATTTGCGAAAACTTGTATTCTTTTTTGTAAATGAATTAAAGTTGGTTTTATATTATATATACATATTATAATTAGGGTTAGGTTGACGAAGTTTGGGCTCACCTAGCCCGACTCCCCTCTCACGTAGCTCGACTCCGCTCACGTAATCACCTAACCTACTCCTCTCTCTTCGCCTCTCCTGCAACTCCATTTGCTGCTTGAATCTGAGGAGTTTCCTCCTCGCCTGCAACTCTCGCTCGCCTCAGGTAATCTCTCTCTCTCTCTCTTCGGTTTGGGTTACGATTTGGGGGTTTAGTAAACCCATTTTGAGCATTATTTTGGGGTTTGTTTTCCCATTTCTGATTTTTCTCTACCAGCTCTGATTTGGGTTACTATTTGGGGGTTTGGTTTTCGATTTGGGTGTTATTTTGGGGTTTATTTTTCCCGTTTCCGATTTTTTCTCGAATTTTCTCTACCAGCTCTGATTTGTGTTACGATTTGGGGGTTTGGTAAACCCATTTTGAGCATTATTTTGGGGTTTATTTTTCCCATTTCTGATTTTTCATTTCTCTTCTTTAAATTTTTGGAAGAAGAAGAAGAAGAATCCACTCACCGGCACCGTCTCTCTCTCTCTCATCGTCTCCACCTCCTGCCGCTATCGCACCTCTTCCCCCTCACGCCTGTAACTTTGTCTACTTGAGCTTAGGGTGGGTCTTCCAACGCCGTTGGTTTGTTTATGCATTGGAATCTTGGATAAATTGATCTTATTTGTTAATGGCCTCAAAATACCCATTGGTTGAAAGTTCTGAAAATTGAAGTTTGAACCTCCTTTCTTATTTGGTACAAACTTTGATTTTACATTTGCTGATTCTGTTTTCCTTTGCTAATTTTTTTGGCAGAGATACTTATTTACGGGGGATTGGTTTTTTGAGATGCATTTTAGGCTCTCCATATACTTGAAATTTTTTTTTATCGTGTTTGCAACATTTTCTCATATTGATATTGTTTGGCTAGCTAGAAGTATAGCTGTGTATGCATTGAAATGTTCAAAGAATTTTGCTCAATTCCATAATGGATTTTCTGTTTCCAAGTTTCACTCAACCATGACAAGGAAAAGAATTTTGCTCAATTCCATAATGGATTTTCTGTTTCCAAGTTTCACTCAACAATGACAACGAAAAGCTCATGGATCATGATGTAGGAGAGTTTGGTGGAAGCTCAGAGCTTTAAAACTGATTACAGAGCAGCATAATTTTATCACCTTTATCCAAATCATAGACCTTCTGTAATTAGGATATAGGGTATGGAACATTCTGTGATTTTAGGCTTTTCATAGGCACATAATATTTCAACTAGATCCAGAAGTTAAATATGATAAAATGAGAATCAATGACAAATATGTTTCTTCCAAATTCATAAAATTCGGTAGTTCTTTTATTTGTTTTAGTCCTTTTTGCCGAATTTTCTATTGGGTTGCTGCTATCCTAGAGATTCAGATAAACTCATGTTTCTCAACAAAGCAAACAGGCCTCACTTGAGGCTTGGTACCCACCATATTCTTCTTCAATCTTATAAATTTCTCAACATTTTCTTCTATCGATTATGAAAAATTCGATTAATTTTTTTATTTATTTCCGGTAATGCATGTATCTAACTGTTTGGTCTCCATTTTTTTATTTTTTATTTGCTTTGTTCTCTTCTTTATGTTTGATCTGTTATCCATGGTTGAATGTTATGGTTGTCATCTCTCTCATCTGCAACATTGAACACATTATCTTTCTAATATTCATCTCATGTTACTTTTGTGAGTACAACATAATATTCAACACATTCTTATCTTATGTTAATCTTTCCAATATTCAACAAATGTTGTTTTTGTGTATAGCATCTGCTTTTAGCATATGTATGTGCTGATTTAGATTTTAGTTACTATGTACAGAATCTGCTTTTAGCATATGTTGTTAAGTTTATGTATGCGCAAATCTTTTTCCAAAATATGTTTTTGTGAGTTTAGTTGTCATTGCCTAAATGCAGACTGATTAGGAGGAGACAAAAGCCCAAAAAAAATGCCAAGTTACAAGATGCTTTTGCGAAGAAATTTCGATTTTTTTTCCATTTTTGGCTGTAAAATTTGGGTTAGATGCTTTGAGAGAGTTTGGATTTCATCTATGGGGCACAATTTAAGTTTGGAAAGAAATTTGGGTTAGATGCTTTGATGGTATTTTTTGTCATTTTAGTTGAGCTTCGATAGCTAAGACGTTTATCATTAACACATCCCTAATTTTTTCTGTTTTGGGTTAGATATTCTTTTTTGCTCTGTTTTGCGAAACCTTTTTTCATTTTTGTTGTTTTTGGATTTCTCATATATGTTCTTGCCTTACTGTAGTGCTATGATTCTGCCACATGTTTCAGTAATGTTCATGGGTTCAATAATCTTGGATTCTCCATGTTTCAGATTATAAGGTTCAATCGAAGTCTTTCAAGGATTCTCCGTCAAAGTCTTTTAAGGATTCTCCATCGAAGTCTTTCGTTCTTTAAAAGGTTCAATCGCTCAAATTTCTTTTAGTTACTTTTCAATTTAATATCTTTTGTATAAGAAAGCTTTTGAAATATCTTTTTTCCTTGGTGCAAAAATGGCAATTGAAATAGGCGAGAATGTTTTGATATCTGAAACTGTTTGTAATTCAGGTGCAAAATATCAATTTTTTTTTTCAAAATGCCATTTTTTTTTCTACTATTTGAATATTTCTCTTACAAATAATCATGATCATCTGTATGTTTTATCGTTTTACTTAAGTGGTTTGATTATTGGAATTTATGGTAGGATGCAAACACAACCCATTTCATTCCGTTATTTTTGTTGTTTTTTGTTTTTGTCCATGATTGTTACAATTCGTTATAATGGCCATTATAACGGAAAAAACGATAATGCCCCAGTCCGTTATATTGTTATAACGGCCCCTTTTAAACCTTGATTTAGACCACAATGCTAACTTTTAGTGACCACTGACCATATGGATGTTTGGCCCATTCTTAGGTGGAGCTACATACCAACAATCAGCCTGATCAGTGATTTAAAATGTTTTATCCTTGTACCACAGCGCCTTTTAAACCTTTGTTTAGACCACAAGGCTAACTTTTAGAGACCACTGACCGGGTGTTTGGCCCATTCTTAGGTAGACCTACATACCACAAAACTTTCTCAACAGTCACAATTTACATAAATATGGAAATTTGATGCAAAATCCAAAAACCACATAAAAATGTCCCATTAGTTCCATGTTTTTCATGAAGGGAACTCGAAAAAATAGCGTTCGTGTATCGTCTCACACTTACAGAACTATAGATCAATCAAAAGAGCAAAAAACAAATTATTCGAGCAATCCCAACTCCAATCACAACCGGGTCATTACTGATTAATCAGCTCATAACAGCCAAAGATGGGGCTTGAAAGTGAACATTTATGTACTCTAATTCTAATTCCACAACCTCCAAATTGGATAAATTTCGGTGGAGTAAATAACAGAAAGAATAAAAAATTGAATTATAGATCAACCATAAATATTTCATTGGTTCCACTTCTGCAGTAAAAAGTCCATCATAAAGGTTGATTGTTTTCCAACCACAATAGGTTCTTGAGTTGATCCACACATGACAACCATACATCCTGCACCAGAAAATTCTAAGCAGAAAACTAAAAATAAAACAGGTGTCACATGTACTATTTCACATAAAGCTGGATTTCATTAAGGAAAGGCTTAAGAAGTATCTGGGTCATTTTTGTAAATTAGTCAGGTTGCCCACTGCGTCACGATTGGTAGCAATGAAAAGGCACCCTAGGCTCTCATGGATGCATAGGGTTCCATACTTGCCTGTTCAAATCTTTAATATTTTGGTCAAAATTAACAAAGTAAAATCGATTTGATTTTATTTTTCAAATAATAGGCCCAACTGTATTCATTTAACATTGAAAGAATGTTAAAACTTTGTCAAGGTTTGTGTAGGTAGTTTTAGGGGGCATACTATTTATATGTTTGTAACCTCGATGTACTGCTCACTGATCCAATTTCTTTTTTAAAAGCCCCAGTTGCTGTTTTGAATTGCAATATTCTGGAGGTTCCCAAACATAAAAAGGAATTTATTACATAAGTATTCTTAGTCTAAACTCCAGTTGAGTACAATCTTTACTTTAGTTCTGGTTGATAAACATTTTCATCAATTCATCCTTTGAAAACATAACCGAATCTCAAAACATATCCGTGAAAACTAACATATCCATGAAAACTGTCTAAAATTAGAAAATTTACCAAAAAAAAAAAATCCCAAACATGAAAATTAGAATATGAATATAGTTGAATCGAAGAATTAGGGAGTTGAATTAAAGAATTAGGGTTAGGGTTAGGTTTAGAGAAGAGAGAAGGAAAAAGAGAGAAAGGATGTCATGTGATGAGATCATAATGACTCCATAAATCTTATTTATATAGATAAAATACATAGAAGACAAATATACCCCTCAAGAGGGGTATTTACAGAACTATCCCTGATACATATAAAATACGTATTTTTACTTATATGATAACACTCCCCCTCAAGTTGGTGCATAGATATCTCTCATGTCCAACTTGCACAAGCACTTATGGAGTTGCCAATTGGGAGCTCCCTTCGTGACAACATCTGCAACCTGTTCGTCAGTCTTCACAAATGGGGTGCATACTGCCCCAGAGATAATCTTCTCTCTAATGAAGTGCCGGTCCACCTCAATGTGCTTGGCACGATCATGCTGAACGGGATTGTGAGCAATGCTGATGGCGGTCTTGTTATCACAGTATAGGCTCACAGATCCTGAAACTGGGAAACCAAGCTCAGCAACTAACACTTTCAACCAAAGCATGTCACACAAGCCATGATCCATTGCTCTGAATTCGGCCTCTGCACTAGATCTGGCGACAACGGGTTGCTTCTTGCTTCTCCAAGTGACCAGATTGCCCCCAACAAAGGTGCAATATCTAGAAATAGATCTCCGGTCATCTTTTGGCCGCTGCCCAGTCTGCATCGGTATAAGCTTCTATACGCATGTGGCCATTCTTCTCAAATAGAAGACCTTTACCAGGTGCTGACTTGAGATACCTCAAGAATCGATGTGCTGCCTCTAAGTGAATACCTCTGGGTAGGTGCATATGCTGACTGATCACACTCACTGCATAGGTAATGTTGGGTCGAGTCAGGGAGAGATAGATCAATCACCCAATTAGCCTCTGAAAGTTCCCTACGTCTCGTAGTAGCTCACCATTGGCATCTGCTAACTGGTGATTCTGCTTTATAGGAGTTTCCACTGGTTTGGTACCCAACCTGCCTGAGTCTTGTAACAAGTCTAAGACATACTTCCTCTGAGAGATGAAGATTCCTTGACTGGATCTTGCAACTTCGATGCCTAGGAAGTATTTGAGAGGTCTTAGATCTTTGGTTTCAAACTCCTTTGCTAACTGACGCTTAAGTTTGGCTATCTCTGCTGCATCATTCCCTATGAGAATGATGTCATCAACATAAACAATGAGGGCAGTGGTGTTTTTCCCTTGATGCTTCACAAATAAGGTGTGATCGGCCTAACTTTGAGTGTAACCCAGCTTCTTCACAGCTAGGGTGAATCTCTCGAACCATGCCCTTGGAGATTGTTTAAGCCCATAGAGGGCTTTCTTCAGTCGACACACCCTGCTACTATGTCCTGGTGGAGTAAATCCAAGAGGAGGTACCATGTACACTTCTTCATGCAGGTCCCCATGAAGAAAAGCATTCTTCACATCCAGCTGATCCAAAGGCCACTCTTGGTTTGCTGCCAATGACAACACCATGATGGAGTTCATCTTTGCCACAGGTGCAAAGGTCTCCACATAGTCAATCCCATAGGTTTGGGTGTACCCCTTGGCTACTAATCTCGTCTTGTACTTCTCAACTGACCCGTCTGCCTTATACTTGACGGTGAACACCCATCTGCAACCCACAGGTTTCTTGTCTCTTGGTAGGTTAACAAGCTCCCATGTCCCATTCTTGTCCAAAGCTCTCATTTCCTTTATCATAGCAGCTTTCCATCTTGGTTGGGCTAGCCCCTCTGCCAATGAAAAAGGTATAGGAATAGTAGAAATGGATGTTATAAAGGCTTTATATGAGGGGGGGACAAGGCATCATAGGAGATAAAGTAGCTTAGAGGATGCTGAGTGCAGCTTCTGACTCCTTTTCTTAAAGCAATGGGAAGATCAGAAGCATCAGTAGAAGGAGAAATGACAGGTATAGAAAGAGATGGAGTTTTATCTGGATCCAAGGAAGGAACCATTGGTACTGGATCGGCTGTGGCTTTCTCCCTTCTGCTATAGACTTTGAGCTCCTTCTGAGCTCCAGGAGCAATATCAATCCCATTAGTAGTATGAGTGGGCGAAGAGCTTTCAAACTCTAAAGGAGCAATATCAATCCCATGTACACCTAGTATGATTATCAACAAAAGAAACAAAATAGCGGTAACCAAAGATAGAAGTAGTGGGGGAAGGGCCTCATACATTAAAATGCACAATGTCAAAACAAGTAGAACTTCTATTACTTCTGGAGTGATAATTCGATCTACAATGCTTGGAGAGCTCACAAGTCTCACAGTGTAAAGCCGAAAAAGGAACAGAAACAAACTAGGAAATAAAAGTTTAAGTTACTGAAAAGAAATATGCCCCAGACGGGCATGCCAGCGCAAAATAACATCTATCCTACTACTACTACTAGCAAAAGACTGTAGTGCTGTGGGCTCAGGAAGACGTCCATCCATAAGATAGAGGCTGTGCGCTTCATGTCCAGTGTCAATCGTCCTCCTCGTCTCGAGGTCCTGAAAGACATAAGAAGTAGGGTAAAAAGTGACACTACAGTTTAAGGATTTAGTCAAAGTACTAACAGATAGTAGGTTAGAAGTAAATCTAAGAACATGTAAAACAGATGAAAGAGGTAGTTTAGGAGAGGGAAGGATGCTCCCTTTCCCAGACACAGAGGATAAGGCGCCATCAGCTGTCTTCACCTTATCACGGCCAGAACAGATAGTATAACTGGAAAATAAGGAAGACATGCCCGTCATGTGTTCTGAAGCCCCAGAATCAATGATCCAAGTGGGACTGGACGATAGAAAAGACACATCATGAACAGGTCTAGGGTTACCTGACTGGGCAAAGGAGGTGGACGATGTGGCAGAAGGACCATCAAGCTGCTGAAGCAATCGTCGAAGGCCTGCAAGCTCTGTGGCTGAGATACCACCAGGAGGAGCTAAAGTCGGAGATAGAGACTGTCTAGGAGGAGCTAAAACCGAAACATCCACAGTGGCAGTATAAGCACCAGAAGACCTTGGCTGGCTAGGGCGACCATGTAACTTCCAACATTTGGCACGCACATGTCCTAACTTGCTACAGAAATCGCACTTGGGCCGCTCTTTAGTCAAGGACTTCCTAGAAGGTCCAGTAGGAGAATATGAAGGTGCTGAGACAGTAGTCTGAAAATATAGACCTCTCTGAGGCTGTTGTGATTGTTGAGGCTGGTATACATGAGAAGCAACTAGCGCTGATCGCTCTGGAGGGTGCTCACTCGGAAGGGAAATCCGCCTACTTTCTTCGCTCTGAAGATAGGCATACACCTTGCTGAGAGAGGGAAGATCCATCATGCTACTCGAGATCTGAACACGAGCAAGCTCATAGGATGGATTGAGCCCATCAAGAAAATAAAAAATCCGACCTTTCTCCATATACTGCTAGTAGGGAGCAATCTCTCCTTGGTGAAGAGGCTGATAGGAGTAATAATGATCGAGCTCTTGCCACATGGTGCGAAGAGCAGTATAATACTAAGAAAAGGACTTCTCCCCCTGCCGAAAGTGGGAGATACTCTGTCTTAGCTGGAATGCCCGTCCTGCATTCTGCTGCTCTGAGTAGGTTTTTCGGGTAATCTCCCAGACCTCTCGTGCTGTGCGTATGAATAAGAAACTCTGGCTGATATCCAGTTCCATAGAGTCGAGGAGCCAAGACATGCCAATAAGGTCATCTGTCTTTCACTGTCGGTATGAGGGATCAGTTCTGGGAGGCTCAATTGTATCCCATGTAGTGTGACCAAGTTTTCCACGGCCCCCAATGAACAATCGTGTAGCCTGAGCCTAGCGTAAGTAGTTCTTGCAGTCTAACTTCACTGAGGTGATCTGTAAACTGGGATTCTCATAAGCCAAGTGATGCACTATAGGGCCTCTAATACCAGTGGAGGGAATTACTGTGCTCACTTCTGACTCTGAAGGAGAAACCAAGGGAGGTGGATTAACCACGGGAGGTGGAGGATCTGCCACGAAGAACTATGGCCAAAAACAACTATATTCTAGCGACGAGATGTCACAAACAATCAATCGAGAGCCAAAAAAGGGCTAAAAAACCATATCGAAGGCCAACAAAACATCCGAATAAGTCCTGATAAGCATGCAGGACTCAAGGATCCTCCCAAGTAACCAAAGAGTGCTAAATAAAGCCAAGAAACAGGGATTTAAGACGAAAAACAAGTCTCAATGATAGCTAGTGAGGATAAAACACCCATACGGAGCTCTAAGAAGGACAATAAGAGGCTGAATAAAGGAGAGGAGCAGTATAAGGATGTATGGAAGCATCCTAGGGCCACACAAATATTATTGTTAAGGTTTATGGCTGATATGGACACGTTCGGTGACCAATGACGTCACCGGCGGTAATATAAGGTTGGAAAACCTCTCACAAGTCCTTCAATCCTCAATGGAACTGATTGAGGAGCATATCCTCATGTAGGTAACATAGAGGAGGGTTGAAACGAAGTGATAAAACCCCCAAACAAGGTTGTAATGATCCCTAAAAAAGGGCTGAACCAGAAACTCTATTTTTTTAAATTTTCGGGAAGAATGAACAAAAAACACTTCAGATGAACCCTAAAATTCGAACAAAAAATACCCAAAAAACTCTAAAAATCGATATTTATCTAGATCTAGCGTTTGAGAACTAGAGGAGTACCCTGCCCGTACGGCTGATGACGTCATCCAAGCCGTACGGCTGATGTCATGTGATGAGATCACAATGATTCCATAAATCTTATTTATGTAGAGAAAATACATAAAAGACAAATATACCCCTCAAGAGGGGTATTTACAGAACTACCCCTGATACATATAAAATACGTTTTTCTACGTATATGATAACAAATATCACCTTGCGAAATATATTTTTGATGTTTACATTTTAGAACATCCTGTAGCCAACAATTCAAAAACTATCAAAGAAAGTCATGACAATCAAAACAGCCTAACCTTGCACCATTTACACAATAAAAAAACCAACCGAGAGGGTTGTGGTTTGTTTCGAAGCTGGAGCTCTAATGCTTGGCATGTCAAATCAACATGCACCTCCCCGATTAATACCAAAAAATATCAAACAAAATTCTCATACACACTAATTGAGATTCAAGATTCAACAAAAGATCATTAATAAATCCAAAAAATTGGTATAATCTGAAAATTGTTCATTTTAGTTGCCTTGCATCATTGTACACTACAACACATCAGTAGGCATGTAAATGGAGTGATTGTTGAACTTGATACATCTTTGGTTCCAACGCCTTCTTTAAAGTACGGTAGAGTTAACTATTAGGCTTTATATAATGATCAACAAAACATTTTACAGAAAAATGATTTTTATGTCAGAAAGTTTTACAGGAAAAGGACTTGTATGTCAGAAATAAACTAAGACATCATTTGCCCATATAACAAAAGCACATGTGAACCTTGATGGTGGGACCCTCAATTGGTAATTGTCTCCAAAATGACAAAAATACATTAAAAAGAAATATAAAATCATTAATCGGCTGAATAACAAAATTGGTACTCTCTAAATTAAGTAACAAAAATGCATCCAAAAGAAACATAAACCACTCGAATCATCCACCAGATCAACTGATAGAATATCCATCCGGTTAGTAGGTCCACCTAAGGACGGGCCAAAAATCAGCCTGATTGGTGGTTTATAGTTGGGTGCTCAAATTGTACTGTTATATGCACAGAGTAGAAGAAATTCAGCGATATGTAAAGCAATGGAAGAAGAGTGTCTCCATCCCATCCTTATTTCCTATCAACAGAATTTTTTTTACAGTTGTGCCATTATTAAAAGCCAATATAATTGAAGGGTTGAAATCCAAAAGTTGACCAAATCTCAAAGCTATTATCTATGCTGAAAATTCTGGCCAATGTGGCTCTCATCTCCTATCATTGTTCCAATGATGGAGTATACTCCAACACATGTGTTGGCATCCAATGTTTGAATTAAACATCAATACCGAAATGTTTGAGTTTCATCAAATGATGCGGCAATTTTGCATTTCCTTGAACCGACTCCTATCATTGCAGCCACATGTTTACTTATTGTGCTTATGGAGGTCATTTATTTAGAATAAGTACTAAAAACTAAATCCATAATGAACATAACCAATAAAAAAGAGGAAAAGATGTATAATGTTGAGCTCTTCTTCTCAACTTCACAGATATAAATCTGAGAAAGAAAGTGAAGATGGCCAAGATAGAGTGACGTTTTGGTCCTAAATTACTTCACAAAAAGCATCAAATAACCCAAAAAGTGGATATTACAAAGACTTACTTAGCTATGTCTACCAAAGTTATTGTTTTTCTAATTTTTGTGTTTATTTGAGAAATATTTAAATCTGGATACTTCAAAGTGGGAATCGTATCCGTATCAGATACTTCCATTTAGAATGTAAATGTCATATCCACAATGTATTTGGATAACATAGTATGCTACTTTTGCAACTATATTAGGATCTCTATTTGAGTTGTTTGTTGTCTATGATTTGAAATTTGTACCATTTGGTTAGTAAAATTACAGTTTGCTTCTTTCGCATAGGGAAAAAGGAATTGATGTATGTAATTGCATAACACCTCTTTGGCCAAGTTAGTTCTTTAGGCGATTTGGTGAGTCTCTACTTGTAAAGAAAGAATCAATGTTGTCAAGAAAGAGTCTCTACTTTTGTTAGAATAACATTTCCAAACAACTCAAAGAGAATAAAGTAACTCAAATGTCAGTCTCATCCATTCCATTTTGTTTCGCCAAAATCAAAAGCTCAATAATAAACCCAAAAATTCAAAACCCTATAAGGAGCTCAGCCTTTAGATGGTACTTCGTTGCGATAATAACTCCTAATTTGATTAAATTTAGCTGACATAACTTAATAGCACAATTTTGTTTATTTTGTGCAACTGTAATCTACAAAGAACTTGGTTTGCCATTGCACTTGTCAAAATTACAGAGCATAGAGCTAACGTCACAACCAAACACATTCTTAAAGTCAGTACCTATAAACTGTTCGGACTTTGAGTTATCTAGTGTTAGCGTTTCATAAGCTCAACATAAGAACTTTGGCATTAATATTATATGCGATGGCATTAATTTCCAAAAATGGGGGAGCTGAGAGGAATTCGATTACCCGAGTCTTGATATCACTTCCTTTATTTTGATCCAGTTTCCAATGTGAAGTTTGGGTTGCAAGTCCATCCAACGTGCGCTCTGCAAATTTAGCATTTGCTTAGGATTCCATTTCAATCCTTTCAAATCCATTACCATAACCACCCATTTCTGGAACTTTAACTTTACGATAGAATGAAAAATTGGAACTTTAGGATTCCAGTTCAATCCTTTCAAATCCATTACCATACCCACCCATAATATGAAACAACAGAAAGTGAAAACCAACAAAAATTGAAACAACAAAAAAATTGAGAGTTTAGATAGTGAGGCATACCAAGAATTTAAAGGAATAGTTTCTTATAGACAAATGAACTTTCTTCCATCTCCATTTTCTCACTCAGAGAACCCAAAATCTCTCATCTCTTCCCTAAACAAAGACAAAAAACATTTAAAGCTTAAAAATGTGTAGATCACTTAACTTTCTCAACCATACTTGCTGCATAAAAAGAAAAGGAACTCAAAACAGTTCATAATCGTACACACATCTGGTTCAGGTGGCAAGTTTGTGAGTTCCTCTATTTCCTCCAGCCCCACAAAATGAGTTTTTTCCTCTGTTTGACCTCATCATCACCCTGGAGACTACTCATTACTCAAGCACAGAGTAGATATATACCCCAAATCAAGTCACTGAATTAGCTTCAAAACAAACAGTAATTACAAACCCAATCAGCAGCCCAAAAAGAGTAAAAATCAACAGGTAGAACTTACTAAACAATTGAGACAGTACCATGCATCCATGTCTAAGAAGTTAATGGTTTGATTGTGCGTGTCAACCTAGAAATCGAAACTGAGATAGGGTTTGCTGGTTCGAATGAGCAATTGAGCTATGGGTTGTTGGCGTTTTGAGGTAGGGGTTGCTAGGGTTAGAGGGTTACAAACAACCTAGAAACCGAGCTGGGGTTTTCGATTGATCAGTCGATCGAGAGAGAGAGAGAGAGGAATTAGAGGATATCTCTCACTCACATTCTTAATTTATTCATTTTCAACAAATTAGAGTGGATTTTGGATGAATTTCCCGTTACAGTTTTTTTCGAAGTTCTTTGAAGAACTACTGCTAATTGTTTTTTTTTTTTTTTTCATTTTTTGTTATTTGTAATTTGAGAGCATTTGCATGAACTAGGAACAGTGAAATTGTTTGTTAAAGAATATATTTTGCTTATTTCTATTTGAATTTAGATGATCATTTGAGGTGAGTAATGCTCATATGGGTATATGTGAATTTTATGTTTTGTTTATTGGGAAGTTTGAATTGTCGTCTGAAGGGGTCTGAAGCAGGGCTGGGAATTCTAGGCCCGACCTCGGGTTGGGCTTGGGCTGGACTCACAACCTCCAAGTTAAACAGACGCTTGAAGTAATTTTTAAACACGAAGTTTAAGGCAAGTTTTGCATGGTTCAATTTATAGTTATTAAAATATAAGACAATAATAGATAACATATTAACTTCTTATTTCAATTCACAACAGATAAATTATTGGTAAACACCTATGTTCAGACGATTTAGATTGTGATGACTATCAAAGGACATTTTTCTCCTGATATTAAAGAAATTTGAAATGTAGCTTTTCTTAAGAGATTCAGAAGAACTAGATTTAAAAAATAAATTATTTTAACCTCTTTTGCTACAAGATTAAGCACTTCCCTGATCAATCGAACACATACTCTTTTTTCCTTTTGGCTCATTAGAGGAAACATGATAACACAAAAAGATGAGGTTCACAGTTCATATCCAAGCTTACTGAACTTAAGAAGAACTAGATTTAAAAAATAAATTATTTTAACCTCTTTTGCTACAAGATTAAGCACTTCCCTGATCAATCGAACACATACTCTTTTTTCCTTTTGGCTCATTAGAGGAAACATGATAACACAAAAAGATGAGGTTCACAGTTCATATCCAAGCTTACTGAACTTAAGAAATATGTAAAAAAGAAAAAGAGAGCAACCTGACAGAAGATGCTTGTGGTTGACCAAAACAATCTCCAATCCCTTGTAGGGTTCAGATAACCTACCAACCTTGATCATCTCAGCCTGGTTCTGTATCAAAAGCTTCACATGTTCAACAGGAGCAGCAACAGTTTTGGATACAGCTGTAGAGCCTCCACCCATTAGGAAGTCAACCATGATGTCACCAAAGCCTTTCTCTGAAGGTGCTTGGACAAGAACAGGTGACACTGAAATGAACATATAATGATCAAGGCTCCCTCTGCATTTCTGCATCAAGTAACTCAGATGCCCCCATTTCTATAATTCCCATTGTTAAAACACCTCTGATAATTGATAAATGTCAGGCTTATAGAAGCTACTGTTCAGAGCCTGCACATCATGTGAATAGCAAGAACTGAGGTGGAACTGACCACTTACTCTCGGAATAACAGTTGTGTGGTGATGCTGATCTGCCATGCTTTGTAATAACTTACAACCATTGCAGATAATCCTAATAGGAAAAGAGTGACAAGAAGAACAGCACATTTCCAATCACATCTGAATAAGAACACAGGAAATTTCAGCGACTACATGAATTTGGAAATGTTCTTAATTGCAACTGAATGAGAAGAAAACTTGCCATTACATGCATATAGGAAAGCAACAGCAATTGTAAGATACTTGTAACTAACATACTAACATCACTGTCGGACGAGAGAGTATTGATAATTTTCACATATATGTGGATACCACTTACAATATCAGTTAATCTAGTACAAACAAAGTGATCAATATTCACAAAAGAGAACGATTGATCATTTTATATTTCTATGTTAGGTCAAATTGTTTTACAGTTTGGTCTCTGGCCATATCTAAAAACACTCAAGACAATATAAGATGATAAATTTTAAGTTTACTTTTGGCTAATGTATTTTGCATCTGCAGATGGTTCCTCGTCGGCGTCTACTATTGCAGCGGCTCGTTCCCCATGGTGTGATGTTTCCTTGGCGGTTATCACTTCTACACTGCCTCTCTCCTTCTCGAAGCCATTCATTTTTGCTGCGAAGATCCAGATTCAAGTAACCATCCCCCGCTTTTTCTTCCTCATGTTTTAGAATCAATCTATTTGAATGGTTGGATGTTGAAAGAACCCAGTAGTGCTAGCAGCTTATTCACAATCGACCAGAAAAACAATACACTCTTTGATTATTCACATTTTTTTGTTCTTCAGGCATGGTGAAATAGGGAAGAAAAAAAGAAAAAGAAAAAAGAAAGTCTTAAAAGTGATTGAATAACAATTCAATACTTTTACAAGTAATTCATGTCTTTAGATGTAAACCAATACCTCTATATTCATTTGAAGCCTTATTTCTTATTTTTTTTGTAAATAGATAAAGAGAATATGTAAAGTGCACATCATATAGTCTTAATTGAAATTGTAAGCCCTACGAAAGCAAGATGCACAAGGAGCGTCAATATTGATACCTTTATGAATCGTCGTATATTTTCCTTAAAAGGGTCTCATTACAGGCACGTGCATTCTTATTAAAGCTCAATGTTCTTTTTGAAAGGAGCTTAGGTTTAGCATGAGGAATCTTGGGGGTAGGAGTTAAGGAACTAGTTGGAAAGGCCATTTGGGGATGACGAAATTAAAAAAGCTGTATGGGAGATGGATTGGGATAAGGCACCAGGGCTTGACAACTTTACAATGACTTTTTTCCAAGATTCATGGGAGATGATAAAGATGACTTGTTGGTGTTCAATTATTTTTTATTTTTCATACATGGAGTGATCAATAAGATATCAAATGCCACATTTCTAGTATTGATCCCCAAGAAGCAAGGGGCAAGGGAGATTAAATATTTTAGGCTGATTAGCTTGGTCACTGGCCTCTACAAGATAATCTCAAAGGTGCGAGCTATTTGGATTAGGGAAATGATTGGGGATGTTGTGTTTAAGAAACAACGTGCTTTTATACATGGGCATCAGATCTTAGGCCGTGCTCTGAAAGCGAATGAGGTTGTTGAAGAGGGTTAGGACATGGGTGGATGGATTGGTGTGCAAGTTGGATTGGGATGGATTGGTGTGCAAGTTGGATTGGAAAAAGGTGTATGAATGAGTGTTTTTGGATGTAGTACTTGAATGGAAGGGATTCGGGTCTGGGAGTAGATGGAAGAAGCGGATAGGGTAATTTTTTAGGAATGTTTCCTTCATATTCAACAGTAGTGTCAGGGATAACTTCTCGTTAGGGGCCTTTGGCAGGGGGACTCGGTACTTAGTCGCTTTCTCTAGGGCGGACTCTATCAGATTGGTTTATGGGTTTAAGGTGGGTGATGACTTGTTATCTTTATCTCTGTTGCAGTTTGCTAATGGTACCATCTTGTTTCTAGAGGTGGATTAAGTTCATCCTTAGATATTTCGAGATGGTGTCTAGGCTGAAGATTAATTTGGAGAAAGGTTGGATGGTAACTTGGAATTCATTTCTCCCTTGATAGGTTACATGTCTTTGCAGGTGTCCTACGGTGTACTACCTGTGAGCTACCTCTTAGATACCTAGGTCTTTCTTTAGGCAATAAGCCCCCATAGTTTTACCTTTCGGTCACATGTTGTGGATAAGCTGGAAAAGACATTGGTTATATGGAAGCAAAACTACCTATCATCACAAAGTAGGATTACGTTGATAGAATCTGCTTTATCCAACTACCCATATCCTACCTATCCTTGTTTAGAGCCCCTTTCCAGAGTGATTAGTTTAATTGAGAAAATTCGGAGGGAATTTCTTTGGGTGGTGGGAGGGAGTAGGAAAGATCATCTGGTGAAATGAGATATGGTGTCTAGATGCAAGAGGAAGGGGTTTTGAACTCGGGAAATGCCCTGGCCTGAAACCAAGCCTTCCTTGGAAAATGATTGTGAAGGTTTAGTGTGGACAATTACATGCTGTGGGCTAAGGTAATTTCTAACAAATACAGTACGCATGAGAATGAATGGAATATTAACCCCTTTGCCAAGTGTATACAATGCTAGCCAATGGAAGGCTATTTCTTCTTTGTCACTTTTGTTACATAATCACGTTCACTTTAGTCTTGGGTGCGGATCCCGCATCCGGTTTTGGCATGATCTATGGTAGGGGAAGTCAGTTTTTGCTTCTTGCTTCACTTGTTTGTTTCGCCTTGTCCGTGATAGAGAGACCCTTGTGTCAAACGTCCTAAATTGGTATGGAACTTGGACTTTAGATGAGATCCTAAACCAATTGATTTAGTGGAATTGGCTATCCCGTTGGAGCTTACGAGGGATGTTTTCATTGACTATTGTTCAGGATTCTAGAATCTAGGTGTCAGATTCTTCTTCTACGCCAAATCTTTCTTTTATATCCTTCGAGAGGACTTTGACTCGAGCAATCCTTCATTTACAGCCCATTATCTCTGGAAATATAGGGTTCAGTCTAGAGTAAGCCTTTGTTTGGATCAATGTCTTTTTTAGGATCAACACCTGTGATATGCTATAGAGGCAAGGTTCTAAACTTCGACTTCGCCTTAGACTTCTGTTAGTTAAAATTCGGAATTAATTCGGGGAAGTTCAATTTGATTTAGAGAATTTCTGTAAAAATTCGCTAACTTAGAGAAGTTAAAGATTTCTTGCCAAAAGGAGAGAAACGATATTAATCTTGCTTAGGTTGCTCTAAATGGTTGTTTTTATGATATAATAAGTTATAATTGTTTTATTATGCTTGTTTTATCATATCCTTAAAAATCAATTTGTTTTACCAACGTTTTGCTAAAAACTCTCCATACTTCTCTAAGTTAACTGTTTACTTCGAATTAAAATTAATGTGTTTTACCAAAGTTTTGCTAAAAATTCTCTAAACTTCTCTAAGTTAACTATTGACTTCAAATTAAACGAATTAATTCGATGAATTTATGCAATTTTTGTACTAGAAAGGCTAAACTTCAAGAAATTAACCAAATTTTTACTGTTTACTTCGAATTAATTCGGTGATTTTTTGTAAATTTTTTAATACATGTACACTTTAATTCGGTCAGTCAAAATTCGGAATTAATTTGGCTAATTTCGCCGAATTTTGTCGAATTTTAAAACCATGTATAGAGGAGAAAGTCTTGGGCACTTTCCCTGTATAGATGCATCTTGTGTAGGAGTGGAGAGTTGGGGGACCATTTATTTGTTTAGTGTGATATTTTTCACCATATATGGAGTTTCTTCCTCTAGGAGATTGACATAGGGTGGGCCATGCCCACAAGGGAGTGTGCATTGTTATATTAATAAGTGTGGTAATTATCCCCTAAACTATACAAACATTGTATTGACCTCCTTTGTGAAGATCGATGAGCAAGTAGCAGATGTCTTCACCACAGGAGTTCCTAGTTGACAACTTTACAGAGTTTATGCAAGTTGGGCATGAGATATATCTATGCACCAACTTGAGGGGGAGTGTTATCAGATACGTATTTAGCGTTGTTTGGTTATTCTGTAAATAACCCTTTGACATAAGGGGTATACTTGTCTTTTGTAATAGCTCCTTTATATAAATAAGATTTATGGAGTCATTGTGACCTTCACAAGACATCCTTTTCTCCTTTCTCTCTCTTCTCTCTTTGACTTCCTAACCCTAACCCTTAACCTAATCACCTTTTCAACTGTATGAGCACCCTTATGGAGTTAAGTTTTGCAATTGGGACAAAAGTTTCCACGTAGTCAATGCCATATGTTTGTGAGCATCCTTTAGCTACCAATCTCGCCTTGTACCTTGCTACCGACCCATCTGCCTTGTACTTAACAGTGTATACTCATCTTCCTCCCATTGGCTTCTTTCCTCTAAGTAAATCAACCAGTTCTCCGGTATTGTTCTTTTTTAAGGCTCTTATTTCTACAACTATTGCATCATTCCACTTTGGATCCTTCAACCCTTTTGCCAGAGGTAGGTATAGGAATGGTAGACAACGAAGTAATGAATGACCTATAAGAGAGAGACAAGGCCTTATAAGACGCAAAGTTACTGAGTGAGTGTGTAGTACAACTCGTACCCTTTCCAAGAGCAACAAAAAGGTCGGAAGCATAAACATCAGTAGTAGAGTCAATAACAAATAATAGGAGGCACAAAAGACTCAAAAAGTAAGGTATTATCTAGATCCAAGGATGGTACGATCGGACTTGGATTAGCTGTGGCCTTCCTTCTTCTACTATAGGAAAGTGGGTGTTGGAGGAATAGTAGGGAGTGGAACACTGAAAAATGAAGACCTCTTTTCCCTACTGCTCTCCCCCTTGAAGAGAGGTGGGGAAAAAGGGGTATGCTCCCGAAACGTGACATCCATGGAAACAAAATTTCATTCCAGACAAGGGGTGATAACACTTACTCATTGTGGGAGGAAGGATATTCAAGAAAATGCACTTGAGAGCTTTGGGATCCAAGTTAGAATGACGGGGATCCAAAATATGGACAAAACAGACAACCAAATACTCGATGGGGAAATTCAAAACAAAGAGCAGTTCATTACGAGTCTTAAAGTGCAATGAATGTGAAGGCATGCAGTATTAAGAACAACATCGGTCCAATATGATTTCGGAACATGACTACCAAAGAGAAGGGATCGAGACAACCAAATACTCGATGAGGAAATTAAAAACAAAGAGCAGTTCATAACGAGTCTTAAAGTGCAATAAATGTGAAGGCATGCAGTATTAAGAACAACATCGGTCCAATATGATTTCGGAACATGACTACCAAAGAGAAGGGATCGAGATACTTCAAGGAGATGTTGATTTTTCCTTTTTGCTACACCATTTTGTAGAGGTGTCTAACTGCAAGAATTTTGATGGCCAATTCCATTTTTAACTATGTAATGTTGTAGACCTTCATACATATATTCGCCACCTTAGTCAGATTGAAAAATCTTGATTTGGGCACCGAGTTGAATCCGTGCCATCTTATGAAAACCTTTAAAGATTGAATACACCTCATCATTGGTCTTCATAAAATAGATCCACGTACATCTCTTATGATCATAAAAAGCTAACAAAATAGCGATAGCAGAAATAGAACGGGAGTAGATCCCCAAATATCAGGATGCACAATATCAAATGAAATAAACTCCGATTGCTTCTAAAAGGATAAGAGGAATGACAATGTTTTGCAAGCTCAATGAAGTTAAGAAATAGAAACAGAATTAAATAAAGCAGTAAATAAAAGTTTCAAGTATCACAAATAAGCATGACCAAGGCGAGCATGCCAACACAGAAAAAAGACTCAGTTTTGGTCGGTTTCGGACGAAACCAATAGAAACGTATATAGTTTCGCCCTTGACCGAAATCGAAATGGTTCGAGTGAAATGTTTCAGTTTCGATCGAAACTTGAAACCATGTCTCCCACATCCCACATCCCACATCCCACATCCCACATCCCCCAACCTTCAACTATGTTTAGGTTGAAGGAACTCAAGGGGTGCAATTATAGACCTACACTCCTTACTAACAACACCAATCTTCAATCTAAGAATCCTTATGCTTAGCGCCTTGTTCAGATATAGACCCCGTCGTACCGACACATTTATTGAATCCACTGAAATTCCTGTCAACCTCATATAAAGATACAAAGTCCCTTGGGGGTTTGATTTCCCAGATAAGCACTGCTAGTTGAGTCCACATAAGCTAGCCCTTGCGCCATACCATCCAAACCTCCATTATAGCCACTTTGTTAACAGAATCCTGAAGAGATTCCATCGTAACATTTGATATAAACAAAGCCCTATTGTTCGCACACCCAGATCACCCTATCTACCAAGATAATGGCATCCATGCTCCACAACAGGAAAAAGAAAAAAACGAAGAAGAGCAAGGGAAGACGTAGAAGGATAATTATTTTCTTACTTCAAAAATAAACCCACAATTGATACGTCGATTTTAATCACTTTTGCCTGCCTCGCTCCACCGCCCAATCTTTAATGGGCTTTGCTAATCGAACTTGTACAATGCTTCCACTTGTTGCGAACATCTGAGGAGCCATCGCTTCTTTGGCCTTATTACCATACGGTTGAGTAGCCACCTCTTTTTTGGTCATCTTACGTATCGGTCGAGTCACCTCCCTCTGCCATTTGTCCCCAACTGCCCAATTTGTGTCAAGCCTCAATGTTCATCTTCACTATTGAACCTACGGTCAGTGATACATCCTAGTGTGGCGAAGACACCAGACGCATCTCCATCACCATCGTGTCTTCAATAAGCTCATTTTCCCTATATGAGGAGATACACCCATTTCACTTGGATGATTGTTCAAGCCTTTGGATCTATTAATTATAGGAGTTTCTCTTGATGGGCTACTCCTATAAATGGGCTGTTCCGCAAGGCCTAACGGATAGGAACTTGAGTCAGAAGATTGGTTCAAAGATATTATGGGTTGTCGATCCTCAATACGCACATTCGATCTTGACTTTGGACCTTAGGTAGAAGGTCAATAGACTCTTTACTCTCTCCAGACCCATAATCGCTATGACCTACTGTCCAAATATAAACTAGCTGGCATGAAACCCCCTCTTTGCACGATAAACTTTCACTGCTACACGTTTGGTCGTGAATTTCAAATTTGGAAATGCAACTCCCTCATTCCTTTAATCGACCTCGCCTTTATGACTAGGATTAAGTTGCACTTAAGATAGAGGTGCACTATCTTCCTTAATCTTCAACTATACATCAACTGGATTCTTCGGCCAACTTCGGTCATCGAAACTCCCTCCCACATTGATTAGGCCCACTTTGATCGCTCAAGACCTTGTGTACGGGTCGAATCTCTAACCTCACTAGAAGTTCAAAGAGAATACCCACATGTGGTCTTTGCCTAAATCAAAACCTCCAATGTTTTTGGAGGCTTGCCTTCAAGAACTCTGACTAAGCACGAGTGCAGGAAAGTGTACTTCTCAGTAGTTAGAATGCTGGAAGGAAGGGGAAGCCTTGACCTCCAGCATAGGGCGTATTCTACTGTCATTTATCTCCCCATTCTCATTGTTTGTTGATTGAGATGCTCTATTCAATGAATTGGAAGGAAGGGGAAGCCTTGACCTCTAGCATTTCCTACAAACTTTGCCAGCCAATCCCTTGTTCACCTCCAGCATAGGGCGCATTTTACTGTCATTCATCTCCCCATTCTCATTGTTTGTTGATTGAGATGCTCTATTCAATGAATTGGAAGGAAGGGGAAGCCTTGACCTCCAACGTAAGTGTATAACATTTCCTGCAGACTTTGCCTGCCAATCTCTTACTCACCTCCAGCATAAGTGTTTACATTTTCTTTCAATTAATAGCCTAAACCAGCCATCTCTGTTTTTCTCCCACTTCATATAGTAAGACTCTATCATCAATTTCGAAAGTCCTCAACAATCCTCTCCCTGCGGCCTAGACATGCCTTCCTCTATGTGCATTACTAGCCACACCGCTTCAAATTCCCTCAACAACATTTCTTACATAAATCCCCCCTACTCATTCGACTGCTTTGAGGTTTATCTTCGACACTTGCCAAAGATTGAACTTAAAAGACTTTCAATCAATTTGAGGAAATCTCCATTCCATGATTTTAGGAAGGAAATCTCCAAAAATGATTGGAATTTTTTATTGGTGAGGAGCTTTCTTTTGTTATTTATCGTCATTACCATGTTTCTCAAATTTTCATTTATTTTCTTTACATTTGAGATCCCTTTGTGGATTCTACGTACATATCTTATATGCATACACATTTTTTAAGCTGTCAAACCAAGTGATGAAAAAATAACGAGCCACAAATATTCAAAATTAGAAAAAGAACGTATTTTTTCAGTCGTAAATTCCCCTTTCAATGTTGAATTCCCCCAGGGCGAGTCCTTTTCCTTCTCAAATATTTGGAAATCAAGTGTTAGATTTGGCTTAGAAACCCAAATCTTCTAAAAATGAACAAAAAAAAGAGACGGTTTGAAGAGTTATTTTTGGGCTTTAGTGAAATTTGTTGGTTTCAAGGAATTCCCCCATAAATTTTGAAAATATTGATTTTTTTCGACATATTATATATGGCTTTTTTTTTTTTGCCAAATTTATCACCAAAGTATCATGTTCAATATTTTGCGAATACTCGTGGAAATTTTCTCCTAGGTAAAAAATATAAAATGCTAAACATTTACTTTTTTCTTTGAAAATTTAATTTATGAATGTGTATTTTGTAAATATAGTGTAAGACAAAGCATAAAAAAGAGGACTGGGAGAAGGGGGTGGAGACACTATCTACTGCGACAACCTTGGAGTTGGCTCCACCGTCCGTGTGTTTGGGCCGATGCGCTTGATCTTCGATGAGCGCAATTTTAGCATATAATTTTGATGGAGAATGCGATCAAGACGTGTTTGGATGCGTTGGGTCTTTTGCATGCACATCAAGCCACATTCTGACATAGTCGGGCTAGACACATTCGCATAATATTTCGAGTCTCTTTGAAATTCGGACTATTTGTCGAGGATCAATTGCACATATAAGGTAGGGCCTGTGGGGAGTTACCCCCAAACCCCAGGAAACACTGAGACAACTAAAAGACCCCCTTTTCCATTTTTTTGTTCCTTCTGTCGTAAACATGTTTTTCTTGCACAGACAACGCAGCGAAGTGTGTTTCTACAAGTTGTTATGGCACATGGTACAGGAATCAAGGGGTCAAATAGGTTCCCAACATCGCCTCTTTTGGTGAAATAATTCTCAGCTTAATAGACATTTTTCCATCTTGCAACAATAAGCATGTTAGAGAGCAATTATCATTTTACAAATGTAATCTTTTTATGAAACCTGTCATTTTGACACGTTGCGAAAGCCTGTTGGGTTGAAATTTGTATAGGACGTAGGGGAACGGGTGGACCCTTTGGGCCCAAAATCTCAATTTAGTACCCTGTAGAAATACTAAAATTTTTCTACGGTTAATTTGCGGAAAACCATTTGCCTTTTCATCTAGTTTGTAGCCCATGTAAAATCATTAACTTATAGAAGGCACAGTTGATATTGCTTACTATTGTTTGTTCTTGATGCATCTACCTCAAGTTATTGCTTGTCGCTAATTATTTTCATCATTCCTTTCTTCTTTATTGCTATCCATTGTTTAAGGATATTCAGGTTTTTGTTGTTGTTCCTATATATCTACCACTTGCTTATAAGTCATGATGCATGCTAAACAATCTTTGTTACTGACTCATGATTTTGATGTTTTATAGAAGTGGCAGAGCATTCCGCATATTTGTCCACAATAAACACTTATGATCAAGGAAATAAATTTCAGTTTCGAGGTTTATTTCGACCAGTCTAAAAATGACCAGTGTGGAAATAATACATTTTTCGTGGAAATGATGGAAATAATGCAGAACTGATGAAACAAACATAAAAACACACTCATAAGCTTTCAAACCATAATATACAACCATATGTAGTGTGGAAACGAATGACCCTAATGATCTATAATATGTCGCGGCAAGTATTTTTAATTAGTCAATGTTTAATTTAATTATATAACTATTATTTAATTGGTAATTATAAAAAAGTCAAAGTAATATATTAACAAATCCTTATTCACTTACATTAATTTCTTAACATTATATGTAATTTTAGAAAATTTATTTACTATTAACTTATAACATTTATCTAATTTTTGAACGTTTAATTTTTTATTTGAAAAAAAAAATTTAGGGTTAATTTTTTTTAACCCAGCCAACTTGTAGAATAGGCTAAGTTATGCAACATATAATCAATTTATGCACAATCATGGATGTTTAGGGTAAAAACCAATGAAATTGGAGTTTTTCCCAAATTCCAAATTTTCACCCTAAACGATCTTCAATCCGTGCACAAATCTAGTGTAAATGCATCATAGATTCATAAATTTAATGAATTTACATCTAACCTATTTATTTGTAGCAATAAATTTTATCCTTATGTATATTTTGAATTTGAAAAAACTCCTAAACGGGATTTGATTCTTCTTCACGATCAATCTATGAACCAAAAAATCTACAATGGATTGATATTTTGTATAAACAAAATGTATGAAAAGGGGGTTTAAATGGATCAAATATGAGGTTTATAGCGGTTTTGAGCTCAAATGAGATGTTTCCTACCTACGATTGAAATGTTTCCAATTTTCCGTACATGTCGAAATATTTTGACCGAAATAATACATATTTATTCTGTCAATTTATCAAAATTTACTGTTCACGCGAAATATTTCAACATGAATGGAAATATTTTGGGAAATTTAACATTATTTCGATGTAAATATTATTTCCTGTCAGTAACCTAGAAAGTGGAAATCTTTCGCGAAATATTTCGATAATTTTGTGAAATTTATTTCCTTGCTTATGATTCACTTATAGAGTTATAATTTGGTGACTAGGGGAGAGATTACTGTAATAAACAAATAGATATGTGGCGATTTGACTGTTCACGCGGTTAGCCACCATAATGGACACCAAATCTATTGGCATTAACTTTGTTCTACTTATTCCTCTTTATTCTCTTGTACTAGAGTTGGAAAGAGAGAACAGAAGAGAGATATCTTACAGACTTGCTCGGTAAAAAGGCCTAAGTGGACAAAGGGAGAGCACGATGGTAATGAAGTAGAAGAAGAAAAGAGAGAGGAGGCATCAACACCAATGGAGGATGAAATGAAAATCGAAGAGGTCGTACATGAATTTCCTGGAGTCCTAGTAGTTCCTTCCAATCAGAGCACAAATTTACGGCCTTGCTCCGTAAAACGGCTTAAGTGGACAAACGGGAAGCAAGAAGACGCTAATGAAGTAGAAGAAGAAAAAAGAGAGGAGGCATCAACACCAATGGAGGATGAAATGAAACTTGAAGAGGATTTAAATGAACTTCCTGGAATCCCAGTAGCTCCTTATCAGAGCTCAAAACCTGGGATCATCTTTGTTTTTGAGCAGGCTTCTTTAACACCTGCTTTTGTAGGAAAGGTATACATATGTTGACCTCCATCTTCATTTTTCTCTTGTCATGGTTTGAGTTAGGTTATGCTCTATTATTCTTTGTTTATTTTAATTTTGGATTTTGGATTTTGGATTTGTCATTGTATCATTAACGCTTATGTTTCTTCTTCTCAGACTTGCCAGGTTTTAAATTCAGACGATCATGCCAATTTTCTGCGGAGAAAGAACTTGAATCCTTATGATTATAGACCTGACATTATTTACCTGGTGAGTGAATTTACACTGAAAGGCACAATGTTGATCCATAACATCTCTAGAGAAAACTGTCTTGATTCAAAAGTTTGTAAATCTTCATTTGGTGTTTTAGTATTGAAAAGCCACAACATTTAGTAGTCCTGGTACTACCTATAGTGGTACTACTAGGTTTATATGAGACAATGGTGTACAAGCTTCTTAATCGTAATTACTCAATAAGTGGATCGAAGTAGGCAATCTAGGTTGGTTGGATTGTTCTAATTGTTTGATAAATATATTTTTTTTTTGGCTTCTGTTCTTGTATTTTTGACTTTTCGAATAGGATTCAATTAGTTAAGTGGATATAATATTCTGCCTGGCCTATCTTTTGACTAGAAAATCTTTTAGATGGAGCCAAAAAATTTGATGCTATGGATTGATATTTGATAATTCACACCCACTAGAAAAGAATCTTTTGGTAAATGGACAAGCTAATATGACGTATAACTAAAACCCTAAATCTTAACAAGAAAATTTAATCCCTGATATCATTTTATTTCTAAATATTTGGGAATGAAAATTGAAATACCTGAATGCAATTTACTTTTTTCTTCTATGTAAACTGCACATTTTCTTATCTTGACAATTCTTGGTTGTAAATATATATGTGTAGGCTCTCTTGGAAATAATGGACAGCATACTTTATAAGGTTGGTATGGTACAAGCCATCTATGTTCAAACTGAGGGAAGGCTTCTTTTTGAAATTGATCCACGAACTCGCATACCAAGATTGTTTGGGAGTTTTTGTGCTATGATGTGTAAGTCAAATTAACTTTTCTGTGCAATGTGTGATTTTGTTCATACTTTTTTCTTCTTTTTTGGTTCTAATTTCTACATCTTTTGTACTTGTTATTTACAATTACTACAGCAGAGCTACTACAAAAGTATAGTATTAAAGCCAAGAATGGGGGTGAAAAGATTTTGAAATTGGTTGTGAACCCCGTAACTATGCATTTACCTGTCGTCTCTCATAAAATAGGTGAGCCTTTGGTAATATGCAGATGTATACATTTCTTTAGGTTTCAAATGTTTGACGAGATTGTTGGGTATTTCAGGGCTCTCCTTTAGTTCACAAAAGGTGGTTAACTTGATGGACTACGTTGGTGCCATTAACGATGATGTGAACCTAGTTTTTGTGGTATGTTTTAAGCATTTGAATCACATGTCTTCTCTTGTCTTTGCATGCATTTTTCAATCTGAGGTAGTTTGTTGATTATTTTTCAATGGCGAGACTTGCTTGATAACTAAAAGTATGTTATATGTATTCAGGTTGGTGCAATGGCCCACGGAAAAATCAATTGTCAGTATGCAGATGACGTTATATCGGGTAACATTCCTTTGAATTTTTCATGTGTATGTATAAAGAAGATATAAAGGATACAAAACTTCAGGGCCAAGCCACTGTATGTACATGCAAAAACCATTCATTCCTTTGAAAGAATCACTCCTTTGGGAACAATGGCTTTTCTGCTCCAAGCATCTCACCCGAAAAATTTGTGATCTCTCCAAAAGGAAAATCTCTTCACTCATTCTCTAAAATCAAAGATTACAACCCTATATATAAAATTCTGAAATCCTAACTTTCGTAATTCTCCAAAAATTCTACTTATAAAAATAATATAACTTCATAATCAAATTATAGAAACTAACAAAAATTTATAACCAAGATCATTAGTTATAAAGTCAGCTTGATGAGGAATTAGACTAGAGTCGAGGTAGCGAAGTGGATTATGTCAAGTTAGCATTCTGATATGGGATTGAAAACCATCGCCGAAAGGTGCTTTTACTAAAGCGGGTTGCTAGTGGCTATGAACCAGTTCACTGATCCCTTAGATCATTAGTCTATCCTTGATGAGGAATTAGACTAGAGTCGAGGTAGCGGAGAGGATTATGTTAAGTAAACATTTTGATATGGGATTGAAAACCATCGTTGAACGGTGCTTTTACTAAAGCGGGTGGCTAGCTATGAACCAATTCTCACTATTAAATCATTGATTCCTAACGATTCTGTGTTGTGCATTGATTTACACAAATGAGAATCCTTAGGGAGTGAGTGTTATCAGATACGTAGAAATACATATTTGTCTTGTATAGGGGTAGTTCTGTAAATCCTTCTTATGAGGGGTATACTTGTCTTTTTCTGTAACCTTTTATATAAATAAGATTTATGGAGTCATTGTGAACTAAGCACAATAGACATCCTTTCTCTCTCTTCTCTACTCCTTATTCTCTCTCTTCCAAACCTAACCCCAACCCTAATTCATCAAATTCAACTTGGTATCAGAGTTATTCGCCGTCGAGGCTTGCCGCAATATTTTTGGAGACAAACCAGAGGCAACCTGATGTTTGCTGACGTCATTAGACCATAGGCTGACGTCATCAACTCTATGGACATGCAAATCGAGGTTTTACTGAAACCTTCACCACTTGATAGAGATCTTTTTTTCCTGTTTTTTTGGGTAATTTTTGGATCTATTTGGTGTGTTTTTTGGCCATTATTTTCAAAATTTTCGTACAAACCAGTTTGTGAACCAGCTCGATTTTCGACCCCTATATGAACTTTTTCGGGGGGTTTATTGCTTCGATCTAGTCCCCCCCTATCTAACCGACATGTGGATACCTTGAAAGGTTCCATTAAGATTTGAGACTTGTGGGAAGTTTTTTTCCCCAAGTAGTTGTTACTGGTGGTTATATTGCCTCCTATGACCATTGGTTTTGTCCAATAGCCCATCCAATTGACTCTAAACACTTTTATTCAGTGTTTTTCTGGTTTTAGGATGCTTTCTTGCATCTCTATACCTATCCTCTTCTTATACCGGCTACTTATACCTAATTTTGAGGTTCGTATGGGTGTGTGTTGAGTCCCATTCTCCATTTAGTTACGTTCTTTGGTTACTTGAGGTTTTTTTGGGGCCTATATGCCCTGCTTTGATGTTCTTATGGTCTGTGGTGTGGCTCTTTAGCCTTGTTCTGGACCTCGAGTGATTATTTGTGACTTTCCGGTGCTCCTGTATAGTTCTTCTTAGCCATATTTCTTCATGATAGACTCCACCTCCCGTGGTTACTCCACCTTCCTTGGCTTCTCCTTCAGAGTCGGAAGTGGGCACAGAAATTCCCACCACTGGTATTGGAGACCCGATGGTGCATCACTTGGCTTATGAGAACCCCAATTTATAGATCACCTCAGTGACAACCCCAATTGGCTTATGAGAACTCCAATTTACAGATCACCTCAGTGAAGTTAGACGGCAAGAACTACTTACGCTGGGCTCAGGCAACACGGTTGTTTATTAAAGGCCGTGGGAAGCTCGGTCACACTACGGGGGATACAGTTGAGCCTCCCAAGACCGATCCCTCTTATCGACAGTGGCAGACAGATGATCTTATTGTCATGTCATGGCTCCTCAACTCTATGGAGCCTGTATCAGCGAGAGTTTCTTATTCATACGCACAACGCAAGAGGTCCGGGAGATCACTGAGAAGACCTACTAATTACAGCAGAACACTGGACGGGCATTTCAGCTGCAACAGACTATCTCTCACTTCCGACAGGGGGAGAAGTCCCTCTCTCAGTACTATATTGCTCTTCGTACCTTGTGGCAGGAGCTTGATCATTATTACTCTTATTAGCCTCTTAATCCAACAGAGATTGCTCCCTTTCGCCAATATATAGAGGAGGACTGGATCTTTGATTTCCTTGCTGGACTCGATCCTTCTTATGAGCTTGCTCGTGTTCAGATCTTGAGTAGCAGGGTGGATCTTCCCTCTCTCAGTGAGGTGTACACCTATCTTCAGAGTGAGGAGAGTAGATCTCTTTTCAAAGTGAGCATCTCCTCCTAGAACGATCAGCACTAGCTGCTTCTCTTGTTTATCAGCCTCAGCAGCTTCAGAGAGGCTCATCTTATCAGATTCTTGTCTTAGCTCCATTTTATGCTCCTACTGGACCTTCTTCTAGGAAGTCATTAGCTAGAGAGAGGCCCAAGTGTGATTTCTGCGGCAAGTTGGGGCATGTGGGTGCAAAGTGTTGGAAGCTACGTGGGCGCCTTAGCTAGCCAAACTCTTCCAGTGCTCATACAGCCAGTGTGGATTCTTCTGCTCCTCCCCAGGGAAAGTCTCTGGCGAGTCCTCTTCCTTCAGCTCCTCTTAGTGGTTTTTCAACCATAGAGTATGCAGGCCTTCAACGATTGCTTCAACAGCTTGATGGTTCTTCTGCCACATCATCCACCTCCTTTCCCAGTCAGGTAACACTAGACTTGCTCATCATGTGTCTCTCCATATCATCCACCTCTTAGTGGTTTTTCAACCACAGAGTATGCAGGCCTTCAACGATTGCTTCAACAGCTTGATGGTCCTTCTGCCACATCATCCACCTCCTTTCCCAGTCAGGTAACACTAGACTTGCTCATCATGTGTCTCTCCCATCATCTAGCCCCACTTGGATCATTGATTCAGGGGCTTAGGAACACATGACGGGCTTATCTTCTTAATTTTCCAATTATTACATCTGTTCTGGCCATGATAAGGTGAAGACAGTTGATGGCACATTATCTTCTATTTCTGGGAAATGGAATATCCTTCCCTCTCCTCAATTGCTTCTTTCATCTGTTTTGCATGTTCCTAGATTTACTTCTAACCTACTTTCTGTTAGTGCTTTGACTGAAACCCGCAACTGTAGTTCTTGTGTCTTTCAAGACTTACAGACGAGGACAATTGGCATTGGACATGAAGCTAATGGCCTCTACCTTTTGGATGGACACCTTCCTGAGCCCACATTACTACAGTTTTCTGCTAGTAATAGTTGTAGTAGGATAGATGTTTTGAACTAGCGTGCCCGTCTTGGGCATGTCTCTTTTCAGTATTTGAAACTTTTATTTCCTAGTTTGGTACTTCTGTTTCCTTTTCTGCTTTACACTGTGAGACCTGTGAGCTCTCCAAGCATTGTAGATCGAATTATCCTTCCAGAGGTAATAGAAGTTCTACTTGTTTTGACATGGTGCATTCTAACGTATGTGATCCTTCTCCAACTACTTCTATGTTTGGCTTCCGCTACTGTGTTTCCTTTGTTGATGATCATACTAGGTGTACATAGGTTTATCTCATGAAAACTAAAGATGAAGTTCATTCCATCTTTCAGGGTTTTCATCAGATGATCCAAACACAGTATAGTACCTCCATCAAGGTTCTTCGTACTGACTATGGTGGAGAATATATATTTGGGGGTCTTCAACACTACCTTCTTGATCATGGGATTTGTCATCAAAATTCTTGCAGCTATACCCCTCAACAGAATGGTGTAGTTGAGAGAACAATGCGACACTTGACTGAAGTAGCTAGATCTCTTTTGATTGACTCTCATGTTCCCAAGACCTATTGGTCAGACGCTGTGTTGACGACTGCCTACTTGACTAACAGAATGCTCTTTCGTGTACTCAACTTTAAATCTCCTATTCAAGTTCTTTCTCCTGCTTCTCTTTTTTTTGTTCATCCTCGCATATTTGGGTGTGTATGCTATGTACATATCCTCGGTCCTCATTGCACCAAACTAGATCCCAAAGTGCTCAAGTGTGTCTTTCTCGGTTACTCTTCTACCCACAAAGGGTACAAGTGTTACCATCCTTCCTCTGGGAAGAAGTTTGTTTGCATGGATGTCACATTTCGTGAGGAGTTGTCTTTTTTCTCCCCCACCTCTCTTCAGGAGGAGAGTAGTAATGAAGAGAGGTAGACTGTTCCTCTTCCTGCTATATCTCTATCTCCTCTTGATTTTGAGAGGTCTCCTCCCACTCATACTACTAGTGTGATTGATAGTGCTCCTAGAGATCAGCAGGAGCTCAAAGTCTATAGTAGAAGGGCGAAAGTCACAGCTAATCTAGAACGAGTTGTTCCTTCATTGGATCTAGGCAATCCTCCATCCCTCTCTATTCTTGTCATTCCCTTGTCTACTGCTGATTCTGATCTTCCTATTGCTGTTAGAAAAGGCACCAGAAGTTGTACTCAACATCCATTGAGCAACTTCGAGCCACTTCGTTTCCTACGATGCCTTGTCACCTTCATACAGAGCCTTTATCACATCAGCTTCCACCATTCCCACTCCTTCCGTGGTAGAAGTGTTAGCACATCCTAGATGGAAAGCTACTATGGTAGAAGAAATGAAGGCACCAGATAAGACAAAACATGGGAACTTGTTGACTTGTCAAGAGGCAAGAAGCCGGTTAGATGTGTTCACAGTGAAGTACAAGGCCGATGGGTCAGTAGAGAAGTATAAGGCCAGACTGGTAGCTAAAGGGTACTTAGACCTACGGGATTGACTATGTGGAGACCTTTGCACTTGTGGCAAAGATGAACTTCATTAGGGTTTTGTTGTCTGTAGCAGCAAACCAAGCATGGCTTTTGCATTAGTTGGATGTGAAGAATGCGTTTCTTCATGGTGATCTGCATGAAGAGGTCTATATGGTACCTCCTCCAAAGTTCACTCCACCAAGGGATAGCAGTAAGGTGTTTCGACTGAGGAAACCCTCTATGGGCTTAACGAATCTCCCAGAGCTTGGTTTGAGAAGTTTACTCTAGCAGTGAAGAAGCTGGGATATACTCAAAGCCAAGCCGATCACACCCTATATGAGAAGCATCTAGGGAAGACCACTACGGCCCTTATCATCTATGTTGACATCATTATGACAGGAAATGATGCAGAGGAGGTGATTAAGCTAAAGAATCATCTAGCAGAGGAGTTTGAGACCTAAGATCTGGGGCTTCTCAAGTACTTTCTCAGCATAGAGGTTGCAAAATCCAGCCAAGAGATCTTCATCTTACAAAGGAAGTATATCCTAGATCTATTGAAGGACTCAGGCAAGCAGGGAGCTAACCCTGCTTAGTCAGTATATGCATTCTTCTAGGGAGATTCACTTAGAGGCGGCACACAGGATATTGAAATATCTCAAGCCTGCCTATGGTCGTGGTCTCCTCTTTCAGAAGAATAATCACATGAGAGTAGAGTCATACACTGCTGTAGACTGGGCTGGCGCCAAGGATGACGGGAGATCTACATCAGGCTATTGTACCTTTGTGGGAGGCAATCTGGTTACCTGGAGGAGTAAGAAGCAACCAATAGTTGCCAGATCCAGTGCAGAGACAATTTAGGGCAATGGCCCATGGCTTGCGTGAGATACTCTGGTTGAAGATCTTGGTTGCTGAACTTGGCTTTCCAGTTTTGGGATACATGAGCTTGTACAATGACAACATGACGGTTATCAACATTGCTCACAATCTTGTACAACATGATCGAGCCAAGCACATTGAAGTGGATCGTCACTTCATTCGGGAGAAGATCATATCTGCGGAAGTTTATACCCCTTTTGTGAAGACAGATGAGCAAGTAGCATATGTCTCCACCAAAGGAGTTCCCAGTTGGCAAATTCATAGATGTTTATGCAAGTTGGGCGTGAAAGATATCTATGCACCAACTTGAGGGGGTGTGTTATCAGTTACGTAGAAATACGTATTTGTCTTGTATAGGGATAGTTCTGTAAATACCTCTTATGAGGGGTATATTTGTCTTTTTTGTAACCTTTTATGTAAATAAGATTTATGGAGTCATTGTGAACTAAGCACAATAGACATCCTTATTCTCTTCCTCTTCTCTAATCCTTATTCTCTTCTCCAAACCTAACCCTAATCCTAATTCTTCAAATTCAACTATGAGGACCCTAACCTTGAGGTTTCCACAACAAGTTTGGGGGTGTAGAGAAGGTGGTGAGGCTTCCACAGCATGTTTGGGGTGTAGACATTTTCAGTAATACGACTGTATGAATGGTATTTTTATTTTTTGGTAAGTTAAGATGATTTATAGAGGGGAGAACCCTTGGAAATCTTACAATCGCCTCAGCCTATCTTCCTAAGGAGGAAGATGGGTGTAACAAGTCGTCCCACCTAAATACAAATTTATCAAAGTAGCACCCCCTAAATTCGTGGTGTGTATATGTCCAAATCCAAAGATAAAGAAGGCTTTTCCTTTCAGGATGACATCTTGAACTCCTCCTTACTTTCCTTCGAAGATTCTGGAATTTCCTTCTTTCCAATTGGCCCACATTATGGGGAAAGGGGCTAAGCACCATAGAATCCTTCCTCGATCATGGAATGCATCATTGGAGCAGCCTTGGAAGTAGGGCTGGCAATGGATCGGATCAAATTCGAGATCCAATCCCATCTGAAAAAATCGGGTCCGGAACTTTAGTTTTCATTATCGGATTGGGTATCGGATCACAGATTATTGATCCGATCTCTTATTGGATCAGTACTGGATTGACCTTGTTCCGACCCGATATAGACCTGATATCTATATATATTATTTAAATATATGCCTAATGGGATTATATATATATATATATATATATATATTATTATACATATCCGATCCAAAATCAATTTTATTGATCTGATCGGGTCCGGATCGATTGGATTGCTTATCGAATCGGTACCAAATCAGTACCAATCCGACTCAAACTCGATCCATTGCCAGCCTTACTTGGAAGAAGCCTTCCACATGAGGCGGCACTACAAATTGGATGCTGAAGAGCTTGAAAAAGGTTTGCCAAACCTCCATGGAGAAGATACAGTGGATAAGTACGTGATCAATAGATTCCGGGCCTGGGATGTTGATTTGGAGGAGGATAGGATGCAGGACACAACCCAGGGCGCTTGGCTTTTGGGTGATTTTTTCTCTTGGTTTGTTTTAAATTTACTAGCTGGCTTACACAACAACAAAAAAAAGATGAGGGGGGGCATTTTCAGAGAAACAAAAAATGAAAGTGCTGGAGTATTGCAAGAAGGCTCAAGTTTAATAAACGTCTAGCTTCAAGGACCATTACGTTATGTCCAAATTTAACCAAAATCTATTATATCCATTTTCAAGGTTGCTATTCTGTTAAGGTTTCAATGTTATATTATATTTATTCAACTGTTGATGGTTTAATAAAAATATTCAGAAGTAGATCCAGCTTTCCCCTTTTGTAGCTATTATTTCAGTTGTAATAGTTAATAAGGTCTATGCCACCCCGCCTATGTAACAGTTATTATGTTATTGTAAACTATTCTCTAAGCTGGCACTTGCACATTAATCTGACCCCACTTTTTTCCGCATTATTTATTTCAGAATTGCTATTTTAGACTACTGCCCTAAAACTGCTGAGCATGTTTTGCTTTGTCCTTGAGATATCAATTAGGGGGTTGATGAATGCAGTAATGATTCTTGGTGTTCTATTTTTATTCTTTTGCAGTTTGTGAATTTCCATTGAGTGCTGCCTGTTGTGTAAGAAAAATATGCTGTGCAGTAGAGAAGAAATGGGAGTTGGTGTGAATATCAATCTTTATCATGTTTGGAGTGGCGAAAGGCACTGCGGTCGAGTTTGTCAAAGAGGTTGAATTTTACCGAGTCTGTCAAAGAGTTTGAAATTATACCGGGAATGTTACAATTCCGGTGTTAATAGTTGAGAGTAATTTAAGTATGATCCATACGGGATTTTTGCTATTTATTAGTTCATGAAGAAATAATAAGGGAAATGAAATTTTGATCACATAAGTACACTGATTCGTTCGTTCTTTTTGGAAGTATTTGTGTAGTACTTCATTTCCTGAGATTGGTAACACGTTTGAACGTTTATGGAAGTACTTGTGTGGTTCTTTATTTTTTGATAGTGTAGACATTTGTAAACTTGTGCAGTTGTACCTTAGAAGTGCCCAAATTTCACTTCAAATTTTACTGGGAATTGCTAGTTATAAGTTTTGCAGTTTGTACGCAAATTGTTATTATAATTAAAACTGATGTATTTTTATTAGGATTTAACCCGAAACAGGCAAGTACCAATGAGAGCCTGTGTGATTTGATCTGGTTGGGTCATATTGAAGGTCACGTTAGATTTGGCACTGCGAGGCAGCGCACAATTCGCATGCATTGCAAATACGGAGATTTAACGCAAATTACAAATTGAATTGCTAAGTAAACAATGGAGAAGGTACTATGTCACCTTTGTTCACACCCCAGAGGAGCTGAAAGTTTAATGCAGCTTATCACTTCTTCAGAGATCGGATAGGAGGAAGTGTCGGCCCTAAATGCCCTGCTCCTTGGCATCTTGGTTAGGAAAGGTAGCTTTTTAAAACCTTGGACCAGTAGCCCAAAATCACTGTTGACCCAAATTTTTACATTTTCTTTTCGAAAGTGCCCCATCTAATCTGTACCTGTGAAGGTAGGATCACGTCCATGCAGGCTTTTGGCAGAAAAAGATTAAAAAACATAAGCGAAAATGGAAAAAAAGAAAAAAAAAACCAACACAACAAAGAATCCAGTTATTCTTTTGTCAAACGGACGATCACAAACGTCCATTAAGCCACATGGACATTTTCACTGGGCGACGTTCACAATTTGCTAACTATGATTATGACCCCTACAACACTTGGTCTTCTTTCTAACCGGTACTAAATTTAAAACCTGATAATCTTTATAGCCCTTGTATTTTAATGGATTTGTGTATGCCAAATAATGCTTGAATCCTAGGGCTAAAATTGAATACATGAAAAAACAAAATCCAATGGCTAGAAATCACCAATTGGGCCGATTTTGGGTCTGTATGTTTAGCAAAGGTGGAGTGTGTCACGAAGTTTTTACAGCCTTGTGACCCGGTTAAATTATCCCTAGCGAGAAAATATTTGGTCCCCAGGGCCTTCAAAATTTTTGGTCTCCCCCTCCCAAAATGCTACATGGAGCCCACTTTTGGTCCCACTAAACTTCATATGTTTGGCCCCCTTCTTGGTGGACCGTACACCAAAGTCAGCTTGATTGGGGTGTTAGTCCTCCGAGGGTGAGCCAAGCGCAAGATGAAAAATCATGCTTGAATCCAATGGCTAGAAATCAGCAATCAGGCTGATTTTTGTTGTGTTAGTCCACCAAGGGGTGAGCCACAAAAAAAACACCTCCGGAGCGGAAATGATCCCCATTAGACAGAATGGCCTGAGAGAGCAACAGCCCAGATGGGGAGCCAAACATGTGTCTAATTATGACATTATGACCAGAATTGTGTTTTTTTTTTTTTCTTGGCGTTTTTTTTATCCATGCGTCCCGGCAGCACCTAAAAAATGCCACGTGGTACTCTTCGTGACTAATGAACGTATAGATGCTTGGCCCATCCCTAGGTGGACCGTGGACCTACAGACCAAAAATCAGCCTGATTGGTCATTCCTTGTCGTTGGATCTGAGTACCTCGAAACAATGCTCAAATCCTACGGTTGAGAAGCAACTCATGAAAAAGACTAAAATCTAACGGATATAATCCACTATTCTGGATGATTTGTGGTCTGTAGATCCACATAATGGGCCAAACATCCATAGTCATTGGTCGCTAAGAATATGCGACGTGGCATTTTTAGGTGATACGGACGCTTGGATAAAAAAAAACCAGGATCGGAAAAAGTTTTTCGCTGTGGGGATGCAATATGATGAAGCTCTTTAAACGTGCAATGGGCCCACTGAACGATGTATGAAAATTGTCCACTTCTTGATGAACCTATCTATCAAATATAAACTTGATTGGTGATCTCTACCGTTTGATCTAAGAACCCAAACATATGCTTGAATCCAACGGTTAAGAATTATGCCATGAAAAGCTCGAATTTAACAGCTATAGATCATCAATCAGGTCAGAGGGCCTGAACGAGTGTACTACATGCACTTCTTCAAGAGCTCCACAATGCTGCAACCGCACACCAAATTTATTTTCTTCTCAACAGCAAAGCCGTACTAATTAAGTGTGGATATGGCAAAAGTTTGAGTCGGGAAAAGTTTCTGAGTATAATTTGGTTTTGAACTTAAAAATTTTGATCAATAATTCTGCCAAAAATTCGATGAACGACAAAAGTTCACAACAGAATGAGTTTGTGTTTAATTCCAAAATTTTGATGTTAAAAATTTACTAGGGGTTGCCACCTACGCGTGACAATTAAAGGCATCACCACTTTAAATGCAAAAAAAAAAAAAAAACTTTAAAGCCAAAACCTTCCCTTACAATTTTAAATGCTCAAGTTCCTAGCTTTTGATCTTAAGTAAAAGAAAGTGTTGATCTCTTAATGGTTGAATCTCTTCCTTTTATGAATGATTAAATACATTGGTTTGCGAAACTAGATTTTTTCTGCGTTGTTGGTTATGGAATCCCTTGAATCAACATATTTGCATTTTTCTATTTCCTACCAAATATAGGAACTAGCATAGTGGAAAGTGTCGGATATCGTATCCCCACTCGGGAGAGTTAGCACAATAATGAAGCTTTGAGTAATGAAAAGTGATGCGAAAATGGTTGGTGGGGGTGAGAATGGTGGAAATTTAAAACATGATTTTGAGTGAGATATTATTATCAACTATGTGAAACATTAAAGAAAGATAATAAAAGAAAAAAAAACAAGTTGGAATCAATGATAACTCTATTGAAACTTAAACCATCGTGTACATGACCTAAACAAGATAACAATTAAACTAGAAAACTTGTAAAATAGAGAGAGAAAGAAGAGATTTAGAGAGAAAAATAGTGATAGAGAAAGGAAGAGAAGGTTACTTCGATGAGTCCTGTCAATTTGATAACTCAAATTTCAATAATTTTGTTAAGATATGATAAATTACACGGCCGAACTCCACCATCAAAGGGCCGATCCATCTCGGTAAGGCCGAAAGGTAAGTGTGCGAAATGATGATATTATCTCTCTTCTTTCTCTCTCTACTTATCTTATCTCTCACTTTCTCTCTTTAGAGTTTACCCTACTTATTTCTCTCTCTATCTTCCTCTCATGCAGGATGGGAGGTCCGATTGCCACCATCTGTTTCACATAGTTGATATTACCCTACTTTTCTTATCTGTCTCGATTGAGATATTATCGTAGCACTGACTCGGGTGAGGCTCCTCGTACTCAAAAAGTTGGGTCGTGACGCAATCAATCAGTCTGAACGTTATAAGAGAATGAGTATAAATACAATATATATAGAAATACAAAAACTATTATAATAATCTGTGAGTTGTGTGTATTTAAAATCATTTATGTTAGAATTTCTTTTCCGGTTATTCATGACAATTCTGAATAATCCAGTCGAACTCTTGAGAGAGAAAATCACCTTGTTGCACTTACCGGTGTTTGTCGGCCCAACAGGTGGGTAAATAAGTGGCCGTAGAGGATGAGTTTTCCGGTTGGTGACCGTGAGGGAATGGTGGTTCACGGACTATAGAGGGAACTCGTGAGGAGAGGTGCACATTAGTAGTCCAGATGGGAAAGGCAGGGCAGCAACATGCTTAGACCTTTGGAGAGGTTGCAAGCATGCAACTCAGCCAAAGAGATGGAAGCTCGATGCTTCCTATTAGAAGAGGAGTGGTGCAAGTGAGAGCACGCTCTTTATAGTTTTGAACTGATTTTCTCTTGCTGGTTCGGTTTGGTACACCTGGATAGCAGGCCGTGGTGTTTTGACAATGAAGTGGCGGAGAGGAGAATCCCGAACTGGCCACTTGGTGTCTGGCCGTGATGTAGATGACGGGGACTAAGATCTGGTCCTTTTGATGGAGAGGATGGTGCGGTTCGTGCATGTGGTTCAGGTCTGCAAGCTTAGCACGGTGAGATCCAACCAGTGAAGGAGAAGAGCACCAAGGTTTCAGGTCGTTTGGAGGCGGTAATGGCAGATCGTTGCATTACAAAGATCTGGAATTGAAGGTTGCGTGGGGAGCAGCGAGCATGCACTGGTAAGAGGCTTGCTGGGTTGCAGACCATTTGGAGATCTTGATCTCCACTATGGAAGGTGGGCTGCAAGAGAACGTGAGAGAGATGGTTGCAGGTCGTGGATGGAGTCGCTATGGTGGACCACAACTTAGATGACTGAGGACGATCAGGTGGAGGAAATGACCATGCATTGCAGGTCCGCTAAGACCACCAAAGAGCATCCACGTCCCATTGAAGTTGCAGGCTGTGATGTTGCTGTTCGAGCAGCAAAGCCGTAAATAGACTGTGATGGAGGTGACGTTGGCCTCTTGTAGAGGAGATGGAGAGAAAGAGGAGCGGTGCAACAAGTGGCAAAGACCACCACCTGTGAAGGAGAAGGAGGAGCAGGGGTAGAGCAAGAAGATGAACCAGGCTTTCAGGTTATGGTTCTTGAGGAAGAAAAAGAGCAGTCGTGCCTCCAATGGTGAGGAGGATCGCCAGAGGAAGGAGGAACTGCACTACTGGGTTGAGAAACTGGCAAACTTGTGGGAGAGATGGCCAGCAACCTTGCTGGTTTGGGCTCATATGGATTGGTGCGTGGCTGCAAGGAGGGCAGCAAGCTTTTCTCCAATAGAGCACATCTTGAGATGGTGGGAAAAGAGATTGTTAGATCTCTTCTTGAGAGGCTGAGATAGAGATAAGGGGAGAGGGAACCAAAAAGTGAAGAGGTCTTAGGCCTCTTCTTTATAATTAGGGAGAGATGAGAGAGAAGTTTCTCTCTTTAGAAACCGTTGGTTCCTGGTGACTAGGAGAGAGAAATGAGGAGAGAAGAATCGGTCAAGTGAGACCGATTCTCTCTTGTTGTTGCAAATGGTTAAGGGCATCGGTATGAGTCTTGAACCCTGGTCTTCTTCATTCTCCTTCATCAGCTCCACCAATTAGTCAAACTAACTTTTGATGTCAATTGGTGTGGCTTTTAACACCTTAATCCTTCTCTTGGTCTTCAACTCTTCCGCTCTCTTTGGATCGGCTCTGCGATCCTCTAGCTTTTCCCTCACATAGCTTCTATCTTCTTGTCTTGGCATTCTAGCTCTTTAAGCTTTAATAGAGGTCTTATGTGATTGATCGTAGGCCCGCTAGCCTCGAGAATCATCCGATCGGGTCTCCTGCAAGAGAAAAAACGCATAATGAGTGCTCCAAAGATTATGGGATGTTTATCTCTCAAAAACCCCTATCTACTTCTCTACCCCCTTCTTCTCTCTAACCCTTCTCTTTAATCACTTTCGAGAATAAATTTACATGCTTTTTTTATTTCTGTTGATTTCCCTGTAAGTGACTTCTTCAAATTAATGAATTTTTGTTATTTTATTAATATTTTCTTAGATAATCTTTCAAATCCATGTTTAAATTTTGACTCGCACTTCTCATCTATCCACCATTCACAATTGTACATTATTTTTAGTTCCATGTTGCGCTAATCCCGAACAACGAGTGCGGATTCAACATCTGACTACCGCTATGCAAGTCTCAATTTTGTAGGTTAAAATCGGATAATTATAAAGGTGTTAAATTAGGGTTCCCAAACTAACGACCGGGGAAAACCCTACTTTCACCCCCTCACCACCTATTTGAGCTTGATCAATCGTCATGCTCATCTATTCGATTATATCTCCCCCCTCAAGCATGTCCCCTATCTCATCTCTTCCACTAGCACCATCTATTTGTACAAACCATATAACCCACAAATGTTAATAAAACCTTTGAAATCATAATAAAACCTCAGTGGTCACCCCCGCTTCCTTGTCAACCACACTAAAAATACTTTGCCAATCACTACTTACATTCTCTCTATCCTCCTCCACTGAAGGCTCTCCCTTTGCCTGTCTGAGTCCCTGTTCCTGCTCTGCACCTGAAATAAGAGATGAAGATAAATGAGATTTTCAGAAGATGACGTTTATTGGAATACATCGGTTATTCCATCTTATATTAAGGATGATCTACCTGTGGCTGTGACCTCCGAAACATTTTCTTCTTGAGCACCGGGAAACTCTGGCTATATGGATTCCCGCAGGGAATCCGACTCATCATCCCCTAAATATTCTGGTTTACGGGGCGGGGCTGATTTCACTTTCTTTGCCGCACATTTCTTTGGCTGCCTAGTAACCATCTTCTTGGACTTGGTCAGTGGTTCCCTTGGTTCTAGTACTAGTAGAGCAAGGGGTGCATCCTCACAAAAAAGTTTATCAATGCCTCCTATATAATAATCATTTTTTCACTCGGATCAAGTTATCGGCCCCTCTTAGCTGGTTTTCTAGTACCCGATGTTGAGCATTTGCTGATGTCCTTTTGTTTGGCCTGCATCTTGCTCCGACCCTCAGATTTCTTAGTCATCATTGAAGGCTTGGGACGTATGAAACCCGAGTGTCGATCTGGGTATGATTGCGCCCAGTATATCAGTTAGAGCTCTTTTAGGACTATCGGTTGGGTCCCTTTTTACACCCATCTATAAGCGACTAGATCTCCGTGGTAGGGAAGGAGGAGAAGTCTACATGGGAAGTCGCTTCAGCCTTTCCCAACCCAGGTGTAGTCTCCTGATCATATGATGCCCGGGAGGTGTTAGATCTTCTTTTGCAGTGTCTCTCCCTGCGTGTCTCACTGGTCGAATTTTCACCTTCAACTCTGATTAAAGGTTCTTGCTCTAAGACTGCTCCCCTTAACACATCAGTCAGCCGTCGCTCCAGTGCATCGGCGACTTCTTTCACTTCTAACTCTTGATAATTGCCCAAGCATATTCTCATAATTTCTACATAAAAGTTCCCCAGAAGGGACAAGATTTTGGACAAACTCCACTAGCGACCCAATTTTGGAGATTTTGCAATGAACCTACGATACCGGATTACAAAATTATCCCTTAACACAATAACTTCCTAAGGTCAATGTAAGAGTGATGATGGTATTTATAGTATAACACTTCAATATGGGTCGCTACTTTAAACAAGATCCTTACCGCTGAAAACTTAATCATTAGACAATGGGTGTTAGAGAGTTATTGTGTTATGTGCAAGGCTGCTGGTGAGAATACTAATCATATCTTTGTTCATTGTGAGTTTGTTCGACAGATTTGGTCACTTTTCCTTGGCCACATGAGCTTATGTTGAGCTTTTCCAGATTCTCTAGGCGAGGTCTTGAAGAGGACTTCGACTAGAGGCAAGGTGATTTGGAGATTAATACCATTAGCAATCATATGGGGAGTGTGGTTAGAAAGGAACAAAAGAACTTTCCAAGGCAAGGAAAGTTCCCTTCAAGAGGTCATCATCAACATTATAAAGGCTTTTATTTTCAGTTGGGATAGTATTTCACTAGATATGAGGGGAACATTTTTCAGCGATATGGTATTTCGGCTGGATCAGCTTTTGTGCTAATTTGTAAACATTTCTTTCTTTTTTGAGATCTCCTCGATCTCCTTATTAATGCATCTTTTGACTTATCAAATAAAAAAAATAGTTACCTGATTTGCAGTTCGGTTCAATGTGTGTTTCACAATTAATTCTACCCCTGTAGTACTTGTAATCCTTTGGTTTTGTTGTGGACCATCCAATATCTTTTATGGTCGAATAGGTATCCATGAGACCAAAATGTATGTGGGACCTCTAATCTGATGGGTACAATCCTTGGGAATTTTTTTACGTCAAAAATAAGTCGACTTGGTTTGATGATTGTAAACCATGAACTTACAATTATCATATGTTTCTGACCATCCAAAAAGAATGTGACGAATGAGATGGTTTTCTAACTTATTTGAGCAAAAGTTAATGGAAGGTGCCATCCTCGTCTCATTTTACTTACTAAGCAAAATTGTAGCAAGTGTAGTTACAGAGGTACAATTTTGTCCAATAAATGCAGGACATGGGGGCACGGAAGTCACGTAACACATGTATCCATACAGGATGCCTAGGGTAGAGTACGATATATTTAGATGCATATATATGTGGGTCAGGATTGGGGGACAACAATTTCATACAACATTTTTGACAACAATTTTGGCATATGCACAAGGAAGATGAATCAATAGCTGATTTTTGGTGAGGATGATCTCTTCATCATATAGATCACTCCTACAAAAAATCGGCACATACTGAAATTTCTAACCCCATCAAATGTGGTTTCAAGTTAATGATATAAATAGACGGTCCATAATTATTCTTCAACTTGTAAACCGATCTATGAATATCGGATTAATTTGAATTGATTTGAAGATGATCTCCTCACTATAGAGACCCTCCTCGCCAAATATCACCCCATTCCAAGACTTCTAATGTATACATTGGACTGTGCCAATTTTTGTTGTCAAAATCCCCCGATCCTGACCCTATATATATATATATATATATATATATATAGGGTGAAATAAACCTCAATGTGTAGAAAGTATGAAAATTGAAACTCATACACCAAGTACAGAGTATATACCTGTAATTTACTCATAGGCAAGTGAATATAAAGAAGATGAAAAGATGAGAAACACAGTACAGTGTGGCCATTCCGCCCCTTGAGATAAGAGCAAGCCTTGTGACCTCTGAAACAGCTCTACACCTGTAAAATGCCATGGAGGGTACGGTTTCTCATATCCTCAAGCACACCAATCTATAGATTGTAATAGTTCCACAAAGGTCAGTCAGAAATAAGGCATGCAGTGAATATTTGTATGATCCATAGAACTAACCTAGGAACAAAGAAAGAAATACACTTGTTCTTAACACCTCCCATTATTCTGGCTTGACAACAAGGGCTCCTTTCAACTAGGCAAAAGGGAATGTGAATCTTAGGCCATTCAAATGAAGTAACAAAAGTTAATATGTTAAGTAAAGAATTTCACTTCTGTGAATTGGGATTTAAACTCAATGAACTGGCTCAGGCTCGCCTTTGAAATTGAGAAATACATCAATCAGCAGCAAGTCATCATAACATCAAAGACAATCAAACTGAACTGTTTAACAACCAACCAAAGTCTAAAACTAACTAAACCACTAAAGACATAAGGTCCCTCTTGATTGTCTCGAAATCGCCTTCTCCTCCGTTAACGAAAGCCGTTACCATTATTGTGATCTCTGTGTCGCTGACAACAATGTTCGTAGAACTAACGACAATGTTAGCTGACAAGACATTTGCCTTGTGGCTCTCAAACACCTTGAAAACATCACTAACTGTAATCCGTTGGACCACCGAACGTATTTGAAAAATCGCCATGTTGTTGCAAACAGTCAGGTAGACATAGGAATTCTGGTTGGTGCATTGAAAAATTGACCGTCCAATCATCTCCACTGAGTCCAAATCTTTCTCTAACCATTCTGAAATCTCTTCCGTGAACTTGAACTCATCTTCTAGCCCCAACTGTTTCAAAATGTCTTCCTCCACAACCTCCTTATTCAACTCCGCCTTTGGCTCAACCTGTCCCCCCAACATTTGTACCGTTTCTTGAAGATCTTGTATGTACTTCATTGTTTCGTTTAACACAGTTATCTTGGATGACTACTTTTTTAAAAAAAAATGCATTAATTTCACAACTAAAAAGCACCAACCCATGAAACGAAACTCGGAAGAGAGAGAAGCCAAATCAAAGATTACCTTGGAGTTGAGTTTGGGGACCTCGGACCGAAGAGATGAGAAGAGCTTTCCCAACTTCTCTCTTCTTTTTCGCTCCTCCATTTTGACGTTGGGTCGTTTCCTTAAAGTCGAAGCGGTGTTTCGTGTCTGGACATCTTTGTTTCCCTCTTCCATTGTTTCTTGTATCTAAATCCTTAGAAGTATAATTTAGTCAACAATAACCAGATGTGGAGTACTTATCAAAAAAATAAAAAACCAGATGTGGTGTCATATAAATAAGAGTTCTGCAACGTTTACTACTTACATAAAAAAAAAAAAATTACAACATTTATGAGTTTGTTCAAAAGCATCAGCGGATTGTGGCAGTGTGAATGGCCACTGCTTCGCTGCTGCAAAAATCAGCTACTTCAAAATTTTCTCAAATCTGAGTACCCACAGGACAGAAAATTTTTGAAGCAGTGGAATTTTTGAAGTAGCGAAGATGCACTAGTAAGAACGCACCATATTTTTTTTCTTGAAATTACCTTATAAATCAATATTAAACCATAACAAGACCAATAACTCCCCATTTAAACATGTAAATAAGAATTCTAGATCCATAATTCTTAAACAGATAGAGTGTGAGAGAGACTCCTCACAAAATCTCAAATTTCTAACCAATCTTCGATCAAACCAGGATAAAAAACAAAACTCACTTCGCCAACTCACTGATAATTCAAAAGAAAAAAATAAAAATGAGGGAGAGAGAGAGAGAGAGGGCAGTCAAAACCGGCGATTCCGGCACCGGCGAGGAGATTTGGGTTGGGTACTGTCCCAAATTGATAAGGGAGATTGACTGAATCATCCCTTTTGGATTCGTCAATCTCAAAATGACCACAATCAAGGAATCGTTTTCCATATTTGGTAACAGAAGTTGTTGCGCAAATCAAACCATTATGGATTTCATCAACCACACATCTTAGTTGAAGCTATAAATAGCAATAGATGGCTGGACGTGTAAAACCTTCCATATATGCTGTGAATTAATTAGCTTTGATTCCATAAACAAATGACAAAGGAAATGTTTTGAAATGAGTCCACCGTGAATTTCATGGTGGTCATATCGTCTTGAAACATTAAACATTAGAGAATCTTTACAATGAGATTGAGAGAAAAGCTAATTAATTTACAGCACATATGGAAGGTAGGCTAATTTTTTTTTTCTGCAACACATTTATCTCTATTCAAAGCAATGTCGACCTCTACTTCCATCCTTCTACCAATATCCACCACTACATGTCAATTAAATTATCACCAACGAACTATCTCGTTTGGCAATCACAATTTGTGCCAATTCTTAAACGATACGATCTCATGGGGTTCGTGGATGGTAAAAACCCCTGTCCACCTCAGTTCATCTCCGACAAAGATAATACTCAGACTGTGAATCCAGAATTCGTAGCTTGGCACTGTCCAGACCAACTGTTACTCAGTTGGATTATGTCATCTCTAACCGAGCCAGTGCATGCCCAAATCGTTGGGCTAACCACATCACGAGAGGTGTGGATCCATCTTGCTGCCATGTATGCATGACATTCTGAAAAGTCTCGGTTGTAAAATCCCAGGAATACTTAGTTCTTCGGTAATGGTATTTTTATATATGTTGCTGTGCCTCAAATCAACTGAAGATTGAAGTGTCAAAGATCAAGTGGACTTCGACAAAACAAACCAAAGAATGATTAAAGCTGAAGAAAAGACAACCCAAGTGTTCAAGATCAACTGAAGACAAAGTCAAGATTATCAAGTTCAACTGAAGACAAAGTCAAGTGATCAAGCTCAATTAAAGACAGTCAAAAGCTCAAGCACGTTATCACTCAACGAACATTCAACTATGGAGAAACTCGTGTTGCAGTTACTTACGCATATCTGAGGGTAAAACCGCGCGTTGCCAGCGGATATTGATTTACCCTAGATGGTTAAGTGTTAGTTAGGGATTGTGCTTGTGATGAAAAGAGAAATTCATAGAACTTTGGTAGCATTCAGCTATGAACAAAACTGTCCAGCCAACCGACCCTTATATGCGGGCGACCGAAGGTCCGGTCAACAGGCCAAAATAGTTCGGTTGACCCTAACTCTCAGTTTCGAGAAATTTGGCTGAATGCCTGAGCGGTCGACCGGCCATCAATGCAGTTGACCCCGTCAGTTTTGGATCTCGTTTGACGAAATCTTTTATGCGATTAGAAACGCATTTTGGCCATTCAAATGGCTATATTTGGTACGGTTCTAGCAAAGGGAGGCCTGTCTCTTGGGCAAATTCTTCTCCGAAGGATTTTTCATTCGATCGTATTCATCGAGAGGTAAGCGTTTTTATGAACTAACACCTTTTAATAGAATTCGAAATTTGTGAACACTGTTATTTTGTGATTGGTAGATGAGTGTGGACTCATCTAACTGAGTTGTGAATTGTAGATCCAAGAGAAAAGAATTTCTCTAAATAGACTACTGGCCTAGGCTGACTCTCTAGGTGAGCGAGAAGCGATTCTCGTTAGATTAAGACTAAGTGTAATCTTAGTTGGTTGATTATTTATTTCGATTGGAAATGTTGTAATGTATAATTGAAATAATATAATACTACTCATGGTGAGTATTGGATAGTGGATGTAGGTGCGAAGTCACCGAACCACTATAAATCTGAGTCTCGTGTGATTGTGAATGTTTGCATAATTGGTTATCATTTTTCTCATATACATGCTTTGTGGATGATTGATATATTAATTGTTTGATCCTTTTCCGCCTTATGTGATCAGTAAATTTTAATCCATAAAGAATTCGCAGAGGAATTAAAAGTTGTCCTATTCATCCCATCCCCCCCCCCCCCCCTCTAGGACTTAACCTGGTAATTAAAAGAGAATTTCACATTCAAAGGCTCGAATCAGGCAGCCCCGACTGCAACTTCATCAATTGAAGAAAGGATCTGACACAATGTCAGACTACTCAAAACAAAGACATTAGCTGATCAACTTGCCATGGCGTCCAAACCCCTCGATGAGGATAATTATATTTTTTGTCCTTGGAGGATTAGGACCTGAATATGCTCCATTCGTTACGTCCGTTAGTACTCGAGATACGGATCTCCCAATCCAGAACGCAAGCAACTGAGACTTCGAACCATGGTGCTATGATATCATGCCAATGCAAATTTCAATAACAAAATGAATATTTGGAATCTTGCTTTACACCTTTAGCTATGAAAGTTTTCGGTAAAACTTCCTTGGGATGTCCTTCCCTTTTGTCAACTTATATCAACTCGATCAAACCCAAACATTTACTATTATCTATTTCTATTCAGAAAACCAACCATTTCTTTAGGTCGGCCACCTGAGTTCTCTCATTCCCCATCTATCTGTACTAATTCTCTTGTTTTACTTCAATTTTTAAACTAGGGACGGCTCACATAAAATCACTTTCATTCTCTACTTTGAGTTCATATTCTTCATCTCCATCAACATTACCTACATTTCAGGGATTTACTCATGTTGGGTATTTTTATAACTGCTCTTCTCCTGAGTTCTCTACCTCAGCTCCCTTGCTTATCACCTGATGATGGCTCCATCACACTCACTTACAATGGAGGCAAGATCATGACTCCACCGGTAACCGTATCTCTTCAATGATTCGGTGATGGGTGGCAAGAATCAGGTCGAGAGGCACTGCATAACGCCATCACTTCTCTTACTCTTTCCTGGTATCCGAATGAAAATTCTGACGTACTCTCGTTGGGAAACTAGTGGGAGAAAGTACTGAGACAGTTCCAACATTCCTGTCACAGATAGAGTGGATGCGGGTGCTGAGTGCTTTTACATGGGTCCTCACCTGAACATAATGCTAGACCAAGTGATCGAAATCGGTCAGTCCGTGTTTAACAAAACTTCCATTGACGGGGGTTCAGTGGGAACTTGAGTTGCACACAAGTTTTCGAAGTCAATGACAACACAATCTATCATGTTTTGTTCTCTGAAACTGATGTTCTTAGATTGGCAGACAGAGCTTATAGACTTCTGTAGTGGGGATTTTGAGGTGATCTTTGATGGGCTGTCAGTGAAAATGGTGTGGGCAAGGGCACCACAGAAGGATGATGATCAGTGTTCATGGATGTTCAAGGGGGACTACTACTTGGACCCGCCAAATGGAGATGAGAAGATCGATAGCTTGGTGGGTAATACACTGGCGAAGATTGCAGAGGTGGTCACCAACATGGATGGTAGAGGATGGAGTACTAGTGATGGTAGTGGGCTGGGTGTTTGTAGTTTATGTGCTTCTCTTTTGGAGAGAAGAGTTGGTGCTGCTCCTCTGTTTAAGGATGTACAGAAGAACATAAGTTTCAAAGTAGTTGGCTTGAAGGGTTATATGTACATGGTGCAATACATTTGGGACCAGCAGATCAGGAATTGTGCCCTGAAACTCTCAGGTACTCAACAACCACTACAAGTAATAATCAAAATACCCTTATTCTCCATAATGATTTTTTGCCCATTATCAAGAACAAGGAAGAAATATCATTGGTATTAACTTCAAAAAACCAAAGAATGATGTCTTCTACTTTTCCCAGTAATAACTAGTAATACTTGTTTGATCCAAATGTTTAATCAGCTGCAATTTGTTAAATTCTGAACCATTTTCTTATGACAGGTTCTCTTTCAACCTAAATTCTTGTTTGCAGAACCATGTGGAACTGATGCTGTTATATTGAGACAACCCAAAGGTTACCTGAGTGCAGGAATAACACTAACCATACTGCTGGGCTGCAGCCATATCCTCCAAAACAGAAATGCCAGTGGAAAATCCAATACCCAACAGCAAAGTTCATAACCTTCTCCCTCAATTATCTGTCAACTACAGCAGATGGTGAGGATTATCTCAGGATCTGCACATTAGACTCAATACCAGTAGGATGCTCTGTTATCCAGTCAAATGACGGAAACTCTGACAAGAACTTTCAGTTACCAGGCTCAAGAGCTTATATCGAGTTCACCAGTGGTGAATATGTGTCTCCTGTGTCTCGAGGATGGGAGCTCAGTTACTCCGCAGGTAAGCCAAACATAAGCTGATTATCTGTTTTCAGTTTTCTCAAGATAACTAGATTCCCAAAGGTTGCCCAAATATTTTCAGGACTACGCAATGGCAAGGAAGATGTTTATGATCACAGCGGTGTAATCGGCTATACTCCCCCTATTGGCTTTTCCTACGTAAAAGGGCTCAGCTGCCAATGGGTTCTCCATGGGATATAGAAAATGATGAGCTGAGCTGTCAAGGATATCTCCTCATGTATCACCAGGCTAAATCCTCTACAAGGAAATCTCCAAGGAAATCACCGGGCTGATTTCTTTCTCTCAATCAATGTGGTGACTTCTCCTCTATGTAATTAATGTATATTGCTATCAATTAGATCTAGATTCTATTCTTAGAAGATATTATTGTAATCTAAAAAAAGGTAATCTTTGTAAATAAAAGGAGATATACGGCTCATCACAAATCAATGAAAGAGCTATACGATTAGCCTTGTTTCTAATTCCGCTTATTGTATCAGAGCCACACACGACCTTACTCGTGTGATCCTCTTTCTCTCTTCCAATAACCATGGCCACCTCCTCAACACCTGTTGCTTTTCCATACCCTTCAACTCTCAATGTTGGAAACTTCATCTCCATCAAGCTAATATAACCCAAAATAACTATCGTTTATGGAGAACAAATGTTCTTGGTCTAGTAGAAAGCCATGACATGTTGGGTTTTCTAAACGGTGAAATTCATCCACCGTCCACAACAATCACTATCGCGGATGAAAAATCCTCTACTGGCCGAAAGGTGATTTCTAATGCCGAATTTCTCACTTGGCGGCGTTCGGATAGATTACTACGAGGGTGGCTTACCAGTTACCAGAACCCTCCATGAAGATACTCTTACTATGGTGGTTGGCCTTGAGACTGTCAAAGAAGTTTGGGATGCTCTCAAGGACTCCTTTGTTCAACACTCCACTGAACGTGAGTTTCATCTTGGGCAAAAATTACAAACCATTCGAAAGGGAACATCCTCCCTAAATGACTATATCCGAGATTTCAAATCAGTGTGTGACGATTTAGCCGCCATTGGAAAACCCGTTGACGATCGCAAGAAGACGTTCTGGTTATTAAACGGCTTAGGGAAAGATTACAAATCTTTCATAAAATGTGGTTTTCAAGTTACACGGTAAAAATCGACGGTCCATAATTCTTCAGCTTCAAAACCAGTCTATGAATATCAGAATGATTTGAATTTTTGTCAAGATGATCTCCTCACCATAGAGATCATTCTCCCCAAAAATCAGCCATTGATTCATCTTCTATATGAGTACGCCAAAATGGGTGTCTTTCTCTGGTGCATCTTCACTGCTTCAAAATTTTTCTCCAAAAGACTGGATCTGAGTATCCCAAAAGGAGAGAGAGAGAGAGAGAGAGAGAGAGAGAGAGACCGACGTACCTGAAGTTCTTCGGCGGCCGGCAATGATCACGAGGGTCCAAAGCGCAAGCGAAAGGCGATGTGGGGGTGGGGATTGGGGTGAGGAAGCCATGGGTGGTGATTCTTATACAAACGATTTAGGAAATATGGGTCCTAATCGCATTTTCTCTTGTAGACGACCTTCTTCTAGAGGCAATATGCAGAGTCAGTGTGACAGTTGCCAACAGTAGCAAGCGGAGCCAGATAGCGGAGAAAACCTTCGGTCACACTTGTGTGTGAGCAAAGCCGATCACACATCACAATAAGGGAAAAAATTTAGATGCAGAGGGTGGTTTTGGATGCAGAGGATGATGCCTGACTTTTTTTGGAACCCAAGCTTAACCGGGTTTAGTATTATAAATATTTTGAAAACCTATTTTCAATTAATTAGTTTCCTTCTTCCTTCTTCTTTTCTTAACACTCTTTTGACAGAAACTGTCCACCTAAACACTTTCACCTAATGCATCCAAGGTGAGGACAGAAACAATACCACAAAAACTCTCTTCGGCAGAAACCAAACCACCAAAACTATTACGTGGCTTGGCTTACCAAAGAGGACCACCAAAAGGTCTCTCTCTCTTTCTTTCCTTACTTTCCAAGAAAGCTTCATCACCTCTCCGTACTTGCTAAGAAAGCTTCATCACCTCTCCGTACTTTCTAAGAAAGCTTCATCACCCAAGTATGATCTTCATGGTAATGAAGCTCTTTTTCTAATCCTATTATTATTATTATTATTATTTTCTATACATGGAAAATATTGATTTTAATGCTCTTTCTGTACTATTATGTAATGAAGCTCTTTCAATTGTTTAGCGGTTTATGCATGTTTTCAAAGAAAATGTTTAGTGAAATCTATCTCTTTTTGGACTACTATGTTACGTGCACTTTTAATTGTTAAGTGGTTTAAGAAAGTTTTCAAAAATGTTTTAGGGAAGTCTATCGATTTTCTTTTTTTAATGTTTGGAAAAAACTCAGCTCCCCCAAACACTAAGGAGCAATTTTTGTTGTTCTTAAGCAGTTCTTATTAGAAAATGTATTAAGAATATATTGTAATAAAGTGTGTGAGATGTGCCATATCATCTTTGGTGTATCTTATCATATATTTTCTGGATCATTAAGATTAAGATAAATCAATTAGGATTATATTTTATTTGATTAAGATTACCTTCCAATTTTAAACTCTTATAATCCTCAATATAAGAGCTTTAAGTAGGTCAATATAATCACCGAAGTATTATTGAATAAATCTCTTTTCTACAGTTCTCCATTGATAATCGGACAAAAAGGTATATGGTTGAGGCTATTGACCATTGGATTCAAGAGATCCACGGTCAACAAGGCAACAACAACTGCAAAGAATACATAGTTGTATCCACGTCGTAGCACGACTATTTGAAATACATGTTGATATTAATTTAGGTACTAGCAAATTAGCTGCTGAAGAGCAAAAATTGTTCCTTAGCATTTAGTTGCAAAGTTTTTATTCTTTTTTGGAAGTTTGCGAATAAGTATTACCAAAATACCATGCAGTACACTTTTTTGAGGAAAATTCAGATTTTATTTGTTTACTAAAGCACATTTATATTTGATCTTCATCCTTGTAATCATAACGGTTCAAATAAATTGTCATGTTTGTACAGGTCCGTAGTGTTAAAATTATAATAGGATTGGGACTACTAAATCTGTCCCCTGAAACGGGGAAAACTAGTGTGCAAATGGTTTCATACTTGGAGTATGCAAATGTTGGCAGAACGAGACACGTTCTTGGTTTCTTTTCCTACCACCAATGCTTAAAAATAATCATTCGAGTTACATGTTCTTGGGTATGAAGATTATATAATCCCATTAATAACTATCAAAGTATTGGCTATCAAAGAACAAGGAAATTGTGCGTAGTAACACAAAATCTGTCAGTGCCTTTTATGTAAACCTGATGACACGCCAGCGCTTTGGTGCACACTTCACCCTCAAATATTGAGATACAAATACAATCAAATATTGAAAATAATTTACAAGCCCAAAGCACGTAGAGAGAAGAAGCTGATATGGAGGAGAAAACTTTTCTTTATATGTTTTCAGAAGCTTTGTTGATGGATCATAAACCTCAAGTGGTTGATCAGTCTATGGGCAATTTTTCTTTGACTTCGCCACAAATCCGAATCTGAATTGAAAATCCCATCTCCCAAAACATCAAAGATCTCCTTGAATTCGGACCCTTTTGAGAAATTAGAGAAGTTTGTGATCATGATATAATGCAAGTTGGCCTGATCGCTCATACACACTATGTTCATGCTAGTGAACCACGAACCTGTATTCATCTAATTGAAGCCATGGTATAAGCAAATAAAAACAAGTTATTGTTGGAGTACCGCTTCACAAGGCAGAAACATCCCGAACCAATCCCTGAAACGTTGTCGATGACTTCAAAAAGAACTTGATCTAGCCATTTGATGGTTCCCACATCAAGGTCTAACCACCAAAGGTTGAAAGATGAATGTCCCTTAATCGTAAAGCCTTCGTTTATTATTCAGACCGTGATTTTGCCAATGAGAATTCAATTCTCAAACTGCAAATGAACCTAACGAGCTACTTAAAACGGTAATTCCACTTCACAATCAATTCCCAAATTTTTTTTGCTCCAGGCAAGTAATTCGTCTTTACCGAAGTCATCCCAAAAGCTTCCGTCTCTCTCTTCTCTCCTTATCTCATCTCTTGGGCAATGGCGTCGACGATATTTTTAGACTGTTCTTCGTCCACAATGGCTTGTGTCCTTCCCTTCAAATTCCGAAGCAGCGTTCTTCAATTTCACCGGTTCCTCTACATTCGAAACAAGGTACAAGCTGTGGATGAGCACAGGAGAATGAGAACGTTTTTGGGAGAAATGATGAAAGTTGATGCGATCTCAATCCCGGACTGCAAATATTTAACCCTCTTTATCATTTTAACGAGTAAGGGATGTGCGTCTGGTGTCTAAAGAAAACCCAAATCAATAGGAATCAAAAGACACCCATTAATTAGAAAAGAGGAAACGAAAAAAAAATTAAAAAGGAAAATTGTTGATGAACATCTATCTCTAGTTTACCTCTTCATGACACTCTGCAGCACCACATTTCTTTGGACTCGAAATTACCCGAATGGAAAGTACTCTTACTTCTCATTTGAAGCTTCTTGCTTCCAGAACTCGGGGAGATTCAAAGAGATCGACAAATTAACCCTACCTGAAAGTGGCGCACGAAACCGGTGGTTCACGGAGGCGGTGGATTATCATCGGTGGTGCACGGACGATCTCACCATTTGGCGGTACCCAACTTTACACAATGCAGGGTTGTGGAAGAGACATGGTGACGGAGGAGTTCTGAGAAGCAGAGGGTCAGGAAGGAAGGTTGAGCCGAAAAGGAGGTTTTTGTTTTATAAAATATAAACTAATTAATTAAAAATAATTTTTCAAAATATTTATAATACTAACCCCGGTTAAGTTGGGGTCAAAAAAATGTTAGGATGAGTGGTTAGACTCATCTTCTGCATCCAAAACCCTCCGCATCTAAATTTTTTCCCCGAGGGAAAGTTAACCAAAAATCAGCTTGATTAGTGATTTCTAAGAGTTGGTTGGTCGTTTGCATGGGTTTCTTTTAACCATAGAATTTAGAGCATTATTGATCATTATTTGGGGTACTATATCCACAGGTCTGACATAACTTATCAAGCTGAATTTTGGTTTACAGGGACAGGTCAAACATCTATATGGTCATCGTCCTCTAAGAGTGTGCCACGTGGTTCATATTGGTGGTGAGTGATCGGCTTTGTTCACACAGGTGTGAGCGAAGGTTTACTCCCAGGGCCAAAAAATTTGCGTTGTCCTGTCAACTTCACCCTGGGCCAAGTACTCTTTCAGGCAAGTAAACCTTCGCTCGCACTATGCAGTGAGCGAAGCCGATCACAGCACACAATACAAGCCATGTGGAACACTCTTAGTGGGCACTGATCATATGGATGTTTGGCCAGTCCCATGGTGGACCAGGAAACCAAAAATCAGCCTGATAGTAATTTACAACCTTTGGATCTTTGCACCCAAATAACGCTCAATAATGAAAAATTCATACGGTTAAAATCAACCCATGAAAATAACTTCAATCCAACGCTTAGAAATCACTGATCAGGTTTATTTTTAGTTTCTAGGTCCACCTAGTGATTGGCCAAACATCCATACGGTCAGCGCACACTAAGAGTGTGCCACATGGCTAGTATATTGTACTGTGATCGGCTTCGCTCACTGCATAGTGTGGGCGAAGGTTTACTTCTTTCAGCCCACTGGTCAATGCCCAATGGACGTAAACACCAAAAATCAACGTGATGAGTGATTTCTTGCAGTTGGCTTTAGGACATTAAAAAATTCAAATCGCAATGGCAAGAAATCACTAAGCTGGTTTTTTAGTGTAGGTGCGCCAAATGGTGAACCAGACATCCATCGTTGGCCCCCAAAGAGTGTGCCATGTGGCATTTTTGGGAAGGGGTCTTGGGACAGCAAACTCAGGCTTGTTACACTTTCAGTGGCGGAGCCATGTCCTCAACTTTGATTGTTTGCTCCATCTATAAGTGGACCACATAGTTGACCACCCTCCTTTGAGCCACATCCAAACACTCTTAGAGGCCACTGACCCGTAGGGATGTTTGGTCTATCCCTAGGTGGACCTACATACCAAGAATATGTGATTTCAAACCGTTGGAGCTGAGTACCCCAAATAATGCCAATGGTTAAAAACATTTTCATTAAAAAGAGTCCAATCCAACGGTAGAAATCACTAACTAGCTTGATTTTGCTCCTCAGGTTCACCTAGGGATGGGCCAAACATATGTACAGTCAATGGTCTCTAAGATTGTGCCACATGGTCTATCATCAACGTTGACGACTTATGTCCATCATCAAAGATTTACTCAAAAAAAAAAAAAAAAAAATTGGCGTTGCAAGATGATGAGCTTTAATTGCCCCCATTTCTATGCAGGGTAATTCTATCCAAGTTTAAAAAGGACCATTATAACGGCATAACAGATTAGATTGGGGATGTTATCATTTTTTGTTATAACGAATTGTAATGCTCATGGGGTTAAATTTTGAAATTCAAATTTTGAAATTCAAATTTCAAATTTCAAATTTTTAATAAAAAATAAAAATAAAAAAATCCATGATTCTGTCAATTAAATCAGATTGACGGTTAACCGCCACTTGCGGCCTTGCCCACCATTAAAAATAAAAATCCTGGCTCAGCCTCTGGTTCCAATTCCAAGAGAAGATGGAGTTACGTTTTAGCGCTGCTTGAAGGAAAAAAAAAATGTAATCAAAGAGGTCCCATCATGGCAAGATCAACTGACGTTTTTTATTTTTTGTTTTTTTTTTGTAAACAAGATCAACTGACGTTGAGATACTGGGATTTGGGAGTGTTCAGCGTCATCGTGATGAAGCTCAATCTCACCACAGGATCATCCCGTCACTGAACGTGTTTGAGGGTCTTTTAGGGTTTTTCTTCGTGAAGCCATGCACGAAGTTTCTAGAAAAATCTGCAACCTTTCACTAGAGTGCCCCATGACAATGTAACTCCGATTTAGCTCACGAATGCTCACCATGACCATATGAGCCACGTGGCACATACATAGAAGCCATTGACGACCGTATGAATGTTTGATAAATCAGCTAGATTGGTGATTTAAGTGTAGGATTTGGTATCCCAAATAATACTCAAATCCTACGACCAAAAATCAATGTAAGAAAATATTCAAATCCAACGGCTAGAAATCACCAATGGGACTAGTTTGTGTTCGATAAATCCACCAAAATACGGGCCAAACATACATATGGTCAATGATTTTTTTTTTTAAGTTGAATGGTCAGTGATCTTGAAGAGTACGATATAGCTGTCGAAGTTGAGGAAAGTACTGGAAAACTGATGTTTGAAATTTTGAATCATGGTTTTAAAAGCGGCCTAAACGGTAACTCCCCAAGCCCGTTTCCATTAAAACCGTTTAAACACGTTTTAACGTTTTTGAAAAACACGGCCATTAAAATCGTTTAAACAGCCGTTTAATTCTGAAAATTTTTGTGAAAAAAACGGCCGTTAAATCCGTTAAAATCCATTTAATTTCCGTTAAATTCCTTTTTTTTTTTAAATTTGAATTTCAGCGCCATATTTTCCGTTTTTTTCTGTTAAATTCCTTCTTTTTTTTTTAAATTTGAATTTCAGCTCCATTTTTTCTGTTTTTTTTCCGTTAAAATCGATAAAACCGTTAAAATCCATTTTTTTTTTTCATTTTTATTTTCTTTTATTTTTGCCCCTGGTCGTTTCAATCCGTTTTAACGGCCGTTTAAACAGTTTAAACGGTAACGCCCCCAATCCGTTTAACCATTAAAACGGCCTCCTTTAAACCTTGGTTTGAATAGCCAAAAATGTTTGTCTAGTCTTAACTCACAAGCAGGGCCGTCTCGATGAAAGTTGAGGCCTAAGGTGAAAACTCCATAGGAGGCCTTTTAATATTTAATATTTAATATTTAATATATTAATATATGGGATTTAATTAAATTGTTTAACTCTGTATGGTAGAAAATCTTATTTAACAATTATTTATGATAATCAAAAGCTATTGAAAAAATTTAGATGAAAAGGGCTTCCATTGCAGTCCATGCAGAGGACTATCGCGGCCCTACATAGATCATTTTTTTGTGCCCAATGACTGTGTGGTTGTTCAACTCACATATTGGTGGATAAACACACTAATAATCAACTTGATTGATGATTTCTAGCCATTGGATTTACTACTCAAAAAGCATGCTTGAATCCAATGATTACAACCAATCTTAAAAGGTACTAAAATCTATGGCTAGAGATGACCAATCAGGTCAATTTTTGGTTTGTATATCCAATAAGGGGTGGGCTAAACATCCATGAGGGTAGTGGGCTGGGGGCCTTCTCTCACATGGGGCCTAAGGCGACCGCCTTACTGGCCTTATGGTTGAGCCGACCCTACTCACAAGTGCCTCGGAAAAGTAGATTAAGGAAAATCTTCCACTTCTTCCCATTCCACAATTGTCAAAAGTCTTTTGGCACATTGGGGTTTTCTCACCGACTGTTCTATGATATAGATTTTGAAATCCCTCAATATGCCACGTGGAAACTCTTTCGGGCTCACTGACCCACACCTTGGTGGACTGCCACACCCAAAATCAGACTATTGGTTAGGGCTCTCAAGGGATATTATATCCCAATCCAAATCCAAAAAATATCCGATATCAGAATTTGATTCGAAATCTAACAGATATTCTGAATCAATAGTCGAATTCTCATGAACTTGTTGTAAGTAAATTACATTAGTAAGATTTCATTACTAAACGTGTGCGTGTGTGTGTGTGTATATATATATATATATACATTAGTAAGATTTCATTAGTAAACGTGTATATATATATAGGGCTGGGATATTCTTACTAATAGAATTCTTCTTAATATTCTTACTAATGGACGTGAGGCCAACATGCGGATGAGTTAAGGGGTGATTTTTGGTGATAATATTCTTCTCAATGTGGATGTTAACCACACAAAAAATCAGCCCATTCCAACATTTGTAACCTTGTGAAAAGTAGATTGCAAATTGAAAATTTTTGGACCATCCATTTTCATCGTTAAATTTAGGCCTGTAATTGGTAGGGTTAGAAGTTTTAAAAATTACTGATTTTTGGTGAAGACGATCTCCATGATAAGGAGAATATTATCACCAAAAATCATCTCTTAACTCATCTGCATGTGGGCCCCACGTCCATTAGTAAGAATATCACAGCCCATATATATATACACACACGTTTACTAATGAAATCTTACTAATGTAATTACTAACAATCTAGTCGATTCGTTATCGCATATCTACAGTTATATATTTTGCTGATGTGGCAATCATAAAGTGACTTTAATTTACTTTGTAATCGGCTCAGCTCTGAGCCGAGCCGATCTTTAACCTAAAAATGGTAAGTCACAGTGAAGGCAACTTCTTCTTCTTCTCTCTCTCTCTCTCTCAATCACGGTCACCGTTCAAGATCCCATTGTCGTCGCCAGTCAAGCAAGACCCATTGTCATTGCCATCAAAATTCAAAAGGTATTTCTTTCTCCTCTTATAATCTCTATTTCTCTCTCTCTTACCCTAAGTCATTCCTTTCTCCTTTACATAGCCGGGCCGCCTATCGTCACCGTCTCCTCCATCCACACAGGGCCGTCTCAATGCAAGTTGAGGCCTAAGGTGAAAACTCCATAGGAGGCCTTTTAATATTTAATATTTAATATTTAATATTTAATATATTAATATATGGGATTTAATTAAATTGTTTAACTCTCTGTATGGTAGAAAATCTTATTTAGCAATTATTCATGATAATCAAAAGCTATTGAAAAAATTTAGATGAACAGAGCTTCCATTGCAGTCCATGCAGAGGACTCTCGCAGCCCTACATAGATCATTTTTTGGTGCCCAATGACTGTGTGGTTGTTCAACTCACATATTGGTGGATAGACACACTAATAATCAGCTTGATTGATGATTTCTAGCCATTGGATTTACTACTCAAAAAGCATGCTTGAATCCAATGGCTAGAATCAAATCTTAAAAGGTACTAAAATCTATGGCTAGAGATGACCAATCAGGTCAATTTTTGGTTTGTATATCCAACAAGGGGTGGGCTAAACATCCATGAGGTTAGTGGGCTGGGGGCCTTCTCTCACATGGGGCCTAAGGCGACCGCCTTACTGGCCTTATGGTTGAGCCGGCCCTGCATCCACATCGCCGGCGTTGTCGTTACTGTAATTATTTTTTAATGCGGAACAGATTTGGTTTTTCTCGTTTCAAGAGAAAGATCCTCATTTTTGAGAAAGTCTATGCGCCACAGCGTGTCAATTAACTTGATGCCTGAAATGCATTAATTAGCAGTGCCTCAATGGGCTATAGCTTACACCTTTTACTGAATTTTTATTTTTTATTTTTAGATATTTTGTGGATCCAAGACTTGTGTGAGAATTCTTCTAGATTAAGTGAAATTTTGGCTTGGGATTTTGTTTCTTTAGGTATCCTTGGAGGATGAGTGCCTTTGTGCAAAATGGGGAGTTTGGGTTTCAATTCTCCTGAGTCCTGATAATTTTGGGCTTCAGTTTTCTCGATAATTTTGGGTAAGACACGTCTTCTAGATGAAGACCCCTGTTTTCTAGATGAAGGAGAAATATTAGATAGCCCCGGTCTACAATACCTAATACGCAAACAGGGCATATTCTTACCGAGTAAAACTTCGGTCACAAGTAAACAACCCACAATACGAGCCATGTGGCACACTATGAGAGGGCACTGACCATATGGATGTTTGGCCAGTCGCTCCGTGGACCTGCAAACCAAAAAATCAGCCTGATTAGTAATTTACAACCTTTGGATCTTTGCACCCAATTGACGCTCAATAGTGTTCAAATACCTACGGTTAAAATCAACCCATGACCGTCCACAAAAGTCAATTGTTAAGTTTGATTTAGATCACCCAATTGGGCAAACCTTCTCGATGGGCCTATAAATTAGATGCTTTAGATTGATATAATTAATTATGCACAAGCATGGGCAACAACAATCAAGTTTGAAATTCTTAACAAGATTGATAAGATTATGCACAAGTTTTAGAATTGTCCAGACTGATGAGATTTCCACATTACAGCTCATACATGAGGTGAATCACTGAGTGATCCAGATCATGGTTTAAAAAAGGACTTGAAAATAACGGCCTTTATAATCGATTCGGACCTCCCCCGTTACGTTATGTAGCGTTAAAACGCCCAAAACATAATGGCTGTTATTTTCTGAAAAAATTTGTGAAAAAAAGCCGTTATTTTCCATATTATCCATTTTTTCCTTTTTGAAATTCAAAATTCAAAATTTGAATTTCGGCGCCATTTTTTCTGTTATACCGTTATAACGGCCACTTGTGAACCTTGGTCTAGATTGGTATGGTAGAACAAATAATGTTCGTTCAAATCCTTGTCCAAGATAGGCAATTAGATGGATGCATAAAAGCACCAGATTGATTAATCACCTATATTTAGCTAACAGGTGAAATAAAAAACACATTGATAGATGTGGTTTCAACGTGTGTGTGTGTGTGCAGAGAGAGAGAGAAACGAACACTCTTCATTGCAATGAAAGTCACGCTAATCAGAATTGTAACTAAAACTAGTCCCAGTGGACTGATCAGTAAAAAATTTACTGACATTGATGCAACTCGTTACTCTCTTATGAATCAATCGTACATCCACAGTTCTGATCCTAAACCAGTGATATTAAAGCTCATCTCTGCTTAAAGGTTAAACAAAGCTAAAATCACCTACAATCAATGAAGTTCTCTAAATCCAAAATAACTTTTTCCCTTGTTGATTTCTATATACTGACCACCCAACCAACATATTTATATCAATTAGCAAAAAAATGCCTGTAAATTGTCTAATAAAATACAAAGCTCCCGGCAAGAATCGTGCAGGACTAATAATAGTAATATTTAAAGTCAAAAATACAAGTGTTATAGACTAAGCCCCACCCATGTATCATATTTGTTCATATACGATCCCTTTTCAAAGGGTTGAAAAAGAAATGAAAATTTTAATCACACGTAATTCAAATAAGGTCCACCTCATGGTCCCCCAATCCAACGGCTCGAGTTGTGAGTTAACTTGTTTAAGCTAAGATAAACGAGAACATATCTTACCATGTAAATGCGACCTCATCTTTCAATACTTCCTCCTGATTCTTCTACTACAAACATTGAGAAGTCCAACTTTTTAATGTGAGGAAACATTAAAATTTGACGAAAGAATTAACTATATATATATATATATAAACGGCTTGTGAGTAAAATGACCAAATTAAGTAACACGGTTTATACCAAAAGTAATGGCCAACTTTTGTAGTGGCCATATTCGGTTGCTATGCTGAGAGGGAAATTTCTGTCCAAACAAAAAAAATGCATTATACATTGAGCAATAAATCATCTCTAAATAGATAATAAAACAAAAAAAATATTTATTTATTGTTGCCACTCACTTTCTAACTCCTTTGGTCCATCATCCAAGCCTGAAAAAGAAAAATGATAAGTATGTCGACGTATCATCAAAACTCCAACTATTAAATAAAAAAAAATATAATATAAAGTTTTGATTGCATACTTAGTTCATTAGCTTTAGTTCTCATTTTTTTGGGTAGATAGGATAGTTACGACTATCATGTCCTTGACCTTTACACAATTTGCATTTCCTCTACTTCTTTGATGCCAACTCAATGCTACTCTTCCATTTGCTAGTACTTCCAGCTTTCTTCATTACCTTTTCATTCACTTTTTCAATCTTATTTCTACCTTTTGTTTGAGATATATGTGGATATAAAAGTATCGCTTTAACGGCATCAAGACCTTTTGTATTGATCTATATGAAAATCCACCGGTCCGTTCTCTTTAATTCAATATACCTAGAAGGGGGGTTGATTAGGTATTTAAAAATTAATTACCTATACAGTTTTACTGGTCTATGGTATGGGGATAAAATCTCATGCCTTGGTTGTTTGAAAATGATTATCACAATCGACTCAAATCAAATATACCTCCGTAGTATATTGTCTTTTTGTCATTTGATCTAATCAGGATATAATGCGGAACACAAATAAACAATCACACAAGACAAGATACTTTTACGTGGAAACCTTAGCCAAGGAAAAACCATGGGATCACGTCCAGACGGAAAGTATCACTAACTAAAAAGTTAAACGAAACAAAGGTTACTTATGCAGCACCGTTGCAAATACAGCATCCAACCTTAGCCAAGGCCCACTGTCGATGCGTCCACGACCTCTGAGTCAACGCAACGAATCCACCCGCGCCCTTCCAGCCAAGAAGCCTTATCCGCTTGTTCAGTTTGGTACACCCAAAACCTACCTTCGACCGGCTCCTCCGATTTTAATTCTCAACACTCTCGCCTTTGCAGAAGGTGAATGATTCAGTACACCCTGAACCCCAAGTTGCTCAAAAGGTGTTTGAGTCACACTGGTACTCTCAGGCTTACTAGGTTAAGTATAGAATTAGAAAACCTAGGCTGAGTAAAGATCAAGCTCTTGGCTTTGATTGAGAAGAGAACAAGCTCACAAGATGTGAATGAAAATAAGCTTCTTGCTCTTCGAAATAGACACTCTACTAAATATAGCCTTTGCTTCTCTCTCTTGAAGATTGAGTCACTCTGTGTCTCTGTGTGTTTGTGTGTATTTAGAGAAGGCATAGAAGGGGTATATTTGTAGAATACCAAGACCCTGAGTCGTGTGGAACGTGGGATAATGGAACCATGAATTTCGGATCTGATAAAATCGATTCTGTTCAAAGTCCAATCGATTGGGCTCAATAAATTTTATATTCCGAAGGCACCAATCAATTGCACAGGGTTCTCCAATTGATTTGACATTTATAACTTTTTGTCTCAAAGGCTCTAATCGATTAATCAGAGTCTCTAATCGATTTGACATTTATAACTTTCTGTCCCGAAGACTCCAATCGATTAACAGTGTTTCCAATCGATTGGGCTCAATTATGTTTCTACCTCGTAGTGTCCAATCGATTACATAGTGTCTCCAATCGATTGGGCTATGTCCAATCGATTGGGGACACATGTCCAATCGATTAGACTTTTCCCCTAGTCAATAAAATTGACTTTGACTTGGGTCTGTCCAATGACTAAGTCTGACCATTATATTTTGTTCGTTTTAATCAACTCCTATGGCCACTAAGTCACATACCATCCTAATCGAGCGTACACGATTGTTAACTGACAAATCGGCAGTTACTCAGATGACTCCTATCGTCAATCGTCTGATTCTTGCTGTCTCTATCTTTTAGTCTTGACGTAGTTGGCGAAATAAGCGTACCACGACATCTTCACGCTACACTAGTGCTCGTAGGAACGGTTACAAGAATGTTTTTATGTCAAACGGAATCTTTACTAAATTGAATATGAAAAATTCCTTACAATCTCTCCCTTTGGCAATTCCGTGACAAAAAATATTTAATCATAAAGAAGGTAAAAAATAGAAAATACAGTTCCACCCTCTTACATGATTTACTCACTATCTCACACTCTCTTGGAGATAATCGAATAGATATAGTGTAATGGCTTTTGATCTGTTCCCTGCACATTCTACCAATAATACATACTATGTAATATCATTGGCAATTAATAATTCATATAAAATGCAGTGAGTATAATTACGCACATCATAAGTAGAGAAATTTGAAAAAATTAAACATTTTTCTCTCCCTAAATTTTTCTCCTCCTATCTCATGCAACATCAACTTATTTTTACCGCTATGATTTTCTCTCCCCCTTTTTGTCACATATTGAAAAATATACAAAAATATAAGCAAATAATAATAATGCAATCAAGAATATCATGAGAAATAAGAGCAATATATACATCCATATCCAAATACAGATTGGTTTATACCCTGTAACAAAATATAACACACGCAGAGTATAACCATACAAACTCTGAGTTTATCGGTGTACAATAATAACAATAAACACACCTGATAACTCTAAAGATAACTCTCTCCAGGAGTCTATGTAGATGGTCCAGCACCATCATGCTGATCGCTATGACGGGCACGACCCCAAGCTCTCCTAGGTGCTCTGGACGATTCTCCCCGCTCAGAGTGTCGCGACCCACTGAGTCGACCACCCCGTTTGACACGCGATTGAGTGCGTTGACTAAGTGGTTCTATATCACCACTTTCCTCTTCAGATAGCACAACAGCAGCTCTTCTACGACGAGGATATCACCATGAGCACCAAGAAATGAAGAAAATACTAGAAAATCTCTATTTTTTCTCAAAAATTAACCCAAAAGCTCAACGAAGAGGGTGAAGCGGAAAACAAGGAAATCGAGAGATTCGTTCCACAAAACCTTATGTGAACAGTAGATCTGGTACCTGCGATCGATTGGGAGAAATCTGGGAGGCGATCGGATCGATTGGGGTTGAAAATGACCTATTTTCGGTTTTATAAAATCGAACGTCGCACTGTCCAATCGATTGGGCCGTACTCTTCAATCGATTGGAGATGTCCAATCGATTGGGCTGTTTCCTCCAATCGATTGGACTGGTCTGAGAAAATAAAATTTTTTGAAGATTTTAAACCAATTGGCTCATTTTCCAGGACCCCCAAGAACATCTTTTCAGTGAAAATCATTTTTAAATCTGCTCAAGAAAAGATAAAACGTCAGAAAAACAAAAAATTTTCTTCAAGATTACACTCTTGATAAGCAATAAACACTGATTCTGATTTGAGATAATTAACTAACACATTAGAGTAATCTTTTGCTTCATCAAAAATATTAAATCTTCTAGACATTAGTGCAAGTCACAAATCACTAGTAATCATAGATTCAAATCTCAATAGTAATATCAATACGTGTAAGTGATATGAGTCTATCTGTGGTACCGGATAAGATTTCAATAATAATTTCTCTTAAGTATCGGAATCTAGAGGTATCATAAAAAAACTATTTTGAGCAATCTAAACAAGATTAATATCGTTTCTTATATTGACACAGGTATCTAAAGTATTTGATTTTTTTTTAAGATGAGTTATAAGTGTTTTATCGTTCCTCTTTTATCATATCTTTAAACATCAGTGTGTTTTATTATGTTTGTTTTATCATATACGGCTAATTTCTTGGAATTTAGCCTTTTTAGTATAAAAATTGCAAAAAACTGTGTTGTACTGCGCGCTTATGAGTTTATGACTTAGTATCTTAGTACTTGCTTAAAAAAAGAATCTCAAACTTTTGATACTTGTATTTATATGAGTGAAACGATATTTTTTTTGACTGAAACGATATTAATCTTGCTTAGGTTCCTCTAAATGGTTGTTTTTAGGATATAGTGAGCTATAAGTGTTTTAACATTCATGTTTTATCAAATCCCTAAAAATCAGTGTGTTTTACAAACATTTCGGCAAAAATTTTCCAAACTTCTCTAAATAGATGAATTAATTCGGCGAATTTTTTTACAAAAAAAAGGCAAAACTTCGAGAAATTAGCCGAATTTTGTCGAATTAATTCGGCGAAGTTTTGACGAATTTTTGTAATTTTTTAATTGCATGTACACTTTAATTCGGTGATTCAAAATTCGACGAACTTCGGCCGACCTTCGGCGAATTTTAAAACCATGATTATAAGTGAATCATAAGCAAGGAAATAATTTTCACGAAATTATCGAAATATTTTGCGAAAGATTTTCATTTTCTAGGTTACCGACAGGAAAGAATACTTACGTCGAAATAATGTTAAATTTCCTGAAATATTTCCATTCATGTTGAAATATTTCGCGTGAATAATAAATTTCGATAAATTGACAGTGTAAATATGTATTATTTCGGTCGAAATGTATGGAAAATTGGAAACATTTCAATCGTAGGTAGGAAATATCTCATTTGATCTCAAAACCACTATAAACCTCATATTTGATCCATTTAACCCCCTTTTCATATATTTTGTTTATACAAAAGATTAATCCATTGTAGATTTTTTGGTTCGTGGATTGACCGTAAGGAAGAATCAAATCCTGTTTGGGAGTTTTTTCAAATTCAAAATATACATAAGGATAAAATTTTTTGTTACAAATAAAATAGGTTAGGAGTAAATTTATTAAATTTATGAATCTATGATGCATTTATACTAAATTTGTGCACGGATTGAAGATTGTTTAGGGTGAATATTTGGAATTTGGAAAAAAACTCTAATTTCATTGGTTTTTACCCTAAACATCTATGATTGTGCATAAATTGATTATATGTTGCATAACTTAACCCGTTCTATAAGTTGGGTTAAAAAAAATTAACCATAAATTTTTTTCTCAAATAAAAAATTAAACATTTAAAAAATTAAATAAATGTTATAAGTTAATAGTAAATAGATTTTCTAAAATTACATATAATATTAAGAAATTAATGTAAGTGAATAAGGATTTGTTAATATATTACTTCATGACTTTTTATAATTAGTAATTAAATAATAGTTATATAATTAAATTAAACCTTGACTAATTAAAGATACTTGCCGCGACATATTATAAACCATTATGGTCATTCATTTCCATACTACATATGGTTGTATATTATGGTTTGAAAGCTTATGAGTGTATTTTTATGTTTGTTTCATCATTTGCCAAACTTTCCACAAACATTTCTGCATTATTTCCATCATTTCCACGAAAAATGTATTATTTTCACACTGGTCATTTTTAGACTGGTCAAAATAAACTTCGAAACCGAAATTTATTTCCTTGATCATAAGTGTTTATTGTGGAAAAATATGCGGAATGCTCCGCCGCTTCTATAAAACATCAAAATCATGAGTTAGTAACAAAGATTGTTTAACATGCATCATGACTTATAAGCAAGTGGTAGATATATAGGAACAACAACAGAAACCTGAATATCCTTAAACAATGGATAGCAATAAAGAAGAAAGGAATGATGAAAATAATTAGCGACAAGCAATAACCTGAGGTAGATGCATCAAGAACAAACAATAGTAAGCAATATCAACTGTGCCTTCTATAAGATAATGATTTTACATGGGCTACAAACTAGATGAAAAGGCAAATGGTTTTCCTCAGATTAACCGTAGAAAAATTTTAGTATTTCTACAGGGTACTAAATTGAGATTTTGGGCCCAAAGGGTCCACCCGTTCCCCTATGTCCTATACAAATTTGAACTCAACAGACTTTCGCAACGTGTCAAAATGACAGGTTTCGTAAAAAGATTACATTTGTAAAATGATAATTGCTCTCTAACATGCTTATTGTTGCAAGATGGAAAAATGTCTATTAAGCTGAGAATTATTTCACCAAAAGAGGGGATGTTGGGAACCTATTTGACCCCTTGATTCCAGCACCATGTGCCATAACAACTTGTAAAAACACACTTCGCTGCGTTGTCTGTGCAAGAAAAACCTGTTTCGGACTATTTGTTGAGGATCAATTGCACATATAAGATTTGGGATCAATTGTCGTTGTCTCTCTTTTTTTTCCTCTTTTTTTGTTCATTTTTAGAAGATTTGGGTTTCTAAGCCAAATCTAACAATTGATTTCCAAATATCTGAGAAGGAAAAGGGCTCACCCTAGGGGAATTCATCATTGAAAGGGGAATTTACGACTGAAAATACATTCTTTTTCTAATTTTGAATATTTGTAGTTAGTTAATTTTTCATCACTTGGTTTGACAGAATAAAAAATGTGTATGCATATAAGATATGTACGTAGAATCCACAAAGGGATCTCAAATGTAAAGAAAATAACTGAAAATTTGAGAAACATGGTAATGACGATAAATAACAAAAGAAAGCTCCTCACCAATAAAAAATTCCAATCATCTTTGGAGATTTCCTCAAATTGATCGAAAGTCTTTTAAGTTCAATCTTTGGAGAGTGTCGAAGATAAACCTCAAAGCAGTCGAATGAGTAGGGGGGATTTACGTAAGAAATGTTGTTGGGGGAATTTGAAGCGGTGTGGCTAGTAACGCACATAGAAGTAAGGCATGTCTAGGCCGCAGGGAGAGGATTGTTGAGGACTTTCGAAATTGATGATAGAGTCTTACTTTATGAAGTGGGAGAAAAATAGAGATGGCTGGTTTAGGCTATTAACTGAAAGAAAATGTATACGCTTATGCTGGAGGTGAACAAGGGATTGGTTGGCAAAGTCTACAGGAAATGTTATACACTTATGTTGGAGGTCAAGGCTTCCCCTTCCTTCCAATTCATTGAATAGAGCATCTCAATCAACAAACAATGAGAATAGGGAGATGAATGACAGTAAAATGCACCCTATGCTGGAGGTGAACAAGGGATTGGCTGGCAAAGTTTGCAAGAAATGCTGGAGGTCAAGGCTTACCCTTCCTTCCAATTTATTGAATAGAGCATCTCAATCAACAAACAATGAGAATGGGGAGATGAATGACAGTAAAATGCACCATATGTTGGAGGTGAACAAGGGATTGGCAGGCAAAGTTTGTAGGAAATGTTGGAGGTCAAGGCTTCCCCTTCCTTCCAATTCATTGAATAGAGCATCTCAATCAACAAACAATGAGAATGGGTATTCAGTTTCCAGCATTCTAACTGCTGAGAAGTACACTTTCTTGCACTCGTGCTTAGTCAGAGTTCCTGAAGGCAAGCCTCCAAAAACATTGGAGGTTTTGATTTAGGCAAAGACCACATGTGGGTATTCACTTTGAACTTCTAGTGAGGTTAGAGATTCGACCCGTTCACAAGGTTTCGAGCAATCAAAGTGGGCCTAATCAATGTGGGAGGGAGTTTCGATGACCGAAGTTGGCTGAAGAATACAGTTGATGTATAGTTGAAGATTAAGGAAGATAGTGCACATCTATCTTAAGTGCAACTTAATCCTAGTCATAAAGGCGAGGTCGATTAAAGGAATGAGGGAGTTGTTTTTTCCAAATTTGAAATTCACGACCAAACGCTTGGCAGTGAAAGTTTATCGTGCAAAGAGGGGTTCATGCCAGCTGGTTTATATTTGGACAGTAGGTCATAGCGATTATGGGTCTAGAGAGAGTAAAGAGTCTATTGGCCTTCTACCCAAGGTCCAAAGTCAAGATCAAATGTGCATATTGAGGATCGACAACCCATAATATCTAGAACCAATCTTCTGACTCAAGTTCCTATCCGTTAGGCCTTGCGGAGCGGCCCATTTATAGGAGTAGCCCATCAAGAGAAACTCCTATAATTAATAGATCCAAAGGCTTGAGCAATCATCCAAGTGAAATGGGTGTATCTCCTCATATAGGGAAAATGAGCTTATTGAAGACACGATGGTGATGGAGATGCGTCTGGTGTCTTCGCCACACTAGGATGTATCACTGACCATAGGTTCAATAGTGAAGATGAACATTGAGGCTTGACACAAATTGGGCAGTTGGGGACAAATGGTAGAGGGAGGTGACTCCTCGGCCAATACGTAATATGACCAAAAAAGAGGTGGCTACTCAACTGTATGATAGTAAGGCCAAAGAAGCGATGGCTCCTCGAATGTTCGCAACAAGTGGAAGCATTGTACAAGTTCGATTAACAAAGCCCATTAAAGATTGGGCGGTGGAGCGAGGAAGGCAAAAGTGATTAAAATCGACGTATCAATTGTGGGTTTATTTTTGAAGTAAGAAAATAATTATCCTTCTACGTCTTCCCTTGCTCTTCTTCTTTTTTTCCTTTTTCCTGTTGTGGAGCATGGATGCCATTATCTTGGTAGATAGGGTGATCTAGGTGTGCGAACAATAGGGGTTTGTTTATATCAAATGTTACGATGGAATCTCTTTAGGATTCTAGTAACAAAGTGGCTGTAATGGAGGTTTGGATGGTATGGCGCAAGGGCTAGCTAATGTGGACTCAACTAGCAGTGCTTATCTGGGAAATCAAACCCCCAAGGGACTTTGTATCTTTATATGAGGTTGACAGGAATTTCAGTGGATTCAATAAATGTGTCGGTGCAACAGGGTCTATATCTGAAAAAGGCGCTAAGCATAAGGATTCTTAGATTGAAGGTTGGTGTTGTTAGCAAGGAGTTTAGGTCTATAATTGCACCTCTTGAGTTCCTTCAACCTAAACATAGTTGAAGGTTGGGGGATGTGGGATGTGGGATGTGGGAGACATGGTTTTAAGTTTCGACCAAAACTGAAACATTTCACTCGAAGCATTTTGATTCCGGTCAAGGGCGAAACTATATACGTTTCTATTGGTTTCGTCTGAAACCGACCGAAACTGAGTATTTTTTTCTGTGTTGGCATGCTCGTTTTGGTCATGTTTATTTTCGATACTTGAAACTTTTATTTAATGCTTTATTTAATTCTGTTTCTATTTCTGAACTTCATTGAGCTTGCAAAACATTGTCGTTCTTCTTATCCTTTTAGAAGCAATCGGAGTTTATTTCATTTGATATTGTGCATCCTGATGTTTGGGGATCTATTCCCGTTTTATTTCTGGTTATCGCTATTTTGTTAGCTTTTTTATGATCATACGAGATGTACGTGGATATATCTTATGATGACCAATGATGATGTGTATTCAATCTTTAAAGGTTTTCATAAGATGGCACAAATTCAATTTGGTGCCCAAATCAAGATTTTTCAATTTGACTAAGGTAGTGAATATATGTATGAAGGTCTACAACATTACATAGTTAAAAATGGAATTGGCCATCAAAATTCTTGCAATTACACACCTCTACAAAATGGTGTAGCAAACAGAAAAAATCAACATCTCCTTGAGGTCTCTCGATCCCTTCTCTTTGGTAGTAATGTTCCTAAATCATATTGGACCGATGTTGTTCTTAATACTGCATGCCTTCACATTCATTGCACTTTAAGACTTGTTATGAATTGCTCTTTGTTTTTAATTTCCTCATCGAATATTTGGTTGTTTGTTTTGTCCATATTTTGGATCCCCATCATTCTAACTTGGATCCCAAAGCTCTCAAGTGCATTTTCTTGAATATCCTTCCTAGTGTTATCACCCCTTGTCTGGAATAAAATTTTGTCTCCATGGATGTCATGTTTCGGGAGCATACCCATTTCTCCCCACCTCTCTTCAGGGGGAAGAGCAGTAGTGAAGAGAGGTCTTCATTTTCCAGTATTCCACTCCCTACTATTCCTCTATTCCTCCAACACCCACTTTCCTATAGCAGAAGAAGGAGGGCCACAGCTAATCCAAGTCCGATCGTACCATCCTTGGATCTAGATAATACCTTACCCTTTTGAGTCTTTTGTGCCTCCTATTATTTGTTATTGACTCTACTACTATGTTTATACTTCCGACCTTGTTGTTGCTCTTGGAAAGGGCACGAGGAGTTGTACTACACACTCACTCAGTAACATTGCATCTTATAAGGCCTTGTCTCTCTCTTATAGGTTATTCATTACTTCGTTGTCTAACATTCCTATACCTACCTCCAGCAAATATATTATGTAAAAATTACTTTTTATAATAATATATGTATATCTAGACACAAAACATTCAAATCAGGTCCACGTGGCATTCCCAAATGACAATATACAATTTTATACAATGTAGTGCGATGTACTAAATCAGGCGCAACATCCACCATCGTTTGCGCAAACAAACGTACATAATTTATTTTCGCGCGCGATTTTTTGAATCCTTTCAAATGTCTAACATTCAGATTCGTGCCCATTGAACGTGTGCCGATTCCGAAGAGTGCACGTCCAGAAACACGCGTGAAAAAAAAACAAACGAAACCTTAATCTAATGATTAGAGATTACCAATTAGGCTAATTTTTGGTGTACATCTACCAAAGGGTGGGCTAAAGTCTAGTGAGCATTTCGGCATATGGAAAAATTTGGGACTTGAATAGTAGGAATATAATCCGTTTTGGAAATTTTGAAATACGGTTAAAATAATGAAATATGGTACGGAAATAATTCATGTATAATGCGATTTAGTAGAGTCGGGGATGAAAATTTTGTGTATATATACAAACTTTTTGCTCCTGACATTTTTTGCTCTGGCATCCGGCCGGGCTGAATCTAAAACCGCCACGTGGAATACTCTTAGAAATCATTGATGGGATGTTAGGCACTTAGGCGCCCCATCCCTAAGTGGACCTAAAGACCAACATCGGTCTGATTAGCACTTTATATCGTTGGATTTTAGTCTTTTTCATGGGTTTATGTTCAACTGTAAGAATCGATCCTTATTTTGGGTACAAAGATCTAATGGCTAGAAATCATAAATCAAGCTGATTTTTGGTCTTTACTTTGTAGGGCCACCTTGGGATGGGCTAAGTGGCAATAATAAGTCTGGTTTTAGTGATTTCTAACAGTTGGATTGGAGTTGTTTTCATGGGTTGACTTTTGTCCGTGGACTTTGGTTTACAAAGGACCAAAGGTTTGAAATCAGTAATGAGGATGATTTTAGGGATGTAGATGCACCTAGGGATGGGCTGTTCTTTGATGCAGATTTCTGTGTTCAAATTTTGATGCAGAAGTCCCTCAAATTGCAACTAATAGACTCGTTCGGGCCCACTTGCCACTTGAATGTCTGGCCCACACTATGATAGATCTACACACCAAATATCGCCGTGATTTCTAGCCGTAGGATTTGAGCACTTTTTCATCATGGGCTTATGAACAGGCCCATGAGTTGGTTCCAAGCCCATGATGAAAAAGTTCAAATCTAATGGCTAGGAATCAATAATCATACTGATTTTTGGTGTGTGGGTCCACCAAGATGTGGGCCAAACATTCGTGGAGGCAGGGGGCCCGAAAGAGTACTACGTGGCAAATTGAGGGACTTCTGATGCAGAAGTCGGTATCACAGATTTTTTTCCCTAAGGATGGGCCAAATATCCATACGGTAAATGGCCTCTAAAAGTATGCCACGCGGCTCATATCTTTAAGAGTGCTCACGTCAGTAGTCCCCCACACGGTCAATGGTCTCTAATCGACTCCATACCTAGGGTGGGACAAACATTTACTGTGGTACACTCCTTTTACTCCATACGGTCAATTGTCTCTATCCTCTAAGAATGCTCCACATTGCAGATTTAGATACAGTTGGGAGATTTAGAATTAGATGCAGAATGATGAAAGTCTTGGTATCGGGGGCTGGATCGGTGTGCTCCGATCCCGATCCGGATCGGTCCAATCCAGAACAGGATTGGCCCATCTCGTCAAAATCCTTTGTAAAACTGAGATGTCGTGCGAGACAAAGCTGGTTTGGATCGGATCGGTGTGCTCCGATCCCAATCCGAATCCCCCGATCCATACCGGGATCAGCCGAGACTTTGAACCATTGTGACCCTGTGAGTCTGGGACGTCAGGAGCAGAACTTAGCCCTCATGCTGATGCAAAACTTATCTTCAATGGAGATTTGTGGGTTTTCTCCTCCATTGAAGAGGAAGGGAAGTGGTGAGAGAGACGTACCTGAATTAGGGAGGGAGAGAGCTTGAAGACATGGGGAGGGAGAGAAAGGCGTACCTGAAGTTTGGTGGCAGCCGGCGGTTATGGACTGTGAGAGGCAACACCTTAGAGAGATATACGGTGTGGGGATCCGAGCGGAGAAGAAGAAAGTGGATAATTTAGGGTTTTTTTTAGGGTGGCGTTATTTGCACACACCTTTTTTTGAGTGACACCTACCTCTTGGTGTATACAAATAAGTTACAAGAAAAAAATCCACCACCGAGAGACCGCTTCCTCCTCTTCTTCTCCTCCCGGCGGCCTCCTCTTCCTCCTCTTCTTCTTCTCCAACGGCTTCTTCCTCCTCTTCTCCAAGCGGCCTCCTCTTCTTCTCCGAGAGTGAGGGGGAGAGAGAGAGAGAGAGAGAGGAAGAAGAAGAAGAAGAAGAAGAAGAAGAAGAAGAGGAGGAGGAGAAGGAAGAGGAGGGAGGGAGAGATCTCTTTCTCCCCCTCTCCCTTTAAAAAAAAAAATTTCACCCGTATCGGTAGCACAGGGTGGACATGGCCAAAGTTGGCTACCGATATGGCCAAAGCCATGCCCACCTTGCGTTATTGATATAGGGCGAATTTTTTTATTTTTTTAAGGAGAGAGAGATAGGGAGAGGGAGGAAGGGACACACAGAGAGAGAGAGAGAGAGAGGAGGCTGCCCGGAGAAGAAGAGGAGGAGGCCTGCCGCCCACCACCAAGTAAGAGAGAGAGAGGGAGGGATGGAGTGGTGATGGTGGTGAAGAAGAAGAGGACTGTGGTGGTGAGTTCCTCTTCGTTCGGTTTTGTTTTTTATTTTTTATTTTCTCACAACTTTGGGTATGTGCAGATAAGAGGTGCATGTCACTCAAAAAAAGGTGTGTGCAAATAACGCCACCCTTTTCTTATGAAAACAAATTATCCCACCATTTTTTTAAAAGTTTTATGTAAAAAAATGGAAATACGGGTTTTAAAGGGTTGTTTAGCCGCTGCCATCTAAGCTGTTTAGCAATTAGAATAGGGTTGCTACTCACTGCTGCCATCTGGGCCCACTGACCACATGGATGTTTAGCCCACCCCTTAGTAGACATTTATACCAAAAATCAGCTTGTTTAATGATTTTTAATCGTTGGTTTTAGTACTCAAAATACTATAAGCAAGCCTTATAAAGTACTAAAATCTAATGGTTAGATCTTACTAATCAAGGTGATTTTTGGTGTGTATTTCCATCGAGGGGTGGGATAAACATCCATGCGGTTAGTGGGTTACAGCGGTGACTAACAAAAATCGTGCTTCCGCATTTGAAAAAGTCTCAGGATTGTTACATCTTTTTCCTTAAAAAAACAAAAACATTTTTCGACTCCATGTGACAAAGATTACAATTTTAAGATTCGTCATTATTGACCAACAGCGATCGACCTCACACCCGCAAGTCACTAACAGCCCTTAGGGGGCAGCATTATTGGCCAACAGCTTTCCTAGCTCTTGCCTTTATTGACTGTCCTAAGAACTGCAAATGATTAAGATTATACATCACTTTATTATTAATAAGTAGATAATATCAAAATTGTTGAGTATCCAACTAAGGATCAAGTTCTGACTAAAAATAGCCATGAGGTTCTTTGTTTTCAGGCATGACCTTACATCCTTAGTGGTATTAAACATATTCAGCTAATGATCCACCTTGATCTCCTTATCAGTGCAAGGCTATGATAGCAAACCCAAATTATCCGAATACTTCAAAGGAGCAGATAAGACTAGGCCTATCAATGGATACTTATTGAACCTAATATCATTATATCCGAATTCAAATAAAAATAAGTGGTATACGAATTCGAACTCGAATCCAACAAATCCCAAACTAAAAATCAAATTCAAATTCGATTTGCTTATCAGATATCCAAAAATATTTGATTCAACCAATAAGCAATCGTATTCGAATGTTACCCAAAAATCTGTTAATAAAATTCGATTTATTGTTGTCAATTATCCGATATTTGGGATTTCTTGGACATCTTTCCCTATAACCAAAAATCAAACATTAAAACCCTAATTTGCAGTGTCTCTACCAAGGAACTACTTAAATTCACAATCGTTTGAACTATAAAAGCAAATTGATCGAACTAAAACCAGATAAAGGAAACCTAACTGAATCAATTTGTTTTATTGATTCCAGATGTAAAAATCTTGAAAAAAAATTATTATTTCACTTTCAAATAAGGACCGGTAACATTGATGAAGAGAGATCTATAGTGACAAAATTAAACGAAGAAAATTTGTAGAACATAATAGAGATTCGGAGAAAGAGATGATCACTTTTAAATGTTATCTGTTTGCTCGAACTGGAGAAGAGAGAGAGAGAGTTCGAGAAAAAACAAAAGTGAAGAAGAAAACAAAGAGCCCATCGATGATCACACGCATCTCACCAACGCCATTGATCGCCACTTCTTCTCAACACCTTATCTTTCTTCATGCCTTGTTTACTTATAAGGATTTTAAGATTTTGTGTTAGCAACTTTATGATAATCCCATGACTCTCTCTTTCATCATTCCAATAGTAGGGTTAGGGTTTCTTCAAAGTCATCGTCGGATCTCGATTCTGCGAATCATAATCTCCACCACCCTCTTCATCCTAACAGCAATGGCGCCTCTGTTAGGGTTATGAGTCGTTAACAGCTACGGCGCCTCCAAGAGAGAAAGAGAGGAAGGTTAGGACTTTGGAGTCGTCGAATGAGATGAGAATAAGGTTTTATACTCACCATGCAAAAAGACCAAAATGCCCTTATGTTTAGTGATTAGATCAGATATTATCGAAGTGGATATGCCAATATCCAAATTCATATCCGAAATTAATTCAAATATTAAAAATACATATGAATTCGAATCCGATATTTGAAAATTTTAGATAATTTTTTGAATACAGAATCGAATCGGATTTGAATTTTTGACTATCCATTGACAGGCCAAGGTAGGATGACAACTGCCACTTTTCATGTAGTATTCGGTCCAACAATTGGCATGAAGGAATTCCACATAACGGAGTCAATTGGGAAGTCAAATTCTTAGTTAATAAGGTTTGATCAATTAATTGACCACAATACATAGATGTAATATACAAAAAAAAAAAATCAGGGATGAGTAAGAAATTCCTTTGATCTTAAAGGTTCCAATACCCATTTGTAATTTTAATGATTCATCCTGAAAATTCACGATCAAATCAGCAAACAAGATAATATGCAATAATCAAACAGAAGCCCAACATTCGCCATTTCCTTTTAAAAACGCAAGGTGTTCAATATCTCCGTATTAATGAAAACGCAAGGTGGTTCAATCTCACACTATATCAGCAACCAAAATCCCTCAAAACAAATTTATGCCTACAGTACTGGGCCACCAATCCATCAACACCACCCTATCCATAATTCCAAAAAACTAGGAACGTATATTTGTCTTCTAAAAATCCTCCCATTTCCTTATTCCCCCAAGTAGCCTACAACATAGCATGACTCAACAGTCCCAATACCAAAATGCAGTCCTAACTCCTAAATTAATTACCGAACCTTTCTCTACACCCCAAACTTGCTGTGGGATTTTAAGTTTTTTCATCAGTCTCTGTAACCAAGCCCATAGATTAATGTTCACAATGAAAATGCTTTTAAATCCACTGGTTAGGAATCAATGATTCAAGAGTGAGGACTAGTTCATAGCCGCCGGTGACCCGCTTTAGTAAAAACATCTTTGGGCGATGGTTTTCGATCCTAGATCCTAGATCCCACTTGAAGAAAGAGTGAATTTTGCTTATATAAGCTATTTTCAGAAATACCTGAACTCACTTCGCAAACCTCGACTCTGATCTAATTACTCGTCAAGCTGATTTAAGGTGTAGAGATTCATCAAGGATGGGCTAATGATCTAAGGGTTTATACATGCATGGACACACATCTATGCATAATTCAAAGGAATGTTACCTAATATAACGTCATCTGTATACTCACAATCGATTTTTCCATGTGCCATTGCACCAACCTGAATACATTCTTCATACTTTTAGTTATCCAGCAAGTCTCGCTAATGAAATATAGACAATTAAAAGATTTTTTGGCCCCACCTAACTATTTGAATTCTATTTGGACACTCAAAAATACAAGAAAATAAGTCCTAAAATAATAATTTTATCAAACAATTAGAACTATCCAATCAACCTGGATTGCCTATTGAAGCTAAATCCTTTTCTGTCGTGGAAAACTTGTTCGGGAACTGTAAAGGAAAGTGGATCACGGAGTTGGGAAGAAGACGCAAGGAGATTCGATGGTGGCTGGAAGGAGGTTGGAAATCCCAAGATCAGCAGTGATTTCAGACAGGAGCTGCGGATTTACTGTGTTTTTGGAGGTTGATAATGAGCGGGAGGATAGTGGACCACCGGACGTCGATTACGGCGATCGCTGCGGCGCAAGCGTCCAACGGTTGTGATTCCTGGTTAGTGGTTAACAAGGGGTACGTGTCTGACATTATGGGAGGGGACATCAAAGTTTGAAGTCTCCTGGGGCCAGCGAATTTTTTCTCGAGAGAGATGGGAGATCTGGTAGGTACAGCCGACGACGTGAGTCACGTGACAAAGGTTGAAAGGTGGACCTCTTCTACTTGCCGTACAAGAAGACACGTGGTGGATCAGAGTAGGACGTCGCTGAGCTATAAGGACACGCACGGTGTCGACCGTTGGGTATTGGGGAGTAAAACTTCTGTCACAATCGAGTTGCAAATCACACAATCACAGCCAATGAGTTCTCCGCACGTACACCTCAAAGCAAAAGCACATGGGTACGTTGCAAAGTACTTGTGTACGTGCCGAGAACCCATTGGCGTGAGATTGTGTGATTTAAAATTTGTTGTGATAGAAGTTTTACTCGGTATTGGGGAGTGCTGCGAATATGGAAACCACGTGTTCTCTACGGCGGGTGGCATGTGCAGCAGCGGAGCTTTAGCCACAGGAGTGTTTAGAGTAAAACTGTCACAATACGAGCCACGTGGCACACTATCAGAGGGCGCTAACCGTATGGATGTTTTGCCAGTCCCTCGGTGGACCTACAAACCAAAAATCAGCCTGATTAGTGATTTACAACCTTTGGATTTTTGCACTCCAAGCAAAAGCACAGCGGGTCAAAGCACTCAATACGAGCCACGTGGCACACTATCAGAGGCCGCTAACCGTATGGATGTTTTGCCAGTCCCTCGGTGGACCTACAAACCAAAAATCAGCCTGATTAGTGATTTACAACCTTTGGATTTTTGCACTCAAATAACGCTCAATAATGCTCAAATTCATACCGTTAAAATCAACCCATGAAAATAACTTCAATCGAATCGGTTAAAGTCACTAATCAAGCTGATTGTTTGTGTACCGGTCCACGGAGGGACTGGCCAAACATCCATACGGTCATCGTCCTCTAATAGTATGCCAAGTGGCTCCTATTGAATGATGTGATCGGCTTCCGTCACAACATCTTGTGACACAAGTTTTACTCGAGTGTTTACACGTTCCGGTGTGCAGACTGTACGGGATGACTTGAGTAAACGTTCGCTCACTATATGTTGTGAGCGACGCCGATCACGGCACACAATACTAGCCATGTGTCACACTTTTAGAGGGTGCTGACCGTATGGATGTTTGGCCAATCACTAGCTGGACGTACAAACCAAAAATCATCCTGATTAGTAATTTACAACCTTTGGATCTTTGCTCCCAAATAACGCTCAATAATGCTCAAATTCCTACGGTGAAAATCAACCCATGAAAGTAACATTAATCCAACGCTTAGAAATCACTGATCAGGTTTATTTCTGGTTTATAGGTCACCTAGTGATTGGCCAAATATCCATATGGTCAGCGCCCTCTAAGAGTGTGCCACGTGCCTCGTAGTGTGATGTGATCGGCTTGGCTCACAACAAGCAGTGAGCGAAGGTTTACTGGGAAGACTTCGAACGCAAGCCCGTATCCGACAGTCACCCGCCGGGAAAAAATCCGCTCGATCCACGCAAGCCCGTATCTCGTCCCCCGCCTTTTCGCTCAGAAGACCCAATCACCAAACTCATCTAAAAATCCTCCCTATCTCTTTACACCCAAGTCACTCCTGACACCACCAAAACACAAGAAAAAAAAATTGCACGCACAGATGAAGAAGAAGATGGGGAGGAACCTCCACCGCCGGTAAAATCCACCACTCCTTCCCTCTCTCTCTCTCTCGGCTTCGATCTGCCAGGCAGAGAGAGAGAGAGAGAGAGACCTGTTGCTGTGGAGGTGGTGCCGCGGCGACCTTTTCCTCTTCTTCCTTTTTCCCGGGTTTTTTAGGTTTTTATTTTAGTTGGTGGTGTGAGTGAAAAACTATGGACATTTTTGTAATTTTCTTTTTCTGGTTAAGTGGTCTCCTGAGCGAAAAAGACGGGTGCCAATATCCCATCCCATTGCATAATGCATATAGGGTCGGGATCGAGGGACAGAAATTTCAACCGAGCTTTTCACCCGAACGAGTGAGCCGTGGATTTAGTGGAATCCGACGGCTATTACTCACCTCCAACTAGCGACAACACGATGAGCCGCAACACAACACCAAGCCGATGAAGCTGATGAGAGCATTAAAGAGAGATCCACGTGTTGGTCACCGCTTGGCTTCCGCTGTGGAAAGTGGAAACATCTCATCTCCTCCTACATCTCTGACGACTGCCCTTTCTCTCTTCTCTTTCTCCGACTTCACTTTATTTTTCCCTAAACAAATCCACCGTCGAAGCACGGCCACAAACCGTCACGCGTCACCGGGGTTTCTCAGCCTCTTCTTCTTTTTTCCTTCTCTAGTTTTGCATCCTCTATTTTCTTCTTTTCCTTTTACTTCTTTGGTTTATTTGTTTGGACTTTGGGGTTCTGTTCGGTCTGAAAACACATTTTGAGAATGAAAAAAAAACCCTAACAAGTTGCAGAGAAGAGAAGACCCCTTTTGCCTTTTTTGCTTGGACAATTTTATTTGCAGAGAAGAGAAGACCTCTCTGCCCTTTGCTTGGTTACTAGTTTACTTGTTAACTAAGAGTGAGAACAAACCTCACAACCCATCAAACCCCACAAATGTTTGTGTTGAATTATCTTCCAACCTCATATTCCCACTCATTCTCTTCATTTCAACAGATTCGTATGCATGAATCTTTATTTTATTTAGCTATTTATGTCTGTTGCATTTCCCCTCCAAACTCATACTGAGTGATCTTATTCATGGCCAATCCGCAGTAAAGTTGCATTCTCACAAGCAGGGCTGAACTTCTAGGTTAGTCACACTTTCTTTCAGAAAATAAAAAGTTAGGATACAAGTTATATTACCATTTTTAATTTTGATTGGTAATTAATAATTTATTGAAACGTAGAGAGAACGGCAAAGCATCCCCTAATACAAAAAAGAGAAGGGGAGAGATTTCTCAATATACAAAGAAAATCAAGAAGCTCCCTCTTTAGCAAAGGTATCCACATCCATCAAGCTAACTTTTGAGAGTGGCCCAAGAAATGGTAAAGAGAAGAAACCAAACCAAAAATGCATGGTGCCAAATACCAATGCCTACTTTGGTTACTGCTGTTAACATTGTTTGCAAATAGAAAAACAGTAAAAGAAAGCATTGCTAAAGGAATCACACACCATCAGCATTGAGATCATTGATCAATCAAAGAAAACTCCCAAATGAGTTGCAGAACATAGGAGGAACCCCCAAACGAGTTGCAGAACAGAGAATGAACCCCCGTATGATTTGCAGGACAAAGGAGGAACCACCAAACGAGTTGCAGAACAGAGAATGAACCCCCAAATGAGTTGCAGCACAAAGAAGTTGCTCGAAAAGGAGAAGACGTGAAGACGTGAAGACGTGAAAAGAGAGACGAAGTGCAACAATCCAACACGTGGATCCCTCTTTAATGCATTTCAGAGTCTCTCTGGCTTTTTTCAAACGACGTACGTGCTCTCTCATCGGCTTGGCGTGTTGTGGCCAGTTGGATGTGAGTAATAGCCGTCGGATTCCATTAAATCCACGGCTCACTAGATCGGTTGAAACTTCTTTCCCTCGATCCCGACCCAAAAGGAAAAATGAAAATTAAAAATTAAAGATGAGAAGTGGACAAACTCAACGACTGACTGCCTCGTGTTGTATAATGTGGAATTCTTTGAATTCTGCACCGTAGATTTAGAGTAAAACTTCTGTCACAACAAATTGTAAATCACACAATCACAAGCCAATGAGTTCTTGGCACGTACACAAGTACTTTTGCAACGTACCCTTGTGCTTTTGCTTTGAGGTGTACGTGCCCGAGAACTCATTGGCTGTGATTGTGTGATTTTCCTTCAATTAAGTTGGACATTATTTATTTTTTTATATTTTAAGAATTATTAGAGAGAGAGAGAGTAAGTAAAACATGAAATGCCACAGAGAGAGGGAGATAGAGAATAAACAGTAAAAGAAATGACATAAAATATCAAAGGACCTACAACAAGACATATAAAAACAACAACAACCGACGTGACAATAACTTAAAGAAATGAAGCTTAAAAAACAACAACGACGACATGAATCCTTGTAGGGAATCCTCCCGACCCACAACCTATCACTTCCCCCCGACTATACTGCACTTAGTTGCAGGTGGTGTACGTGTAAGTGGGAGGGGGAGGGGGAGAAGGACTCCGACGAGAATCCTTGGAAGGGGGCGGACCCTTAGGAGGTGGAGAGGGAGTACTGGGAATAACAACATATATAGTTGTATGTTATTCTCTTTGCAAATATCAACCAATTCACTAGTTATTTCTTTTCCATGTGAACACTCTTCTAAAAGGGCCATCGTGCCGTTTGTTGTGTCGGTTGGTATATAATAATGATAGAATTGATCAGCCGTGCTGATTCTTGTTATCCCTGCTGAATAATCACTTCTTTTTTGTCGTTGCACTGCAGCTCGACGTTCACGGTCCCGCTTCTTGAACGGACGGGATCCGGAGTCTCCTCCTCCTCCTCGACCTCTTCCTTTTCCTCCACCCCCACCTCCTTTTCCCACACTCCCACTCCCACTCCCACTTCCACTTCCACTTGACAAAAACATTTTTAATGTAATATATTAAATTTAATTGTAAAATGTGATTTAAAAATATTAAGGAATGAATGGGTTTTTATAAACATCCATCCACGTTTCCTCCCCGCCAACGTTGTCCTCACCACGTTTCCTCCCCGCCAACGTTGCCATCCCCCACCCCACGTTGTCATCGCCTTGTTTTTTGTACATCCGTCAGATAACTGGCAACACTAAAATCGGACGGCTATTTCAACTTTATACTTTTTCATTATGGACGAGCCAAGAGAAAACAAAGGGTCGTTTGAAAGAGATGGGTGAGACTCTGAAGCATTAAATAAGCTACCCACCTTGTCTTATTAGACTTTAGGGAGGGGAAAAAATGTACTACTTGTTGACAGTGTCTTTTTTTCTTTTTTGGTAAAGGAGAGGGGTTTTTTTTGTTGTATTATTCATTTATTGAGTGGAGACCTCCCAGAACAATTGTGTTTCATCTTTGTAATTGGCTTATATCAGAAGATGAGAAGCCTCTCCTTGGGCAACCAACTGTGATAATATTACTTTGCATCCACAATCTATTACCCTCTGGTTTGCTGATCAAATGGATGAGGTTGCACATTGATCGAGTGGTCCAGACTCCAGTTTAATGGACGAGAGCTGATCAAGTGTATGGCATGGAAGGTGGGGTCACTATGTCTAGGGAAATGATCCACCCAGTCACACCATACCCAACATTGCTCCATCGATGTTGACCTATACAAGTTTGGTGTGCCGTCAGTAGTATAAGAGGAGTAAAGCTTCGGTCATAGAAGCTGATACCGGCCAGCGCACAATAGTATAGTATGGATGTTTGTCCAGTCCCTCGGTGGACCTGCACACCAAAAATCTGCCTGATTAGTGGTTTACGACCTTTGGATCTTTGCACTCAAATAACACTCAATAATGCTCAAAATCTAACGGTTAAAATCAACCCATGAAAATAACTTCAACCCAACGCTTATAAATCCCTCGTGAGGCTTATTTTTGGTTTGTAGGTCCACCTAGTGATTGGCCAAACATCCATAAGGTCAGTGTCCACTAAGATTATGCCACGTGGCTCGTTTTTTGGGCTGCAACGCTGTGGCGGACGTTTTACTCGTTTTTACTCGTACTGTTATTAGAAGAGCCGAGGAGAAGAAGAGGAGATGGAGAGAGAGAAGAGAGGAAAAGTTGCAGATGAGAAGAGATGTGACGTGATGGGTGTAGACGTGCAGCAGTAGACGTGCCAGAAGAGGCGCCATGTGGATTGTGGACTCGTATTCAATATTTTCTTCAAGCCTTTTCAAACGGCTCCAATCAGCTCCAATCGGCTCGGCTACTATTTGAGAAAAGAAGAGAAGGAAAGCCGTCCGATTTTGTTAGATCCACGGTATTTAGGTAAAAAGTTAGGTTTCATTCCGACCCATAATCTATTTCCTCTCTGCAACTTCCTTCGTCTTACGCCTTCTTCCCTTGCAAATTAAAGGGTAGGGAAATTTTAGGCGCACCCCACAAAATGTGAGGGCACCCGAAATCCTTGATTTTTTACCATATTTTTTTATTACGAAAATAGCCTTGAATTTTTTATTTTTTTATGCACCCTCTAATCAACTATTTTTCTGCTTACAACGGGTTGTAAGTCTTGTGAGCGAATCCAGTCACAACCACAATAGGAGTCACGTGGCACACTCTTAGTGGGCGCTAACCGTATATATGTTTGGCCAGTCCCTAGGTGGACCTACAAACCAAAAATCAGCCTGATTAGTAAATTTGAAATATTGGATTGAAGTCATTTTCATGGGTTGTTTTTAACCGTAGGAATCTGATCATAATTGAGCATTATTTTGGTGCAAAGATCCAAAGGTTGTAAATTCTGATTTTTGGTTTGCAGGTCCAGTGAGGGACTGGCCAAACACCCATACAGTCAGCGTCCACTAAGAGTATGCCACGTGGCTCCTATTGTGGGTTGTGACTGGCTTGGGTCAAACCCGTTGTGACAAAAGTTTTACACGTTACTCTCTTGTGCTGAAATGGGGAAAGGTGCCCTCACAGAGTTTGAAATCTAAGTGGGTTGCTCTCAGCAGGTCGGGTGCCCTCACATTTTGAGGGGTGCGACTAAAATTACCCTAAGGGTATTCTTTCATCTAAAACTTCTCAAAACCTAGAGATCTCACAAAGAAAAAAGAAGAGAGAGATAAAAGTAAATAAATGTCAAATCTATCAGAAATTAGTACTGAACTTTTAAGATTGGGTTGGGCTAGGGTTGACCTCCAACCCGCCCGAGTTGCAGCCCTAGTGGACCCAGATGACAGTGGTGAGCAACAAAACTCGTGCTTCCGCATTTGCTACAGTTTCAGGCATACCTTGTTACATCTTTTTCCTTCCCCTAATTAAATTGGACATTAATTTTTTTTCTTTTTTCAGAATTATTAGAGAGAGAGAGTAAGTAAAACATGAAATGCAGAGAGAGAGAGAGAGAGAGAGAGAGAGAGAGAGAGAGAGAGAGAGAGAGAGAGAGAGAGTAAACAGTAAAAGAAATGACATTAAATAACAAGGGTCGGGCTCAAGGGACCCCCATTTTTGACCCCCATCTTGGCGTACCCATATAGAAGATGAATCAAATCAGGCCATTCTGAAATTTCTAATCCCATCAAATGTGATTTTAAAGTTACACGATAAAAATCGACGGTCCATAATGCTTCAGCTTCTAAACCAGTCTATGAATATCGGAATGAATTGAATTTTTGTGAGGATGATCTCCTCGCCATAGAGATCATCCTCACCAAAAATCAGCCATTGATTCATCTTCTATGGGAGTCCCTTGAGCCCGACCCAAATAACAAAGGACATACAACAACACGTTTAAATAACAACGACGACGAGACATGACAATAACTTGAAGAAATGATAAGCTTAAAAAACAACAACAACGATGACATGTAACAATACTTAAAGAAATGACTACCGTCGACAACCTTCCAACTACACAGACGAGAATCCTTGGAGGAGGGCAGACCCATGGGAGGGGAAGGGGGAGAGGGAGTACTGGGAATATGTTATTCTCCTAGCAAATGTCAACCAATTCACTAGTTATTTCACTTTCAAGTGAGCGCTCTTCCAAAAGAGCCATCGTTCCATTTGTGGTGTCCGTTGGCATATAATAACGATAAAATTGATCAATCGTTCTGATTCTTGTTATCCCTGCTGAATCATCGGTTCTTTTTTGTCATTGCACCTCCTCCTCCTCCTCGACCTCCTCCTTTTCCTACACCCCCACCTCCCAGTCCCACTTCCAAGTGACCAAAACATGCTTAACGTAATATATTAAACTTAATTATAAAAATGTGAAGTAAAAACGCAAAGGAAGGAATGGTTTCTATAACCATTCCCCATGTTGTCATCACCACGTTTCCCCCCACCCCACGTTGTCATCAAAATGTTTTCCCCGTACATCCGTCAGACGACTATTTTGCGTTTTAACTAGTGACACTATTATTATTGAATGATGAGCCTGATTGCAACAACCATCGCACAAAAAACAGAAGAGACGCTGTAGTTCATTTAAGAGGGTCTTACGTGTCCATAAAGAGTAAAACTTGTGTCACAAGATGTCGTGACGGAAGCCGGTCACAACACTCAATACGAGCCACGTGGCATACTATTAGAGGATGATGACCGTATGGATGTTTGGCCAGTCACTCGGTGGACCGGTACACAAAGAATCAACCTGATTCGTGACTTCTAACTGATTCAATTGAAGTTATTTTCATGGGTTGATTTTAACGGTAGGAATTTGAGCATTATTGAACGTTATTTGGTTGAAAAAATCCAAAGGTTGTAAATCACTAACGTGGCTGATTTTTGGTTTGTAGGTCCACCGAGGGATTGGCCAAACATCCATACGGTCAGCGCCCTCTGATCATATGCCACGTGGCTCGTATTGAGTGCTGTGATCGGATTGTGTCACAACATCCTGTGACACAAGTTTTACTCGTCCATAAATGCTTTCAAAAACATATTTTTTAATTTTCTTTGCACTTGAAATCTCAGTGAGGACTGAAGAGTATTTTTGAAGGAAGAAGATGTAACAAGGTATGCTTGAAACTGTTTCATTTGCGGAAGCGGCATATTTGGTAGTCACCGCTGCCATCTGGGCCCATTGACAGCATGGATGTTTATCCCACCCATTGGTGGATATATAGACCAAAAATCACCTTGATTGGTAATCTATAACCATTGGATTTTAACACTTTTTAGCATTTTTTAAGGCGTTCTTATAGCCGTTGAATGCAACCATTTGTTGAGCACTAAAACCAACGGCTAAAAATCATTAAACAAGCTGATTTTTTGTATGAATGTCTATTAAGGGGTGGGCCAAACATCCATGCGGTCAGTGGGTCCAGATGGTTGTGGTGACTACCAAAAATGCCGCTTCCGCAAATAAAGATCTCAGGTATACCATAACATTAAATAACAAATGACCTACAACAACTTGTTTAAATAACAACTGAAATTCCATTTTAATTACCAAGTAAAGTCCTAGAGGGGGGTGAATAGGATAATTTTTAATTCCTCTGTAAATTCTATATGGATTAAAAATTTATTGATCACACAAGAAGGAAAAGAATCAAGTAATTAAAATATGAATCATCCACAGAACATAGATATAGAAAAATCTGATGTACAAATCACACGAGATTCAGATTTATAGTGGTTCGGCGACTCCGCACTTATGTCCACTGTCCAATACTCAATACGGGTAACATTATATTATCTCAATCATGCATTACAACATATCCAATTAAAATAAATAATTCACTAACTAAGATATCAGTTAGTTTTAATCTAACGAGAATCACTTCTCGCTCACCTAGAGAGTCATTCTAAGCCAGTAGTTGATTTAGAGAAATTCTTTTTTAATAGATCTACAATCTTCAACTCAGTTAGATGAGTCTATACTCATCCACCAATCACAAAATACACAGTGTTCATAAATTTTGAATTCTATCAAAAATGTATTTGATCATAGAAACACTTACCTTTAGATGAATAAGATCGAATGAAAAATCCCTTAGAGAAGAATTCTCTCAAGAGACACTCTGCCAAGAGTAATACTCTTCTAAGAGGAAGATGCTTGCAGAATAATAATACAAAATAATCTCTTCCAAACACTTAGAGCCTTCACAACGAATACACAGCTTTGCTCTGGTGAAGCTCTCACAAATTTTCGATCTCTGGACTCAAAGAATGATAATCAAAGAATATAGAATAGAGATCTCTTGATTGGGTTAATTCTAATGAAGGGAGATGGCTCTTATTTATAAACAAGCCTCCCATCAATAGAACCGAATCAAATATAGACGTTTGAAGGACCAAAGTGCGCTTCAAATCACTTAAGAGATTGAGTCAAACGAGATCCGAAAGGGGCAGGGTCGACTGCACTATTGGCCGGTCGACCGGACCTCTGTCGACCGAACCTTTAGTCAGTCGCCCGCTCAGGTGAATACCACAAAATCTTGAACCCGAGAGTTAAGGTCGATCGAACCCTTTTTGGCCGGTCGATCGGACCTCTTTGTCCATTACTGAACACTTCTAAACTTTTTAGAATTTCTCTTTTTGATACGCACATGATTCCTAACTATCACTGAACCATCTAAGGTAAATCTTGATCCGCTGGCAATGCGCGGTGTACCCTTAGATTTACGTAAGTAACCGCAACACGAGATTCTTCATGGTTGAACGTTCGTTGAATGAGAACATACTCTGATCTTTTAAATCTTCATTGCTTAAGCTTTGACTTTGTCTTCAGTTGAGCTTGATCACTTGACTTTGTCTTCAATTGATCTTGACATTTGGGTTGATTTTTCTTTAGCTTTAATTCTTCTTTGATTTGTTTTGTCGAAGGTCCACTTGATCTTCGACACTTCAATCTTCAGGGGATTCGAGATACAGCGATATATATATTACCGAAGAACTAAGTATTCTTAGGATTTGACAACCGAGACATTTCAACAACAACAACGTCGACGATGAGACATGACAATAACTTGAAGAAATGACAAGCTTAAAAAACAACAACGACATGTAACAATACTTAAAGAAATGACAACCATCGACAACCTTCCATATTCCATAAGGAATCCTCCCGACCCACAACCTATCAATTCTGTAATACCCTGAACTTTTGGTTAAGGGTATTATGGTAAGATCACCCTAAGAGGAAAATCTAAACCTTTTTCAGACTTCTGATGTTATATTTATGTTTAGATATCATGCATGAACATGTTTATCAATTTTGGTTGTATTCTAAGAATTTCAAAAATTAGAGTTTTGTAGGACCCACAAAGTGGACTGAAACTCTTGTAGAAGATTCGTTTGACCTCTGATCGATGAACGGACAATTCTAGCACGATCGTATGCTGATATAGATATTAAATATCCAATAATATAACAAACTTTATTTTTTTTTATTTTTAAGCTAAATTTTTTGTGGGACCCATGTCTTAGGGTTTCTAGATCTTATAAAGGGACTTTAAAACTATAACAAACATTTTTAGCAAAAAGTATATTTTTGTAATTTTTTTGTCATTTTACAATTTTAAATAAATTTAAAATAAGTACGGGACACGCAGAATAAGTTTCGAGTCAATCCAACGAAAGGTTAACATTTTTCTGGGACTTCGACCAATTGTTGAAATTTTGTGTATTAGAATATTTTATTTAAAATTTTTGTGAGTGACAAGTGTCGACATCTTATTAATTATGAACTTTTAAATTATATGATATGAGTGATATGAATTAATGAATGATTCTTGTGTATTAATATATTATAATTAATAGTTTAATGCTCATACATATTAATTATATCAACCTATCACCTTTAATGGAAATATGGCATAAATTGTAATTAATATGCGTATAAATGATTAATATAAGTAATTATTATTAATTAAATTATAATTGTTAGGTGGGCCCGTAAGGGCAATTTAGATGCCTTTTGGGCTTAATAATAATCTTAAATGAAGCCTAGTTGATACTCATGGGCCTTGGGCTCATTTTTAACCGATTAGTAATTCAAAATATGAGTCTTGGAGGGTTGAAAAAGTCACCCCTTTAAGAGCTACGAATTTCACCAATTTCCTTTTGTTGCTCAACAACTTGAGAGAAACTCTCTCAATTCAAATTTCAAACATTTTCTCCCTTGTATTATTAAACAAAGCAACCCTATAGAGTTCTCAATAGTCAATCTTTTTGGAACCCATTCTTATTTTCAAAAACATTCTCTTCTCTCTACTCAATTCTTTTCCCTTTTATCTCTTTAAGCTTCTATTAAAAACCCATCACTAAACTCCATTAAAGAAGTGGGAGAGCTTCGATTAAGCCTTCATCCGAACTCCGATTGAACTCAAGGTAGAAAAGAAAATTGAAGGGAACACCGAGCAGAACAACATACTCCAAGAAGAGTCCGATCCGACAACCTTCTAAATCGATGAATTGCCAACTTCCATTAAAGAGAACCGAAGAAAAGGTGAGTGGTTCTAACCATATCTATTTTATCATTCTATAATTATTTAGCTATGTGATGCGTACGTTTAAATTATCTATTTTCTATGATATTTGAATGATGTTGATCATATGTGATTATTGCTTTTAATGGAACATGATGATGAGATTATAGTTTTTACATGATTATGTAATAATTTTATTATGAGCTTGTGATGAGCATGATTGAAGGGATTTGGCCATAATGAGTTCCACAATGGACTGTACGACCATACCCTATGGATTTATATATCATTTGGAGTATGATGATGGCCTATGGCCTCATTCTTGCATCGGGCATCTTGGGGTGAGTTGTGCATTGTGATGAAGCTATATTATTTAGACCAGTGAGGTTACTCCCAGAAAGAAAAAGAGATGGAAACCCCATGTGGTCGAAATCTAAAAATTAAGAAAGGCTTGAAGCCCTAGGGTGCAAGACCCCAAACTTATATTTCCTGCAGAAGGGCCCTCATGTAGTCAATCTCCCCATAGTAGCGAAGGAGTTGGAGACCCGTATATGGTTTGAGTGAACGAGGGTGAGTGCATCTATCATGCATGTTACTGACTTATTTATCTTTGTTCGTAATTTAGATTCTTTAACATGTGCTTAGCATGATAAATTATTATGACATTATAAAATACATGTTGGAGTACACGTGGTACTCTGAGTCCTTTTGAATTCACGGCGTTTGCCGACATATTTTCAGATTTGATCGACAATGCCCTTGAAGACTCGGATGATTGGTTAGATCCAGATTTGGAGGATCTACATGATGATGCTTGTGATGATGATAACATTTATGTCGAGGAGTTCTAGATAGCCCTAGACTCATTTTGGACACATTTATATGTATTGGGTACTTAGAATAAAAATTATCTGACTTGATTCTTAAGAGTTTGTCCTCATTTTATTTTATAACATGTTTGAGTTATTGTGAACATGATTTAATTAAATTTATGATATAATTTTTCTTTATATTTTGATGATTACGAACATGTGTTAAATAATAGAACGAACACCCTAGTACATTCCTATTTTGACCGGTATACACATCGGGTTCCAAAAGACTTAAATCACCAAAATATAAAACGAGACAGCAACCTGTTTTTCTGTCTTGCAGTACATTTTCTAATGTATAGATAAATGAACTAGTTTCTAACCAGTAGGGACGTTTTGAATCCCACTAAGTTATCTTTCTGGAATAATTTACGAAATTCAGTAATTCGATCAGAACAGAGAGTTATGACCGAATACAAGCCAATACAAGCCACAGCACTCAATACAAGCCAATACAAGTCACAACACTCAATACAAGCCACGTGGCATACTATTAGAGGACGATGACCGTATGGATGTTTGGCCAGTCACTCGGTGGACCGGTACACAAAATCAGCCCGATTCGCGATTTCTAACCAATTCCATTGAAGTTATTTTCATCGGTTGATTTTAATGGTAGGAATTTGAGTATTATTGAGCATTATTTGGTTGCAAAAATCCAAAGGTTGTAAATCACTAATCAGGCTGATTTTTGGTTTGTAGGTCCACCGAGGGATTGGCCAAAAATCTATACGGTCAGCGCCCTCTGATCGTATGCCACGTGGCTCGTATTGAGTACTGTAACATGATTCCGTCACAACATCTTGTGACACAAGTTTTACTCGTCCATAAATGCTTTCAAAAACATATGTTTTAATTTTCTTTGCACTTGAAATCTTAGTGAGGACTAAAGAGTATTTTTAAAGGAAGAAGATGTAACAAGGTATGCCTGAAACTGTTTCATTTGCGGAAGCAACATATTTGGTAGTCTCCACTGCCATCTGGGCCCACTGACCACATGGATGTTTATCCCACCCCTTGGTGGATATATAGACCAAAAATCACCTTGATTGGTAATCTATAACCATTAGATTTTAACATTTTTTAGCACTTTTTAAGGCGTTCTTATAGCCGTTGAATGCAACCATTTCTTGAGTACTAAAACCAATAGCTAAAAATCATTAAACAAACTGATTTTTTGTATGAATGTCTATTAAGGGGTGGGCCAAACATCCATTCAGTTAGTGGGTCCAGATGGTTGTGGTGACTACCAAAAATGCCACTTCTGCAAATGAAAAGATCTCAGGTATACCATGACATTAATTAACAAAGGACCTACAACAATGCGTTTAAATAACAACGACGACGACGACGAGACATGACATTAACTTGAAGAAATGACAAGCTTAAAAACAACAACAACAATGACATGTAACAATACTTAAAGAAACAACAACCGTCAACAACCTTCCATATTTCATAGGGAATCCTCCCGACCCACAACCTATCAATCCCCCCTGACTACACTGACGAGAATCCTTGGAGGGGGGCAGACCCTTGGGAGGGGGAGGGGGAGGGAGTAGGGACTAACAACATACTGTATGTTATTCTTGTTGCAAAAGCGCCATCGTGCCGTTTGTGGTGTCCGTTGGTATATAATAATGATAAAATTGATCAATCGTTCTGATTCTTGTTATCGCTGCTGAATCATCAGTTTTTTTTTGTCATTGCACTGCAGCTCGACGTTCGCGGTCCCGCTTCTTGAACAGACGGGGTTTGGAGCCTCCTCCCACTCCCACCACTCCCACAGTCCAACTCCCACTTGACCAAAACATGCTTAACATAATATATTAAACTTAATTATAAAAATGTGAGGTAAAAACGCTAAGGAAAGAATGGTTTTTATAACCATTCCCCCACGTTTCCCCCCACCCCACGTTGTCATCACCACGTTTCCCCCGAACATCCGTCGGATACTATTTTGCGTTTTAACTAGCGACACTATTATTATTGAATGACGAGCCCGATTGTAACAAACATCACTTGTAGTTCATTTAAGAGGGTCTTACATGTCCATAAAGGGTAAAACTTGTGTCAGAAGATGTTGTGACGGAAGCCAGTCACAGCTCTCAATACGAGTCATGTGGCAGACTATCCGTCGGATACTATTTTGCGTTTTAACTAGCGACACTATTATTATTGAATGACGAGCCCGATTGTAACAAACATCACTTGTAGTTCATTTAAGAGGGTCTTACATGTCCATAAAGGGTAAAACTTGTGTCAGAAGATGTTGTGACGGAAGCCAGTCACAGCTCTCAATACGAGTCATGTGGCAGACTATTTGTGGGGGATAAAATCTGTTGACACATGGACGTATGCGATTGTGCCACGTGTCACATGCTTCGACTGACACGTGGTTATCCGTAAACTGGGAATTGGAAAAACTTCACTGGGGACCTCGGATACCTCGGACTCGTCGAATCTAAATGACAAATTGACCTCGGGTACCTCGGATTGCTCGGGTACCTCGGACTAGTCGGATCTAATGACAATTGAGCTCGGATACCTCGGACTCGTCGGATCTAAATGACAAATTGACCTCGAGTACCTCGGATTGCTCGGATACCTTGGACTAGTCGGATCCAATGACAATTGAGCTCGGATACCTCGGGTACCTCGGATCCTGTTGCAATATGACCTCGGATACTTCGGGTACGTCGGGTACCTCGGATCCTTTTGCAAGGTGACCTCGGGTACCTCGGACACCTCGGGTCCAATGAATTGTGACCTCGGATCCTCGGGTGATAGTTACTGATTTTGCCATTTGATCTTAGGCACCTTATTCGGGATCCTCGGAAGTCTCGCATATGATATTCGGTAAACTCGAAAACCTCGGAATTACTTTTAGACTTGGAGAGTTATTATTAAGAGACACATGGTGAATTCTTACTGGTTCATATAAAATATCTACATAAATATCTAGCTTTGAATACTATAAATAGCAGCATTTGCTACAGTTGTAGAGGACGCGATTTTGGAGATTGAAGCTTTGTGGGTACCATAATTTTCACACGAATCTCAAGGATTGATGTGCACATATCTCGAGGTGTGCATCCATCGAAGATATTTCAAATTGTGCATTATTTCTACCGTACACTCATCCCGGGAACTCATCCTGGCAACTCAAGTATCTCATCCCAGGAACTCATCCTAGCAACTCAAGTATCTCCTCCCGGGAACTCCAACATCTCATCCCGGGAACTCATCCCGGCAACTCAAACATTTCATCCCGGGAACTCATCTTGGCAACTCCAACATCTCATCCCGGGAACTCCAACATCTCATCCCGGGAACTCATCCCGGCAACTCAAACATTTCATCCCGGGAACTCATTTTGGCAACTCCAACATCTCATCCCGGGAATTCATCTTGATAACTCAAGCATCTCATCCCGGGAACTCATCCTGACAACTCAAGTATCTCATCTCGGGAACTCATCTTGGCAACTCAAGTATCTTATCCCGGGAACTCATCCCGGCAAGGTCACATGACTGGCTAGATGCATTTATCCCGACAAGGTCACCAGACTTACTTGACGGGATCTATTTCAATCTCATCCCGGCAAAGCCAGATGAGGTCAAATGACTTACGTGGCAGGATCTCTTACGTACGAGGTAAGTATTCTGAACACAATCGATTTCTTAACTAATGAATATTGGCCACATGGCAGCTAGTTGAACTATCACGAATTCGACATCCCTTTATCCGAATACCTGACACGAAGGATGCCACCTCAGTGTCACTTCAGTTATTTCAGGTATAACCGAATCAAGGAAGTCAAGATATAACCATAAGATTCTATTTTATAACAGAATCCATCCGAGTCATCGTTGACTGATAATGACTAGACACGTGGAAGGTGAGTCACGCCAGTTCTAAGGGTATAAATATGAGACCCTCAGAACTGAGGAGAGGATCTTGCGCTCTAAATTCGGATAGCCTAAACTCTGAAACCTTTTTACTAATTTCCTGAAACCTGTTACATTTCCTAAAGCTGACTTGAGCGTCGGAGCCTTGTCAACAGGTACAACCAAATCTCATCTGGAGATCATCCTATCCTTCGCAGAGGAGAAAGTAGTTTCATCCTGGAGCATCAGAATTGTCCGATCATCACCAAAAACCGAATCGTCTGACCTCGAAGATTGTGTGGGTTAGATCAGATATTTTTTCCCCACAAGCTTGATCATAAATTTTACTCAGAAGACTGACTTAAGCATCGGAGGCTCATTTGGTGGAGTTCCACCACATTGAGTTATTTGCAGGATCATTCGACGGTCTCGGAACCTTACTTCGGACTCCTTGGAATCTGATCTCGGACACCTCGGAATCTGACTTCGGTCATCTCGGAATCTGATCTCAGACACCTCGGATACCTCGGAACCTGACCTCGGATACTTCGGAGTCTGACCTTGGATCTGTCCCGGCACCTCGGATCCAACAGCACTGAAAGGATATCAAGCCCGTGGAAAAAGCGCGTATTTTGAGGGTGTGTGGATTTATTCCCTACACTATTAGAGGACGATGACCGTATGGATGTTTGGCCAGTCACTCGGTGGACCAGTACACAAAGAATCAGCACGATTCGTGATTTCTAACCGATTCAATTAAAGTTATTTTCATGGGTTGATTTTAACGGTAGGAATTTGAGCATTATTGAGCGTTATTTGGTTACAAAAATCCAAAGGTTGTAAATCGCTAATCAGGCTGATTTTTGGTTTGTAGGTCCACCGAGGGATTGGCAAAACATCCATACGGTCAGCGCCCTCTGATCGTATGCCACGTGACTCGTATTGAGTGCTTTGATCGGATTCCGTCGCAACATCTTGTGACACAAGTTTTACTCGTCCATAAATGCTTTCAGAAACATATTTTTTAATTTTCTTTGCACTTGAAATCTCAGTGAGGACTGAATGGTATTTTTAAAGGAAGAAGATGTAACAAGGTATGCATGAAACTGTTTCATTTGCGGAAGAGGCATTTTTGGTTGTCACCGCTGTCATCTGGGCCCACTGACCGCATGGATGTTTATCCCACCCCTTGGTGGATATATAGACCAAAAATCACCTTGATTGGTAATCTATAACCATTAGATTTTAACACTTTTTAAGGCGTTCTTATAGCCGTTGAATGCAACCATTTTTTGAGTACTAAAACCAACGGCTAAAACTCATTAAACAAGCTAATTTTTTGTATGAATGTCAATTAAGAGGTTGGCTAAACATTCATGCGATCAATGGGCCCAGATGGCAGTGGTGACTACCAAAAATGTCGCTTCCGCAAATGAAAAGATCTCAGGTATACCTTGTTACATCACGACCCTTTTTAAATATGGGTCGGGCTTCGTTGACAGATTTAAAATGACAGGTATCTGTAAGGGACACAATATAAGCCACGTTGCATACTCTTACAGGACTCTGACCATATGGATGTTTGTCCTATCCCATGGTGGACCTACAAAGTAAAAGTAAACATGATTAGTGATTTATAAGTGTTGGATCTTTGTACCTCAAATACTGCTCAAATTCCCACAGTTGAGATCAGCCCATGAAAATAAGTCCAATCCAAAGCTTATAAATCACTAATCAAGCTGAATTTTGGTTTGTAGGTCCACCATGGGATAGGATATACATCCATACGGTCAGAGTCCTGTAAGAGTGTGCCACGTGGCTTATACCTGTCATTTTAGATCTGTCAACGGAGCCCGACCCTTCAAAGGGTCTGCTTTTGAAACTTCAGTCACAACGTCGCTGCTTCGGACAAATCTAGTATGCAACTTTTTGCATACTTAAAAGTATGCAAACAGTGTATCCACCATTGAATGCTCCTTGAAAAATGTGTTTTTAATTTATAATTTTTTTTTTTTGAAAACATTGAAATAACACATTTTCGAAGGGAAATCCAACCATACTGACACTGCACAATACGAGCCACGTATAGTTGCATACTAAGTGAGCCCCACTACTTCTATCACAATGCACAATATGAGCCACGTGGAATACTCTTAGTGGATGTTGATCGTGTGGATGTTTGGCCAGTCCCTCGGGTCAGTGGACCTGTAAACCAAAAATCAGCCTGATTTGTGATTTATAAATGATTGACTGAAGTTATTTTCATGGGTTGATTTTAACGGTAGGAATTTCAGCATTTTTTGGGTGCAAAGATCCAAAGTTGTAAATCACTAATCAGGCTGATTTTTGGTTTGCAGGTCCACCGAGGGAATGGCCATAGTCAGTGCCCTCTAATAATGTGCCACATGGCTTGTGTTGTGCGTTGTGACAGAAGTTTTACTCAAGACTGAAGAGTAATGAGTAAACCTTTGATGACACTGCAGTCAGCAACACAGCTGACTACAGCCAATATGGGTCACGTGGCACATTCTTAAGAGGACATTAACCGAAGGGATGTTTGGCAAATCACTAGGTGGACCTACAAACAAAAATAAACCTGATCAATAATTTCTAAGCGTTGGATTGAAGTTATTTTCATGGTTTGATTTTAACTGTAGGAATTTGAGCATTATTTGTTTACAAAGATCCAAAGGTTTGAATCATAAATCAGGCAGATTTTGGTTTGTAGTCCACCTAGTGATTGGCCAAACATCCATACGGTTACTATCCTAGCGATTCGTCTGAAGTTAAAATTTGACTGGTTTGGTTTTAAGATCTTTGGAGAAGCAATTTTGGTAAATGCAAATGAGAGCCAGACATGGAGTGATACTGTATCTAAAGATGATGAAAACTCAAAGTATCAGATGCTTGGGGTTGACAAGTGAATGTTACTGGCTTACAATCCATTCAAAGCAACAAAATATTTCTTCAATGAAGTTTGACAAGCCAGAGGTGTGAAATTAACCCAGTTGAAAACAAAGAACCCAGAATGGTATTTTCTAAAATTTCAAAAGAAAATGTTGAAGGATTTAACATCCAGTAACCAGAAGTCTTGGCAAAAGTTAATTAACAAAACAAGAAACAATTTCTATCAAGCAAAATGAACTCCTTTAGCATGAATCGACTTTCTTAATACCGGTACAGACACTGGAACATGAGACACAGATATGACACTTCATTTCTTCACATTCAATTGATTGAGCAAGCAGCGGTAGATGATCAACCTGCGGTATTGATTCAAGAAGCCTCCGATGATGAAACCATGCAGGGTTCTATTTTCAAGCTCACATTTGCTGGTAACTCCTCCATTACGTGGCTGGCGATGTCAAGGGCGCTCCACAAGCAATGCAGCCATTTGGAAGATCCAGTTCTTTGAGACAAATGTTTTGACTCTCAAGATTCTTCTGCTTCTGGTTCAATCCGGAAAAGAGAAATCCTTCAAGAACCGGATAAAGACTACCTTGAAATATACTCTGAAGAAGCAAAAACCTACAACAATGAAGCTCCCATCTTGGCTTTGTGAGTGCGGGATTGGTTGTGGCAAACAATATTTTGGGGATTTTTCAGCATGATTAAGGGAATAAAATCTTGGATTTTCTAAGAAAATCACAGCAATTAAGTTTCGAGTTTCTCTATTCCCCCCTCCAAGGGAGAGTTATTTGTCATGCTTGGCTGGTAGTGTTTAGTTCGTAGCAAAATTGTTATCAACCAATTCATACAATCCCGCCCTTCGTGACCACTCATCTATAGGCAACTAAAAGAATCCTAGGGTACCTCAAGTCCTCCCCTAGTAAAGAACTATTGTTTGACATGTACATCTAAAATTAGAAGCGTATACAAATGCAGACTAGTTTGGTTCTCTTGATGACAGGAAATACACCTCTGGCAACTGTATGTTTGTTGGAGGCAATCTGGTGACATGGTGGAGCAAGAAATAGACAGTTATGGCCAGATCCAACGTTGAGGTGGAGTATAGATGAAAGTAGGGTTTTTCCACGTCGTTGGTTACGGAGCCCCTAGAATCAATAAGATTTGTAATTTTTATCCGATTATCCTACAAAAAGATGAGATTTTGTATAGGGATTCGTGTCGGATGTCGATCTGCACTCGGGGTTAGTTAGCGCAAACAAGAACATGAAATGACGGATTTTTTTTTGCTTGGAATTGATGTAGGGGTGAGAATGATGGAGAAATCGAGCTTTAAAACATTCTTTGAGATTGAGATCATGACATTTATGGAAGAAATTCTAAAATAAAGCTACTGACTAAAACAAATCAAACAAAACTATTGGCAAAAATGAACTAGATTTTATTAAATTATAAAGTCTATTACAATGCATCTAATTAAACATGCATAAAAGTTTAAACAAAATAAATTAAACTAACAAATTAAGCTAGAAAACTATTGTAAAAAGAGAAAGAAGAGAGAGAAAGGGTGAAACCTAGTGATTTCTAGAGAGAGGAGGAGAGGAAAAAACTCACCTCAGACTTACCGTGATGATTGGCTGGAGAAGATGGACTTGATAGGCAAAGGCTTTGCAAGTGTGGTTCGGTCAAGTGGGTGGCCGTGTTGTTGGCCGACTAAAGAAAGTGGGAACAACTGGCTGAAAACCATGGAGATGAGGTTGGAAAGCATAGAAGAATGCCCAGAAAGTTGCTGGTTTGGAGCCACCGATTTGACTAGTGACTGAAGATGAAAGACCATCCAAAGGAGGACGGTTATTGGTGGTCTCAAGGGAGGAGTGGCTGAAGCTCGCAGCTGATTGAAATTGTGTTCGAGCAGCAAGCTTGCTGGTTCGACAAGGAATAGCACCAGCATGGAGTGAAGGCAGCAACGTTGAGAGGAGGTCTTGAGTAGGTGGCCGGCGTTGCTGGAGTGGTTGACGGGATGATGCAGGTGTGTGGAGGCGTTGCACTCTTTCAAGAAGCCAACGGCTTCCTCTTCTTCTCCTTTCTACTCTTTTTGTTTTTCTTCTTTTTTTCTTTTCTTTTTCCTCCTCTCTCTTGCAAGAGAGAGGACGGTTAGTATTGGAGAAGAGAGGGGAGAGGCTGACGGCGTGAAGTATGGTAGCAGTAGTGTGAAGGAGGAAGACTTGCTGGCCGAACCTACAACTATCGACGGTGGAGTGGACTAGGCAGTGGTGGAAGGGAGCAGCGGCAAGGAGGCGATATGGAGCAGCAGGTGTGGTGAAGACGGTGGTGATGCAGGCTGAGTGATGGTAGTCGACCCAGCAATGGAGGACAATCCTCCTCCTTCTTCTTCCTCTTCCTTCTTTTGTTTTTTTGGTGTTCTTTTGAAAGAGAAATGAGAGGGAGAGACCGGCTAGGAATGCTTGGACGGACTGGAGTTGATGATCACAGCTAGCAGGAGCAGCAGTACCTCCTTAGGGACGGCTGGGTTTGAAGGAGTCTTTCCCAAAAATGTGGAGGAGAAGGGGCGGTAATTAGAGAAGGAAAAAAATGAGAGTTGGAGAATGGGAGAGAAGAGAGACGGTGAAGAGAGAAGAGGTGGCTGTCGGCTTGAGGTGGAAATTAGAAAGTGAGGAGAGCCGTAAGATTGCGAGTTTTAGGGAGGATGGAGATCGGATGGTTCATTGAAAGGATGATTTGTGGATGATGGGTAGACTATCAGATGGATGATCTATTGGCGATCAGACGGTGGACTTCAACTAAGGTAGGCCATAGGATAGAGTGACTGAGGAAGGAGAGAGGATCGGGTGGTTGATATTGAGTAGAGAGAGAATGAGGATTTAGAGAGAGGAGAGAGAAAATATTATAAAATAAAGAAACATGCTAGCAGAGGGGTATGAACTCTGGTCTTTGACTTGGTCTTCTACATGCTTCACCAACTGAGCAAGCACTCGCCTTGTGTTGGTTTATAAGCTTTAATCTCCTTAGTCTCTTCTTTGAGGGCTTGTCTTTCATTCTCTCTTGATCGTCCCTCGATTCTTTCGATTCTCTGGCTCTTCCCGTCTTTGGCCTATATCTCATCATCCTTAGCCTATTGGCTCTTGAGCTTTGATCCTAGGTTCTGAAAGTTGATTGTGGGCCCGCATTCCATCAAAATTGCCCGATTAGTGCTCCTGCGATAAAAATCGCGTAATAAGAATGACTTCGCATGTGGGTCAAATAAATGCATATGAATGCATGCAAATATACCATTTTAACCAGAAAAGTGTATTCTACGCACTGAGAAAAACTCTTACGTAGAAATGTTGATAAAAAATACAATTTTACGTAGGAGAGTGTGATAACCCTAGAAGGATAATTGCTTAAAATAAGCACTTTTGAACGAATATCAATAGAGCAATAGCTCATGGGGTGGCTGAACTCCTATAGCTAAGGACCCTACTTCATGAGCTCAGGCTGAAAGTTGAAGAGCATATAAAGCTATATTATGACAACAAAGCAACCATCAATATTGCCCACAATCTAGTTCAGCACAATAGGACCAAGATAGTGAAGTGGATACACTTCATCCATGAACGAGTTGCATCTAAAGAAATTTGTTTACCGTTTGTCAAATCAAGTAACCAACGAGCAGATATTCTCACAAAGGGATTTGTTAGAAACTAGTTCCATCTTCTTTTGGCAAGCTGGGCAAGAGAAGAAACTTGGACAAAAAGAAACGACGCGACAAGCATGCTAAAGTATCCAGGTATCATAAAATTCCTCTATTTTTTTATAAGCATCATAAATTCCTCTCATTAGCTTTTTCTCATTGTATGTATATATTGTATTTACTCGTCAAAAAAATGTATATATTGTATACCTGGTTTTTCCCCTTTGTATTTATATATAAATTATACACTTCACTTATCAAACAAAATAGTTATTGGTGATGGAAAAGAAGAATAAACAAACCAAACCTGTACCGTAGAAGCTTTAGAACAGGAAAAATTAACAGGTAGTTTAACATAGTACCTATCAGTGCAAATTAGAAACAGAGAGTCTTCTTCAGACCGAGAATTGAGAAAATCCTTCATATTTGCTAGACGTGATTCTTGTGCCAAAGCGGCATGGAATGGCAAGACCTAGATACTAAGTCCTTTCCTGTCGAAGCGTTTTAATACATTCTCAACTTTTCAGCAAATTTTGATCTGCAGGGGATAAAGTTCTCACTACTTAATTTTCAAGATAACCTTGTTGCAGAAAACAATAGTTTTGGAAACTGGACTTTCCTCTGCGAGCCGCAATAGAGCAGATTTCTTATTGAGGAATGTCGTTTCAGGAGTTTTCTCCATTCCATTATCTCCACTACAGTCTACAAGAACTTGCATGCTCAGTTTTCATCAAATCAGCTTAACAGTTTCAAAACACATCAAAGATTTAACCGTGTTGATTCTTGTTGCTACATTATATGTGCTTTAATTAATTTCTTCTTTACCTTAATTATTATTATTATTTTTTTTGATAAGGTAAAAGCTTCATTGAAAGAAAAAGAGATACAAAGGGGAGGAGGTCGAGGAGACCTCCAAGAAGACACAAAGAAAAGAAAGAAAAGAAAGGAAAAGCTAAACACCCCTACTCATAATGGCATCCCATCTGAAAACCATGTCTTCAAAGGTTATCCCCTTACACTCGACAAACAGCTTAGACCAATAATAAAGGAGGGCCTTAATGTTGACAACTATACTCTGGATGGAAGCCACTTTATCTTCAAAGATCCTCCTATTGCGTTCATGCCAAAGGCCCCACCATACCGCGAAAGGAAGAAGGCTCCAAAGACGGCGCCCACAAGAGGAGAAGCATCTACTGGACCAACTTTTAAGAGTGAGCATAACGGAGGCCGGGATTGTCCAACAGATGCCGAAGGCGTCAAAGAAAATACTCCATTCCTCTCGAGCTATCGTACAATGAAGGAGAAGGTGGTTGACGAATTCCCCTGCCCCTTTGCACATAACGCAATAATTCGCCATAATCCAATTCCTTTTGATGAGGTTGTCCAGAGTGAGGATTTTCTCATGAGTAGCACACCACACAAAGAAAGCAACTTTTGAAGGAACTTTCGATCCCCAGACTTCGGACGATGGGAAGTCTTGAACCCAATGAGGTGGTTGGGTGTCCAGCAGGGGTCTACACGTAGATTCTACCCACTCATAGAAGCTATGAACTGAGAAGGACCCGTAGGACCTGCCCAGCCACTTGATAGCATCACTGTTAGAACTATCCAAGACCACGCCTTCCAACTTATGGATAATACTTTAGTGAAAAAATATGAAGGCAAGTCAACTCGAATCATTTCAACCTATTTGTCATCCCGACTTAAAATGTTCTCCATAATTGGAGCATCTGAGATTATACTATAATGTCTCCTAATTATGTAACAAGCACGGATGACAAAATGATTTAATGAAACTGAATTATAAAATCCAAAGCACGGAGCACTAACTTACCAGGAAGCAACACAAAGATATAACCATTCTCATTGTTATAGAAGTAAATGTGTGCATTAGTAGCATTACTAGGACAAACACGATCCAAAGACACATCTGAGGGGAGGGTGAGGTGGGAAGCTGACCTCTTCAAGGCCAGAGCTCGTACGGTGCATGCCAGGTCCCATGATCATTTCACAGTCAGGAAAAACTTCAACTAGCTTGTTGTACATGTGAAACTAGGTTTTTTCCGCGTCGTTGGTTACGGAAATCCTAATTCCAACACATTTTTAATTTTTATCCAATTTTTCCTACAAAATGAGAATTTCTTGCACAGTGGGAAGTGTCGGATGTCGATCCACACTTGGGGTTAGTTCGCTTTACTCATGAACGTAAAATGACGGATTTTGCTATGAATAATGGGGGGAATGAAAATGGTGAAATTGAGATTTAAACATGATTCTTTTGTGAGATTATATTCTACGAAACACTAATTAAAGAACATAAAAGAAAGCATAGCATATCAAAATCAATTTTATTTAATTTTGAATCCACTTACAGTACTAGAATGAAAAGACGTAGCAACTAAAAATCACTTAAAATTAATTAAAGAGAGTGATCTAGAGAGAGAGGGCTAAAGAAATAAACTATAAGATCTAGAGAGAGAAAGTAAAAATTAAAGAGAGAGAAATGAGAAGATTCGTTGAGAGAAGATGATGAAGCTTACCAGAAACTTACCCAACAAGAAGGATTTCGGCCATGGTGATAGAAGATGGGCTGCAAAGTATGATGAGCATGCAAGTGGTTGTTGTAGGCGCAATAATGGAAGGGAGCAGCATGTGGATGCACCCTTGCGGAAAATGGAGGCGCTGCGATGGTGAGCAGCAACGGTGGAGGAAAAGATGGAGATGTAGCAGCTGGAGTTGCAGCAGCGTTCTGCAACGCCTATGATTATGGGAAATGGACGGTATGGCAGCGAAAACGTGTAGATGAAGGGGCAGCAGCAGCTAGAGGAAATGATGGATGGCTTTGAGAAGGGGCAAGCCGTGGTAGTGGGGCGTGGTGGTTGTAGGCGGACCTACAGTGGAGCGAGGAGAATGGGCGTGATTGGGGCAAAAAATCTAGAGGAGGTAAGCCTCCTCTCCTCTTCCCTTCTTCTTCTTTTCTTCTCTATTTTTTTTTTCTTTTTTTTTTCAGTGAAACGGACTGGAGTTGTAGGTTGCAACTCTAGCACGTTAGAGAAGTGGTGGTAGGCGGTGATGGTGATGGGAGGCAGCACCCTCGAACGGAATTGCAGGTGAAGGAGATCAGCGTCCAAGCGAGTTGCAGATGGTGGCGGAGCAAGTAGGCGGCGGTATGAGGAGCTGCTCCATGAACCAGACCGTGGGGAGCACGGTCTGCAAAAGAAGACGGAGGAGAGGGAATGGTCCCGTGCTTTAGTCACGGGTTGGAGGGCGCAGGTGTGGTGGTGCTCGCGTGGGGGAGGAGTATCTTGATCGGCCGGAGTTGCAGCCTGCAACTCCGGCAATAACTTGGTGAAGAAGATGAAGAAGGTGGAGGAGAAGTGGGGGAAAACGGCCTAAAGAGAGGGGGAAAAGGGACAAGAGGTCTTGGGGGAGAGAATGGAAGAGATTGGAGGGGGATTAGGGTTCAAACGAACCCTTCTCCTTCCCCTTTTAAAGCTCCCTATTTCCTTTAATGGAAATAGGGATTTTTTGAAAATAAAAAAATAAGAAAAATAAATTTTTTTTTTTTTTAAGTAAAACCCTACTTTTCTTTGGGGAATTTCCCCATTTAGTGGACCCTCCATTTTCTAAAATTTAATTGAAATTATTTTGAAATTCACGGGGTCCACTAAATGGTCGGACATGGGGTCGATGATGATGGGCCCGGCTACTGGCCCACATGGAGTGATGATGTCCATCGTCTCACAAGATGATGTGACAGACAATCTGATGGCGATCGGATGGATGGCGACTTGATTGGGACCCAGATTGGTAGATCGACGGATCTAGAGAGATCCAACGGTCCGGTGGAAGATCCAACGGTCCGATTGAAAATCCAACGGTCAGAAAGCTAAGGGAGATGAGACAGAGCCAATGGGCAGGAGTTCTGGGGTTAGGTCAGTAGATTCGAGGACCGAGAGATGAAGAGAGAGAGAATAAGGAGAGATGAGAGAGAAAATATCAGAAAATGGAGATAAAAGTATTGGCAGAGGGTCTGGAACCCTGGTCTTCACTGTGACCATCCTCACACTTCTCCAGTAGAGTAGACTATCATTCCTTGCTGACTCATGTGGCTTTAAACGCTTTGGTCCGTCTCTTGGTCATTGGCTCTCCTGCTCTCTTCGTTCTTTGGGCCAGCTTTTTGGTCCTCTTATTCAGCCCATATTTGGCCCATATCTTCTAGTCATAGCATGTGGGCTCTTTAAGCTTTGATAATGGGCTTTCCTGATCGATGTGGGCTCGCAAGTCTCGAGAATTGTCCCATCGGAGTTTCCTGCGACAGAAGAAGCACGTAATGAGACTTTATCATAACGACTCAATGTCTAGACTTCCGAAAATGTGTTTAATGCATGCGAATATACCATTTCGTCCAGAAAAGTGTATTCTATGCAACAAAAGAGACTTTTACGTAGAAAAGTAGATAGATAGAACATTTTAACGTAGGAGAGTGTGAAAACGCTTAGAAGATAACAGTGAAAAATATTTGACGTGCAAAGATCCAAAGATTTGAAATCACTGATCAAGCTGATTTTTGGTTTGCAGGTCCATCTAGGGATTGGCCAAACATCCATGCGGTCAGAGTCCTCTAAGAGTGTTCCACGTGGCTCATATTAGTCTCTAATACAGTACTAAGGCTGTGGATTTACGGATTTACTCGTTAATGAATTCTGTTATAAAACCAAAACACATTGAAAATGACGTGACCAACTATCCTTGGTCGTCTTGTATCAACTATCAATCCGAGTAAAGTGTGTTAGAATATCAAACCATATGTTCTGAAACGAAGTGGACACTGGACACCCCCCTTATTTGCCTTTTTGTTTTCCATGGTACTCCACTCTACGGGCTTCTCCAAATGCAAAACCAAACCGGGCTCACTTAGTATGGAGTAAAACTTTGATGACAGGGCATGTCATCAAGGCCGATGAAATATGAGCCACGTGGCATACTCTTAGAGGACTCTAACCGTATGGATGTTTGGCTAATCCCTATATGGACCTACAAACCAAAAATCAGCGTGATTAGTGATTTCAAACCTTTGGATCTTTGTACCTAAAATAATGGTCAAATTTCGCACGGTTAAAATCAACCCATGAAAACACTTTCAATCCAACGCTAGAAATCACGAATCAGGCTGATGCCTGGAGTTGGAGATACAAGATTGAGATATGATTTCTTAAGGCTACTAGGCTATAGTGGCTTTAGAAGTGTAAGTTCGTGGACATATCTGGCATTCACTCAAGTCCTCCGTTGTCTTGGTTATAATCGAAGGTGCTTAACACAATGGCACCTGGTGTTCTTGGACAAGTAGTACATGGCATTTTCGATTGAAAAAAGAAAACCAAAAAGGGTTTCCATCTTTTAACCCATAAAACAAATTAGGAATCAACAAGAAACCCAGGCAGCAACCAAGTTGAACCAACTCATCAAAATCAAATACAGAACCAAAGAAAAGACTAAGAAGAAGAGATCATGGGGCGTAGTCGGGCTCCTGGCCTGCACGTGATAAAGCTGCAAGTAATAGCTTTCTTCATAGGGATTACTTCAAAGGCTTTGAATCCGCTCGAGCAACGCCAAGTTATGCCCACGAAGAGTACTCTTCCTTCCCTTTCAAAGGGGTTTAATAGTGCTGGACATGTGGCAGGTGCTGAGGAGGCTTCTCTGCACCAACGTCTCATCTCCTCTCCTCTCCTCTCATGTACACTCTCCTCTGTTCTCTATTTCACTCCTCTGTTCTCTCCCCATGGCAAACCTACCCTCCATTTTCATTCATTCATTTTCGCTCTTATGTTCTTGAGGCTGCAAGTGAAAGGTGGACACTAGCTACACTTCATTCCCCTCTCACTCTCTCTCGGACAAATCTAGTAAGCAAACAGTGTCAGGACTGTTGGATGTCCCTTGAAATGTGTGTTTTTAATTTATAAAATATTCTTTTTTTGAAAACGTTGAAATAACACATTTTTTCAAGGGACATCCAACCGTACTGACAATGTTTGCATTGCATACTAGATTTCTCTCTCTCTCTCTCTCATTGCTTAATCCGGGTACCCTTTTGGGTTACTCACTGCGGTGCAACAATCTCTGGATCCACTGACCACATGATGTTTAGTCTGCTGGTTTGAGTACAACGTGGGAACTGTGTTGATAACCGAATAAACTGATCCTCGTATTATGACCTTTACTTTTCATCTCCCTTTGCTCGAAATCGTGGGAACTATGCTGATAACCGAATAATGCTTAGATCCACACCTTAGTAGACATTCATACAAAAATCTGCTAGTTTGAGTGCAAGTTATTTGTATTCTCATCTTTGCTTTTCATCTACCTTTGCTCGAAATCATCAATCCGGAGTAAACCTTCGCTTACACTATGCAGTGAGCGAAGCCGATCACAGCACACAATACGAGCCACGTGGCACACAATTAGTTGGCGCTGACCGTATGGATGTTTGACCAATCACTAGGTGGACCTACAAACCAAAAATAAACCTGATCTGTGATTTCAAAGGGTTGGATTGAATTTATTTTCAAGAGTTGATTTTAACTGTACGAATTTGAGCATTATTTGTGTGCAAATATCCAAAGGTTGTAAATCACTAATCAGGCTATTTTTGGTTTGCAGGTCCACCGCGGGACTGGCCAAACATCCATATGGTCAACGCCCTCAAAGAGTGTGTCACATGGCTTGTATTGTGTGCTGTGAAGGGCTTCCTACATTGCATAGTGTGAGGGAAGGTTTACTCATCAATCCGGTTATCCTAATAATCATCTCCCCTTGATGATTTTAAGCCGTTGGTTTTACTACTAAAAAAATGGTAGAAATCAACTGCTATAAGCACACTGTAACACCAACCGTTCTGACGCTTTGAATTTAACGGCTGTTTTTTGTTTTAACGGCCGTTAAAATCATTTTAACAGCCGTTAAATTCTGAAAAATTTTGTGAAAATAAACCGTCGTTAAACTCCGTTAAAATCAGTTATTTTTTTTGTTAAATTCCTTTTTTTCTTCTTTGAAATTTTCAATTTCAAATTTTGGATTTCAGTGCCATTTTTTCTATTTATTTTCCGTTAAAATCTTTAAAATCTATTTTTTTTCATTTTTGCCCCTGACCGTTACAATCCGTGTTAACGGTGACGCCCCCAGTCCATTACAAACGACCTCTTTTAGACCTTAAGTAAAACTTTGTTGACAGGGTCCTGTCATCAAGGCCAATGACAAGGCTCAATATGAGCCACCTGGTACATTCTTAGAGGACTGTTACCGTACGGATGTTTGTCCAATCCCTAGTTAGATGGACCTACAAAAGAAAAATTAGCTTGATTAGTGATTTCAAACCTTTGTATCTTTGTACCTCAAAAATGGTCAATAATGCTCAAATTTCCCACAGTTAAAATCAACCCATGAAAACAATTCCAATCCAACTTCTAAAAATCACTAATCAGGCTGGTTTTTGGTTTGTAAGTCCACCTAACGATTGGCCAAACATCCATACAGTCAGAGTCCTCTAAGAGTTATCCAGTGGCTCATATTGTGCCTTGTCATCGGCCTTGATGATAGGGCCTGTCATCAAAGCCTTACTTGATACCAGACTACCGGTGGTCAGGCAAGTTTTACTCTCCTAAACCCCATTTCGTCCACACTGTACTCGTGAAAAGTCAACCCTTTGATTTCCCCTATTTCGAATAGAATTAACAAATATCTAAACATTCTACCGTATGAGTTGTTTGCGATGATCTGATTGATCTTGGAGATCTCCTAGGTGGCACCTATCAGATGGTGGATCATCACGGAGCTAAAATCCAGTAGTTCTTCACTGTAATACAAAGTTTTCAGTTCTTGCGTCGTTGACCATGGATCTCTCTTGAATCAACAGTTAATAATCTAACGGTATAAATTTTTCTGCAGTCGGTCTCCCATAGGGTAGCACGGCCCTTTAATTTTTTAATTATTATTATAATGAAATTGAATTATAGCTTATTAAAATTGCATTCATTGAAAATGAGAATTTGAGAAGAGTCCTCGACCTACAATCCGATGGGTCCCACCTATAAGATCTCCTAAGCTAAAAATCAACCCGATCGTGTAATCTTTATCGTCGGATCTGGACACAAGTTTTTGTCAACTTTTTCCGTTATTTTCTTTCTTTTCCGTTATTTTTCGTTTTCGCCCTTTCCGTTAAATTCGTTTTAGAGGAAAAACGGTAATGCCCTCAGTCCGTCGTACTGTTATAACGGCCTCTTTTAAGCCTTGTTTTTAGACAATTACGGGAGATGATAGGGTGTAATACCTCACACATATCTTATTTTTGATTTCGGTGTCACTGGAAATGCTAATAAAAGTGTTTTCGATTTTGCGGATCTCCTGAGTTGTCAACGATTCTACCCAAAGTTATTGACCAGATTCGCACTTCTCTCCTTCACTTTTTCAATGGACGAATGTATCCTTGACATTAACCTGCATACACCAAATACCCTCCTAAATATCAAGTTTGACATAAATCAAGGTTTAAAGGAGGCCGTTTTAACAGTTTAAAGGACTGTGGGGCGTTACCGTTAATCCGGCCAGAGGCAAAAATGGAAAAAACGGAATTTAACTGAAAAAATGGGAAAAAAATTGGAGCTGAAATTCAAAATTCAAGATTTGAAAATTTCAAAAAAATAATAGAATTTAATGGATTTAAACAGCCGTTTTTTTTTTTCACAGAATTTAACGGCTGTTAAAACGATTTTAACGGCCGTTAAATTAAAAGCGTCAAAACATGGTTAAACGGGTTTAGCGGAAACGGGCTTGGGGAGTTAACGTTTAAATGGCCATTTTAAAAACCATGATATAAATCAAGGTTTAAAGGAGGCCATTTAACAGTTAAACGGACTGGGGGCGTTACCGTTTAAACGGCTGTTAAAACAGATTGAAACGGCCAGGGGCAAAAATGAAAAAAAAAAAAATGGAATTTAACGGATTTTAACGGAATTAAATGGATTTAACGGCTGTTTTTTTCACAAAATTTTTCAGAATTTAACGACGGTTTCGACGGCCGTTTAAACATTAACGCCTTGGTTCGTATTCGTCCTAGTTCTCAAAATGATGGATCTGGACCTGGACCCATAACCAAATGGTTGGTTCTGGTTGTGGTTCTGGTTCAATTTCGGGTATATCAGTTTCAAACTTGATAATATGACAGGGACACAATATATGCCCATGTGGCACACTGTTACAGGACTCGGACCGTATGGATGTTTGTCCTATCCCATGGTGGACCTACAAACCAAAAAGCAGCATGATTAGTGATTTATAGGCTTTGGATTGGACTTATTTTCATGGGCTGATCTCAACTGTGGGAATTTGAGCAGTTTGAGATACAAAGATGCAACACTTATAAATCACTAATCAGGCTGATTTTTGGTTGGTAGGTCCACCATGGGATAGGACAAACATCCATACGGTCATAGTCCTGTAACAGTATGCCACCTGGCTTCTATTGTGTCCCTGTCATTTTACATGTCATTTTAGATCCATCAACGGAGCCCAACCCATATTTATATATCAATTCCGGTTCCTAGGTCCAGACCCGAAATTTTTTATTTTTTGAAGAAACGTTTAATACTTCCGTATAAAATAAAAAATCCAAAAAATTTATGGATTTTAAGACTATACGAATAAAAATAAAACACGTATTATTCACTTTTAATACACGAATTTTACATTTTTTTTAAATAAAAACATATTAAATAGCCTCATAAAATGAAAAAATTGGTATAATTCGGGCTTTTAAAGGTAAACGAATAAAACATTTCAACAATACCCGAATTTTTTTTATCCCAAAACTGAATTAAACTCGAACTTTTCCCGTTTCGAATCTTTGCCGTATACCGAATTGCTAATTATGGGGTGACCTGACTTAGAACTTATTTAATTGATAAACTTATTAAATTTGATTTAAAGAAAATAAAAGTTGTAAATTCTTAAGTCAAATAACATACCTATATAACAAAACAGGGAAGTTGTGTCCCCCTCTTATCTTATCCGGCTTCATATATCCAAGGGCCCATATCAACCCTTACATAAAATAAAATTTGGACGGTTGGATTAATTTAACAGGGAAATAATCTCCCCACTTGTACCCCTCTTATCGGCTTCACAAAGGATGGCCAAGATCTTATCCCCCAAATGGACTATGGATCTCAACTCCTCACACCCGATTTTGGGAAATGCTTTGTGAAGGAGTGACGAGGGCATGGGCCCCCCACTATACATCTATATAACAAAACAGAGAAGTCACTACCTATCCCTCGTCTTATTGACTTCACAAAGGATGGTTGAGATCTTATCGCCCAAATGGATGGTGGATCTAAGCCACTCACACCCAATTTTGGCAAACACTTTGTCGGAGAGTGTCGTGGGCCACCTACTAGTGCATATAACAAAATAGGGAAGTTGTCTTATCTCTTATCTTATCCTGCTCCATAAGATAAAAGAGTGGTATAGATCAAATCCATCCATCTACTGTGGAGGGTTAGATTTCAGCCACTTAATTCCCCTCATTTATTCGGTCACTCGACTCATTTGAGCTCTGTGCGCAACAGATTGAAAATTTAAAATTCAAATTTTGAGTTTTAGTGTCGTTAACACACCTGGTCCGTTATACCGTTTGAATGCTGAAGGAACCCTATTTTCGCAAAGGCTTTTGTCGGAGAGTGCCGTGGGCACGGGCCATTTACTAGTGGTATTACAATTAGGGGTGTCGGTTCCGGTTCAGTTCCTAAGGTACCCGGATCGGTTCCGGTCAGTTTTGGTTCCAGTTTCGGGTATTTTGGTACAAATCTTAATAATGTTACAATATAACACTATATTTATATATCGTTCCGATTCCCATCGGTTTCAGGTCCAAATTTAACTACCCATAACCAGAATCATTATTTCCGGTTCCGGTTCGGTTCCAGCTCGATTGCGTGAAGCATGGGATCACAAGGACAGTACCATTGGCAGCAATGATAGGAGCTGTTTCTCATCCATAGATAAGACGGATAATGTGACGTCCACCTTGCATCATACCTATACCTTTAAACAGTATTTTTTTTCAAACGGTAAACTTATTCTATTTTATTTGTGGACAAGTCGCTTTCAAGGGACAAATCTAGTATGCAATGTTTATAGACTTAAAAGTATGTAAACATTGTCAGTACTGTTGGATGTCCCTTGAAAAATGTGTTATTTCAAGGTTTTCAAAAAAATACTTTATAAATTAAAAACACATTTTTCAAGGAACATTCAATGGTGGATACAATGTTTGCATACTTTTTAAGTATGGAAAGAGTTGCATACTAGATTTGTCCGTTTTGAAGGGTCACTAAACAAAACATTCAGCATTTGTCTCAACGTTGCAATTTGTTCCACCATTTTGTCTCACAAGTCTCGATTTTCCAATTGACTTCGATGTATCTCTAAGGTTGAGACCGACTTCCCTTGAGAGTAAAACTTTTATGACAAGACCCTGTCATCGAGACCAATGACAGCCTACAATATAAGCCACGTGGCATATTCTTAAACAACGCTCACTGTATGGATGTTTGTCCAATCCCTAGGTGGACCTTCAAACCAAAAATCAGCCACATTAGTGACTTCTACGCTTTGATTGGAATTATTTTAATGGGTTGATTTTAACTTGGGAATTTGAACATTATTGACCATTATTTGAGGTAAAAAGATCCTAAGGTTTGAAATCATTAATCAAGCTGATTTTTGGTTTGTAAGTCTACCTAGGGATTGGAAAAACATCCATACGGTCAGATTCCAATAAGAGTGTACCACGTGGCTCATATTGCACGCTGTCATCGACCTCAATGACAGAGTCCGGTCATCAAAGTTTTAGTCCTTGAAAAGTAGCAGGACCGCGGAGGTAAAAAGTAGAGGGTGGACTAAGAGTGAATTATTGAAAAACGATAAATTTCATGTGCATCCTTCGGTGTCATCGAACTAGGGACCGCCATCTGCACATTGCATGGTGGACCCCACATCACTTTTTTAAGAATATTCTCCTATCAAATCAAGTTCCTAAATGGAAATCGGTCCCACATCAAAAATTTACTCATTAAAACAAGAGCCATAGTTAGCAATTCGGAGTCCAGAGCGACTTGGGTGTAATGAACGAGGGAGGATTTTTAGGTGGGTTTAGTGAGTAAGTGGATCTTCTAAGCCAAAAGGCGGGTGCCAATATCCCGTCCTTTTAAAAATATGTAAAAAAATTGTTAAAAATGATTTAAAAAATAAAAAAAGTACAATATTGACAATTTTTTATTTTGTAAATATTTTTCATGTTCAAAACTAAATAATCCGGGTATAGTTCGGAAACTTCACGAATTTATCCAAACCTTTGAATAGCACATTGTTTGTTTTTTATTTTTTTTATTTTTAATAATTCTTACGGTTCACGTATAATTTCGAGAATTTACTAACTATGGTCTGGAGCTACTGGAACAGATAGTCCTAGAACTAGATAATTGAGACCGGGTCCTATCGGGCATCGGGTCTGGGGTACCCACTCACACACACCTTTACATGTAGGGGTGTAACAGGGTCGGTTCCGGTTCGGTTCCTAATGTACCCGTAATTAGAACTATTATTGCCGGTTCGTAACGGCTCCAGTTCTCAAAATGATGGATCTAGAACCATAATCATTTATGTAGTTCCGGTCGGTTCTGGTTCTGGGTATATTTGTTCCAATCTTGGCAAAATTACAATTTTAACACTATATTAAAATATAGGTCCAGTTCTTATCGGTTTTTGGTAAATATCAACTACTTCGAACTGGAACCATATTTTCATTTTAGTTCCGGTCCTTTTTTAGTCAGTTCCCAAAAATGTGGAACTGGAACCAATGTTTTCGGTCCATATCCAATTCAGTTTTGATTAAATGGGTAAAAATGGACACTACTACTTACATGACACCACAAGAAATAGAGGACTTATTAGTCGTTGTTTTTGAGTCACAATATTATACATACGCACAAATGTGAATTTATGGTTCATTGAGGTCATTTTTGTAATTTTAGATCGGTCTGATCCAACACTCTCTCGGACCGCCTGGCTCTAGACGACGTTAGGTTTCTTCATAGAACAGTGCATCTCGGGCAAGACGATCCCAAAATGAAATGGATCGATGCATGTTGATCCCGATCCGGATCGCCCGATCCAGAAAGGATCGGCCGAAACTTCAAACCAGTATTTCAAAACTCGTCGAGTCAACTCGAAAATTCAGCCGAGTTGACTCGAAATAAAGTCAAATCGAATAAACAATAGACAGTCAACTCGGCTGAATTTCGAGTTGACTCGAAATAAACTCAAATCGAATAAACAATGGACTTGGTGTGTGGTTTTTCTGTAAACAACAACGCACCAAGCCTGTTGTTTTATAATCGATGCACGAATGCGTTTCTAGAATGCCTTGTCACACACAAACTCAACCAAATCTTATAAAAATATGATATTTATATATTAACATTAATATATGTATATAATATTAGTATATTATTCGAGTCGAGTTCGAGTCTTCGAGTTAACTCAACTCGGTAGACTTTGGAGTCGAGTCAAATTTAGAGTTTTCAAACACTGCTTCAAACCATGCTTACATGGCACCACGAGAATAGAGGACTGAGTCATTTGGGTTAATTGAGGTCATTTTTGCAATTTTAGAAAATTGCCTGGCAAAACTATGGGTCAAATGAAGAAATAGAAACAGAGCCACATATACTAAATAAGGGAGATATGAAATAGAAAAATATCTCCTACTTAAGGAAACGCCATTACAGCAGTATCAAAGACGTTACTTACCTGTCACATGATCCGTTTTTATATAAACAAACCTTTGAGAGAGTCAAGAGGAAGTTAGAGAGTAACTCTTCAATGGCACCTTTCACACCAATTTCTTCTTCTTCTTCCTATCTCCTCCACCTCCTCCTTCTTCTTCTTCTTCTTCCTCTCGCCTTCACCTCTGTTTTGGCTCGGACGTCGGACCCTAGTCGACTCGGACGTGAGATCTTAGCTCAACAAGAAGCCGACCGAGTCGTAAGACTTCCTGGTCAGCCCTTGGTGAAATTCCGGCAATACGCCGGATACGTGACAGTCAATGAGAGTCATGGAAGGGCATTATTCTATTGGTTCTTCGAGGCGACGCACAATCCTGAAAAAAAACCAGTCCTTTTGTGGCTCAATGGAGGTATTTACTCTCTTGATCTTGTCTCTATGAGAAATTTTTGTTTTTCTCTATTTGTTCACAAATTAAATGGTTAATTTCTAATTTTTTTAGAAGAATTTCCCTTTTTTTATGTTGCAGCAAAACATCAAATTCGACGTTGTAGCACTCAGGAACATAAATTGCAGTTCCTGAATGCTACAACATCAAAATTTGATGTTTTGCTTGTGAAATTACTCTCTTTAGTGTTCCATCTTATTATTATTATTATTATTATTATTATTATTATTATTATTATTGGTTTTTAGGATGAGGAAGAGGTGGGCCCCACTGTATTTATTAATGAAAAGTGGTTTATAACAAACAATAACATGTTTTGTGGACGATATTAAAGAGGAGTCTTGTACTTTGATTTTATTCATAGTGATATTTCGTTGTTTATGTCGCACGATTTATTATTATTATTATTATTTTTTAATTTTCCACATTAAATCGATGTTTTGTTTGACGTTTTTCCGTGGCGTGAATCACAACAAGTGGACGGGCGACAACAATTGAAAGGGTAAGGGCTATTTCGATGTGTACAATGCAAAAATTTGACAAATAAGCCGCCCCGCCTTGTTGGTTTTTTAAATTATTATTTTCGTTTTTTTAATTTATATAATTAAAATTTGGATTTCTTATAATTTAGATTAGAGAAAAGATATGCTAATTATTATTTTAATTGAATTTTATAGGGAAATATTTAGGTGGTTGGAATATATTTTTCTTTGATTAGGGTTTGTCGGTGTTACTCCCTTATCTTGTCTTAAGCTGTCAATCCCTAATTATAGATTCTTTGATCCTTAACTCATACTATTCTAATTCTTTCAATTAATTTGGTACTACTATCCTGTATAGACCGGGTTTAAAAAATAGCCGTTATAATGAAAATAAACGGCCGTTATAACGGATTCGGACCTCCCCCATTATGTTATGTACCGTTATAAATTAAGCCCAAAAAATAACGATCATGTTTTTTGTTTTTTCCGTTATTTTTCTATTATATTCTGTTTTTGAAATTTCGTCATTTTTTAATTATTTTCCGTTTTTGCTCTGAACCTTTTTTTTTCGTTATAACGGAAAAAACATTAACGCCACCAGTCCGTTATACCATTATAACGGTCCCCTTTAAACCTTGTTATAGACCATGAGCCACATGGTACACTCGTGGAGACCAACTGACCGTATGAATGTTTGCCTCATCCCTAGATGGACCTACAGAACCAAAAATCAGCCGATTTGTGATTTCTAGCTGTTGGATCTGAGTCTCTTTCACGGGTAGATTTTTTAGTTATGTAATTCGAGCATTATTAGGGGAACTCAGATCTAACGGCTAGAAATAGGCCGATTTCTATAGGTCCACCTAGGGATAGGCAAACATCCATACAGTGTAGTTTCGAAAAGTGTGAGCGCTGCTCGCCGTTGAGCAATTTTGGTAAAAAAAAAGGGTCGGGCTCCGTTGACAGATCTAAAACGACAGATAACAGGACACAATATAAGACACGTGGCATACTGTTACAGGATTCTAACCGTATGGATGTTTGTCCTATCCCATGGTGGACATACAAACCAAAAATCAGCCTGATGTTGCATCTTTGTACCTCAAATACTGCTCAAATTCCCACAGTTGAGATCAGCCCATGAAAATAAGTCCAATCCAAAGCCTATAAATCACTAATCAGGCTGATTTTTTATTCGTAGGTCCATCATGGGATAAGACAAACATCCATACGGTCAGTGTCCTGTAACAGTATGCCATGTGGCTTCTATTGTGTCCCTGTCATTTTAGATCTGTCAAGGGAGCCCGACCCTTTACTAATTTGCTCTATTTCTAAAGGGGTAGTATTTAAATTCACAAATAAAGGAGGGAGTCTGTATAAAGGTTTTGAGCCCCCCTGTGGAAACTGAGCAAGGTTGTGATCGTTCAATCACGAATGACCCATTAATCGAACGGCCTAGATTGATGAGGAAACAAACTAATATCGTGAATGCACTCAAACCCTAGTTTGAAGGAAGTATTCAAAATTTGAAGTGGTCCCCCCTTATCTAAATCTGAGAATTGAAACGGCTTTATACAGCCTGGCCTTAATCATGCATGACCACACGTAGCTACTTGCAATGCTAAAATTTAATTTTTGGAAACTTTTTGCTGTACTCCCGAGATATGTGGACCTAGGGATGACGTCTTCCGCAGAACAAAACCAAAAATGTTCTAGATGCATTGCACAACTATATAAAACGTGATAATCAATCATAACCGTTGAAATTTTGACAGTCAAAGTTCCAGTCAAACAAAATCTTGGGAAAACTTGGTCAACGAAAAATTTAGAATAAAAAAAGAGCCGCACGTGAGGAGAATGAGAATAAACACAAGCTTTACTTGCACCACACACTAGCGCCACGTGTTGTATGATCCATGTTTAACAAGGAATGCTCGCAAGCAACCCTTAAAAGGAGTTGCACAGATGCAACCCCGCATAAGACAAGAAAAATTCCTTTGAGATCTTGTCTTTTGCGGGTTGCATTTGTGCAACTCGCATAAGGGGCTGTTTATTAGCATGAAAAGTCAAGGTTGAGACCCGATTTAGTAGCTCGTGATCTACCGAATTGATTAGTCTTGTGGGTTCCAACACCATTGATCCCTCAATCTGCGGATTGCAAGATCCAAAGCGTTGAAACCCTTTGAACTATTATAAAATTGGAAAAGATCCAATGGCCAGAAAGTCATAACTAATTGTTCCCGACTCTTGGGAGCACCAACACCGTAGATTCAGCAATCTTTCACTCTTGAGATTGACTTTTTGTCCTAATGGCTCAACCCGATGCTCCTACTGATTCTTTATCACCGTCTGATAAGGAGTCATCTTTGTTTCTCTTATCACTTAATTGTGATTGATGAACGCCTCAACCGTAAGTACCATATGATTAGGTTGATTTTGATGATCTTGTTGGTGGGTCCCGTTGATTGGTGAGCCCCAACCCATGATCAGTATTTTCAATCTAATAGCATTTTAAGGAAATCAGCCCAATCTTTATGATCCTTTGATTTGTATCTGGGGGTGTGAATTTTATGTTAAAGTGCAATGTATATTATCAAGAACTTATTTTCTAATTTTATTTTTATTTTTAAATGTTTAAATTTCAGGTCCAGGATGCTCATCTATAGGGTTTGGAGAGGCAGAGGAGCTGGGACCTTTCTTAACGCAAAAGGGCACTCCAGAGTTGAAATTCAACAAACATACATGGAACAAAGGCAAGATTTTTCCCTGCAGTTATCTGGGGTGACACAACAGACTTCATTCCTGCAAATACAGGGACTTCACACATGGCAGATGAGGTGTCCGGATCACCTCACTCCATGTGTCAAGTTCCAGTGGAATTGCCCTCATCCACATGGCAAAAGTGGACAATTTATTCATTTTATTTATTTATTTATTTATTTCCAAAAAAAAAAAAAAATCTAGTCTGAATATTATTTTTTCCAAAAATAACCACGATAACGGTAACAAAATTATTTTTTAAAGAATAATGGCCATTATTTTTGTTATAACACAAGCCCATTTTTTCGGTTTTAGGCTCATAATAGGGTTGGGGAGGTAACGTTGCAACTAAGGTGGGTTGGGTCGAGTTTGGAGTCAACCCGATCTTCAAGGTTGTGAGCCCAAGCTCAACCAAACCCTAGGTCAGGCCTAGAATTTTCACCCGAAACCCAACTCGATCGGGTTAGCCGGGTTTGTAAATTACTCAAATTTACTAATTTTTTATTTCTAGGAAAGATTAGTAAAAAAAATTCATCCTAATTTCTAATATAAAAATACATATATCTTTCCAAAAATAAACCACGCTAAAAATAGAAACATAAAACACATTAACAAAATATATACATTTATAGTTGCAGTGGTGTATTGTCTTGTTCGGGTTGGGTCAGATTGCCCAAAACCTCAGCCCGAAGCCAACCGGAGCCCAACATCGGGTTAAGCCCGCCCTTATTATCACGACCGTTTTTTTTAAATCACGAGGGAAAGTGCAATACATTGTCGGGTATGTCACATGTGTATGGTGCGGATAAGTGGTCCCGAGATTTACCAAGCATGGACGGACTGGATATGCATTGCAAGTGGTCCGTATGGCATGTACTAATAATTGAACCGCATGTGATCAATCAATATACATAATAATACTCTACCCCCATTTTGTTATGAGGCTTTATCTGTTACTACACCTCAGCATTGTTGTCTGATACCCCATGGGGACCTCTAGCATATAATTGTTTCTTTATTTTTTTTTTAATTCTATTTTATAGTTTATTTATTTTTAAAATACCCTTATTTTTTTATAATTAAAACGTTTTGCCCTTATTCATGAAAAAAAAATATTCTCCTTATTATAAAAAATAATTTTAAATGTAGATTCTAAGGTTTGATTTTGATTTATTTTAGATATTTTAATTGTTGCTAATTATTGAGAAAGAACATGGAGCGACATTATTAACGGTTGTGTTTTGTGTCAGCGGCCAATTTGTTATTCGTTGAATCTCCTGTTGGCGTCGGGTTTTCTTATACGAATACAAGCGAAGATATCAAAAAACTTGGCGATACAATCACAGGTAAGCACTACGTTGCGATCCGTATATTTTATTTTCTTTTCTTTAAGATTTTTGTTGTTTCATCGAATTTATATACCGTAATTATTTTTTGTGTTTAGCAAAGGATTTGTATACATTTCATATCAACTGGTTTCGACGATTCCCACAGTACAAGTCTCATGAGTTTTACATCTCGGGCGAAAGCTATGCAGGTACGTGTGTGTGTGCACGTGCGCGTGTGTCTATAATTTGAAGAAGAACAATGCATCTCGGGCGAGACAACCCCATTTCAGATTGTCTCGATGCCCCCAATTCGAATCGCCCAATCCAGAACAGATCGACCCCCATGGTTTTGTGTGGAATCATTACTCGATCATCTAGACGATGACTAGTTATGCCATGTAGTAAACATACATGTCATGCATATAGAGAGGATAAATTTTTTTAAGCGACCGGATTTTTGAAGCAGCAATCATGTGCCCAATGATCCTGCGCCACATATACCAACTTGGGTTTTAAAAATCTTTTTAAAATGTAACCATGGGTATATGTGGCACGTGATCATCGCCGCTTCAAAAATCCCGCCGCTTAAAAAAATTTCATATAGAGAGCATTCTACTTTGGCACCATCTTGAGGTGATTTCACGGGGTCCAGATAACGCCAACGACATGTATATGCGATGTGTATGCATGTATATGTATGTATGTATGTATGTATGTATATTTCAAATTTTCAATATATTTATTTAAATTTCATCCAATTTTTAGGGCACTACGTTCCACAGCTTGCCGAGGCTATCTTTGATGCTAATAAGAAGGCTTCAAAGGAAGATTACATAAATCTCAAGGGTTTCATTGTGAGTTTTCGACGTAAAATATTTATCATGCTTATGATGCACATCATGCTTATGTTAGAATTTAGCCATGCACATCATGCTCATGTACACCATGCTTATGTTAATCAAATTCCTTAAAATCACATTAAAGGGTTGCTACCGAACTCGATTTAATGTTAATTTATAAACTACGGTGCGGTGCAGATTGGGAATGCGTTATTGGATGACGAAACGGATCAGACGGGAATGATCGAATATGCTTGGGATCATGCCGTGATCTCTGATCGTGTGTACCACAACATTAAGATCAAATGCAACTTTAGCGATCCCGGCCCGGACAAAGAATGCGACGCTGCCCTCGATGAATATTTTGATGTTTACAAGATCATCGACATGTACAGCTTGTATGCTCCAATATGCCTCGAATTTAACGACACTGCTAGACGCCTTCCGATAATCGAAGGCAATATTGCTCCAAAACTATTCTCCAGATTTGTAAGTTCTTCGCTAAACTCTGTTAATTACCTCTTCAATATTTGTAAATTCCAAATACACTTGGCCAACATGTATTGGACCAGATCACTACCATTCACCGGGTCCACCTGTTATATCGATCTGTCAGAAATCAACCCGATCTTAACGTTTCAAGAAGACAAGAAAAAAAAAATTATCAGATTTATATGGTTTTTATTCGGCCTGGCAATTTGACCCAATGGGCTGTCCAGGGCTCCAGTGCCAAGGCCCAGTCTAAGGCCCGTAGGGGATGGGCCTCGGTCTAGGCCTCAGCCCGGTTGAGCCCGTCAATTTTTTGAGAAAATAAAAAACAATTAAAATGAGGATAGTCAGGCCAATCTCGGGCCGGACTGGGCCAAGTTTCAGGGGGCAGGCCCGAGTCCAGCCCGAGGACCATATTGGACCGGGTCGCGGGCCAAAAATAGAGGCTGAGTTTTCATAATGCAACCGGTTTGATTTTTCAGTCAATTATGATCCATAACATTAGATACATTTTAGATTTCCTTGCAAATCAAGGCTAAATTATTGTTTCACGAGGTTAATTATGAATTTACAGGATGGGTGGCGAAAGCAACCGGCGGGTTACGACCCGTGTGTGTCATATTACTCTGAGGCGTACTTCAATCGACCGGACGTTCAAGAAGCTCTTCATGCTAATGTCACCAAAATTTCTTACCCATGGACTCATTGCAGGTACCCGACTCACCTGACTCGATGAGTCAACTCAGTTAAATTTAAGATGAGTACTTATCAGAAAATATGGGTGCGACTTAGTTAGCGTGCGCTCACACTTGTAAGTTACCAAATCAAGGACCGTAGAACACATGGGCCACATGCAGGTGATCAGGACCCACCATTCGGTGGATCAGATGATGTCAACCATCCGATTAATTATCTTCCATTTTAGATGTCAGAAAGAGAAATCTACCATTCAGTCAAGATATAAAGTCTACAAATCGGATGTCTGATCTTGAATATTGCACTGACTTTTGACATGGCGCATGTTAGCATTGCAGGTATGCGAACCACTAACTTACACTTGTATTTTATCATCAACAGCGACAAGATCGATTTTTGGAACGACGCACCAGCCTCCATCCTTCCAATCATCAGAAAACTCGTAGCGGGAGGCCTCCGGATTTGGGTTTATAGGTAAATTCCACTATTCAATACAACTTCATATAGTAGGGCTTTTTTTTTTTTTTTTTTTTTCTAGCAAAATTTCATATCGACCAGGCTCGAGGGACTCGTGCTCCCCGCCATGAATTTCGACAATCCAACGGTGGTTATTGGATTCTTGGAATGCTCTGGCGTGGATTGCGACATGATATCCATGTGGGTCCCACCATCGAGAAAAGTAGGGTGTAGCTCTAGATGGTCTCTTTATGTATTATAGCTATAAACTTTGTACCGGGCATTATAATGGCTTAAAAATGACGGCCATAATATGGTACCGTTATCTGTCTGTTATAACGTTATAATGGTCAAATTTAAACCTTGATTTACTTTTATTGATTTATTTATTTGCAGCGGAGATGCCGACGGGAGAATCCCGGTAACAGCAACAAGATACACATTGAACAAGCTCGGATTCAATACTACCAAAGAATGGACTCCATGGTACAACCATCAGGAGGTAAATTTTTAATTTTTTCTTTTTTTTCAATAAAAGATATATAATTCAAGGTTTAAAGGAGGCCGTTTTAACGTATAACGGAATTTAAAATTTACAATGGGGCTGAAATTCAAAATTGAAAATTTTAAAATCGAAAAAAGTAGAATTTAATGGAAAAATAATGGATTTTAATAGATTTAACGACCGTTTTTTTCACAGAATTTTCCAGAATTTAACGGCTGTTAAAACAATTTTAACGGCCATTAAAAAGAGAGAAAAAAAAATGGCCGTTAAATTCGAAGCGTCAAAACGGGTTTTAACGATTTTTACGGTAACGGGCTTGGGACATTACCGTTTAATGGCCGTTAAACCATTTAAACGACCATTTTTAAAACCATGATATAATTATCTTTTATTGTTAATTTATTTTAAATATTCTACTAATAATTATTAACTTAATTAATTGGTGAATTTGATAGGTTGGTGGGTGGACGATTATCTTCGATGGGCTCACATTTGTTACAGTGAGAGCTGCTGGTCACCAGGTTCCGACCTTCGCACCCAAGCAATCTCTTCAGCTGATTAAGCACTTCTTGGCCAATCAGAATCTGCCATCTGCTTCATTTAAATAAAATCATTTTCCATAATCAAATTCTTTTTTGAAAGAAAAAAAAATAGATGTGATAATCTACCTGATTTTGAGGCGCTATGTAAAACAGATATATGTGCGAACGGTCAAAAATCAATGTCGCTATTGGAAAAAAAAATTCCATACAATCCAAATGTTCTTCCTATTAATTAAGAACCTTAATCCATTGAATTCCATCTTCAATATTTCATTGTTTATATCAAGGTTTAAATGGGGCCGTTATAACTGTATAACGGACTGGGGCGCTACCGTTTTTCCTTTATAACGGATTGTAATGCACAGGGGCAAAAAGGGAAAATAACAGAAAAGATGGCAATAAAATTCGAAATTAATTTTCAATAATATTTATAACGGAAATAATGGGCCTTTTTTTAAACAATTATTTTTCAAAAAATAACTGTTGTTATTTTAAAAAAAATGGCCTTTATAACGAAAAAAATGCCCGTTATTTTCATAGCATTTTTTAACGGTACACAACGTAATCCGTTATAACAGCCATTTTTTAAAACCATGGTATGATTAAGATTGCCAAAACAGTGTCAATTTAGTTTGTGCTCATCAAGTCACAAGGTGGATTTATTGATCGGTCGACAAGCCATATATTAGAAAATTTCCTCGAGTCGAGGAAAAAAAAAAGTTGAGTGCGGGATATGGTGCGAGGAACTGAAGTGGAAACGCAAGTGGGAGGAATGTGGTAGAAAACGCATACAGAAGTAAGTAGGGAATGCTATGGATAAACTCCGGCGAGTGCGAAACACCTTGAATTGTTCTTAGGAATAATTTTTGGCAGCCCATAGGGGGTGTTGATGAGTCTAGAATAATTATTTTGGTCTAGATATGATTGGGCATCGTGATCCTAAAGGCCTCCATTTTGGTTGGTTAGACAACCAACCGAACACTTAGAAAGTGGTAGTGCGTTGTGCAAGTTTGGTGTGTTTAGGAATGTAGCAATTGTAGAGGGGGGAGGATGTCCCACACTTTTCAGCCCTGGAAAGGACTCCATCGTGAACTAGCGTTTTAGAAAAGGTGAAGCCGTCCCCCACTTCTTTCTTCTCCAACGCAATTAGGTCTAACATCGAGGAATGGGCCAAACATTCACAGGCTAGTGGACCCGAAAGAGTATGCCACGTGGCATCTTGGGTAATGTATGTGTAAAACTTTTTACACAAACATTGATTTACTAGATTTACTCTTTGCTCTTCTGGTGTACTAAATGTACTCTTTGCTCTTCTAGTGGAAGAGCATACTGAGTTTAAATGACAAATATCCTTCCGATCATTTCATAGTTTTTTTAAATGACAGATTCATCCTTTCTTACACAAACTCAATGCTTAACCCATAGTCATCTATATAACCAAACAGGATGGTTGTCTCCCCCTCTTATCTGGCTTCATAAAGGATGGCTGAGATCTTATCACACCAAATGGATGGTGGATCTTAGCCACTCACACCCAATTTTGACAAACGCTTTGTCGATGAGTGCCGTGAGCACAGGTCACCTACTATTTACCTACATATAAGGAATGAAATGGGTTGGATTTACATATAGCCGAAGGGTCAGGCCCAGGAGCCCCACTTTTTATGCCTCGAGAGGGGTGTTACCGTTAAAACGGATTGAAACGGCCAAGGGCAAAAATGAAAAAAATGAATTTTAATGATTTTAACGGAAAAAAGTGGTGCTGAAATTCAAAATTTGAAAATTAAAAATTAAAAAAAAAATAGAATTTAACAGAAATTTAATGGCTTTCTTATACCCCTCTTATCTTATATGGCTTCAATAATGAGTGGCAGCAATTAACTCCCACCCGATTTTGACCAACACTTTGTCGGAAAGTGCCACCGGCACGGGCCACCCACATATATCAAGACAACTCAGCTGTATTCTCTTATCTTATCCATCCATCTAATGTGGACGGTTAGATAAAGAGTGGTTGAGATCAAATCCATCGATTTAAAGTGGACAGTTAGATTTCAGCCACTCAATCCGCCTCATTTGAACTCAATTTATTTAAAATTTTAATTTCAACACCGTTGTTTTTTGTTCTTTTTGTTATTTTCTCATTTCTCCCTCTGTGCGTTACAATCCGTTATAACATCTGTTATATAATGGAAAAAACGGCAACACCCCGGTCCGTTTGCAAATGCTGTTGTCGGAGAGTGTCGTGGGCATAGGCCATTTACTATTCTATATAACAAAACACATTGGTTGTCTCCCTACTTATACCTCATCTTATAAGAATCAACAAAGAAGGGCCGAGATCTAATCCTCCCCCAAATGGACGGTGGATCTCCGCCACTCACCTGATTTTGGAAAATTCTTTATTGAGGAGTGCCCGATGGCATGGGGCACCCACTAGTCTATATAACAAAACACAGCAGTTGTCTACCCCTCTTATCGACTTCACAAAGGATGGCCGATCGAGATCTTATCCCCCAAATGGACTATGGATCTCAATCACTCCCACCCGATTTTGGGAAATGCTTTGTAGGGGAATGCCGAGGGCACGGGCCACCTACTATACATCTATATAACAAAACAGAGAAGTCACTTATCTCCCCTCTTATCGGCATCACAAAGGATGGCCGAGATCTTATCACCCCAAATGGATGGTGGATCTAAGCCACTCACACCCGTTTGGCAAATGCTTTGTCGGAAAGTGCCGTGGGCAGTGGGCACAGGCACGGGCCCACCTACTAGTAAATTATAAACTCGGGTTAAGCTTACCCAAACGGCAGCCAAAAAGAAATATGGATTCTACTATATATAATAACTTTTATTTCTGAGTATAATACATGTGGCCATTATGAAATCCCAGTTAATAAGGGAAATCTAATTATCTTTATCAACCCCTTTCTGCAAATTCCTTAGTTTACTGCTCCTAAGAACTTCTACCAATTCTACCACTGCCATTCCAATTAAATACCATGTAACTCCTGCCAAGATGACTGGTGACCATGAGCTATTGACAATCTCCAATGCTATAGACCCACCTACATGTTCTTGGAGCCCACCACCACCCAACGTTTCTCCCCCTTGTAACCTTACTATAACTGCCGCAACCGTCGCCGTCGCCACTGGAAACCTCCATCTTATGGGGTTCATTCGTTGATGAACGTTCTTGACAATGACTTGATTCACCTCATCTGTGTCTTTTGACTCTGTAGTAGGCGAAGAAACTGAGGTTGTGCTATGGGTGGAGCTCGGAGCTGGAAGAGTGTGGTTTGATGGGGTCCAATACTCATGGTCTTTATGGCTTGATGGAACCCTACGAGTCGGTCCCGGATCCCCATTCTCTATTGCCTTTCGCCTAGCAGCGGCTGCGTCTCGGAGCCTGTTTGTGCCTGGTTGAGTGGATTTCCCGGCGATGAGTCTAAGTGTCCGGCTAGGCTGTGGGGTGGCTGCTCCACTTGTGGGTGCGTTCCAATACCACCAATTTGAGATTGATCTGATGGCATGGATTGCGGACATCCTTGCCTCTTTTATGGGGTCTGACTCCTAAATTTCAAGGTGAGGGTATTTTGGTCATTTGATGAGACTAAAGAAAAATTGACAAACATTCGAGGAGAAAAAGCAAGGTTTAAGAAAGAGCATTATAACAAGAATAACAGTATTTTAGTAACGGCCGTTATGACCTTTTTTAAATGGTATTTTAGTAACACCCCCTGAATTTGAAAGTAATTAGTAATACCCCCTTATACTTTCTAACTTTAGGATTACCTCCCTTGACCTAGTTTAATAGTGGTTAACTTAAGTTAAAACAGACTTGAATCACACGTCGTTATCATTGTGAAATTACTAGGTCAAGGGAGGTATACCTAAAGTTTGAAGTATATGGAGGTATTACTAATTACTTTCAAATTTCAGGGGGTGTTACTAAAATACCCATTATTATACATGATCTAGAGATTCTGGACCAATGAAGCCTTCTACATCGACGATATTTGAAGTCCAATCCTGTGGATCACATGCAGGGAAGTAGAGGGACTCACCAATTCAAAAGACCATCATGACCATCCATTTTATCTGTCTTTGACCGTTCAAAAGGATGTGATAGATCATGGGATTTCTGCATTGAAGATCTCCAATGTGGGACCATAGTAGTGGGTCTATCGGACCTTATGCACGTGAGCCACATGTTAAGGTAAGAAGACAGTAGACTGTCTTTTGGGTCTACCTAATGGAGGGTATTTCTGAAAATATATAAGAAATCTTACCCCTGAATCCTGTGTAGAGGATTTGCTTTTTGCTGCACTGAATCTGTTCTGGAACTTCTTGACATCAACGAAAATATTAGAGACACGTGCCCCAACTGCATTGCCCGCACTCATTCTCACCTCGCTACGTGGCTGCTTTGACATAAGAAATTCCAAGGCCGCTAGATCTGACCTCTCAACAAGCCTAAGTACAGCCCAAATATCACAGACTATATCAGAAATAGAAATTAATTTAGATGACTTAAATGCCCTCCTTAAATGAAGACAATTTACTTAGTTTACTAGTAAAATGACTTAACTACCCTTATTACTATTTTTCAAATGTCCACGTCATATAGACCATATTATACTATCCATAAATGGTATAGCAATACACATGGTATCAAGGATGAGAGTCTCGGGATCGGTGGGATCCGATCCCAGATCGGCCCATCTCGTCCGAGACAAAGTGAGACTCGTTTGTAAAACGGTGATCTCGGGGCAAGACAAAGCCTGGTTTGGGTCAGATTGGCGGGCTCTCCGGATTTCCCGATCCAAACCGGGATCGGCCAAGATACCTATGTACCTATTCGATAGTTTTGGGCCTACCAGTACTGAACTATCCATTTTTACCATTAACTTTAGCTCCACATTTGATAGGGCTAGAGCATCTCCAACCAGTCTCTATATTATCAAATTTCACTCTCGAATTTTCTTTTGGGTAGCGGGGGACAACCATTTTTGACAATCATTCTGGTGGACCCACATAGTAGACGAATCAATGGCTGATTTTTGGTGAGGATGATCTCCTCACCATATAGATCACCCCAACAAAAAATCAGCCCATTCTGAAATTTCTAACCCCATCAAATGTGACGGTCCATAATTCTTCAACTTCTAAACCAGTCTATGAATATCGGAATGATTAGAATTTTTTTGAGGATGATCTCTTCACCCTCACAAAAAATCAGCTATTGATTCATCTTTCATGTGGGTCCGCCAAAATAGTTGTCAAAAATGGTTGTCCCCCGATCCTGACCCTTTTCTTTTTTGTCATTTTCTTTCCATTCAACTTTTTCTAAATACCATTATTGTCCTTAAAACTTTTCAAAAAACCTTCCATACTATGTGTGCCCTTTTTGAAGAAGATGCGTTTTTGAAGGATAGATTGGAGTTCAACACGTTTTTTATATCTTTTTTTTAGTAAATTGAGCAAAATACCCCTACTTAATAATGAAGTTAATGAGAGATTTAGATACATACCAGATGCAGTCAACCGGGCATGCCTGTATTGCATCTTCAATTTTATGTTCCGGGTCAGCCCACTGCGCGACAACCCGTGCTCGCCCATAAACCGATTCAATGGCAAACGTTTTTTGAGCAAGTAAGGCGCATTTTAAGCAACCAACACACTTAATTTCATCCACAAACACTGCACGCTCTTCGCTCTCAGCTCCAAACCATGCCGAGTACAGAGGTTGGCCTGTGTACCCTCGGAATTCTGCTATTTTCCCTTGTTCCTGTTTACACGGCCTTCATGCTCAGTAAACAATTCCTAATCAAAATTTACCCATAACTGGTATTACATTAACTTGAAACCGTGACTATGAAATCGCTCTTCTTTAATTGGATGATCAACAATTTATGTGACCAAAATACCCTTATTTTTCCATAACATTTCCAACAAAAATTCAAGTAAAAATTAACCAGTGATTTCAAACCAATAACTCGTCTCCTCCACTGTTTTGACTCAGCGAGTCATTAAATAATTAATTAAGGCAAATTATTCGGTGAGCCTAAGGGACCCCCTTTTCGTGACGCTGGTTGATGGATGATGGCCTTGCAAAAAGTGAATGCCAGCTCAGCACTATCAACCACCATTGAATTCTCGGAAACCGCGGCCGAGAACACCAGGGGTCAGAAAAGGGAGGCCCCTGCCCTGAGCCAGACCCTTTTTAAAAAGTTACCGCCTAAGAATCTTCGTGCAAGATTTTAATTAAACATAAAAAGTTACTACGGCTCTTCTTCGTCGTAAAAAATTACCCACAAAAATTGCGAATGGAGAACTGTCAAATGACTTTTTTTTATATTCGATTGATAGAAATATGTCGATTTCAGTAGTAACTTTTTTTTGCGCAATGAACACAATCGGCTTAATCTCACTTTTGTGATGATGAGATTATCTTGTAAAAATGGCAAAATTCCACTTTTTTTACTAGCCAATGTCTTGAATCAGGCAAAGTTTCGAGTTGACTCGTCGAGTTTTAAAACTAGGGAAAAATTTCTATTACTTACTAACCTTGTCATAGGATGAACGTGAAATTGGATCAGATAGAATAGAATACGCGTCGTTGAGTATGATCGCCATGTCGTGCCCAGTTGACCCAGCGATGTCGGGGTGGCACCGCTTCTGGAGAGATCGGTAAGCCCTCTTTATCTGCGATTGGTCCGACGAGCTATCGATACCAAGAAGATCGTAGAGATCGAAATCTGTAATGGAAGAAGAGGAATATGATGAAGACTTGCATTTAAGAGAATTGTAATGGAATTTCCTTGTCGTTGCAGGGTAGAATTCGAATTTTCTTGAGCTTGAAGGTCTGATGATGGTTGATGCAAAGGGAGTGTTTAGAAGGAGGCCTGAAGACGGCATTTTTCTTCAGACGATGAGAGAGAGAGAGAGAGAGAGAGAGAGTGAGTGAGTGAGAGAGAGAGAGAGATGTGTGGGAGAAGCTAATTGACTTGTACGTGGGAGAAGATATTTTGGGTTTGCACTTTGCATTGCATGGAAAAGATCTCGTGGAAAATTACCCAAATACCCCAATATATCTTCTTCCTCAATGATTGGGGCCACTGACTCCATGAGTGTTTTACCCACTGGTGGAAATACACGATTTCTAGTACTCAGAAAAAGGCTTGAATCCAATGGCTAGAATCACTCCTAAAAAAGTGCTAAAATCTAATGGCTAGAGATAACCAATGAGGCTGCTTGTTGGTATGGTGAGCTAAACATCCTTGTGGTTAGTGGGCCCAAAAAATTTCTGCATCTAAAATATCTCCCGTGCTGCCATCTGTACATGATAAAGTGAGACCCACATGATTTGACAGGAAAATATTCTACCCTTTTACCCTTTTCTACTACTTATTCCAGCCACTGAATTTTAAAATTATCCCAGCTTGTGTGGGACCCAGTTTGATACGACCCCTCCCAAAATGCCACCAGACACTATTGGACAAATCTAGTATGCAACCATTTGCATACTTAAAACATGAAAATTCAGCCTGATTGATGATTTAGTATGGCCCACTATCCCGTAAATGTTTTTGCCCCACCCCTTAGTGGACCAAAACATGAAAATTCAGCCTGATTGATGATTTCTAGCTGTTGGATTTGAGCTTTTTCCATCATGTGTTTCATGCAGTTGAAACTCATCCAAAGGTCTGTTCATGAAGCCCATAACAAATAAAAAATGGTCAAATCCAACAGCCAGAAGTCACTAATCAGGCTGAATTTTGGTGTGTAGGTGTGGGGTTAGTGTGTCCAAAAGTGTATGTCACGTGGCTCTTTCAATCCAATACGGCAGCAATATATATAAAATAATATCTAAAAAAAGAGATGACTTGTCGGTTTACTAATCAAATGGACTAAGGCACGCAATCTACGCATTGTCCTAAGGCAGATTTGCCCCTATACTCTGTACGTATTGTTGACAAGCTGCTGGATGTTTACCCCCAAGATTCAATAGTCTGATCAATGATAGACCGCACTCCAAATTGTTGTTCCTAAAGAAATCTTTAATGGTGATCCCTTGGATTGAAAATAATTAATTTTGAGATGTATTATACACGCACGGGAACTGATTCCCCTTTCCGCCTAGCGTAGAAAATTCCAGTGCACTCCTGCGCACCAATCTTGCTTGAAAGTCGAAGTTTGCTTCCTGATAACCTACTTCGGTCGAGTCACCGCTTTCCACCCTTTCATACATAACTAGCCGATGACTAGCTATCACTATGGGTCAAACTCGCATGCGCACGCGCACACACACATATGGAGAGAGAGAGAGAGAGAGAGAGAGAGAGAGACTTGCACCATTTCTATTCTTTAGGTTTTTGTCTGAAATTGCACTAAAAACTAAAAACAGTCCTTTCCATTCTAAAGAACTAAAATTTAGGTTTAACAAACATAGCATAAGTCTATTGGGTTTACTAGCTGATGTCTTGAGCTGACCAACTTTATATTGTAAACTGAAACAATAGACTACACAACTTTTTCGATAAGTTTTAATGACTTCTCTCTTTTTGGCCATAAGCTAAATCTCTATTTTCATGAGTTTTCTAGAGAAACAGCTTAAATTCTCATAAAATGTGACCTCACTTCTATACTCATATAGGTGAATCTATCGAGGATGCTATGTAGCATCCCACGACATCTAAGCTATAAAGTCATTAAAAGTTTTGAAATTCAATTTCTCATTACACAAGCTGCACTATTTACATTATTTGAATGAGAAGGGATAAATCCCTGATTAGTGCTACTCACAAATCACTCCTAACTATTTTATCCATTGAATTTAGATCTTAGAATCTCCAGTTACATAGATTGAGTTTCTATTGAGGTGATATATTCATTTAAATGTTGTAAGCCCATCCCCCTCGATGTCTTATAAAATATCTCCTTAGTTTAGTCAATAGATCTGCTATGTTATCTCTTGATTTCACAAAGTTGTACTTTCGATGAATATGTCTAGATTTATCATTGTAGGATTTGTTATTAGCCTTTGCTATTGCAGCATAGTCAAATAGAAATGGCAGCCACTGCTTTAGGCCACAATAGAATGTCAACCAAAGCGTTCATTAATCATTTAGCTTCTTCTTCAACTTTATCTAAGGCTATGAATTCAAATTACATAAGTGGATCGGGCAATACAAACATGTTTGGTAGACTTCAATAATATTGTGGTTCCTCCCAATGTGAATACATATCCACTTGTAGATTTTGATTTCATAGAATTTAAAATTCAGTTAGCATCACTATTTCATTCAAGTATTGCAAAATATCTAACAAAATGTAATCCAAACTCTAAAGTATATTTTAACACCCTAATGAGAGATAGAACCCAATTAAATTAATTGAGCAAATATTTGGGAGGGGGTGTAGTGGACCGCACTCCACTCTAGCAAACCATAAGAGCTGGTAACCAAACTTAATTAGATTTAATATAAGAGAGAGAGAGAGAGAGAGATTCTCTCCTTAAATGCATCAAAACTTGTATTGGCTATAGTTGGGGTATTTTTTTTTATCGTACATTGAGAGAGAGAGAAAAAGAGAGGAAACTATTGTAACCCTAATTTGTTAGAGATAGTGAAAGAGCTCCTCACCCATGGACGTAGTCACACTATTGAACCACGTAAATTTGTCGTGTCTGTGTGATTGATCTCTTTTATTTTCTCGATTTTTACTGATTTGAAAAAAGTTGACTTTCAACTCATAAAATTAAACTTTCTATTATTCTAGAATATTCAGATTTGAGATACCTCATCTTCTTTAATTTTCTTTTAAATATACATCAAAAGGTGTTCTAACTAAATTTGAAATATACTGATTAAAATTCCTTAACACATTTTTAATGTAATGTGATTGAAATAAAATTATTTTTAAAGTATTTTATTATTTTTGACTCCTAAGATTACATTTGTGAGTCTTAAATCTTTCATATCAAACTTCTTAGTTAACATTTTCTTGGTATATTATAGAGTCCATTTCACTCTTTATTGCGTTCTTGCCTTTTTTTCAAGCATTCTCTTCCAGTTTTTGCAAGGTTATTTTCATGCTTTAGAGGGTTTTCAGTTAAGATATAAGCAACATTCAAGGTGGTTAGGTAAAACAACATCTTCTGCTACCACCTTTTATTTTTCTGACCATCGAACTTCTCAGGTTTCTCAACAGTGTTCGAATTCATCTTGATCGATATAGCCGGATCTGCCTTAGATTGTTAGAAATAACAATCTGTGTTTCTATAACAATTAAAGGAATAACATTAACATAAGAAAATGGTAGATGTTCTGAATAGATGCTTACTTAGGCTATGTAATCTTCAAATTCAACACGGCAGCGGAGGAGGGCGCACTGCAGGGAGGATCCTCATAAGTAGATAACTCGCCGAGCCGTCGGAGCGGGACTTCGTTAGGAAAAAGAACTTGAATAACTTCATTTTTCTTGGGATTAAACAAATCTCGACGTAGGGGATTGGTCACATTGAACATTTTGGTAACACAAATACAATTGACTCGATTACATGATCATTAACCATAATCGTCACCCTGCAGAGAACATCTCTTTCCAGGAATGGCTTCCGGTAGCAGTTCCGAGAAAAAAAACATCATATTAAATTCGATATTAAGATACTTTATTTTAATATCCAACAACCCATGGGAGAAAAATGATGTAGCTCCCTGAAACTTGATCGAAATTGATGTGTGGGCGACTATGTCAAGTGCTACAGCCCCATTAACAGTAGAATCAATTGAAAATTTGATGGTTTCAGAATCTCGTGAAAAGAAAACCCTTTCCAGAAACCAGGAACAATATGAATCTGTCTAAACTAACTTACAAGACCTCGTTGTTTGAAGATGTCAAGCATAGCTGCACCAATCTTTGCTGGAGACTCTACCACTGTTACCCCAGCTTCCCTGAGGGTCTTGATTTTGTCTTGGGCTGTACCCTTCCCACCTGACACAATAGCTGCATTCACGGAAAATAGGAAAAAGTTAAATGAATATTATACATCCATTCAACAAGGAACATAAAAATTTCAGGACCAAAACAGGAAGATAATTTGTTGAATCTCCCCATGCTTTCCTTTTTCAAGAACATAGAAAGCATAGATATCTGGAACTCATTTCCCCTCACAAATACGTACCACTCTACCAACTTCCCATCTTCCCATTTCTAACATAAGGGTGTGATTTATTGTAACAAGTCCCGTTCTAACCTGGGGAGGGGGGATTTAAGGGTTACTAAAATAAAAATAAAAATTAAAAATTGAGCATGTAAAAAAAATGAGGTGTTTCCTATTCTGGTTTCTCACAGCATTACTTGCTTTTGTTCCTTGTCTGAAAGAACATACAAGATGGGAAACACCTTCCCCTCAGGGGTGCACATGAGCCAGGCTTGGAATGGGTCAGGGGGTCTACCTGAAGCCCGGCATGGATAGAACTGGGCTTGGATCAGGCTGACTTTGCACGCCCAGTGCAGCACAAACCTTGCTCACTGTTGATTTCAGGCCAGGCATAAAAGCCTGCAAGCAACTCAAGATATATCCAGGACCAGCTCCTTGATTAAACTAGCACTAAAATCAGGCTCAGAACAGTCCACAGGCTAGCAGGTAAAGCCTGAAGCCAAGCCCAAAATCCCATTGGCCTGGCCCAACCAATGTGCACCCTTCTTATAACTGTTCTAACATAGAGGGGTCAGAACCCCACTATTTCTCAGGTACCATCTCAGAATCTCCTGGACCAAAAACTGTCTTACTCAATGGATCATAAACATCCAATCAGATTCTTTTAAGGAATGTCTGCCACGTTTTCTTCTGACCAGCCAAAAGAATGCAATATCAGATGGTTAGGATTAACGTTGTGAAAGCTTCTGAGGCTTACGCCTCAAGGCTAGAGACTTCCCAAGAACATTCTAAGGCTTACTAAAAAACTGTAAAAGCTTTGTCAGGCAAAATATGTCATCCATTGAGGCTTAAAAAAATGTGTATACCTGATGCTATTTACAGATTTTTAATGCCTTGTGTCAAAAGCAAGCGCCTCACATGCATATGCTGGTGTTGGCAATTTTAGGTTGTCAAACCTTAATTAATTCAATTTGTTTCCTTTTTTGTTTTCTCATCACCCTTAGTTAAATTACCCTAGGCTCTACTTATCTCAAAATAAAAACTCCTCCTCTGGGCTCAATAACATAAACAAAGACATCTCTTTCCCTCCATACGAATTAGATCAATGCTTTTTTTCATAATATTTTGTAAATTTCTCTTTTATTTTTATTTTTGTATTATTTATTTAAAAAAGTGTGCCTGTGAGGCTTACGGCCCACATTTTAGGCTGTTGAAGAACCTCTCTCTTAGTGTAGTCAAAAGCATTAGGCGATGTCTAAGCAACAAGGGTCCTTCAAGCGAGGTGAAGCCTTAGCAAAGCCTAGGCTATAATATATTTATTTTATGAATAAAAATAAAACACTGCAAAAAGATTATTTACTGATTAATTTGAAAGGTGCAAAACCCCAAAAATGTATTCACTTTAGGAGGTAGACACCTCTTTTGACAACCGAATCAATCTGAATTTTGTGAAAATACCGAATCAATCTGAATTTTGCTAAAAATTTACAAAGTGGTAGATCTGGAAGTCTACAATCAAATTTTATAAACTAAAATAAAATAAAAATAGCAAATTGAAACGATTTGTGTTGTTGGAGTGTGTTGTTTGGCTGAGTGGCCAGTACTCTGCCTCTGTTAGACCCGTGAACTCTTTGATATACATTGTTACGCCTTCCTCTAAAATTGTTGACTCAACAATTTTAGGTTGTCAACAATTTGCGCGCATTTTGAGCACATATACAGTATATCTACTAAAGAAGAGAGAAAAACAGGGACAACAAGAATAAGAAATAAGGTCTGTATGTACAAGGTTATAAACTTTGATTTCGCCAGTCAAAATTCGGAATTAATTCGGAAAAGTTCAATTCGATTTAGAGAATTTCTGTAAACATTCGCCAACTTAGGAAAGTTAGGATAATTTTTGCCGATTGGTAAAACACATTGATTTTTAGGATATGATAAAACACTTATAACTCATAATATCATAATAAAAAAAATATATTTAGATCAACAGACGGAAGATTAATATCATTTCACCCAAAGCAATTATCTAAATTATTAAATATACAAAGTCTGAAAATATTAAGCTCTACTTATCAAAAAAAAAATATTAAGCTCTAAAAAGCTACCAAATTCTCGACATTGATATGATTTTTTATGTTCGTACCGAAGTTACTGTTGAAGTAAACAGTAACTTCAAAATGAATTTTTCTAACTTTTATATTAAAAAATGTTAAAATTCTAGAAATTAGCCGAAGTTTCAAGTTCAAGTTAAATTACACAATTTAATTTGTCAAGTTTTTCAGTGAATTTTTGAAATTTTTTTAATTACAAGTAAACAATTTGGTGATTAGATGCATTACACATTTGTAATATCAATTTTACTTAAATGTATGAAAGAAACAAGAAATTATAGGAAAAATAGTTTTCACAGAACCACTTGAAAATACGCAACTCGATGAGCATTGATCTTGATTTCAACCACAACAAGTTGTTTTTGTCTCAAAACCTTTTAATGGAGTAATCTTTTATCACATAAGAACTTCCCAAAAGAAAAGAAAAGAAATGTAAAAAAATGGAGATTATGCGTTTTAAATACTTCTAATTTATTTTAAGGTTTTGGTCCTAAATAATAAAATTCACCGAAATATTACAGGTAAACTTCACTTTGACAAGTTATACATCGATAAAATTCGAGAAAATGCACTACAAGTTTGGCTAATTTTAATAACATGTGTATGTATCAATATTTTGATTTTTCTAATGAGGAAAGTACATGAAACATTGATTTTATGTCTAGCCCATGCGAAAGCTTAGACCACATATACACACCTGGCAATCGCTTTTATACTAGTGATTGCCAAAGTCCTTGTTTAAGCACTACGGGTCTCGGATAGGCAAAGCTATGACAACACTACTCGACCACACCACCTAGGGCATTACATGGTTCAGATCTAGGTATCCGGCTCTAACTCAAATCAATGACACGTGATCCAAATCTGAACCACAATCCATATGGGGAGATCCGAATCCAACCCATATGTGGAAAATGGGTCAGATACAGGCCGGATCAATTACAAAATGACAAGTTTTAGAAAGGATCCCAGTCCAAACACATCCAACCCGATCTGAATACCTAATATACCAGGATCCAAATTCGAACAAATCCAGATTGGAAATTGGAATAATTTAAGTGGATCTGCATCTGACCCGTTCTTCAAATGGATAGCATCTCAAGTCTCAACAATCCAAACCTGCTAAATGCAAGTTGAGATTGGGTCAGATCTCAGGTCTGACCCGCCCCATTTCATACCCTGATGCCTCTGCATTTAAAAATATGATCATGAGCAAATTCCGACCTATGACCAACCCTGCTGCATGAATGTCACTGGTGTACACCACCAACGGGGAGAACGACCTCCTTCCATCTTTCTGTCCAGACTTGAATATTCCCCATGACTCCATATAATAACACATTTACAAGCACTTAATATTGATTGTAACTCAATCCACTCTCAGAAGTTTATATATTCTGAATGTTCAACATACAACGGGCACTTTAGTAATCCACATAAAAAGGTTTTTATTAAATATTACAAAATATAAATTTTATGTCTCTAATAGTTTATATTTGATTGTGTGAGAGTAGGATATCAAGCAATAGAGTAGCAAGTGGGAAGTACTTATATGATTCATATTAGCATCTTGTTAGTTAGAGTTTCCATATTAGGATGTTAAACTAGACTATATAATCTTGTATCTATAGGAACTTAGGAAGAGAATATCTGAGATGTATGGAGATTTATAATATATGGTACCATTGTAAAAATATTTTTTTTGATTGGTAACCATTGTAAAAATATAGCAAGAGAAAAAGTGGTTAAATAGGATAAGATTTGAGTAAACGGACTTGAAACCTATGATTTTGCATACGAGAAGTATTATGCAATGTGAAATGTTAGGGTGGATGTACGAAAACGTAAACAGAGAAAGAAAAACCATAAGTATGATATATGCATTTTTTTCTTTTGATTGGCAACTATCTAAATTTTATTAAAACAGAACAAAGGGGAAGCTATTTCTTTTTTTGATAAGTACAAAGGGGAAGCTATAAGGAGCTTCCTATATACATTGCTAGTTTAAACCACCTTTAGCTAATGAGTCAGTAACTTCATTAGCACTTCTATAAAAATGCTATACAAACAGATATCTTTATTTTTATCCATAGTATTTGCAACTCTCCATGGCCCAATGGAAGTACTGAATGCCCAAACGAAAGCATTATTTGAGTCTCCCTCCAAAATCAAGGGAGCATTAAATGAGAACTACGATCTCCAACACCTTAAGAAGAACCCATGCTTCTGCTTCATTTGCATCTAGGTACCGATCCAAATGAAGAAAACCAACAGAGTCAATCATGCTCATCGCTAATCTATCCACCAATCCCTGCAGGACCAAGGATTATAGAGCAAGTATCCATCAAAATTAAGCTCCAACTACCCTTCCAAAGGCTTCTTCCAAATTGGCTTGACAACATCTATACTCGACTTGCATTACCAAATGGCTCTCTAATTGATGCCAAGATCTGTGTAACGGTAGTCTTTGAACTCCAAAATTGATACCCACAAAAGAATCTTGAGTTTAAGTCTTAAAAAGATGTCATTGGAAGATTTTGTCTAGGCTTAGAATCTCCTTAGATTTTGTTCTTTCCAAATTCCCAATAGAGGGAAAAGGCCACTTTTCAAAGGATATTACCATTGCTTCCAAAAGCGATGATGCTCCAACCTTCTAAGATCTTGGATAAGGAATCAAAGAAGGACCAAGAAGCGTGAAAAAGAGAGAAGCCTACTCCTAACCTCCCCAGCAAACAGGCAATGGATGAAGAAGTGGACCAGGTGGTGCACGTCTACTTCAGTCTTGTTGCAAAAAAAATGCACTCATTCAGAAGCTTTCCTTAGTTGATTTAGTTCGGCAGTGGGGAGGATTCTATCCCAAGAAGCTGCCCACATGATGAATGCCACCTTGGATGGAACCAAGGGCTCCAAATTTTGAAATGGAATAGCATAAACGGTAGAGGCCTTACCTTGAACCTGTGTTCCATGGACACGGACATGTGTGTCAGAGTCCGGCAAACCCCAAAAAATAGGATTCGGAGACTCTACTGAATATTTAATTATTAATTTATTTTTATTTTATAACGACGAGTCCGTGGCGAAATATCGGGATTTTCTTGGTAGATTTTGGTAGGGTGTTTACCAAATCTAAGAAGCAAAACCCTATCCTCTCTCTCCCACGGAGTTCAACCCAAATATCCCTATACTGAATATTTATTTTCTTTATAAATGTCAATTTACGAAAAAAAAACTAAGAGTCCCAGGCGAGTCGATGTCTGAATCCGTGTCCACACGTAGGGATGCGACTCGCCAGCTGGTTTGAAGAGTCCATGCAGCACAGCCTTGAACCAAATTGTTGTAAAAAGAATGCATGGAGAAAAGGCCTCTTTGATCCCACTTCCTCTCCTATCCGGTGAATCAACCTAAATATATAGTATAACTTAAAGAGCTCCAACAAAAATCCTCCATTTCTTTTCCTAAATTCCTAGAAAAACTAGAAATTTAAGGAATCTTGAATAAGGACACTTAATACGTCGGAAGGAATACAAGAGCTCTTGATCAAAGCAAGTCCTCCTTCGGTGGATTTTGCCTCCATTCCAAGATGCAAGACTTCTTATGAATTTGTTCGTGGATTCTAGTCCGAGGTGGTGTTCTCATTCCAATAGTTCAATTCATCCGAGAGAACGAAAACAAGAGGAACTAGAATCTTCAAAAATGTTCAAACATAGTGTAGTCAAAGCTTCGCTAGGCGACACCTAGATCATCACTTCACCTAGTCAATACCCCTAGCACCTAAAACATGGCTCAGGTGGACGCTGAATAAAGTCATCTCAATTTTTTTGACTTTTAGTTAATAAATTATTAATGGAAGTTAATAATTTTTAGTCATATGTTCTTTGTATGTGTACATACATATATAGACACACACACACATATATGTATAGTTAGTTAGTTAGTCAGTTAGTCAATTACTTTAGAGGATAGGTTTCTTTCACTTTGAAGAGAACCTTACACTTCACTTTTTAGCATACACTCCTCTCTTCTTCACCGAGAAAGCAAAGTAGCATCGGAGCCAAAAGCTTTGTTTTTTGTGGGAGCACTAAGATATGGTCATCACCATTCTTACTCTTCTTTTGCAAGCAGTGGCTTACTCATTGCTGCTCGATGTGCGAACAGGAGCTCTATTTCTTTATTGTGCGCTAGAACAAGTGAGCAAGAAGGGCAATTGTCGACTATTGTGTATAACCATTAAATCCGTCTGTTTTTTGGATTATAGTACTCAAATCTTAATTTTGTGAGTAAAGGAGATAATGGAATTTGGTGTTATTTGGAATTTTTAAAGTATTATGAATTAATAAATTAAATTCTGGTCTTCTAAGCACTGAGGTGCCTAGGGAACAATTGTTGCTCGCTGGAGCCTATAGTGCATTTGACTACACTACTCAATAAAAAAAATTCTGATTAACTGAAAATTTTAATAAATATAAAATAGTACTGCACTCTACCCAAAAAAACATAAAAGAAGTAGAAGTCCAACACATACGAAGCATGATTAAGATGCTTTTGTTCCCTACCCAACACAACAACAAAAAAGTACCCTCTCAAAAAGTACTCCCAAAATAGAGATGATTAAAAAAAAGCCTTTTCAACACCTTCACTAATCATTTTCCTCATGAATCCAATATAAAAAATGCTCGTAATCTCCTTTACAAAAAGACTTCTACAGTGAGATCTCAATCACCTCAGTTTTATTTTTTTCTAGATTGATTGATTTAAGCTCATGATACGTGGAGATCAAATTCCTTTTATTCAACTCATGAAGAGAGGATAAACTGTAGTGAATTATTAATAACTGTGGATTTGTTGAATTATTTATAAGTTTCTGATTCTGAAGATCTTGACCTTCAAAGTCAAATCATGTCTTTTGCAAAGGCTTCTAATTCCAAGGCTCGAATCAAATAGTGAAGATCATCACCAGCCAAGAAACATTTGCTAATCAATTCTAAAAGAGTAAAGATTATTTCTCAGATCCATATATATTTTAATCGTGGGTTCCACCACTGGCTAGCTTTTCTTTCAATGATTCTTTCTAGGTCAAGGAAACAAGTTAGTATTCTAAACTGGTTGTTTTCCAAAATAATTGAAGGATGGTCAGCCTGAAATCTTAATTCTGGCGACAATCTGATTTCCAATCCAAAATTGGAAAACCGCCATCAATGCAGCAATTTTGTTGGACAAGGCTCTTGACAAGCTCATAATGGCTCCATTGTCTTTTTGTCTTTTATATAATTACCCCGACCTCACATAGGAAGTAGAATCCCACCCTAATATAGGTGGATTACAAGGACTACAGTGCACAAAATCCTATAACTTAAGAAAATTATACAATATTGTATGAAGAATGTAAACTCATGTGGTGAGATTTTGTGTTGCAGTGCCAATTCCAAGCCCAAAAGAGAGTTTCATCAAGTTGGTAGCTGATGCAAAAATTTTGCCAAATCCTTGTAAATGAATCATGGGGCATTGTTTCGATCTTATGCTAGGGCTGGTGCATTGTTTAGATCTTATGCTATGGTGTTTTAACAGAAGATGTGGCCTCAAGAGTATGGAATGGCATAATAGGACTCATGCAGACAACTTTAAATAGTTGGGATAAGGGTCCCCTTTTTTTTATTAACAAGGGTCTATTAATTGATATTGATTGATATAATCTTTTGTATAATTTGATTGATAGATATAACCTACAAAACATTCTAACAACTTATAACCCTATTGTATAATTTGTATATCTAACATTTTGAACTCTATATAGAATTGAATGGCCAAACAAGATTTATGTTGCCACATCCAAATAGTCGCGATAGTGCAATGATGATGACAATTTCTAACATTTTCTAAAAATTATACGAAATCAGATACTGTAGATTATATACAATAAAACAATGGTAGTTCCAGCAATCATCTATAAACTATTAGAGATTAACAAGTACAGGTTGATAAATTATGAGAGCTTCTACTGTACTAAGTAAACCAGCTACCAGAAATTAGCAAGCCAGTAGATAGTCATTTATTTGCTTTGATTTGAGATTATTGCTGAGCCAAACCCACAAAGAACTTGTGTAGACGAAAACCAACATGTTGGTCTCAGATATAAGTGAGCTTTATTAAGACCCCAACACCGTCCTATTCACAATGTTACATTGCCACTCTTTAAAGCTATGATACCCGGATACTTAAAAATGGCTGCTGTATCCGTGTCGGATACTTCCATGTTAAGTGTAAATGCTGTATCCACACCATGTCGGTCCCATATCCTTGCCGTATCCGGGTAACATAGCTTTAAAGTCACTTTCATCACCATTATGGTAAAAAGGAAATATAACATTAAGTCGGGTGAATCCAACGCCATTCAATAGTGCTGGAGTCACCAGTCAACAGTCACCTATATAGTGTACATATGCCAAGACGGATAGTACAAATAATTAGTAGAGTATTCAGATGGTAATGCAGCTTATTGGGTATATCATACCTCCAGCGTGACCCATACGACGACCGGGTGGGGCAGTGAGTCCGGCGATAAATGCAACAATAGGCTTCTCGGTCCCACTTTCCTGTTTGATTTGTTACACGAGATCACAGATCAGTGCCACCCAAAAGAGAAATAAGAAATATTTAGCAATGAGAATAGGCAAATTGCTGGATAATCGCATTGCTGAACTACTCAATTAACATTTTACCCAACACCAACCACATAAAACACCCCAATTTTAGAGATGAGAATACCCTCTTCTTCCCCCAAATACTTCCCCACACTTAAATTACAATTACCTACAAAAAGGAGCTAAAATAAATAAATTGCAATGTAAAATTTCAAACTAAAGATGGCTGATGCGAAGCATGGTCTCCACGAAATGGAATATATTAGGAACTCTCAATTTGAAACTAAGAGGACAACATCAGGACTATTGACTGAAATCAGTGTTCAGAAAGTTGCCTAATTAATTCAGAATTCAACTAAGTGGAGTTAATTGTGGACTCAAGTCAGTACGAGTTTTTGAAAGTCTCGTAATCTCCAATAGACTAGCTTCTGAAGAAATCAGGCGCTGTACGGCTGTGCCAGTATTTTTTTTTTTTTGAATCAGCCAGTACACTCCCCAAGGCCAGTTGTAATATTTTTACTCATCATCCCCAAAAAAATACGATTAGATCAGATGGTTAGGATTCTCTCATGGAGTGATTCTTGGCATAGAAAATATCCTAGGTGGGACCCATGGGATGGTAGGTCCCACGCCCTGCATGTACAAAAGATGTATAGCTATCAGAATACTCCACATAAATTAATCAATCTCCGCTTTCTATACCTTGATTAAGGCAGCAGCATCCTCTTCTGCAGTCCCTCCTATCTCTCCTATAAGGACGATACCTGAAATGCAAATGTCAATGAGAAAATGTCCATATAAATTTTCTTATTTCATACAAACAAATCTTCCTTCTAATCTAATTAGTAACAAGAGAGATTTTGTTCAAAAAGACAAAAATGAAAAGTGTAACAGGGACTAGAAAAAATACAGTAGAGAAGCAACATAGCAAAGCTCTCCAGGGAGGACAGCCACTGATGAAGTAGATAACGAACGAAGAAACTGATTTTAAGGCCAAAGAAGGTGTAACTAGAAAATTTTGTACATTGGAAATGGCAATTGCTGACTACCAATTTTCTTTTCTTTTCAGTTCGTTAGAAAAAAATATTCTTCACTGATTGAAGAAAGTCACTAAAGCTATACTAATATTGTAGGAGAAGATACTGATGCAACAGGATGCATCATTAAGGCATCCAACTACTCTATGATTTGCATGTCACCCATCAACTCACTAATGCAGACTATTCAATTGAGTAGCCACCTCTTGGATAGGCCATAGTCCAAAAACCAATGCAATCGAATATTGCTAACCACCAATATACGGACTTCTCTCCCAACCATTAACTAGGAGGCTATTCATTTTCATGGTTCTAAATATAGACAAATGTGAGCAAAAGTCGGCTGACACATTATAATGGTCTGAAGCATAGCTTCGTGACAAAAATATTGACACGGATTGTCAGTGTAGTTAAGGCACATGCACTAAGCGCGAGGCGCAGCAAGGCACACCTATAGCTCCTCAGGTGGTCCAAGGCGAGGCAACCTTACAGAGGCTCACTCCTCAAGCAAGGCACGCGCCTTACTGAGGTTTCATTTTTTAAAATAAATTTAGCTGTTGTATGTGTTTGTCTTTTAATTCTGCCTTTTCCTGTTCTTTTTGTTGACGTTAGAATGTTACTGATCAGCTATTATGTGTACTGCGGCTTTAAGGATTATGAGTAAATGGGTTTCAGAGATTATTAGTATTGCTGTGCAGTTGTGCTGTCATTATGGGTTACCGGTCAGTTTATTAGTATTGTTGTTTTACGGATTATGAGTAATGGGTCTCCAAGATTATTAGTACTGCTATGTAGTCATTATGGGTTACTGATAAGCTATTATTATACATTTGTACTGCTACCATTTCAGTTTTATGTCACTTCTTATTCTTTTTGCAATGTTGATTGCCTAATTGGTAGTAGTTAGTCATTCAGTGATTTTCAATCAATTGTGAATATAATAATTTAATTTATTAGTAGACTTTCCTTTTTCTAAGTTCATTTAGTTTTTTTTATACGTATAGATTTCATTAAAAGGCAAAAAGCAAACCGTTATAATCTAACCAGCTAAAGTGGTCAAGATGACCTACTAAAGGCTGGAGAAAAACAAAGAGAACAATTAACAGAACAATACAAAAACCAACTCCGACTATGCGTCCCTAGAGTATCAAATGTCCCAGCAGAATGTTATTCATGTTTTTTAACTCTTTACAATATAATAATCGTTAATTTGTTAATGTCGGTTGTGAACAATGAACTAGTGAAGGTGTAAATATTGAGGTTCACCCATCCGATGATGATGGGGATGCAGCTAATGATTATGTCTTAAACGATGACGATGCTCACTGGGATTGCTTTTGGGCTATAATGTTATTCGTGTTTTTATTCATTTAATTCACTATTGTAATTTACAATGGTAGTTATTAGTTATTTGCTTACTTGATATGTTAATTAGTGGTTAGTACTTATAGAAATTGTATATTGTAACACTTTAGAAATCATTTTTCATTTTTTTAATATCTTATATATTGCGTCTCGCTTCAGGCAGGTATGTGCCTCACCTTGCGCCTTACACCCTTAACAATCTTCTGCATGGTTTAAAAAACGGTCATTATAACAGTAAAGCCCCAACCCTTATGTTATTTCGAAAATAACGCCGAAAACCGAAAAATGGGTTTTGCGTTATAACGACCATTATTTTGGAAAAAGAAATGTTATTTTACCGTTATCGAGGTTATTTTGAAAATATATATATTCCAACCATTTTTTGACTTATATGTGACCCGTTATAACGGGCATAATAGAATGTTAAGAGTCTGTTGTAACATTATCGCACACCATTTAAAACTATGTTGACACTAGTCAAAATGTTATGGTTGGGTTGGTGAGATGGCCAGGACCACGCCTCAGGAAGTGGAGGTTCTGAGTTCGATTCCCCCCCTGGCGATACCACCGCATGGGATTTATCCCAGTACACCAGTTACGTGTGGAAGGGGTGACATACGTGCCCCGTGGGATTTAGTCGGGTGCTCTAAGAGGTCTGGATACCCATGGTATCAAAAAAACAATGTTATAATGACAATGTTTCCACACTTTTTTTCAACATATAAACTCTAAAAACCTGCCAAAGTATCGATTTTCGTTCTTGCTTGATTTCATAGCTTTTGGGGGCATAAATTGACCTTAAAATCTGAATATTAAGAATCAAAAGCTGCAAATTTCATCAAATTCGAAGACCAAAGTGAAAATTTTGGGTTTTCTACCAATATGGCAATATTTAAATTTTTTTACGTTCCAAGTGCGATTTCTATGTTATGTATGGCTGTGCGCTTCTTGTAGTGTAAATGCATCAAATTTACAGACCTATGATGCATTCAAAGGAGATTGACTGAGTTAAATCTCAGAACTTTTCTTTTGCAAAAAGTGGACTCTTGGGCAAGCCTTAACATTTTTTTCATTTTATCGCCTTAATTCTCAATGTTAACCTTAATTTAGTTAATGTTGTTAAGTCAAGCCCAATCTACACTTTGATCAAATTAATTATTTTTCCGTCAAAAAATAACTTGTTTATTTTTAATTAATGACATTTATTTTAGCAACAATTGTGTAATGGAAAATATATATATGTAAATGGAAAACCCTGTACATGTGTATCGAAAAATACTAGATTTTAAGACCAATGAGTTAGTTAGATTTATGGTCAGTACTTTCTAGTTACAAAATCATTTTAATTAAAAATTAATATTTAGAATAATTTGTAAGCTTTATAGAGCAACAAACGTGTACATGTGTGATATACTCTAGCTATATATTAACAACTATGTGGGATTGCACTAAATTATTACTAATCTTAAAATAATAATCATTAAAAATCAAAATATATGAAAAACTAAAATTTAGAACAAAGTAGGGATCGGAGTAGAACAACAAGAGCGTGCATTTTTCGTATATTTAAGTCTTACTCCTAATATATAGGATTCATATGATTATTATTCAATATAATCAACAATTAACAAAAATTGCGGGAGTCAATATAGAGTTATAGACCTCTATAGTGCATGGTCACACCGTCATATAGATGCTACATATAGTCAGCTATTAGCCAGCCAAACAGTATATGTGATGTCCACAAAGATGTAATCGAACAATTATGATCATCCAACTGGTGTATTTTTGTGATATGCTACTGAATAAATGACCCACTGACTGGAAGATCCAGATCATGAACCCATTGGACAGAATAGCTGACCATACCTAAATGATAAAAGACAATATTCTTCTTTTGAATGAAGAAGCCATAGAAATTGAATACAAATCGTCTTCAGAAAGAACTAGAGAACTCAACAAGGGTTATTCTATGAACAGTTTACCTTCAGTCTGAGGATCTGCAAGGAACTTCTTCATGCAATCAACGAAGTTTGTCCCATTAAAAGGATCCCCACCTATACCTACACAAGTAGATTGCCCTAGGCCAACAGCAGTTGTTTGGAAAACCTGCCGGGTATATAACAAACATAATCACCATCCATTAAATTAAAGTTCCCCATACAGAATCAAAGTTAACAGTCAGACCATAAAGTTCCCCGCACAGAATGAAAGCTATGGTCTCCTAAGCAAAAAAAATGGCAGAGATTTTGATGACCCTAACCATCAAATATATCACAACTTTTGAGTAATATGTCGAATAGTGCAGCAAAAAAAGTAAAGATCGGATAGTTTAAGATCATCAAATTGGATTGATTTTCAACCTAGGAGATGTCCGAGGTGGTACCTACTGATTGGTGGGCCTCACAAATACAGAGGTCACCCGTAGTACAACTATTCCATCAGCAGAAAACCTTTATAGTCTATGCAACAAGTACCCTAGATTTTTTCTAACAATGGAATCTTACCGCTTCATATGTCAAGGTACCAGATCGAGAAACAATTCCAACACGACCAGGTTTGTGAATGTACCCAGGCATAATTCCAATTTTACATTCTCCTGGCTTGATAATACCAGGGCAGTTCGGCCCAATCAACCGCGTTTTGGATTGTTTGTTTAGAGCAGTCTTCACCCGAACCTAAAATTTACAAATATTTGCGTCAAGATCACTCAAAAATGAATTAAATTCAAATATAACAGAATGAACATTTAAAAAAAGTGATAATTAGAGCCACTGGCTGTTTATTCATGTTACTGTAAAGTAGTAGCCAAATAACAAAATACCCCTGGAAGTACATTAAGTGCATAGAAGATTAAAAGAAAATAAAATAAAATACTTGTGGGCACGCACCCACTGGTCAAGAGTTTATACATATATCTATGATGTGTGAGTGCACTAGGACACTAATACACAAGTATGACCCTAATGGCACATGTCTAATGATTTCTTTCTCTTCCTTCATTTGTGAAGTTTTTCTTAACAGAAATAAAAATAAATTCTCTGGCATTCCATTGTTTTATAATTGATGTATCATAAGAATGTTTGGACAATATACAGTCATAAGAATGTTTGGAGTCTTTGGACAAATATACAGTCTTTTTTGGACCAATGTTAGATTACAATTTTTTTCTTTTCTTTAACTACTAGTTTACTGCTTTATATAATTTCTACTTGATAAATACTATTCAAACTCTGATCAAAGTGCACAGCTGTATGAACTAATATTTTGCATATACCTTCAGTACTAACAGAATTAGCTGTAGGGATGTGTTGGCATAACGGATTTTTCAGGGTTCGTGTGTCTAATTTTTCAGGGTCCGTGTGTCTAACTCCTCATGTCCATCTCTGGCACAGACTCATTTTCCCAAGTAACAAAAGATTTGAAGTTATCAATTAAAATGATCCAACAACTGCATATTTATCATAAACAACATATGGGTAAGCTGAAGGTCTCCTAGATGGGATCGGTGTCCTAGATGGGACTCATCAAGTCACCTTTTGGCCTAAGACTAAGAGATCTTCCAGGTGTGAATAGTGGACGCTGGCTGTCTGTGGTGTGCCATGTGTACAGTGGAGTAAGCTTCCAAGATCAGTGCCAGTATCCATAAAAAGAGCTATTGACATATTCACATTTTTCTACTAAGCCAGCCACAAAAATCATCGAAAACTATGACCTCACCACAATAGATTGATAAGGACAAAACATTCATAGGTAAAGATCTAACTAAAGAATTCAGACAGAACTTACTGTGGCGAAAAATAAAACCTCCGTAAGGGAGATTTCGAATCAATATTGCTCATCAGAGAGCTTATAAGGCGGTATTGACGGTAAATAAAATTTGCAGCCCAACCAATCGTCTGTAAAATAACTTGAGAATGCAAATAAATCACCGAAATCAGAAACCTACACTTTACCGAAGTTATATTGTATTCCTTGTATATCTCTTAATATAGAGAAAAGTCTTCCCTAGTCCTTGTTTTTCTCTCTTTCTTTCTAGTAACACCATTACTTTCAAAAAGAGAAAGAATTACATAAGTCATCACATGACTCACATCAGATGATAAATGTGAGCTTTTTTAAATTCTTCCGTAAAAAATAATAAAAATATAAATACCTATCAGACATTCCCCAACTAATTTTACAAGAAGAAAAGCACTAACTCACATTTCTACGTATAGCGAATAAATCAGGTGACAGGAAGGTGTCAGTCATCCAATCATTATAGCAGTTTAGCCAAAAAAAACTAATGTGGAAAATAATACCATAAAGTGCAAGCCTTTAATATTTGTAGCACAGTCAGCTTTTATACTTGTGCTATTACCACAATATGACCATCCAACAATGTGAGAAAAATAAAATAAAATATGCACTTGAGATGATAGAAAGAAGCAGTAACAAGAATATTTAGTTTACCATGTCATGTTGAGGAATTCCCTCTGTTATGCACACCACAAGATCTAACTCAGCTTCCATGGCCTCCATAATAGCTGCTGCAGCAAATGGTGGGGGAACATAAATGACCGATGCATTAGCCTTTGTTTCGGCCTTTGCTTCTGCAACCGAATTGAAAACAGGAAGTCCCAAGTGTTCTGTTCCACCTTTCTTCGGTGTCACCCCACCAACCTATTTCAACAAATAAGAAAAAGGAAGATAATCCCAATATGAATTAAGCAGATCTTGCATTATTTACAAAGGATAGTAGCGCATACATCCGCCAGTCCCATACAAACCGAAAGAAAAGGAAAAAAATGCACAAGCAACAAATGATTTCTCATAATAGGAAAAACTGGGAGAGTAAGAGAAAAGCATTGTGGTTTTAAATGAGAAAAGCACCAGCAACACTAGTGCTATTTATTAAATTATGATAAATAGGGGGAAGGAAGAGAGACAAAAAAGAGAAGGGCAAAGAGAGAGAGTAGCATTTATAAATAAAAAATTTATCATGAACCTGAAGTATGTCATCCTCCACGAATTATACTCCCCTTCCTAATAGTTATAGGCTTATTGTTGGCCACCATACCGCATCAATCTGGAGATTCTGCACCATTCAAGTGGTAAGTCACCTCCTTGATGGGGGCATACCCCAAACATCAGAAAGTGTGGAAGTAACCTTTATCTAGAAAAAAATTGGATGACCAAAACAAATAAGATTGTTACAAGTGTCCACTCGATCTGATTTTTGCTATGCCTCGACCAAGATATGGCCCATTTATTGAACAGTTCAGATCCATGATTCAGTGGGCCATATGCACTGTATGAGGTGTAGGGTTCATTGGGAATGACGAACCTCAGGTCCAACAAAAAATTTGATCTTTACAAGTATATGGTAGATTGTTAGGCAGGGAAACAATGCAGGAAAATCTTTTCTTAACAATAACTGTTACAACAGTTATCCTGATCAGGATTTAAAATATCATCTGCGACAGTGGCATCTCAACCATCTCGTCTCAGACTCAGTCCCAATCTCAGCTGAGATTCTGAGAAACACCTATAACTGGGCCGAGTCTCATTAACTCTAATAGTCACACATAATTTTAACAGCAACTAAGCCAAGACACCTGTATGTCAGCCAAGTGGCCCTGGTCAAGTCAAGTCCTGAGAGCAAGTTCTGAAACCTTGATCCTGATAAATGAGTTAAACTAGATATAGGGGAAAGAGCCTCCTGGACGCTGACTCATATATCATGCACTTCAACGAGACTTTAAAGTGGCCCGCATATTTCTCAAGAGCAGGAGCTACAATATTTAGTAGTACCATCAAATCAAGGTTTGATATCAAAGTGAAATCATACTTCTATTGAAGAACAGCAATACAAGTCATTCTTGTTACTCAAGGAACCACCCAAAAATACAGCAACAGATTGGCCAAGTAAAAAGGTTTCAAATAAATCAGCCAAATTGTACTGGACCCATATCAGGTTATAGATTGGCAGAATTGGCCTCAGGTACTGAGGTACCCATAGTTTAAACCTTTATCATAAACTGATTACCATGCCCGGTGTAGGATGAAGGCAATACGGAAATAAAAACTCATCAAAACATCATTTATCAAAAAAGAAAAGAAAAGCAATCAAACATGAAGAAAACTTAATAGGTTGATTAGCGTCACATTAATCAAATATGAAGCATCACACCTTGCATAAACATAGCATTGTACCATCTTGGTGAAGAAGAATCACTCCTTGGTGAACAAGAATCACTCATCTGAAAAATAAACTTCACTCAACAGAAAGTAGAACAATTACATGACTTTAAATAGATGTGTTAGGCAACATCCTTAAGTGTGTTGGGTTCAAATTTTATGGCCCCAAATAAACATCAGTACCCAATTCAAGGCCTCCCTAAATCATCAAGGAGAATTCTCAAGATAAAGTAAGAGTTGTTAAAGGATGCTCACCTAGACAAACGATGCAATCCCATTTTCAGGTGCCTTATTGAGGGAAAGCTCGGAGAAGGTTAATGGCTTTTAACCAATTAGGTTGGTGGTAAGATTCTACAAAACCACCACAATCATTCCTGCTTTGACACTTACGGAAATCCTAGGCTCAGTTATTTTCCCACCATCGGTGACCTTATGAAGAGGACATGATGATGTGTTCCATGTCAACGAGAATTTAATCTAGAGTACAAGAGTCAGGCATGCTTTGGACATATTAGAAGGCATATGACCTCATGAAGAGGAAATTTCTCAACCACACGTCCGAAAGGATAGGCTTTGGAAGTGAATGGAACAAGTAGATGCATGTATGTGTTTATAAAGGCTATGTTCGCAATCCTTGTTAACTACTCACCTGCCAGCCACTTTGGAAGCTCCTGAGGCTTAAGTAAGGGTCATGACTATCTTCCTTCTATAAAATGGCAATTAAGGTGGGAAACTATCATCTTATTGATTGAGAGTTGGAGTGCAAGTTAAAAAGAGTGGGCAGGAAGATTCTCGGAGTTGGATGTGAAGGATACATTGTAATCAATTTAAAAAAAAAATTAGCTGGTATATTAAATGCATTTCCCTAGTCTCCTTCCAATCATATATTTCTTCTTTATAAATAAATGCGATGTCCAAAAACCACCAATACAATTCAAGCATTAGATGGCACATTAAAATTTGCTCAGTAGAAAATTGAGTTTCAACATGAGGGAAGAGAACACATATCAAGAACCTATGCGTTATGTCATAAACCCTAATAGAATATACAACTAGATGGACTTCTGATCATGACAAAAGAATGAGACAAAGGAATAAAATAAGGAATCGAAAGAAGAAAAATTTTATATATTGCAATCAATCCCCTCAATTGCATCGACAAAATTAGTAAACCAAGGAAGAGACTGACCTATTTTCAATCTCAATTCTACCAAACCAAAAACTCCGTGGGAGTAACAAATTTTTCAAAAACCCACATTTGGATTCATGGTCAAACCCATTAAAATAATAAGAAACACAAACAGAGATTTTTCAACAGTCAAAAGTCCCAATATTATTGTGCTGCAAATTAATCTATGAAGCAAAATACCGAGAAATAAGAAATACCCACATCAAGATCTACAAATAGAATAAAACCCATATGCATAATAAGATACACACGAAAAAGGATTGAAAACACATATTACAGTAGTCGAACCCATACAATTCTAGTACAGCATACGATCTACACAGATTGATTTACCTATAAATACCACTAAATAGATTCAAACTCAACATGCCAATAAGAAAAAGAAAAAATTACTGATCGCACAGATTACGATAAACGAAATGTACAAAATCATAGTGGCATAAATAATAATATACAGCGAGTCACACTGAAATATCAAAGACCCATTTTTCAGATCTACCGATCGATTAAAACCCATCAAGGAAAAACAATTTGAATGAAAAAGCAGAAGTTTTTACCATTTTGGTGCCATATTCGATGGCTTGTTCGGTGTGAAAGGTACCGTTCTTGCCGGTAATACCCTGGCAGATGACCCGAGTGTTCTTGTCAACGAAGACGGCGGGAGGAGGAGAAGGAGCCGCCGCGAAATGGCGAGACTGAGACGAAGAAGAAGATAGAGATGGTGCAGAGATTTGTTTGTGAGGGCTGAACCTTGAAGCCAAGGAACCGAGGAGTTTGCTGGCTTGTCGAACCATTGTGTGCGCCCTCCCTTGCTTTCGCTTTTGCTGCGTCTCTGTGCTCTCTCTCGCTCTCTTTAAAGGGAGAAGACCGCACCAAAAGCTAAAAGAGGGGGAGAGACTAAAGAGAATGCAATGGGCTAATTCCTGGATGGGCCCAACAAAATACACTATGGGGTGTAAAATATGAGCCCAATACTTCCTAGGTATTCTTTCCAAAGCCCACTAGCCTATCCTTAGCCTCAACTCAACTACATGAACAAGGGTTTTAGAGGACCCGTTACAACGTTATAACGGTCTCTTAACGTTACCTTTATGACCATTATAACATCTGAATTCATAAAGCTATCAGTATATTTCATTTTTCCAAAAAATCTTGATAATGGTAAAAAATGTTTTTTTTTTTAAATTAACAGCCAATGTTTCTGTTATAGCAGCCTATTATAACACTAAGACCGTTTTTTTTTTTTCCGGTTTGGGAATTATTTTCGAAAATAATGTAACAGGGTAGAACGTTTTAACTGCCATTAATTTTATTACAAAGCCCCGTTTTTTTAAACCATGACATGAGCTAGTTAGCAATTTGGCATACACAAAAAGTACCGTAGGGAAAATGTTCGACGATAATTCGCGGCTGTCATTCTAAAATTCGTTTAAAACTTCGGCAAATAACAAAACAAAATAAAAAGTAATAATATGGCTCATGGGCGAATTTACACCAATCTTGAAAAGTTTGGCCATATAATACATTTTTCCAAAAATTGAATAATTCGCTATAATAAGTGACGGAAGGCTGGCGGGAAACCCGCATTCAATAGTAGCTATCCCGGCTAATACTCGATCTGACTTTTTGGAATGGCCATTGATTTTGGCCACCCAGCCGGCCCTAGCCCTGGCCAACCATTGATTTTTACCATGATACTTGAAAACCACATTTGACGAGGTTAGAAATTTCAGAATGGGCTGATTTGTTGTAGGCGTGATCTATATGGCGAGGAGATAGTCATCACCAAAAATCAGCCATTGATTCATCTTCTATGTGGGTACGCCAAAGTGGGGGTAAAAACTGGGGGTCCCCGGAGTCCGACCCAAAACGAATACCCTGGAAAAATAGTAACCCAGAAAAGGTGCAACCTGGGCTGTGTTTTTTCCGTGAACCAAACCTAGCCTGAGTTTCACTTTTTCACATTCAAAAATCCCAAATATTTCAATCTCTTACAAACCACATTTATAATTGACTAGACCATACATAACCACAATACCCATGACAAGGAAGTGATCTATGTAGGGCTCCACCACCAAACTCAACACATCATCTCCCAACAAAAATCTATGGATGATTGCTTTTGCTTTACTTGTCCAAAGAAACAGATCGGAAAAACTAATAATTTAGAACAATATTACAATTGTTATGTATTTTGAGAGTTTTATATGATTGAAACTCAATTACACTTGTTATTTTACAAATTTTGAGAGTTGTGATTTTTTAAGTGAACCTCTTTAGTCCCACGTGGAAAAAATAGAAAAAGGTCACTTGATATATAAGTGACCCTTGTCTCATTGCTTTGTAAAACCCTAGATGGTAAAGGTGATACGATACCACATGCGCACGCACGCCACGCCATGCTGCTCGGGCTTCAGTTCAGGCTCGAGTTCGGACGGGCACACTCATATACCTGCACCTACGGACACGAATACCACCTCGGTTTGGGGGCTCGTTGACCTACGTACTTTTTAGTCAAACTTTATTTTGACTCTTTAATTGATTTTGAAACCATCTGATTAATAAATTTTCTAATCGACGGATCTCTTTTGATTCACTAGCCAGTTTAGACGGTTGAGTAAAAAATGCATGTGTAATTTATTTTTTGTATTTGATGCGTTCTTAATGGAGTAAAGGTGACCGTTGCCCCTTCACTCTCTGTAAAAGGACCCACATTTACTTTGCTTAAACACACAGAAACATTCTCTCTCTTCTATCTGATTTTCAACAATTTTCCTCTTGTTTTATTGAGGACGATCCATTGCTTGAGTTCGTCAAAACTCTGATATTTGTTGTGCTGCCTTGTCGGAGTTGTAGCCGTTAATTGTAGGGGACTAATTTAACGTTAGGACAACATGGAATCACATGCCTCGGCTAATTGCTTCAAATCAATAAGTTTCTCTTCTGCTTCATATTCTTGATATTAAATATTATTGCTCTCTAATTTTGTAAGGTTTTCATTTATTAATTATTCTTGTTACTTGTTGCCTAATCAACCTACTGGATATAACAATCTAAGGCGAAAATCATTTGATCATGACACCGAATAACAACAGTAACAATAATGAGAAATCCAAAAAATTTAATAGAGAAAATTTTCAAAGATTGCAACAGAAGATGTTATTTTACTTAACAACACTCAATATTGCATACGTTCTGAATGAAGTCAATCAAGTTCCTGAAGATGAATATGAATCGGCCAGATCGAATCTTATTTGACAATTTGAAAAAGATGACTATCTGTGCCGAAACTATATTCTCAATGGGTTGATTAACAGTATGTACGATGCGTATGTTAAGATGAACATCAAATCGGCAAAATAACTGTGAATTATGCTTGATAAGAAGTACAACACAGATGATGTTCGAACCAAGAAATTTGTCATAAAACGATTTCTTAATTACAAGATGGAAGATAATAAATATGTTATGTCACAACTTCAAAAAATTTAGATTATCATGCATGAAATCCACGCTGAAGGAATGATTATCAGTGAGGGATTTCAAGTATGAGCAATTATTGAGAAAATTCCTCTGGGTTGGAAAGATTTTAGAAATTCTCTTAAACATAAGAGAAAGGAGATGTCACTTATCTTGTGTTTGGTAGCGCGTCTTCAACCGAAGACGTGCGTCTTGAAAATCTACGTCTTCAAGGTGCATACCTTTAAAGGTCAAGATCAACATTTGGTTCTACAAACCAGAGTAAGCGCCACATAAGAACAAACAATGATAAATTATGTGGGCCCAGCATAACTAGAATGGCCACACATAATAACTAGAATTGATAGGTCATGTGGGGCCCACATGTTAACGGGGACGATAAATCATGTGGGCCCCACATAAGAACGAAAGTTGATAGATCATATGTGGGTCCCACATAATAGAGGTGTGTTGATAGATCATACTTATGCTATATGTCAAGTGGGCCATACATTAGGTGGGCTAAGCTCGTAGGAGGTGGAGGGTGAACCTTCAAGGCACACATTGGTGCGTCTTTGAAAACTCAAGGGGGGAGGTGAACCTCCAAAAGTTCACTTTTGCGTGTCTTCAAGGTCTACTGTGTCTTCAAAGGTGTGTACTTTGGTGTGACCCAACCACTTGTTATTGATCAAGACGCGCACATTCGGCCAAGACGCGCGCCGAAGACACCCTACCAAATGCACCAGGATTAAAGATCTTATAGTGCATCTCAAGATTGAAAAAAATACTAGAAATATAGGAAAATCTGGGATTGCGAGTTCTTTAGTTACTAAAGCCAATTAGTATAAGAAAATAACAAACCAAAGTTTAGTTCGTTTACGCACAAAAACAAGATAAAACAATTCCACAAACCCAAGAGGAAGATAACAAAGGTTAAAGGAAATTATTACTATTATTGTAATGACCCATATTGATCAGAGGACACTGGCGTATTTCCGATCATTCTTTAGTGAATCTACTTTAAATCACTATTTTACCTCTACTGTATCTAATTGTTACTAATAAATGATGTAGAATAGCTTAATATAATTATCTGATAATTCTATGAATTTTCGATAATTTCGGGATCTTTGGTATTTTAACACTATTCACAGGGTACCGCACTATACACTTATGGGACCAAAAAAATTATTATGTCAAAATCTGAACTATAAACCCGAAAAACATATTCTAACCCCTGCCGCGCGCGCAATTAATACTTAATAAGTAACTAGGAATTATTCTCACAAAATATCTAGGATGCATGTTATTAACTTAGGTACTAATGCACCATAATATAACTCATAGATATTTTATTAATATCAGGCCTGACTTGTATTGACTTAGGTGTTAATAAACACACCATAGCCATTACGAGTATACGCACTATAATAACATAAATATCAGCCCTGTCTTGTATCGACTTAGGTGTTAATAAACACACCATAACCATTACGAGTATACGCACTATAATAACCTAAATATCAGGCCTGACTTGTATTGACTTAGGTGTTAAGAAACACACCATAGCCATTACGAGTATACGCACAATTATAACCTTAATATCATGCCTGACTTACACTGACTTGAGTGTAAGTTTATACACTCTAGTCAAGGGTTTGAAACTCTAGAAATAAGAGAGGAGAGCTTAACTCTTTTACTACTTTAATACTTAGTATTGAAATACTTAGAGAGAGAAAGAGAAGGAATTGCAAGGAACTCCAGAAGAGGAAACTGCTCCTCTTGGGAAGGAGATTAACATACTAGAAGAAGAAGGGAATCAGAGAAAAATAATAAGTACATCATTCCCCTCTTTGTGAAATACATCCTTAAAATGCATGTTTTATCTTGTTTTCTTCTTTTCAAAAGTATGAAGTTAATTTATAGTTGTGTTAACCTTAAAAATATAAAGAAGTGATATCTCCGTTTTGTTTTAAAGCAAGCATGTGTATTCTTTGTAAATTTTTTCATGAAAAATATGTATATTCATTTTCTTTTACATTCATAGAAGATGGTTGATTTTGGATGGCTACATCAATAAAAATAGGGTTGTTTTTGGTGATACATAACCCATAAAAGGACGTTGATTTTTGGGTTGTAACACTTATAAAGGAATATTAGTTTTAGGTGGGTTGTAACCCATACTTTAGACCGTGAGGCATTTTGAGAAAATAGACCCTAAGGACCCTAATAATTGAACCTTAAGGACCCTAAAAGAGATTTACTTCGATATTGGAGTTCACAAGAGATGTGGATTTGCGCCAATAATCGAATGAAAAAGGTACATTTTACTTGTAGGATCCCTTGAGTAGTATACCTTAAAGATAATATTGAGTTTTACTTAAAAAGCAAAGATGATCAGAGTATATGGTATGGGCGCCATTACGTTTACGTAATCCCCTGGGTTATTCATTCCCTAAAGATACGGGCTCTGTAATCCCCAGGGTTATTCAGTCCCTAAAGGTATGGGCGTTATTGCATTTATTTAATCTCTAGGGTATTTATACCTAAAAGGAGATAGGGTATTCGGAGAGAGGATACCTAACGAAACAACTAGTTGTGCATGCACTTCTAGTGAGTCTATTTATAGGCTAAACGTGGGATAAGAGGTGTTGGTACCGTACACTATAAATCGGTATCCGTGGTCTGACCGACCCAGTGATTCAGGGTCACATATACTATGATGCTCATGGGACTGACCATACTTCAATAGATTGATTTTACGGTGTTTTAAAAAAAAAAAAAAGATGTTACATTTATGAGTTTATTGATATTAAATAACTAATTTTCATTAAACTATGATTTCAAATGAGATAAACTGTAATTATTTTCTATACTTGAAATTGTGCTTACAGGGCTTATTAGTTCACTGTACTTTCAATCTATTATATTGTAGGTCAAGGTAAGGTGAATGCTTGAGATCGGTACTCTCAGTTCTAGATACAACGAATGAGATTTGTGATATCTATTTTTGTAGACGTAGATTTCTCTTCTGCATGAAGTATGGAGGTCTTTTTGTGTACTGGGTTACATAATGGTATTCATGTTTATGTATGAATGGTGGAACCGTGATATGTAATACTTTATAGTTCGAGAAGAAAAGTTCTATCTTGATATATGTAATGGATGTTTGGTAGTTTGTTACCTGTATTTTAATTATGGTGAAATGAATCTTAATAAAAACTTTCTCGAGGCCATTCGAGAATGTGATACTCACAAAGGGAGGAATCCTATGACTTAACAAGTGTTTCAAAATAAATGAAAATGAAAAAATTACTGGTGTATTTCCGCTGCACTAAGTAATATGTTTTGATTCACCGTGCGCGTATAGTATTTTACCCACACGTTGCGTCTCAAGATGCGTGAAAGATCGAGACGATCATATAACGGATTTGGGAGCGTGACAACCGTGAAAACCCAGACATATTGCCAAGTATTGTAGGCTAAAAAACATCGAGAAAATAAAAAATACAACAAATGAAAGCCTCAAGCTAACGTGACAGAAACAGAGAATTTCCCTACGGTAGTATTTGAACTAAACATGGTGGTGAACTCTAGATATTGGTGGGTAGACACAGGGGTCATGAGACACATCTATGCAGACAAGAGTGTATTTTCCTCCTACAAGATAATATGGGATGAAGAACGTCTTTCCATGGGCAATTTTTCCATTTCGAAAGTGGTGGGCAATGGCACAGTGAATCTAAAATTCACATTAAGAAAGACCTTAACCCTTAATGAAGATGTTAATGTTCCACATATCTGGAGGAATCTCATTTCTGGGTCATTGTTAAGTAATAAAGGCTTCAAGCTAGTGTTTGAATCTAATAAATTTATCTTGACAAAAAATTGGTGAAAAAGGTTATTCAGATGAAGTATTGTTCAAGTTGAATATAATTTTTGCAATTATAAATAATAATTCAAATTCTGCTTATAATGTTGATTGTTTAAATGTTTGGCATGATAGATTAGGACATGTAAAATTTGCTTCTTTACATAGAATGATAAATTTACGTTACACGCCTAAAACACCAAAGATAAAAATTATAAATTTGAAATTTACATAGAATCCAAATTTACTAGAAAACCACTTACAAATATAAAAAAAATAACTGAACAATTACAATTAATACATAGTGATCTAGGTGATCTTAAAAATACTCAAACTAGATGAGTAATATATAACATTCATTAATGATTGTACACATTATTGCACTATTTATCTACTAAGGAGTAAAGATGAAGCCTTAGATAAATTTAAAATATTTAAATTAAAAGTTAAAAATTAACTAAACAAAAATATTAAAATACTTAGATCTGATAGAGGGGGTTAGTATGAATTTATACTCTTCTCAAAATTCCGTTAACATATGGAATAATTCATCAAACCAAAGCCCCTTATACTCTACAACAAATTGAACAGTTGAAAGAAAAAAAATTGAACTCTTAAAGATATGATTAATTTTATGCTAATAAGCTCAGGTCTACCTATTGACTTGTGGGAGAAAGTTGTCATCTCGGCTTGCAATATTTTGAACATAATACATTTTAAGAAATTTGATAATACACCCGATAAATTGTGGTTTAATAGAAAACTTTTATATAAGTATATAAGAGTGTGGGGGTGTTTGGCCAAAGTGGCATTACCATATCTCAAGAGAATTAAGTTAGGACCTAAAATAGTATATTGTGTATTTATTGGTTATATTCAAAACAGCAGCGCTTACAGATTTTTAATCATTAAATCAGAGGTATAAACACTACAATTGAATCTAGAGATGTTAAGTTCTGTGAAAATATATTTTCTAAAAAGAAGTATACTTTAGAAATAAAATATTTTAGAATACCTGATGTGGCTTCAACAAGTTGCATCGATCTCATAAAAGAAATTGAACCTAGAAGGAGCAAGAGAGCTAAAAATTTTACTAACCTTGGTCCAGATTTTATAAAACCTAACTATTTATATTTTTTAGCAGAATGAATTTATCCTCTAACATATAAAGAGGCTATGTGTTCTCCTAAGGCTCTTTATTTGAAAGAAGCTGCCAACAATGAGTATGACTATTATGCAAAATCAAACTTAAAAATTGGCAGATCACCAACTGGTTGTAAAACTATAAGATATAAATGGATCCTTAAGAGAAAATTTAAATCTGATAAATCTATTGATAAATATAAAACTAGATTAGTAGCAAAAAGATTTAGACAAAAAAAATGACTAGATTTCTTCGACACATATTCACCCGTTACTAGGAATACATCTATTAGAGTCTTGATTACTACAGCAACGATCTACAAGTTGGAAATTGATCAGATGGATGTTAAAACCGATTTTCTGAATGATGACTTGAAAGATGAGATTTATATGGATCAACCATAAGGTTTTAAGTTAAATGTTTAGAATACAAAGTGTGTAGACTAATTAAATTTCTATATAAACTAAAACAAGTGCCTGAACAGTGACATGAAAAATTTGATACATCAATGATTCTAGTGGATTTAAAATTAATGAGTCGGATAAATGTGTATATACTAAAAAAAATTGAGACTCGTGTAATATTAGGTCTTTATATATATGATATGCTAATAATGAAAATTGATCATGATATAATTAACTCTACTAAAAGAATGTTGTCGAAGAAATTTAAAGTAAAAGACTTAGGTCTAGCAGATGTGATTCTAGGAATTAAGATAGTTAGAACTTTAGATGGGATAACATAAATTCAATCTCATTATACATAGAAATTGTTATAAAAATTTAACCAATATGATTCAAAACTAGTAAAGACACCTTATGACACAAATTGTTGTTTAAAAAGAATAAAGGAGATGGTGTATCTCAATTAGAGTATTCAAGAATAATTAATAGTTTAATGTATGTTATGAACTCTACTAGATCAGACATTTTATATGCAGTTAGTATACTAAGTAGATACATAATAAATCTTAGACATGATCACTAATATGCACTTATTAGGGTGTTGGATATTTAAAATTTACCTTAGATGTTGGTTTACATTATATTGTTTATCTTTCTGTGCTCGAAGGTTTCAGTGATGCTAACTAGATTTTAGATCCAGTGAAATCAAAATCTACTAGTGGTTATATCTTTACTTTAGTAGAAACTGCAGTTTGTTGGAAATCAACAAAGCAAACATGCATAGCTCGATCTACAATAAAATCAGAGTTCATAACTTTGGATAAAATAAGAGAAGAAGCTGAGTGGCTGAGAAACTTCTTAATTGATATACTTATTTGTCCAAGACATGTACCTGCTATATCATTACACTGTGATAGCCAAGTTGTAATAGCAAAGGCTAGAAATAAGTCATTTAATTGCAAATCTCGACATATTCGTCAGAGGCATAACTCAATACTCTCTAATGGGATAATTTCTATAAACTTTGTGAGGTCTAATGAAAATCTAGTGGATCCATTTACTGAAGGCTAACCTAGAGAGATAGTTAACTCTACATCGAGGGGTGGGCCTAAAGCCTATATCAAGACTATCATGATGAAAACCCAACCTATATGAATAGGTTTAATGGGAAAACAAGTTATGGATAGTCTAAAGCAGCACTACTACATTAGGAGTTATAACTCCATCCCATCCCTATGGTATGATAGTGCATCCAGCTTTTTAGACAGGTTGAGTTATAAAACTCTTAATAAATCTATAGTTTGATTACTGAGCAGAATATTGCAGGATATTCTTGATAGATTCACTTATGTAAGTGTGGAAGTGGGGCGGCTTCCTATGAGAACTCAGCCTAACTCTTTAGAGCACTAATGAAGTTGGGAACTGCTTATGTCTGAAAAGAGCAAAACTGTAAGAATTTGATAATGCAAGAATATTGTTGTGTAGTTTATTGTATAGGTTTACACCAAAACCTAAATAATTCAAGACAACAAATTCATTGTACTAGCTAGTAAATCCAATATATTTACACTGAGGAAAAGGTCTATAGTCCAAAAGACACATTTACTTATACACAAGATTTCTGTTGACTGTCATCAAACTTTATTTTATTTTCTCTTGATTTTCTATCATTTGTGAGATTGTTATGTATTTTGAGAGTTTTATATGATTGAAAACCAAGTACACTCGTTATTTTATAATTTTTTAAAGTTGTGGTTTTGTAAGTGAATATCTTTAGTCCCACACGGGAAAAAGAGAAAAATGTCGATATATTAGTGATCCTTGTCTCATTGCTTTGTAAAAGCTTAGATGGTAGAGGTGATACAATACCACACGCGTGCGCACGCACGCCACGCCGGGCCGAGCCGGGCTGGGCTACGGGAGCACTTGTATGCCCGCACCTATGGACACAAATACTGCCTCAATTTAGGGGCTTGTTGGCCTATGTACTTTTTAGTCAAAATTTCTTTGAATTTAATTTGACTTTAATTGATTTTGTAACCGTTAGATTAATAAATTTTGTAACTGATGGATCTCTTTTAATTTCACTAGCCATTTTTGACTGTTGAGTCAAAAAATGCACACGTCATTTATTTTTGTATTTGATGCGTTCTTAATGAAGTAAAGGTGACCGTTGGCCTCCCACTCTCTATAAAAGGATGCCTCTTCTCATTGTTTAAACGCAAAGAAACACAAACATTTTATCTATCTGGTTTTCAACACTTTTCCTCTTGTTTTATTGATGATGGTCCATTGCTCGAGTTTGTCAAAACTCCAATACTTGTTGTGATGCCTTATCAGAATTGTAGCCGTTGAATCTTGGGGGCGTCTGTGACACCACATCATCACCGTTAATTGTGGGGGACGAATTTCGCCTTAGGACAGCGTGAAATCACGTGCCTCGGCTAATTTAGCCTGGATTATTGTTATCAGCGATCGTTTGATGACTCAATTGTTTTACTGAGTTATGTCTCTGAGGAATATGTCGAGATTTGTCATTAAGTTTAACTATCAGTGTAATGATATAACATGTACAGGTCTTTGCCAAATAGATATATTAACTAAGTTTTTCAGCCACTCAGCTTCTTCTTTTATTTTATCTAGAGCTATGAACTCTGATTCCATCATAGATCAAGCTATGCATGTTTGCTTTGTTGATTTTCAAAAAACTGCAGCTTCTACTAAAGTAAAGATATAACCACTGGTAGATTTTGATCTCTCTAAATCTAAAATCCAGTTAGCATTACTGAAACCTTCGAGCACAGAAAGATAAACAATATAATGTAAACCAAAATCTAAGGTAAATCTTAAATATCTCAACACCCTAATAAGTGCATACGAGTGATCATGTCTAAGATTTATTATGTATCTACTTAATATACTAACTGCATATAAAATGTCTGATCTAGTAGAGTTCATAACATACATTAAACTATTAATTATTCTTGAATATTCTAATTAAGATACACCATCTCTTTTATTCTTTTTAAACAATAATTTGTGTCATAGGGTGTCTTCACTGGTTTTGAATCATATTGGTTAAATTTCTGTAATAATTTTTATATATAATGAGACTGAGTTAATGTTATCACATCTAAAGTTTTAACTATATTGATTCCTAGAATCACATCTGCTATTGAAGAAATCTAGTCATTCTTTTTGTCTAAATCTTTTTGCTACTAATCTAGCTTTATATTTATCAATAGATCCATCAGGTTTAAATTTTTTCTTAAAGATCAATTTACATCTTATAATTTTACAACCAGTTGGTGATCTCCCAATTTTTAAGTTTGATTTTGCATAATAGTCATACTCATTGTTAATGGCTTCCTTCCAATAAGGAGCTTCAGGAGAACACATAGCCTCTTTATATGTTAGATGATCAATTCATTATACTAAAAAGTATAAATAGTTAGGGTCTATAAAATTTGGCCCAAGGTTAGTAGAAATCCTAGCTCCCTTGCTCCTTCTAGGTTCAGTTTCTTCTGAGATCGGTGCAACTTGTTGAAGCCACACCAGACGTTCTAAAATATTTTATTTCTAGAGTATTATTCTTTTTAAGAAATATGCTTTCAAAGAACTCAACATCTCTAGATTCAATTATAATGTTTTTACTAACGTTATCTACCTTTGATTTAATGATTAAAAACCTGTAAACCCTACTATATTGAATATAACCAAGAAATACACAATCCATTGTTCTATGTCCTAACTAAGTTCTCTTGAGATATGGTAAGGCCACATTGGTCAAACACCCTTACATGCACTCTTATATACTTATATAAAGGTTTTCTATTAAACCACAATTCATAGGGTGTGTTATCGGATTTCTTAAAAGGTATTCTATTCGAAATATAGCAAGCCGAGATGAGAACATTCCCCCATAAGTTAATAGGTAGACCTGAGCTTATTAGCATAGAATTAACCACACTTTTAAGAGTTCGATTTTTTTTCTTTCGGCTGTTGAATTTTGTTGTGGAGCATAAGGGGCTTTGGTTTGATGAATTATTCCATATGTTGACAAAATTCTGAGAAGAGTATAGATTCATACTCACGCCCTCTATCAGATCTAAGTATTTTAATACTTTTGTTTAATTAATTTTTAACTTTTAATTTAAATATTTTAAATTTAACTTTATCTTTATTCCTTAGTAGATAAATAGTGCAATAATGTGTACAATCATTAATGAATATTATATAATATTTCATTACTTATCTAGTTTGAGTACTTTTAAAATCACTCTGTATTAATTGTAATTGTTCAGTTGATCTTTTTATATTTGTAAGTAGTTTTCTAATAAATTTGGATTCTATGCAAATTTTAAATTTATAATTTTTATCTTTCGTGTTTTATGTATGTAAAGTAAATTTATCATTCTTTATAAAGAAGAAAATTTTACATGTCTTAATCTATCATGCTACACATTCAAACAATCAACAATATAAGTAGAACTTGAATTATTATTCATAATTGCAGAAATTACATTCAACTTGAACAATCCTTCATCTAGATAATCTTTTCAAACAAAAACCCCATTTTTGGTCATGACAAATTTATCAGATTCAAACACAAGCTTGAAGCCTTTCTTACTTAACAATGACCAAGAAACGAGATTCTTGTAGATATTTGGAACATGAAGAACTTTATTAAGGGTCAATGTCTTTCCTGATGTGAATTTCAGATTCAGTGCCCTTGCCCACCACTTTTGAAACAGAAGAATTGCCTATGAATAGACGTTCTTCATCCCCTATTATCTTGTAGGAGGAAAAGACACTCTTGTCTGCAAAGATGTGTCTCGTGACCCCTCTGTCCACCCACAAATATTCAAAGTTCACCACCATGTTCAGGTCAAATACTACTGCATAGAAATTCTATGTTTCTGTCACGTTAGCTTGGGACTTTCATTTGTTGTACTTTTGGTTTTCTCAATGCTTTTTTAGCCTACAATCCTTGGCAATATGCCCGGGTTTGTCACAGTACTAATAATTCCCTTTAACCTTTATTATGTTCCCCTTGGGTTTGTGGAATTGTCCTATCTTGTTTTTGTGGGAAAAAGAACTAAACTTTGGTTTGTTATTTTCTTCTACTATATTGGCTTTAGCAACTAAAGAACCCGCAATCTCAAGTTTTTCTATATTTCTGACGCTTTCTTTAATCTTAAGACGCACTATAAGATCTTTAAGTGACATCTCCTTTCTCTTATGTTTAAGAGAATTTCTAAAATCTTTCCAAGTTGGAGGAAGTTTCTCAATAATTGTTCATGCCTGAAATCTCTCACTGATAATCATCCTTCAGCGTAGATTTAAGGTATGATAATCTGAATGTCTTGAAGTTGTGACATAACAGATTATCCTCCATCTTGTAATCAAGAAATCGTCCGATGACAAATTTCTTGGTTCAAACATCCTCTGTCTTTTACTTCTTATCAAGCATAATCCACAGTTCTTTTGCCGATTTGATGTTCATCTTAACATACACATCTACATATTATTAATCAACCCATTGAGAATATGGTTCCAACACAGATAATCATCTTTCTCAAATTGTCGAATAAGATTCGATCTGGCTGATTCATATTCATCTTCAAGAACTGGATTGACTTCATTCATAACATATGCAATATTGAGTGTTGTTAAGGTAAAACAACATCTTCTGTTGCCATTTCAGAAAATTTTCTCCATTAAATTTTTTGGGTTTATCATTATTGTTACTATTGTTATTTGATGCCATGATCAAACGATTTTCGCCTTAGATTGTTATATCCAGTAGGTTGATTAGGCAACAAGTAACAAGAATAATTAATAAATGAAAACCTTACAAAATCGGAGAGCAATAATATTTAGAATCAAGAATATGAAGCAGAAGAGAAACTTATCGATCCAAAGCAATTAGCCGAGGCACGTGATTCCACATTGTCCTAAGGTGAAATTCGTCCCCTACAATTAACAGTGATGTTGTTGGTGTCACAGACGAAACGTTATTATTAGCATTATATTAAGACTAATCATAAGTCCACTCAAGAGAGCCCATGTTGGTGGGAGGCTAACCTCTGCAACAAGTCCTCCTGCTTGGTCTACTATCTTACATGCTGACTTACCAGCCAATCTTTGTAATCTATAAGCTTTTGGTTGATCTTGATCACACTCCACTATAATCTTACAGGTTGAGTCTCCCTTCAGAGTCCTGCATGATTTTCGAAGTTGAAACCATGGCTTCTCCTTGTCATCTGAACTCTTGTCATTTCTGCACATATAAAACACAAGAAAACAAATTCAGTTTAATTCTTTTCCATGGTCATTATCGACCATCTCACATATAATGAAAAGAAGAAAACCAATTCCGTTTAATTCTTTTTACATATAGAAGAACTCTTGTTGCATAAAACACTAGCTATTCTCAAGCTTTCACCAACTCATTTATTCTCTAGTACTTGCTATAAAATGAATTGGTACAAGGTACCAACTGTAAACATTCGAAGAAAAAAAATTCGATTGTTTCTGCAAAATAACCTACGGCCTGGATTGTTGGTTGTAGATGTATGCCATACAACTTCACCACAGAAAACATAACTTTTAGGAACTATATATATATATTGATAAGTGTGTATATTTCATTAAAAGGGAGAACCCCAAAAAAACTAAAAAAACCCCAAATATAGTAGGAACTATATTTGGATGCATCTGAAATTCTAAAATTGCATACAAAACAAATTAAAAATAATCCTAACTAAATGAAAAGGTATTCATTTAACTTCAACTGTATTACACACCATCCAAACACTATGTTCAAGTAGCAATTCAGTAACATGTTATTCTAAGTAAAAATTTTGAAGCATGCAGATTCGTTGTTAGTAAGTGGAGTTCATAAGTCGATCAAGCCGAAACTTGTAAAGATTACCCTGGAAACATAGTATAAAACACTAAATCCAAGTTATACTAATGACAGGACAACTTCCCCGAGTTAGTAAAAGAATTATCTTGTCCATAATTTCCAGCAAGCAGAAATATTATTAGAAGGTGGATCATCAGCAGCAGCAACAATCTGAAATATTACTAGAAGGTGGATAGGAAAAAAAACACACATTTAATAAGGATAAGCAGGGAAGAACAACAGATGTATGCAGATGTTTACCGTATAATAAAATCCACAGCAAATGATCTGTAACATGCAACAATCAATCTAGACATTTTAAACAAAATCAATAATCAAGTAAGGTCATCATGAAGTCTCACTTCTAGATATCCCAATCAGCAACAGTAGAACCCTATATGTAACAATATCACCATAGTACCAAGCAATTCGTCCATCTTAATCGACTAAACAGCCAGAAATAGATCCAAACCGAAAATATCAAGGAGTTTAAATCCACACTTGTATTCAACACCCAAATGATAAGAACTTCTAAAAGCTCTTATGTTTGAGAACCTATCTTCAAAAAATGAGATTCTAAGACAAACACACCTTAAAAAGCAACACATACCCCCTTAAAGGTTTCAAAGAAAATTTAGGAAAAAATAAATAGAGTGAGAGGGAAACCAATCCGTCTCTTAACCTTACTGGCAATGAAGAGACTATGAAGTCTCCAGATTTCCAAACATCTATTCAGTGCAAAAATGGTGAGAACTGATTAAAGCTCTCATGTTTGAGTGAACCTATCTTCAGTACTCGGAGAGTTAAAATTCCATGAGAAAACAGAGAGAATTGCTGAAATCTCACATCTTCGAAGAATTCCATTTATGGAAAAAAATGAGAATTTAAAAGAAACCTCCCTCAAAAAGGCTTTTTGTTCGACAGTTTCACAACACAAATAGTTCAAACAAAACAAGCACCAACTTCACCATTTTCAGAGAATGCTTTTTAAGTTATACAAGACCCATTTTAAAAAAAAAACAATCAATTTTTCCAAAAAAGCTAACATCAACAAGTTTCAGCTATTACATATTTCAGAGGTTGAAACAAACAAAACCCACATGAAATTAGAGCTTTTCGAATGTGAGAGGGAGAAGAAAAACTGATGAAAATCATGTCAACATTTTTTGCTAATCTTCCCAACAATTATCTGTTGCACTTCAATTCCTTCCCCCCAATGTGGGTCTGCTCGTCTTCCCTAGATCTAGACAGTTCCAAATCTCCGATATGCTTGACTGCAAATCGCGAGGACCATCCAACAGTTTGGACTTCGGACCCATGACCACTAGGGATGTAGGCACCACTACCACTACGGGGCTGCCCGTTTTCCCTAGATTTAGACCGTTGGACGGTCTCCAAGATGCTTGGGTGCAAATCCCGAGGACCACCAACGTTTTAGATTTAGGGTCCTCTGCAAAGGGACCAAAAAATGAAGAAAAAATAAAGAAGAAAAAAACCTATACTAATCTTCATACCTAAATCAAAGGCAGTGGTTCTCTCAACCATTGAACCGATTCTCTCCTTGAGCTTTGAATTGGCTCTCCCAAAATGCGAGGAGAGAGAGAGAGAGACGAAGGAGACGTTTGGGAGGAAGAGGGAGGGGAGAAGATGATGGCGAACATAGGACGAGAGGTTGAGAGAGATTAGGGCTCTAACCCTCAAAAGGTTAAATTATCACATAGAGAAAATACTAGATAATCTTTTCTCCAGATAATTTTTTGGGAATCTATATAACAAAACGCAAAGGTTGGCGCCCTTCTCCAGATAAGTTTTTGGGAATCTATATAACAAAACGCAAAGGTTGGTGCCCCCCTCTTACCCCATGTTATCTTCGAAATTTGACATACCCCTCACAATTTGAAAAAGCTAACATACCCCATATGACCCGGTCCACCATCTAAGGCCGTCATTCACTAACATGTTCTTGAAAAGGATAAAAATGCCCCTTTCTTCAACCTTGGAACAAATAAAAATTGTGGGTTTGGGATAAACCCCAACCTCAAATCGAACGGGCAGTAATGGACGGCCGGCCACGATATTCCGATGGGTTGGACGCCTGTCACCGGCAACCAACCAACCAACCGGAGTATCACGACCGGCCGACCCCCACTCCAGCGAGCAATTTAAAAACTTTATGTTTAAACTAAATCAAAGGAGCTTCAGGGAAAGATATACTTGATGACCCGGGATAACGAAAGAATAATGAAAGGTTAGGTGAACTACTCAAAGTGAAATAAGAGGACTTGGATTGGTGAACAGGTAGGGAGGATGATAGGAACCATCTCTAAGAAAGAATTGTTGATTGAAGAACTCCAACGGTGTCTGGAGGAGACACAGAATATAAGGAACGATTTGGAGTGGAAGTTGAGGCTTTAAGAGGGGCGACGCTGGATATAACTGAAGTACAACAGGAAGAAAGCAATGAGAAGGAGAAAGAAATTCTCCTGTTGAATTCACAGTTGGGTGCAAAAACATCCATTATAACAATGTTTGAGAATAGAAATAAGCTGAGGGAAGATCAAATTAGAAAAGCAGAGATTTGTGCAACGGTTGCTTTTGTAATTGTGAACAGATTGTCCAAGATAAATTCTGATTACCTGGTCTCACTGAAGCACAAAGGTATTCAGCACAACAAGACCACAGGACTGCATTTGAAAAAGGATGTTCTTTTCCAAGACCAGTTTTCTGTGATTGAAAAAGCGGAAAAACAGAGTCAAACTCTGAGAATGAAAATAGAAGGCTCCCAAACCCTTTTTTTTTGTTCCACGGTTGAAGAAAGGAACATTTTTGTCCTTTCAAAAGAAATCGTTAGTCAATGATGGTCTTAGATAGTGGACCGGATCATGGGGGTTATGTCAGATTTTTCAAATTGTGGGGGAGTTTATCAAATGGGCCTTTGGTTAAACTGGACTGGTGGTGCTTTTAGGTTCGGCCTACACACCTGGAGCAAAATACACCAATAGCAAAAAAAATTCTCCACTCCCACCCTCCCCCAAGTCTTCGTAATTGAGGGTAATGATCACAAACGAGCAAAAGGATGAGGGGAACCAACTTCACAGGATAACGGCCATGGCAGGTCCAAACTTTCACAATTAGGATGAATCATGTTGGAGTTTCAATACCCCCATCCACAGAATCTCCATGAACCATCATATTGTCTTTTCAGCACATACCGGATTTTGTATGCGCTGCAAACGAACTGGTAAACAAAATAAACTGAACAGCCAACCAAATAAATGAATTACAGCTTTTGTGAAAGCCTTCATATACAAAAATTGGAGTAGGCAATACACTGATCAAATCATCCAATTGATGCGCCCACCTAGCTGATTGGCTACCGACTAATATTGACATTTGTTCAGAAGATCCTAATCCTTTGGACAATTGCACACACTTGGAGAGTCAAAAGGGGTTGCCCATAATCTTATTGACCATTCAAAGGTATGCAACTGACAAATGATTGGGATTGTCCGATCGGTGCAATTTTTTGGATGATCCATGCTGGCAGGCACCATCAATCCAGAGTGCCTGTGGAGTTGTTTTATGCAATTTTTGTAGTCAATAATTTCCTAATTATAGTATGCCTAACAGATATTTCAATTCAAGTTACCTGAAGTAATTGGGTTCTTGGGCTAGATTCATCAACAAGTTATGCTGCTTCCTCCAGGAGAGCCTCAATTTTTGCCATCTCCCCACCAATCCTAGCCGACACAAGGTCAGCCCACAGGACAGACAATTGTAGCAGAACGAATTTCCAAAAACACAGCCTTGCTTTTGCTGAGCCAGCCAAAGCTTGCCACGGTGCACCAAACATGCAGAGAGGCAGCTCATTTTTTTTCTTTTTCGACAAGATGGGTTTGATATTAGAAAGGGGCAAAAGCCCAAAACGAGGTACACCAGGGATTCAAGACGAGATACCCGCAGCTCTTTCATTTACTTGGAGGAGGAGGGAAAAATAAGTGGTAGTATATAATCTGAATCAGCATAAAACGTCCATGCAACCTCACCTATCCACTTTCCATTGGCGCACCTGCAGGAAGGATCTGGTCAGAACCATGCAATCATTGTGCCCCGCCCCATCAGAAATTAGTGAGACAGAAAATCAACTGTCCAAGCACCTGATAAAATCCTTTTTCTTTCTAGACCATTTTTCGTCGGAGTTCAGATTTATAAGATGATTGGTCCATTTGCATGGTATACTCCCGGCATGTGTGCCTCATGGAGGTGGATGCATCAGAAAGCACGAAATTCAATGCCGAACTAAATTGATTTTGCAAGCGAATCGGAGGGATACAATCAAAAACCTAAAGTGATGGGAGGGGTTTCATATTTGTCAAAACCATTTTGTATCTTTACCTGAGCAAGCATTGATTTGGCAACGACGTTAGAAAGGCTTTTAACTTGATGGTTGAGCCCAAGAGCTTCAGCTTTGATGGCTTGCCATTGTTTTACAAGAGCCTCAGCTTCTTCCATGGGCATCTGTCTGTTGTGCAATGCCTTTAGTAAAAGGCAAGAGATCATCAACAGGCAATGAATGCTTGAGCTTCTTCTTGAAAAGTAGCAGCAACTTCCCGAGTCTTCCATCGATGTTACTCCTATCAATACAAGCAGGACCAACTTTGTGACCTAAAGAAGGATCCCTGGTCTAAGCAAGGGTGCTCATGCCTGTCTTTGGTATAGTGGAGTTTCATCTGCCCAAACTGCATGCCCAACAGCTTAAAGTTGAACATAAAGCACCCTAATAATGTAGCTAAGGTGATCCTTCGTACAATATCACCTGGGACTGACTAGCTTTCCCGTACTTTCCTGTGGTGCGTTCCAAGATTTCTCTTTAGTTGAACAGATGGTGCAGTAGTACTGCTAACACTACTCATCTTGCTGTCAATGAGCTCTGCAATTTAATTGGAGCCAGTTGCTTTACAGCTGCCGCTAGATGTCAGGTGGAGTTCAAATGTGAAAAAGTTTCCTCGGAACCTTCATGGTTGTCGTGGAAGAACAAAGGATGATGGTCTGCGGCTTACACTTGGGACATTCCGTGGAATTCCTTTATTTTGCTTGGCATTCCTAAAAGTTCTCTTTCCGCCCCCCAAAAAAGTAGCCTGAAGAGATTGTGTATGGTCTCAACTATAAATTCCTGTTAAAAGGCCTTTTGATCAGTTACAATCCAGCATTGAAAGACTCACCAAAGATGAGGAACAATCACATGTATCTGGAAACTGACCAAGCATGGCATCCTTCAGCCATATTTCCTGCTCAGTTTCAGCAGGTCGTTTGGCATAAGACAATATCAACCTTAAGGTAAGTACAAGAAATCCAAGGAATAGCAGGCAATTTGTTCATAAGAGGAAGAAAAGTATGTGATGACAACATGGATGGTGCAGCCTTTCCTCCCTGCCCACAAACCGTGGAGCACCCAACAATCCACACCATCACCTACTAGGCAATCCTAATCATCTGAGCATTAACTTTCTCTTATAAGTTAAAGAAACAAGTTCAACAGTTCACAGAAAATTAGTTAATATTAGGATCTTCTAATACCTTCTGATCTTGGTTGTATGACCCATCAACAGGACAGGCTGTTGATTGGGACCCAACCAACGAGCACATGCACTAATTGGTGGTTAAATAGATGAGGCTGAGGTGTCCCACCATCAATGGTAAAGTGCTACTGTATATTTTTTACTATTATAAAAGACTCATGTTGCTTATGCCACTATAGCACAAAAAAGCGTAGGTAATTGTTTAGAAATGCTAATTATTTATTAAGTATCTAAGTAACAAAGGCAATGACAGAAGAATGGAGACAAAGTCTAAAAGCAGGAGCAGAAGTGAGGGACAATGTTTATAACTAAAAGCTTCCTGCTATTGAGGTTTCCCTTGTGCCAACATGTGTTCCAGACGTGTCGACAGGTCTACATAGACTGTAACATACCAGTATGCAAATAAGCAATACACATGAGTGTGATATGACGTACCAACGATGGGTTCACTCTAGAACCCTCTCTGACTTCTTTTTTCTGAAACAGTTGATATGAAATTCCGTGAATGAATTAATTTCAGGGAAGGTATATTTTCTTTTCTGGCATTTTTATTTTTCTATATTAGAATATTAGAATCTTTATAAAATTGAATGATGGGTTCTCAGGGTGGTGAGGCAGCAGCCCCTGAAAAGCTTCGGAATATAGAAGAAAATGAAAGAACGGAACTCATCCATCCTCCCCAATATCATATAAACTAGGTTCTTGAGTATGATAATCACCATCCAATTTCATTTGTCTTGCTATATGATTCAACATAAAATATATTTGTATCATCTGAGGATGTGTTTTATCATGAGCAGTGAACCTATGGAGGACCCCAGCCACCTCCACAGAGCTACACCCTGCAGACTTCTTAACCCCCCTCTTCTCCATGGCTTCTCTCATTGTCCTGGCGTCATCCCATCGTCTGGCAACTGCGTACACATTTGATAAACCAATGTATCTACCATCGTGATCAGGCTCCAATTCGATAAGCTTCTTCCCCACTACTTCTCCGATATCTACTCTTCCATGGTTCCTACACCCGCTAAGCAGCGCCCCTAACATGGAAGCAGTTGGTTCCACTGGCATTTTATTTAAGAACTCATACGCCTCATCCAAATGACCAGCGCGACCAAGAACATCCACCATGCAAGCGTAATGCTCAAGCATCGGCGTCATGCCATGTCTGCTGAGAGACTCAAAGAAGCACCGAGCTTCCTCTACTAGTCCTCCATGAGCACAAGCACTCAATAAGCACAAGTAAGTTATCTCATCTGGGGTGATCTCCAGAGTCTGCATCTCTGAAAACAATTCGAGTGACTCCTTAACCAATCCATGTGTTGCGAGCCCCCCAATCATTGCATTCCAAATCAGCACATCTGTTTGATCTGTACGGACCTCACGAAACACCATTAGAGCCTCCTCTATAGCCCCGCACTTGGCATACATGTCCACAAGGGAAGTCCGCAACACCAGAGTCAAGGGCAATCCATTGTCCTTCACATACCCATGCATCATCCTCCCTTGCTCAAGGGCACCTAGGTGGGCACAAGCACACAACACACTCACCATGGTAACCTCATTGGCCTTGGGTCCCACAAGCTGCATCCTCTCAAAGATTGCCAAAGCTTCTCTATGGTCCCCGCTCTTGACATACCCATCAATCAAAGAGCTCCATGATATGACATCTCGCTCTGGCATCAACTCAAATGATTCACGAGCTGCAACCAAATTGCCGCACTTTGCATAGCCGTCAATCATGGCATTCCATGAAACCAAGCTCCTATGTGGCATGTTGTCGAACAGCTTCCTGGCAGAAATTATGTCCCCACAAGAAGCATACATGTGAATCAAAGAATTCTGAACAAATCGATCCAATTCAAACCCAGTCTTAGCAATGCAGCTATGCAACGCCACCCCAAGCCGAAGTGACGACAAGCGGGCACATGCCTTTGCTAGAAAAGGAAACGTTAAATAATCAGGAGAGACTCCAACCCGCAACATTTCGTTAAATACGGAGATCGAGCTGTTCGGGTTCTTGCTTCTTGAGTAGCCCCTTATGATGGTGTTCCAACTGAAGATGGTTGGATTGGAGATGTGACGAAAGACCCGATAAGAGTAATTGATGTCGCCGGAATTAGAGACCGCAGAGAAAGACAGAATTCTAGACACGAATGAGTCTTCTTCGGAGAGACCGAAAGTGATGATTAAAGTGTGGATTTGCTTCAATTCTACCATTGATTTGCATCGATCGAGCATGGAGATTAAAGGGTGGTTTAGATGATTGTATGAGAGTTTCACCATTTTGCTGATCAGAAAAGAATAGTAACTGCATTCAAATCGGGTCGTCCTCTTTGTTCATTGACTCCCAACGGTATATCTAACGGTCTTTAACGGCTTTTAATGGTAGTCTACAGGAATGAATGTATTTTGAAATTTTGAACTATGGCTGTTAAGCCCGGTAAAATTTTGAAGCGGCGATCATGCGCTACATAGACCTGAGAATTTTTTTGAAGTGGTGGGAATTTTGAAGCAGCGATCATGGCCCCAATGATCGCGCGCCACATATATCATTTTTTGTTTTGAAAAGACTAACGTAACCTTGGGTATGTGTGGCGCACAATCATTGGCGCATTATCACTGCTTCAAAAATCCCACCGCTTCAAAAAATTTCTCCGTTACGTGAGTCTTGGAAAAGACTTCTGTGGAGTAAAACATCCCTGACCAGTGATGGTCAGAGAAACCCTGGCAGCCCACAATATGAGCCACGTGGCACACGTTTAGAGGATGCTAACCTATGGATGTTAGGCCAATCCCAAGGTGGAGCTACAAACTAAAAAGCAGCCTGATTAGTGATTTCAAACTATTCGATCTTGTACCCCAAATAATGCTCAAATTTCCACGGTTAAAATCCACCCATGAAAATGACTCCAATCCATTGCTTAGAAATCACTAATCAGGTTGGCTTTTGGTTAGTAGGTCTAAATAGCGATTGGCCAAACATCGATACGGTCAGTGTCCTCTAAAATGTACCACGTGGCTCATATTATGACCGACCATGACTGACCGCCGGTCAGACAAGTTTTACTTGACTTCTGTGAGGCCGCCTCACCCTTTTTAAGGAGTAGAACTTCGCTGACTGACGACGAATCACAGTATGAGCCACGTGGCATATTTTTAGAGATCGATGACTGTGGCTGTTTGGCCCAAGGTTTGAAGGGAGCCGTTATAACGGTATAACGGACTGGGGGCGTTACCATTTTCCGTTATAACGAAAAAAACGATCAGGGGCAAAAACAAAAACAAAAAATGGGAAAAAATGGAAATAACAGAAAAAATGGCGCTGAAATTTCAAAAATGGAAAATATCGGTGTTTTTTTTTTCACAAAATTTTCCAGAAAATAACGTAACGGCCGTTATTTTCTGGGCGTCTTAATGGTCTATAACATAATGGGGTAGGTCCAAATCAGTTATAACTGCCATTATTTTCATTATAACGACCATTTTTTAAACCTTGGTTTGGCCCATTCATGGGTGGACCTACATAGGCTACATACCAAAAAATCAGCATACCCAAAATAATGGTCAAATTCCACAGTTAAAATCAACCCATGAAAACTACTCCAATCCAACGCTTAGAAATCACTAATCACACTATTTTATGTTCTATAGGTCCACCTAGTCACATAGGAATAGGATTTCTACTAAAAACGAGATTCTGCCATTTTTTTTAGGGTCGGGCTCAAGGGACCACCATTTCTGACCCCCTTTTTTGACCCCCATCTTGATGTATCCACATAGAAGATGAATCAATGGCTGATTTTTGGTGAGGATGATCTCTATGGTGAGGAGATCATCCTCACAAAAATTCAAATCAGTCTGATATTCATAGACTGGTTTAGAAGCTGAAGCATTATGGGCCGTTGATTTTTACCGCATAATTTTAAAACCACATTTGATGGGGTTAGAAATTTCAGAATGGGTTGATTTTTTGTTGGGGTGATCTATATGGTGAGGTTATCATCTCCACCAAAAATCAGCCATTGATTCATCTTCTATGTGGGTACGCCAAGATGGGGGTCAAAAAAGAGGGTCCCTTGAGCCCGACCCTTTTTTTATCATGAAATAATAAAAACTGCGTTCCTCTTTGTCCGTAGATTCCTAACGGGTTTTTTTTATCGGTATTCTACAGGAGATGAATGTATTAAAATTTTGAACAATGGGTGTTAAGCCTGTTACGGGAGAACGAGTAGGGCACTTAACAGAGCGCGCCACATAAGCTCACCTCGCAGGATTCATTTATACCGCCCGTTATAACTGTAACACTCCAAGATGTGGTCCACATTCAAGACAGTTCGATTGATGGGCCCCATCTCCAATAGAGGGACCAAAACTATCATAATTCAATCATCTCAAGCTCTTTGATTCAAGGTTTAAAGGGGACCGTTATAACGGACTGGGGGCATTACCGTTTTTTTCTGTTATAATGGCCGTAGTAACGAAAAAAAACGCTCAGGGGCAAAAACGGGAAAATAACAGAATATAACAGAAATAATGGAAAAAATGGCACTGAAATTCAAATTTTGAATTTCAAAAATGGAAAATAACGGAATATAACAGAAAAAACAAAAATAACAGCCATTTTTTCACTAACTTTTCCAGAAAATAAGTCATTATTTTCGTTATAAAGGAAAAATAATGGCCGTTATTTTCGTTACAACGGCCGTTTTTTAAACCTTGCTTTGATTATGGATTTCTATCTTTTAGTCATTCAAGAATTAGCTCCTGCTCTAACAATTAAATGACTGATAGATACCTGTTTGGACAAATGGTCCAATTCAAGATGTGCATTGCATAGATTGATTGATATTGGCTTCATACATAGGAATCAGCTCAAGATATGCGCCATCAGCTTCTTTTCCCTCATTTTGTACACCGAAACCGGATCAAACCAATTTGCTACAGAAAAATCTTGGAACAACGTCTATGTCAAATCGATCTCGATACATGGATAAAGCTTGATACACATCAGTAGATCATGAAGTGGGTCATAAGAAAGTTTGGACAAATGGGGTTCAGAGCAAATTCATACTCTCTAAGTTGTGTTGGAGACTTGATTAAATATCCCAAGCAGTTCAACTTCAAACACAACCTCGAGCTGTATAAAAACAGCTCCTGCGACATCCAGGATGTAAAGAGGAGAGTCTGACACAAAGAATAAGTAGGCTTTACTTCTCTGTGATGCTAGTATACACAGGATACCAAATGAAATCGTGCCGCTCTCCCACCCCTCCCCTCGCAATTGAGGGGAACTGACTTTGCAGGAGAACGGCGATGGCAGGTCCCTCCTTTCACAAGTAGGATGAATCATGTTGGAGTTTCAATATCCCATCCACAGAATCTCCATGAACCATCATTTTGTCTTTTCAGAACATACCGAATTTTGTATGTGCTGCAAACAAACGGGTAAACAAGAGAGACTAAACAACCACTAGATAAATGAAATACAGCTTTTGTTAAACCTTATATGCAAAAACTGGGGTAGGTAATGCACTGATCAAATAGTCCAATTGATGCGCCTGCCTAGCTGATTGGCTAACTGATATTGACATTTGATTAGATGATCCCAATCTCTGAGCAATTGCACTCACTTGGAAAGTCAAAAAAGGATTGCCCATAATCTTATTGACCAGACAAATGTACGCAACTGACAAATGGTTGGGATTATCCAGTCGGTGCAATTTTTTGGATGATCCATGTTGACAGGCCCCATCAATCCTGAGTGCATGCGGAGTTGTTTTATGCAATTTTTGCAGTCTCCTAAATAAAATATGCCTAACAGATATTTTGATTCATGTTACCTGTAGTAATTTGGGTTCTTGGGCTCAGATTCATCAACAAGCTCTGCCGCTTCCTCCAGGTGAGCCTCGATTTCTGCCATCTCCACACCAACCCCATCTGACACAATGTCAGCCCGAAGGACAGACATTTGTAGCAAAACGAATCTCCAAAAACATGACCTTGCTTTTGCTGAGTCAGCCAAAGTTTGCCACTGGCCACCAAACATGCACAGAGAGGCAGCTCTTTCATTTATTTGGAAAAGGGGGGAAAAAGGTGGGGTGGTATATAAAAAGGTTTAAATACATCTGTTATAACGATATGACATATAGCGTTACAGTTATGTCCACTATAATGGCCGTTATAATGGGGTGCATCATGGTTTAAAAAAAAGGCATAATTAATATAATTTTATGATTGCTTGTAAAAAAAATTCAAAATATCATTTATAATGGTAAATAATGGATAATAGCTGTTACTTTCAAAATAATAGCCTTGATAACATTAAGTCCGTTTTTTGGTTTTGGGCTTCTTTTCAAATAATGTAAGTCTTGGAGGTTGGAGCATTACCATTATAACGGTTTTTTAAAAAAACCATGGTATATAATGTGAATCGGCGTGAAACATCCATGCTACCTCACTTATCTGCTCTCCATCGGCACACATGCAGGAAGGACCTGATCAGAACCATGCACAATCAGTGTGCCCTGCCTTATCAGAAATTAGTGAGACAGAAAATCAACTGAATTGGATGATCCAAGCATCTGATAAAATCCTCTTTTTTTCTAGACGATTTTTCAGAGGAGTCCAGATTTACAAGAAGCTTGGCCGATTTGCATGGTATATTCCCTGGCATGTGTGCCGCGTGGAAGGTGGATGAGTGACTCTGGGATACAATCAAAAACCTAAATCAGGTGGGAGGGGTATCTGTCAAAACCATTTTGTATATATACCTGAGAAAGCATTGATTCAGCAAGGACCTCAGAAAGGCTCTGAACTTGATGGTTGGGCCCAAGAGCATCAGCTTTGATGGCTTGCCATTGTTTTACGAGTGCCTCGGCTTCTTCCACGGGCATCTGTCTCTTGTGCCATGCCTTAGTAAAAGGCAAGAGATCATCAACAGGAAATGAACTTTGCATGGTTCCTTCAGCTGGGGGATGCTTGAGCTTCTTCTTGAACATTACCAGCAACTTCCTGAGTCTTCCACCAATGTTACTCCCATCAATACAAGCAGGACCAGCTTTGTGATCCAGATAAGGATCCCTGGTCCAAGCAAGGGTCGTGTCTGCCTTTGGAATAGTGGAGTTCCATCTAGACAGGCTTCTCATCTGTCCAAACTGCATGCCCAATAGCTTAAAGGTAGTGAACATAAAGCACCCAACTACTGTAGCTAAGGTGATCCTTCCCACCATATCACTCGAGACCAACCAGCTTTCCCATACTTTCTTATGGTGCATTCCAAGATTTCTCTTTAGTTGAACAGATGGTGCAGTATTACTGCTGCCAATACTCACCTTGCCTGCCATCAATGGGCTCTGCAAATTAGCTGGAGCTAGTTGCTTTACAGCCGCTGCCAGATGTCGGGTGGAGTTCAAATGTGAAAGAGGTTCCTCAGAACCTCCATGGTCAAGTGGGATGACAAAGGATGATGGTCTGCGGCTTACACTCGGGACATTCTGTGGAGTTCCTTTATTTTGCTTGGCATTCATAGAAGTTCTCCTTTCACCCACGAAAAAGTTGGCCTGCAGAGATAGTTTATGGTCTCAACTCAACTACAGTTTCCGGTAACAAGGTCTTTGATCAGTTACAATCTACGTTAAATATCTCACCAAAGATGGAGAACAATCACGTGTGTCTGGAAACAGACCAAGCACGGCATCCTTCAGCCATATTTCCTGGTCAATTTCAGCAGGCCGTCTGGCATAAGACAATATCAACCTTAAGGCAAGTACAAGAAGTCCAAAGAATAACCGGCAAATTAGTCACAGGAGGAATAATGATATGAGATGGCACCATGTATGGTGGGGCATTGCCTCCCGCACACAGACCACAAGCATCCAACAATCCACACCATCACTTACTGCACAATCTTAATCATCTGATTATTAACTTTTCTTATAAGTTAAAGAAAGAACAAGCGCAACAGCACACAGGAAATTCGTTGGATGGTTGAAATTTTTTGATGACATCTGAGTTTGGGTGTATGACCCATCAATGGGACATGCTGTTAATTGGGACCCAATCAATGAGCACATGCACTAATTGGTGATTGTATAGAAGAGATTGAGGGGACCCACCATTGATGGTAAAGTGTCAAGTAGCTTATCCCACTAATAGCACATTAAGCATAGATGATTTTAAAGAGAAATGCTAATTATCTATTAAGTATCAGCCAGTAAAAAAAGGCAATGACAGAAGAATGGAGACAAGGTCTAAAAGCACAAACAAAAATAAGGAACAATATTCGTAGCTCAAATCTTCATGCAATTGTGGTTTCCCTTGTGTCAACGTGTCCCAGACATGTGTCTGACAGGTCTTAGTAGAGATAAACTGTAACATACAGGTATGCAAATATACAATAAACTTACGAATGTAATATGACATACCAATGGTGGGTTCACACTAGAACCATCTCTGACATCTTTTTCTGAAACAGTCGATACAAAATTCCGTGAAGCAGAACCTGAATTAGTTTCAAGCTCTCGAAGCCTTTCGGCTGCTGCTGCCTCACCACCCTGAGAACCCATTATTCAATTTTCTAAAGATTCTAATATTCTAACAGAAAAAAAATGCCAGAAAAGAAAATATACCTGCCCAAGAAGGAAAGCACAAAGAGCTTCCTCAAATTTCAAATCAATACCTTCCGATGCTGCCAAACACTCACAAATGGTTTTTGCTTTGTTAATCTGTACAATACATATACAAAGAATACCATGAGTTAGGCATAATCATAAATCACATTCTCAAGAATTTTTCAACAAGTAATTCTCAGGGATTCTTAATTTTATCTTTTCGATTTTCTCATTTTTTAAAGAAATTCTACAAAAAAAAGTGAAAACAATAGGAGTGATATTAAAAAGAATAAAATTTAAATACTTTTTCATTAAAACATAAACATCATTATTTACTAAAGTCTAGAACTTTATGGTATGTCTGCAAGATCTTTCTGAGAAAAGAAAATATATACATCATTATTTACTCTACTTTCTCGCAAGAAATTAATGCATTTATTTTATTAAAATCAAATAAAAATATGGCAAGATTTAAAAAAAAACAGTTCTTGCGGATCACGCTACAAGCATGCAAGGAGCAGAAAATACCAGATCTGTTTGCTTGCTTGAAAATCCAAGAGCAATGTGAGCTATCATGGCCATGTAAAAACAATTGAAGTCAATTACAACCCTTTGATTCTGAGACTCAAGGGATTTCTTGTTCTTGCGAGTAACAGCTAAGTTATCCCATGGAAGAAGATCAATGATTTCCGTAGCCAAGAGCTTATCCAGGGCCTGGCTCAAGAAGCATGGCCAGTCTTGGACTCGGCAGGAAGTTTCCACGTCCAAGCCTTGCCTGAGCAATTCACGCAAGGCTGCGATTGCTCCCCGTCTCCGTTCAGCATTTTCAGGTGTGTGAGGCATGCCTAGTAACTCCAATGTGCAAGCAGGTGCAAGCTCCTCCAAGGATTCTTCTATCTAAAACTCATTCTCAACCAAATTATTTTAAGCGAAATAAACCAACAGAGGAAATCTACGGTAGCTACAGGGTAGAGTGTAAGGACCAGGGACATTCCACCAACGTCATCCTACATAGGAGATCTATCAGCAAAACTTCAGATTGCAAGATCCAAACCATCTGATCTATTTTCATTGTTCCTAACCACCTGAGCTATTTATTTTCTTTTATAAATCGTTTCCTATATTTTCTCAACCAAAAATGTAATAGATCAGATAGTTCTGATCACCCAATCCTTCTTTTTCTTGGCATAGGAGATACTTATAGATGAGACCTATCTAATGGTCAGCTTGACCATGTCTACCACTATGTCGTTGGTACAAAGTCCAATGGTTGCTCCAGACACCTCGAAGAAATAAATTGGCAGAGAACCCACAAGAGAAGGGATTTTACCTGAGATAATAATGGCATTTTCCCTAAAGAAATTTTGCTCCTGAGTAGATACTGAGCACGTGCAAGCGCTTCAAATCCTTGGGAGACTTTGTTTTTCTCAAACCCAAACTTTGCAATTGCACACTTCAAAGAAATACCTATGATGAGAAAAGAAGGAATAACAACACTGCTAAAAGAACTGGTAAGAGTTCTTTACCTCTGTCTGATCTGTCTTACCTCAGCTAGTGCCATAGAGAGAAGCAAATCATGAATATATGGCTTAGCATCTGGATGTTGTAGAGCTGCTCGGCCAATTTCTAACACCAATTTCTCTTCTCCAACCTGTAGTAGTAGCAAACCCAGATCTCATTATAAGAAAATTTTAAAGAAAATCTTTATTTTTAAATAAAAGCTACTCTGGGATTAAAAGAGAAAAAAAGGATTTTGAGACCCCTTACTTTCAAGTAGAAAAAGAAAACTGACAACACAAGGACAATATGTTTATCTAAAAGCACAGAAGAGAAGCATAATGACCCCGACGTGAGATTGAAAAGCAGGGTGCCAAGCTGAGTCAAGCTCACCAAACTCATTGAGTAGAGTTGGTGTTACTGCCGGGTCAGCCATACTTCTTTGGGAAGTTTGATACATAGCTAATACATCTTTAGATTAAGAGCAATCCATGTATGATGAGTCACGAGACAGAAAAGTATACCTCTTGAAGGAGGCAAAGAGCACCGGGCAACCAAGACCATGGAATACGAAGAGAAGCTTTAGGTGGGACCTTTTCCTTTACATTACCAGCATATTCTGGTTCAAAAAGAAGCTTGTCCCTCACATCCATTAAAAGCTCCTTCAAAACCCAATACAACCAAAAACCAAAAGAAAAAATTAACATAGAATCAGCTCGATCTTTGGCTAAATCTTCAGAAACGAAATGTATTAATCAGATGAAAATACTGCAACATTTTTCCGACTACCTGGCGAGATAAAACAGCATCCATGGTGTACCCTTCTTCAACTTCTGCACCTTTCAGATCCATAACGGACTTAACAATCCCATCTTTCTCAACTTGATTGGCAACACCAACAATCTGCAAGTTTAATTGGCAGTATAATGAATAGATTCAATATGAAATGAAAGCAAAAGAAGCAAAATATGAAAAAGGGGTGCACCAATGCCTAAAATTTCTCTCTTCCTTGATAAGTCGACAACCTATCCAGTACGAACCTGATATAATCCAACCAATTTTCACGAAAAAGCGCTTTCGGGTCCCAAATACAAAAGAGGGATATCCACACAAGTCTCGGCTATCTTTTCAAACGAAAGTCAAACCACATCTTGTCTTATGAATAATTCAAACCACCCCAACAATTATGAACTAAGAAAGCAGGCTGCCTCAAATCTCACCAATAATAGACAACAAATCCCAATAATCCCTATCCAAAACAAGAAGGTTTGTGTTGCCTCTGCTGGTATTGTCAAGGTTGTGATTAATAAAAGCCTTAGGAGGTGGGACTCAAAGTCTCAAAATTAAACTCAATAACACAAGAAACTACTGAAGCAAATACAGAAGAAAAATATATACAATGAAAACCCACTTTTAACATTTCAGAAACAACCAACTGGAGGTAAGACAAAAAGGTAGGAAAAATGAGAACACCAATTTCCCCTACGAAATAATTAACAGGATGCTGAGGAAACCCAATTGCTGTAGAAACTTGCAACAAAACAGTGAACCAAAACAATACGGTAATGGATCAAATAGTTCATCATAGCATGACTACAAATGAATATGCTGTGAACAGAATAATACATCAGAACACAAACTAATTAACAAACAATTAGAATCCTTCATGAAAACATTTAATCAACATAATTTAGAGAGAAAAAATGGGCACATGTTTCATAACAAATTATCAACAAAATCGTAAAGAAGATCAAGGAAAGAGAAACATCAAGAAACTGCAAAAGTTGAAAGCTGTTGACGTGTAGGCTTTTAAGTCTACTCATCCCTAGGATGAATGAAAACCCTAATTGCATTCCTAGATTTTCAAGACGAATTGACACAGTGGAGATAATAATGGGTCTCTTAGAGAGAGAAACCATAGTAAATGAGTGGATAATAAAAAGATCAACCTTAATCTACGCAGTGGAATCTCCATACCAGCCAGAGATATACAATCACATCAGTTATGGGATGAAACAAAGTCTACTGAAGAGACAAAAGGGAGACACTCTCCAGCTTTGGTTTCTTCCTCCAAGAAGAAAACCAGACGATATCACTATCTAACCAGTAAGGAACATCATTTAATTAGCCTGCACTAAGCTTGCATGACTTCACTATAACTAGCAAAGTCTAATTTTTTTTTTTTTGATAAGTAAAAATATATTAAAAGGGCCGAAGCCAAGGGATACAACAAGCACGGGAGGAGGAGGTCGAGATGACCTTACCACAGCCCTAACAAGAGAAAACAAAAGAGCCCCAGACTCCCTTCAACTCCCTTCCCTAGAACAAATGAGCTCCCATCGGAAAACAAAGTCTTCAAAGAACAAGCCTTTACATTCCCCGACCGCCTTAGACCACATATACATCATCCCCTTGATATTAAGGATTATAGAGTGCATATCTAAGTACTTGTCTTCAAAGACCCTCTGGTTCCTTTCCTTCCAAATTCCCCAAATAATCGCAAGAGGGGTCATTCTCCATAAGACATTCCCTCTGAATGAGAACGCTTTAGATTTCCAAGTGTGAAGGAGGGACATAAGAGATGCCGGCATAACCCAACTCACCCCAAAATCTAGCAAGAAAGCATTCCAAATCTTCTTAGCCTTCTCACAATGAAGAAGAAGATGGTCCACTGATTCCCCATTGGATTGGCACATCCAGCATTATTGCACGAGGGTGAAACCTCTAGCCATCAGATGATCCAAAGTAAGGATCTTATCCAAGGAAGCTTCCCAAGCAAAGAAAGCGACTTTAGAGGGAGTCTTGGATTTCCAGACCGAGGAAACTGGAAAGGAATTTCCTTCGGGCTTATGTAGCTCCATATAAAAAGATCTCACTGAGAAAGTCCCTCCTTTTGTCCAGGACCACAATCTTCTATCCGGCACCATCGGTCTAAGGATAACATCCTGCAATCTCGCTAAAAGACTAGAAAGCGGATCGATCTCCCAGTCATTTAGATTTCTTCTGAAGCCCAAATTCCACCCATCTGCTTCCCCTTCATTCCTGTAGCAATCGAGAATAGACCCTCGTTTCCTATCTGAGATAGAAAATAACTCTGGATAATCTTCTTTAAGCGGCTTATCACTGCACCAGGTGTCCTCCCAAAAGCTGATTCTATCACCAACTCCAACTTCAAATCGCACCCCTTTGTCAAATTCCTTGCTCACCTTCAGGATCCCTCCCCACACGCTGCATCCATAAGGTCTACTAACTCCGTGGCTTTTCCATCCGTAGATAGATACTCCGTATTTGTCCGCCATAACGTTCCTCCACAAGCTAGTCCTCTCCTCCCCAAATCTCCATAACCATTTGCCCAAGAGGGCAATATTCAAGGCTTTGAGATGCTTAATCCCCAAACTGCCTATATTCTTAGACTTGCACACCCTATCCCACCTCACCAAGTGAATCTTATGATTATCCGAACTCCCGTCCCACAAGAAATCCCTCCTGATCTTATCCAAAGTGAGAAACACACTGTTTGGCATCAAGAACAAGGACATGTAGTATATGGGAAAGCTCGAGAGAGAGCTATTTAGAAGCACCAGTCTCCCCCCTTTAGATAGGTATCTAGCCTTCCAAGTGGCTAGTCTTCTCCCAAAGCTCTCAATCACCGGCCTCCAAAGCTCCTTGGACCTATAAGCTGCCCTCAAAGGAAGACCTAGGTATGTGGATGGAAATTTATCGATACGGCAATTCAGGATGTTAGCCAAACCTTCCAGATTTTCGACTTCTCCAACGCCATATAATTTGCTTTTGTTGAGATTCACCCGAAGGCCCGAAACCGCCTCAAAACAAAGCAAGATTCCTTTAAGGAATCTCAACTGAGAAAAGTCCGGAGCTAGGAATATAAGAGTGTCATCGGCAAATTGAAGATGGGATATACAAGGAGCCCCCGAGGCCACACCGAAGCCCTCCATCTCTCCCAAGATTACCCCTTTAGATATCATACGGCTTAATGCCTCCGCCACCACAATGAATAAGAAGGGGGATAGAGGGTCGCCTTGGCGCAGCCCTCTTGAATTCTTGAAATATCCCGCAGGAGAGCCATTGACTAGGATAGAGAAGGAGGTCGTCGAGATACACTTCCAAATCCACTTTCTCCATCCAACTCCGAAACCCATCCTCCCAAGGAGGTAATCAAGAAAACCCCAATTAACGTGGTCATATGTCTTTTCCATATCAACCTTACAAACTATCTCCGGTTGACCCGATTTAATTCTCGAATCGATACATTCATTAGTGATAAGGACTCCGTCGAGAATTTGTCGCCCTCTAACAAACGCACCTTGATTGGGGGATATGACTGAGGCAAGGACTTCTCTAAATCTCAAAGCAATGACCTTTGCTAAGATTTTGTAGGCACTACCCACCAGGCTGATTGGGCGATAGTCCGTGATGTCCTCTGCTCCCGTTACCTTAGGGATCATGGCTAAAAAAGTACTGTTGGAGGGGTAGTCCAAGAAACCCTCTTCTTGAAATTCCACCACCATCTACATAAAATCCGCACCAATGACCTCCCAGCACTGTTTGTAAAAGGCTGTAGTGAATCCATCTGGCCCAGGGGCCTTATCGTGGGCCAACACGGAAAGAACGTGAACCACCTCCTCAGAAATTGGTCTCTCCAACCTTTCTCTATCCTCCAAACTGATTTTATCGAACTGAAGCCCCTCCAATAAAGGCCTGTAAGAAACCTTCTCAGTATACATGTCGGAGTAGAACTCCACCACCCCCTTTCTAATGCATTTTTCATCCTCCTTAGTATCTCCCTTGATCCAGAGACGAGAGATATAATTCCGCCTTCTGTTGGCGTTGGCCACCTTGTGAAAGTGTTGTCAGGGACCTACTTGTAATATCTTATATTCTATAGGGGGGCCTTGTAATATTGTAAAACTTCACTTAATATATATATTGGGTGAAATCGTATAGGCTATTCTTAGCTCTACACGATTTCTCCTCTTCCCCCAATTCTCTTCTCCTCTCCTCTCTTCCATCTCTAACCCTAATATCTTATTCTGGTTACGATCCAAGATTACAACATGGTATCAGAGCATGGTTATGTAACCATGGCTCAATCCTAGAGGTCTGAAGAACCCTAGGGATTGCGAAATTCGATGCGAAGGGCTTTTCAAAGAAGGAGATCATTTCCCATGGATAGCCGCAGGCTTTAGAAGAGTCTGAAACCCTAGCCACCCACTCCAAAAGGTTGGAGAGGTTCTCCCAGGCCTAGCCACCCACTCCAGAAGCCTGGAGAAGAGCTATCAGGCATAGCCGCCCACTCCAGAAGCCTGGAGAAGAGCCACCAAGCCTAGCCGCCCCTTCCAAAAGGTCAGAGAAGACCCTCTGGACCTAGCCGCAGGTCTCAGAGGCGTCCAGAACCTCTCCCTAGTGCTACCGCACCTATCCAGGTACCTTTTTTAGGTCCTCGGAACCATTCACAAGTTTCTCGCGGGTGGTTTTTTCTCCAATAGAAAATCTATAAAGGAGTTGTTCCAAAAAGGCCTGAATCCTGCGAGCAACGAGCAGGAGGCTTTAAAAATAAAAAGAAGGTGATTTGCACCTCCACAGCAGCAGTTCGGGTGATTTCTTATCAGGAAAGTCTTCTCTACTACCATGAGTACATCTGAGGAGTCATCTTCTGCCAAGTCAGAGATTATTGTTGCCCCACCCAGTCTGGAAAGTCATGGTGATCACAGCTCGGGCCTACAGATCACTACGGTGAAACTCGATGGGACCAACTACCTCGCATGGTCTCAATCTGCCAAGATGTACATCACCGGACGAGGCAAAGCCGGCTATATCACTGGACGCGTCACTGCACCTGATTCCTCCGATGTTGCGTTTGAGAAGTGGGAAGCGGAAAACTCGATGGTCATGTCATGGCTGCTTCACTCCATGCATCCATCGATCAGCACAGGCTTCCTCTTTCTCCCGATTGCCAAGGATATATGGGACACTGCATCTCAGACCTACTCCCAAGATGGAAATTTTGCTAGGATGTATGAACTTCAGCAGGAGATAGCACATCTGAAGCAAGGCGATCTTCCTTTGGGATCATACTACGCTGCGTTACGCAGCAAGTGGGAAGAGGTAGATCACTACCAGACCTACACCCCTGCATGTACCAAGGATGCTACGGAGTTTCGGAAGATGATTGTGCGCGGACGCATATTCGAGTTTCTTGGCGGCTTGAACCAGAGCTATGAACAGGTTCGAGCAAACATCTTGGGCAGAGATCCACCGCCGTCGACCATTGCACAGGTCTACTCCTACATCCAGAGCGAGGACAGCAGGAGGAGAGCCATGAGCTCTAAGACAGATGTTGATGTTCCTTTATCTGAGAAGTCTGCCTTGGCCACTCAGAAATTGAGCAAACCCACATCCAAGAAGGATGGGGATCTTGATGATCGTGATCGACTCAGATGTGATCACTGTGGCAAGCGTCGCCACACTCGGGAGACCTGCTGGAGTCTTCTTGGTCGTCCTACACAGTTCTCTGGGGGGAAGCAAGGCTCCTCAAAGAAGCCCTCTGGTAGCAAACATGGAACCTCAGCTGCTCATGCCACCAATCAAGATTCCTCTGATGTGACCCCTTCCTCTGGGCAGTCCAACACCTTCTCTAGCATGGACATTGACAGGCTACGACAATTACTTACTCAGCTTGATGGCCCTTCCCCACCTACATCATCATTTGCTCAGACAAGTACATCCCATTCAGCCCACCATGTGTCTACGGCACCCATTGGTCCTTCCTGGATCATTGATTCTGGTGCCTCCGATCATATGACTGGTATGCCATCCATTTTCTCCACCTATAATATCTGTTCGGGTAAGGACAAGGTCCGTGTGGCCGATGGCACCTTCTCCTCTATCTCAGGGAAGGGCATTATCTCTGCCACACCTACTTTGTCTTTATCCTCTGTACTTCATGTTCCTAAATTCACCACTAGCCTGCTTTCTGTTAGCCATCTTACTAAGAGCCTAAACTGCAGTGTTACCTTTTTTCCTACTCACTGTGTTTTTCAGGACATGGAGACGAGGCGGGTGATTGGCAGTGGTCGTGAGGATGGTGGATTGTACCTGCTCGATAGCCAGCCGATTTCATATTCTGTTGCACATCAGTCTAGTGCCAATGTCAGTAGTTCTAGCGTTAATAAAGACCTGTTAATGCGATGGCATAACAGGCTAGGTCATTTACCACTTTCAGTCATGAAGAGTCTGTTACCTCAGTTTGCGTCTATTCCATTTTTTGAGTTCAACTGTGAAACTTGTGTACTTGCAAAACAATGTCGGGTGTCTTTTCCGACCAGTAATAAAAAAAGTACGTTTCCTTTACAGCTTGTGCACTCTGATGTTTGGGGACCCAATCCCACCACTTCTATCTTTGGTTTTCGCTACTTTGTGGTTTTTGTGGATGACTACAGCCGTTACACTTGGATCTACCTTATGAAATCAAAAAATGAGGTGTATACTATCTTTCAGACCTTCCATAAAATGGTGTGCAATCAATTGGGCACCACCCTAAAAGTCCTACGCACTGACAATGGGGGGGAATACATGTACAGTGGCCTTGCCTCCTACTTTGAAGAGCATGGAATTCTTCATCAGACTTCATGTGCCGATACACCTCAACAAAATGGGACCGTTGAGCGAAAGCATCCCCATGTCCTGGAGGTTGCTAGGGCACTTCTTCTTGGTACTCGGGTACCCAAGGGTTATTGGGCTGACGCTGTGTTGACGGCATCCTACTTGATAAATCGGATGCCCTCTCGTGTCTTGGGGTCAAAGTCTCCCATTTCACTCATGTTTCCTTCATGTCCTGTGTTCTCCATTCCACCTAAGGTCTTTGGTTGTGTTTGCTATGTTCACGCCCATCACAGGAAGGACAAGTTAGATCCGAAAGCCATCCGATGTGTGTTCCTTGGCTATTTGTCCACTCAGAAGGGATATCGGTGTTTCCATCCCTCTACCCGTCATCGGTTTGTTTCTCTAGATGTTACATTTTTTTAGAGTCTTCCCTTCTTCTCAGTTGATCGGACTTCTCTTCAGGGGGAGCTTGGGAGTATTGACGAGAGTCCGATACCTCCACAGGGGGAGATTCCTCAACCAGTACCCCTTGATTTGCTTGATGAGTCTCCTGTACCCTTGTCCTTATCTCCTATTGACACTGTGCCACAGGATCCGCAACTGAAGACATATGTCAGACGACGTCAAAAAGAGAAACAGTCCACCATCCAAGCTCACTGCCAGGAAATCCAACTCGATCCAGGTAATCGAGTCCTCAGTGATCCTCATGATGATATGTCTGTTGCTCCTACTATCCTTCCCATAGACATTGATGTACCTATTGCTCATCGGAAGGGTGTTCGGAACTGTGTTACCAAGCACCCTATCTCTCACTTTGTTTCCTATCAACAGCTCTCACCATCCTACAGGGCATTTACTACTTCCCTATCCAGTGTCGCTCTGCCATCCGGTGTCTCAGATGCCATCAGCCAGCCTCAGTGGAAAGCAGCCATGCTAGAAGAGATGACAGCTCTAGAAAAGAATGGTACTTGGGATTTGGTTCCATTGCCTAGAGAAAAGAAACCCGTGGGGTGCAAGTGGGTATATACAGTGAAATACAAAGCAGATGGAAGCATCGACAAGTACAAGGCCCGTCTCGTTGCAAAAGGGTACACACAGACTTATGGGATTGACTACCAGGAGACGTTTGCTCCAGTGGCCAAGATGAACTCAGTTCGAGTTCTGTTATCTCTCGCGGCAAACTTTTCTTGGCCCCTCCACCAGTTGGATGTCAAGAATGCCTTCCTCCATTGTGATCTAGAGGAAGAGGTCTACATGACAGGTCCTCCGGGGTTCAGTCCAACTGGGAGTAAGGAACTTGTATGCAGACTGAAGAAAGCCTTGTATGGGCTTAAGCAGTCACCAAGGGCTTGGTTCGAGAGGTTCAGTTCCGCCGTCAAGAAGATTGGCTACTCGCAGAGTCAGACGGACCACACTTTCTTCATTAAGAGAAGTCAAGGTCGTCTTACTGCTCTTATTGTATATGTGGATGATATCGTGGTCACAGGAGATGACCCAGATGAGGTTTGTAGATTGAAAAAATACCTCGGCACAGAGTTCGAAATCAAGGATCTGGGAACCTTGAGATACTTTCTGGGCATTGAGGTTGCTAGGTCAAAGCAGGGTGTGTTTATCTCACAGAGAAAGTATGTACTTGATCTCCTTCGAGAGTTAAGAAACTTGGGAGCTAAACCAGCCGATACGCCTATAGAGCAGCAACATCGGCTGAATCCTGTTGATGGGGATCCCATTGCTGATGCAGGCCAGTTCCAGAGACTTGTTGGGCGTCTCATCTACCTTTCGCTGACACGACCAGATATTGCATACGCAGTCAGTGTCATCGGTCAGTTCATGCATGCCCCTCGCTCTCCACATCTTGAGGCAGTACACCGAGTGTTACGCTATCTTAAGGGGGCTCCAGGGAAGGGTCTCCTGTTTAGTAAGAATGGACACCTGCGAGTTGAAGCTTATACAGACGCTGACTGGGCAGGTTCAGTCACTGACAGACGTTCCACATCAGGGTACTGCACGTATGTGGGAGTTAATCTGGTGTCTTGGCGCAGCAAGAAGCAACCAGTTGTCGCCCGCTCCAGTGCCGAAGCAGAGTACCGTTCTATGGCTCATGGTGTATGTGAGCTTCTATGGTTGAAGACTATGCTCAGTAAGCTCGGATATCCTGTCAAAGGGTCTATGCAACTGTATTGTGACAATAAAGCAGCCATCAGCATTGCTCATAATCCAGTTCAACACGACAGGACAAAGCACATTGAGGTAGACCGTCACGTCATCAAAGAGAAACTTGGTCAGGGACTTATTTGCACACCGTATGTCCATACTGCTGATCAAGTTGCAGATGTGTTAACTAAAGGTGTTACTAAAGGGATCTTAGAGCACCTGTTATCCAAGCTGGGCATGATAGATATCTTCGCACCAGCTTGAGGGGGAGTGTTGTCAGGGACCTACTTGTAATATCTTATATTCTATAGGGGGCCCTTGTAATATTGTAAAACTTCACTTAATATATATATTGGGTGAAATCGTGTAGGCTATTCTTAGCTCTACACGATTTCTCCTCTTCCCCCAATTCTCTTCTCCTCTCCTCTCTTCCATCTCTAACCCTAATATCTTATTCTGGTTACGATCCAAGATTACAACAGAAAGAACTTCATATTATGGTCTCCCTCCTTGAGCCATCTGATCCTAGACTTCTGTTTCCAACTGATTTCTTCCATCTTTACCAAATGCTGATACTCCCCCTTCAAATTAGTTCTCTCCCTCAGCTCTTCCGAAGACAGGACGGCCCCTTCCTCCTTCTTGTCTATCAAAGCTATCTTGTCAAGCATTAAACCTTTCTTGTAGTCCAATCGGCCAAACACCTCCCGATTCCACAACTTAATTTTATCTTTAAGCGCCTTGAGCTTGCACCTAAAGGAAACCCCCGCCTTCCCATCACTGGAAAAGGAATCCCACCACTCCCCCACCTTGGCCTTGAATTGAGGATCACTCAACCACATATTTTCAAAACGAAAAAGAGTTGGCCTAGATCTGAATCCCCCACACCCGAGAAGCAGAGGGGTGTGGTCCAATCTCGGTCTCGGAATCGCAACCAGAGAGACTTCTTGAAAGTGATCTTCCCAACTTGGAAATACAAGGAACCTATCCAGTTTACAAAGAGTAGGGCAAGCTTGGTTGTTGGTCCACGTGAATTCGGCTCCTCCCATTGGAAGCTCCATGAGAGCATTCCTGTTAATGAACTCCCCAAAGTCTCTCATGCTTTTGGTCGTCCTTCCTCCTCCGTTCTTCTCATGTGGGTAGCGGACTACGTTAAAGTCACCTCCTATACACCACGGATCATCCCATAGACCTGCTATATCTTCCAACTCTTCCCAGAATTGATCTCTACCCCTGCTGTCCGAAGGACTATAAACCCCCGTGAGAATCCACCACATTTGCTCCTCCACACATCTGCATCTAATGGATACTGAGAAAGCTCCTATCAAAGCTTCTTCCATCTCGACGTAGTTCCTGTCCCATACCACGATAATTCCCCCAGACGTCCCAATTGCTGGCAGAACATGCCATCCATAATCCCCCGAACCGCAGATCTCCTTAATATCACTAGCCTCCACCCTGTCCAGCTTCGATTCTTGGATCATAATCACCTTCGCTCCCCATCTTCTAAAAAGACTCTTTACAACAGCCCTTCTATCTTTATTCCCCAACCCCCTTACATTCCACGACATAATGTTGATCTTCATTTGTCAACTGACTTCTTCCACCCACTACGTTTGCTCTTGTACACTCTGGGTTCTCCCGAATTGAAGGGGCACTCTAGGCGTTTAACATCTCTTGGCACTTTAACAGCCTTTATCAGCGATAGTGACCCACTCCTTTCCTCTGAACCTTCCTTACCTGGCTTCTCCCTTGCTGAATCACGTCCTTCTACCTCGCTCCCCACTTGAGACCCCTCTTCTACGATGGATTCATGCGGGACTCCATGCTTATGCCACTTGTCCCTCACACAAACCAAACTCCTACCTTTATGGCTTACATCAGTTTGATTTAGAGAACTGACGGTCTCCTTTGATGCTCCCATTATGGAAAGGATTAGGCTTTTGACCTCCTCTTCGTGTCCTCCGAAGGATAAGCCTAGAGATTCCCCCAATTTGAGTATGTTACGATTGAACCAAGTATTGATGTCGTTCTCCATCTGATTCATTGGCGCTATAGGTCTGGTGATTGCATTGTTTCCGATCTTGTTAAGAAGCAGCCGCAGCCCCTCTTGCTCCCTAACTGGTTCTTCCTCAGTAATGGATGATGATTTTAAATCTCTTGACGAAGGAATCCCTTGGACTTTATCCAATTGAGATAGAAACCCCAAGCGCTCAACAGATAGCCCTTCTTTGGCGCTACTGGTACTTACGGTACTGGTTTTACTCCAAAAGGCAATCTCTGCCTGGTTGTCGGTACCTGAATTCCCCGCCCCCTTCTTTGAGGATGGAGCACTACTAGATCCTTTCTCCCATACCCCAGATCGCAAACTACCCTCAGATTGGGCAGGCGGAAACAAAAAAGACCCAGGGAAAGATGGGAGAGGGAAGGGAGGTTCAGAGATAGGCCTCTTACCTTTGGAATTGCTCTTCCGATTTTCCTTCAGAAATGAAGAACTCGACTCCCTTATCGCTCCTAGTGGTAATGAAGGCGGCTTGATATTCGACAGAACTTGTCCCACTTGAACTAAAACCTCAAATTTCATAGTTGTCCCACTTGAACACTTATTCAATTAGAAGCTATGTAACAAGGACACGTTTTTGAGGTTTTTCGGCCATATTGGTACGTGATGCGAGAGCATTCTACTTGATAGTCCACAGTTACACCGGATTAGTGAAAAGAGCCAGAGCATGCGGACCCCACAAGATTAGTCAAAATTAATTTTATTTTAATTAAGATTTTTTTTTTTTTTTATTTGAGTTTTAATCAGTTTCAAATACTTTTAGAGGGTCTTTTAGTTTGCTTAGGATTGGGAGAGTAAGAGTTTTATAATATAGAGATGTAATCATTGATTTAGGAAGAAGAAATGAAGCGATTTATATTTTTTGGAGTGATTCCAAAATTTCTGGGTGAAATGCCTAGGAGGGAAGAGTGGTTCTTTCCGAAGGCGTGATTTCTTCAAAACTCAATGGAGTGATTCCATTGAATCATCCGATCGCAGGATAGGGTTCCCCTTGTCCCGCATCAAATTTGCTATAAATTTCAGGGTGAGACTCATAGGATGAAAGAGTGATTCTTCCCGAAGGAGAGATTCCTTCAAAACTCGATGGAGTCATCCGATCGCAAGACGGGGTTCCCTTTGTCCTGTATTAAATTTGGTATCAGAGCCGAAAGATCCTCACCAAATTTTTTTTTAAACAATAATATATTTGACGAACCTACTGACCTGCTGGATTTCAAAATTTAATTGCGGACGTCACTTTGAAGAATTTTCAGATTTGGATTTTCTAAAACCCTAAATCGTGATAGGCGTGAACCAGTTCGCAATCCCATACAACGTGTTTATAGCAGCTACAATAATCGTCTTCGTTGTCCAAACGTAGTCGACATTGAAGATCTTTCCTTCACCGTCAGATCATCGCACCCCATCATCTTCTCCACGTGATTATTTCCGCCAGAGTCCATTGTCGTCGCCAGAAATCTTCTTTCACTCTGACGACCAGATCTCATTGAAGCAGCTATGCACAAGTCCATCATTCATCATGTTCATCGTTAGACCTCCCATGCTAAGGTGGTTCCATTATTGAACTTTTAGAGCTCTAACAAGCTTAGATGTTTGTCATTGTTGCCGATTTGAACCACGTCCAAGCAAGTTACAGGTTCATATTTTTTTCTTGAAAAAATGTGGTTGAATAGATTGTGTAAGCCACCTTGTCGCCGGACTTTTGTCGTAGTTGAGTAAGTCATTCGACCTATTGCTCATCACTGGCTGTGTTCTATGTCGATTGACTTTAAGCTAAGGTTTTCTAAAAAAACCCAACTTATTTTTCTCACCACCAAAGGTTGAGGACAAACTTTTTTTGAGTTCTCAAACATTAGGGCATCGGGTCCAATAAATAGCCACAATGAAACCAAGTCCCATATGTTGGTCCAAAGCCCAAGTTTTAACTGTCCCATTAGTCTTAACCAAACCCAACCACTTTAAGTCCAGACCATGGATCTCCTTGGCCCAAGCCCACCAACCATTCCAACCCCAACCCGATTAAGCCCAAGTCCAATACCCATGACCTGACTCATTTACCCAGTCCAAAAAAAAAAACTCAATGTTATTTCTGTGAACCACAACATACATTGCTTTCCGTTTGAGCTTTCACTGTCAAAATCGTATGGGAAGAACAACTAATAGATGAGCAACTTTTATGGGGCATGAGTCCTTCAATTGTGTAGAAGAGAGACTTTGCCTAATCAGCTCTAAATAACAATGTTTGAAGCGTGTGCATAACGTTGTAGTGTAGATCAAGCTTTCGCTGCCAGCCCTCAAGAACCAAACTGGTTACCATAACGGTGCAAACATTGCCATCGATGCTGACTTTATGACGTACTTTCTCAAGCAATTGCTGGATGCACTTAGTGAGATTGACATCATCACCTTCTGAGGTGAAATGCATGTTGAAAAAGAGAAAGCCTTGCATCTTTCCAAGGTTTTGAAGGGTAATATCGATCAAGGAGAAAGTGAAGATGAGGAGACAGCTCCACATACTTCCAAGGGTTTAGCTGGAGTTATCTTCATGGACTTGATAAAGTAATTGAAGGTGGAGCAGTTGCAACAGGATGAGGCTTACAAAGCTGCAGAGAAAAGACGGGGATATACGAGGACAAGTTCCCAAAAGAAAATGCTTGCATCGTATGATGATCCAGTTGACAAAGAAGAGGTGCAAGTCCATTTAGCAAAAAAAAAAAAAAAAAAAGAGGTGCAAGTCCGGGTATATTTGGAGGAGTTTATGAAATTTGTTTTTTCAGTGATTTCCAAAAGTTGCACGGTGAGATGCCTTGCAAGGAAGAGTGATTTTTCCATCGAAGATCAACTACCCCAAGTATTTCTAAGATGATAATGGATGGAAGACTTTGTGATATTGCTCTTGGGAAAGGGCCTAAGGGGTTGGGTGCGAAGCCAAGGGAGTGATTCCTATCTATCTAAAGGTCCATATCAGTTTTCTTTCTTACTTTCTGTATTTGTATTCGAGGTCGAATTGTTTTCGAGCAGGAAGGTTTGATGCAGGAACATTCTACTTGATAGTCTACAGCAACACCGGATCACTGAAGAGAGCTAGAGTATGAGGACCCCGCAAGATTAGTCAGAATTAATTTTATTTTAATTAGGATTATTATCTTTTTTTTTAGTTGCAATCAATTTTAAATACTTTTAGAAATTCTTTTAGTTTGATTAGGATTAAGATGGTTAGAGTTTTATAAATAAGAATGTAATCTTTGATTTAGGAAGAATGAATGAAGAGATTTATATTTTTTTGGAGCGATTCCAAAATTTCTGGGTGAGATGCCTAGGAGGGAAGAGTGATTCTCCCAAAGAAGCGATTCCTTTAAAACTCAATAGAGTGATTTCATCGAGTCATCTGATTGTAGGACGGGGTACTCCTTATCCTACATCAAATTTGCTATAAATTTCTAGGTGAGATGCCTAAAAGGCTTCCCGAAGGAGCAATTCCTTCAAAATTCGATGGAGTGATTCCATCGAGTCATCCGATCGTAGGACGGGGTTCCCCTTGTCCTGCATTAGTATGTATCGACACAAATATGCATGTCAACATGTCCACACACACATATTGACACATACGACAGTGTCTCCCTTTATTTTGTAACTTTTTATGGAAAAATAATTTTTCTAAGAGTTTTGGTGTGTTCTTTCTTCCATACACTGTTTTATAAGATGTTAAACACAATTATAGTTATTTGACAATTTTCTCTTTCATAAATCTATCTATAATTATTAAGTGCTGGATAGCTATATGGTGTATCGAAATGTTTCCTTTTACTTTTCAAATAGTTCTTCCTTACATTTTAAATTTTAGAAAAAAGGATCATAATTTTTTTTCTAAAAACTTAATAATTTAAATGTAATTAAAATGTTATATTATAACACATGTATGGACAAGTCTGCCTTTCAAGCTTCTTGAAGGTGTCGTGTCAAACTCATTGTATTTATGTCAAACAGTGACACACGTGTCCATGTCGTTACATCGCTTAGAAGATAAAGCATTAACCAATATATTTGTCAACTGGGAAAGTAACAAAATGTTGGCACAACGATACACGTGTCCTTGTCCGTGACATTGTTACATAACTTAAAAGATAAAAGCACTAACTAAAACATTTGTCAACTGGGAAAGTAACAAAAGGGGGGCACAACGACCACCTCACCAAAGAGAAATCAACTTGAACTAATCAATAGAGCAAGCACAGCAGCACATCACTCTCCAAATCATTAATGGACTATGGTTCAAAGTTTCGGCCGATACTGAAACCAAACGATACTTCATCTTATAAGTGAATTTGCACTAACATTTCGTTTCAGTTTCACGAAGTTTCATCCAAAACCGAACGATACTTTCGATACGATTCTGTATCGCCCATGAACAATACCGAAATGATAGCATGTACTTTGAACCACATTGGACTTCATGCTGGAGACTAAAGTAGCAACCCTCTATGACTTAACCTTGTAGAACAATATCACTTGAGGGGTTCGCTCCTTAGATCCGTGCTGAAAGTGAAATGGTTTGGAGCACCAGTGTTGTGAGTCACACAAGATGGTGAGGATATGGATTGTGCATGCAAGAAGACAAAAGCAAGAACTTTGGGTCTTCTTTCTAGAAGAGTGATTCTTCTTCAGAAACTTCCTAAAGATCGAGTGTGATGCTTAATATGCATGGTGCCATGGTGTGATCTATGCTTGTGTGAGGTGTGATGGTTCTTATAAGATTAGTATGATGCTAATCAACTTATTCAGTAAGATTGTGTTTGGTTACACAAAAATTAATGAATGCTTTATGCATCAAAAAAAAAAAAAAATGAATGAATGCTTCTATTTCAAATGAAGTCTGTGAATTAGTTCCTTTTTTGGTGTTAGGATTTTTTAGAATCAATTCATCATCCAATCCCAAAAACTGAAAATGAGTAAAATCTCATAGAACCTAAAATTCCCTTAGTCAAAATGAGCCCATCCTAAACTATTGGACTTTTTCCTACTCTCGCAGTTGAGACTTCATCCTGCAAGATCTATCTATCTACACATTGAAGCCAAAGAGGGTGTCTAAGAGAGTCCTCTTTCTCTCTCTTATTTCTAGGGTTACCAAAGAAACTACAAATAGGTCAAATGGAACTGTATCAAATGGGGTCATCCCAAATAGACTTACACAAATGAAATGATTACCAAAATTAAATGATTTAAGCTTCTCAACATGCACTAAGCTTTCTTCACTTAATTGAGTTGTTTTATTTCCCCCGTCTTTTGTCCTACATCAGCAGATATAGAATGTGCATGTAGGAAGCCAAAACCAAGATTATTTTTGAGTAGTCTACACAAATTAGGCACTACCAAGTTATCACATGAAAGCTGAGTGGATAATCCTACATGTCGCACAAAGTATACACAAGCCTATCAAAGTATTTCCCTGATCACTGACAGTAACCAAGGCAACTTCAAACTACATTGCTGTGAGGGTGTCTCATCCCATACTACACTGTGTCCTTCACGAATGACAAATGAACATAATGAATTGAAGGCCCAAATTAGGCAATTCTTTTCCTAAATTCAACTAAAAATTAGCAAATCACAGATCATGTTGAATGAAGCATGAAACTGTGCCCACTCTCAGGACTCGACTACTTAATCACATTGTAAAGTTACAGTAATACCTCTCAAAACCAATACTATAGATGGAGAAATTTAATTCCATTATGAGAGGTCATGGGTTTTGACCATTTTTGAGTTTCTTTGTTTTCTTTTTTCTTTACATCTTTATCACTTTGGGGGATGACTTTGAGCAGAATTCATGTATAATCTAAAAAACACTTATTTTCAAGGATAATGAAAATTTCAAGCAGGGTTATTCCTATATTTCCTCACCCTAACACCAGAGAAACTCTTGTCCTGGGTCCCGTATATCCAGGACAGAGCTATCCCTGCACCCAAATACCCCCTTAACTCCCACGCCGTCATTGTCCACCTCTGAAACTTCCCCCCTCATAACCGATTATAATGAAAATGTGCATTTGAGATTTCAATGTCAATCATTGAATTCGAGACGTTATCAATTTCGTACATACGGGAACGAACAATGTGGAGGAAATTTTTATCATTTCTGAAATTTTCTGAACGGTATTACTGCTAATCACAACAATTACAGAGTGAAGAAGACTGATAAATCACAGACCTGGTAACAAGTGACAGGAATCTCAACGCCGTTCCGAATCAGACCGTTACACTCAACAGTAGTCTGCAACTCCGTCACATTCAGTCTCCCTCGGCCCACGACGACCTCTCTCCTCCATCTCGACCGGGAACCTAGCGGGAAAAACCCGAACGGAACCCTAGAAATGGAGTTTCTGGTGCTGGAGAGAGAAACCACAACCCTTAAACCTGAATTTCTATGCTCATCAAGCAAGATTCTCCGACAACAATAACAATAACAACAACGACAACATGGAGGAACGCTGAGCATCGCCAATGCCATCTCAAAAACGAAACCCTAACCCTTTTTCATTCGTTTTATAGAAACCATCGCCATTAGAGAGAAGAGCTTCGTCTCAGACCCAAAAGTGGAGAACCGTTGCTATGGTGCCTTCTTGAAGGTTTTATTTCCTTGCTTTAATAGTTTAAAGCTGGGAAAGCAAAAGCGCAGATCGATTCATTTATTTTCCCTTCTTTTTTTTAAGTGGTACCCATTCAATTGATGGGTCCCAACTTCTTACAAGCGACACGTGTCCTAATTGATCTTGTAGAGAGTCGTTAAACTGTTTTAATTTGATAGCAATTTACTTGTAAATGTTAGCTAAGCTCCTCTCACAATCGATCTGAACTGTTCATTAATTGATCAAAATCTAAAGTTGCATCCTTAAAGCATCTTATCAATGTTGCGACTAGTGGTACTACTTCTACCCCCACAGATAACTGGACAAGAATATGTGCGGTTGAGGCCATTGACCGTTGGATTCAAGAAACCCACGGTCCACGAGGCAACAACCGTTTATCCTTTGCAGTTGTTGCCTCGGAGTAGAACTTTGCTGACCGACCACAATATGAGCCACACGTGCTATATCCATATAGATTTATGACCGTATTCATTTTTTGCCCAACCCTAGATAGACATACAGACCAAAAGTTAGCCTGATTAGTGATCTTTGTGAAAACACAAAGATCTAAAGGTTTGAAAACACTAATCAGGTTGATATTTGGTTTGTAGATCCACCTAGGGATTGGCCAAACATCCATATGGTCAGCATCCTCTAAGAATGTTCCACGTGGCTCATATTATGTCTGGTAAGCAAACTGGACCGTAAATCTCTTGAATCCAATGGGCAATTGCCTCAACCGTTTGCTTTTTTGTCTGGTGGGTAGCATTTTGCAACTTTTAAATGGATGGTGACCGACGAATCCTGGACCCTTGGATCCCTTCTCCCTCAAGATTTCCGGAAAGGGGTTGTGGATCAACACAGTGCCGGATACTGTATGTTAAGGTTTGCTATGGATCCAACGGACCAGAGTTGACGATTGTCTCGATGCCTGGTAAACTAGGCAGCAGTCATTGCAGAGCAGACACGAACAGGTAATTGTGGGACCCGTTTATATGGTGTACATCACAATTTGAATCATAAACTGGGTTTGGACTTTCGACCATCTATAGATCGCGTTGTTGCAAAAAGCATAAGCTAGCACCATTTTTGTTACTCAGCACTGCCATCTGGGCCCACTGACCGCGTGGATTTTTAGCCCACCCCTTAATAGACATTCATACCAAAAATCAGCTTGTTTGATAATTTTTAGCCGTTGGTTTTAGTGATCAAACAAAGGTTGAATTCAACAGGTAGAATAATGCCATAAAAAGTACTAAAATCTAACGGCTAGATATTACCAATCATGGTATTTTTGGTGTGTATATCCACCAATGGGTGCACTAAACATCAAGGCTGTCAGTGGCCCATATGGCAGCTGTGAGTAACAAAAATGGTGCTACAGCCTGTTGCATCGCCACCCTGAAGACATTTAGGGTATGTTTGGTAGGCCACCACAGAGGAAAAAATAAAATATTTGGGCGTGCTAATATTCGCCCCGGGCATGTTTGGCACGCATTTGCCCGAGCCGAATATTTTGCTGGGCCCAAAAATTTGCCCGCCGTGGCAGAAAAACATTTGATCACCAAACATTGTTAAATATTGATATGCACAAACATTTAGCGAAGATAATATTCGTCCGGGCTAAATATTCGTCATTGGAACTCTTTTTCTCTTTTCTCTTTTTCTCACATACCAAACAGGCCCTTGGGGCGTATTTTGGTTGCAAGGATAACAGAAGGGATTTCTTTGAATGAACACCTCCACAGTCCTCTATAGGCTAGTGGAGAAGATGCTTTTCTGGCGCATCTTTCTGCCAAATAGGCACCGAAATGGGCACAAAAAATGCTATTTTCTGAATCTCAATCACTGGATTGTCATTTGTCCTAGACAGCTGTTCCCCTGCAACCAAACACACCCTTAGGCCCAGCTTGGTTCAATGCAAATCAGATGCAATGAGCTGTAGGGGGCGTGCAAATGGTTGCCAAGCCCTTGCAAACTCTTTAAGAAAATGGATGCAAGCATGTGCAGCCCAGAAACTGTGGCAAGTGACTGCAATGCAACTCACCGCATTTGCACTCGAGTGCAAAATGCATCTCAGTGCAGCGAACCAAGCAGGGCCTGAATATGGTGCAATGCATTTTATGAGATAACAAACCAGGAATTTTATGAAAATGAGGAAGACATTGTAGAAAGTAGAGAGAGAGAGAGAGAACTTGAAGCCAAACCAGTGAAAAAATCCCATAACCAGCCAATTAGATCGGACGATAACAGAAACACTCACCAAATGCCAACTTGCGAGTACACACAAAAATACAAGATGGCAACTGAAGGTACAGTTATAAATTTACAGTTCTCTGTATATATTTCCCTGTATATATTTCCCGATTTGGATAAATAGAAATAAAAAGAAACCCACAACCTCCCTGCTGCTTTACTTACAGACATAAAAATGTCGAAAACAACAGCCATGGAGAGACCGAGTATAGAGGACAGAGTTTCAGCCAATAAAGAAAGGAAACTTGATATCCAGAAAAACACTTTGGTGAAAATCTTTAAGCAGCATCTGGCCATATACAAGCTTGAAAATGAGACCCTTACCATCTACGGCAATCTTCAGTTCTGTTGTGAGACAGGCTCGAGTTTCACAGAATTCAGTTCATCAGTGCATTCAAGTTGTTCTGATGTAGGGGCCAATGGGGAAACCGGAGGTGGTGAAGCCAATGATGCTGGGGGAGCTGGAGTGAGATGTTCAGACGGTTGAGGTGGGTCTGTCGAATGTAGCTGTATGGTGTCCAATGGTGGCTTCTGCTCTTCTTCCACAATTTCAAACCTGAACATACAAAAGGTTAAAACACTTGCAATTCCTAACTCGTGAGGTTACCCATCCACCAAAGGCATAGTGGCAACATGTGATTGCACAATTTGGGAGATCTACGGAATCAGATTACAGTAACCATCCACTCCATAGGGATCACGATCATCAAATCAGGTACAGTTCTGTAGTGGATGACCTCCAAGGTGGGTTCATCCCCTGCACATATGTCCAGTGTACCGCTATGCCAGTGGTTCTCCACAGTCTATTACTTGCAAAATGAACATGTAGTAGCACACAGATTTTTCTCCCTCTTACCTTTCTTTGTGGGGTAGGCTTTCAAGTTTTGTGTCCCTTTGGCTTGTAGCTTCCAGGTTTCTTGGAATTGTTGTCCTTTCCAATTTTTGTTTGCTGCTTTTCTCCTCCTTTCTATTGATTTAAAAATAAACATGTTACTCACTTGCAGAGGAAGGGAAACTGTTAAGGATGTTTGACACACAGGACCACAACGGCGTGGCATCACATTATCTCCCAATATAACCTACTTTTAAAAAGTTGCAGCTATCCGTGTTCTAACTCTCACATGGACATAAGGCATAATGCTGAATGGGGATAAGGGGAAAAAGGATTAAGTGCACATCCAATGAGGTCCTTAAAGTTTAAATATAATAAAGTGAACATGAGGTTAATTGCCTCAGAGGCATTTCCTAACTTTATATCTGAATTTCGTCCATCCCAACCCGGAAGGTAAAGGAGAAAAAGAAAAACACTTGAGACTGACGCAGGTAGTAACATGAACAAGCCTAGTCATCCCTCAACTATAACATGACTAGGTAGAGAGCAGAGAAGGCAAAAAAAAAAAAACAGAGAAATGTATGCTTATTTTATGCATTTTGTTTAAAATTACTCACTTGGTGAGCTGCTCAAAATCCTTCACAGCTTGATTGATTGTGTGGAGCATCATTTTCTTTACCTGATTCACAAAGTGTAAATTCAGAAACAAGTTATCATATACACACACAAAAAAGTGATATATGAGCATTCTCTAATGTGATCTCTTGATAGCAGGAAATAGGCAATCTAAGCCATCGGTTTCATAGGGCATTGATTGTAATCCAACCTAATCCTTCCCGTGCAGGTATCTGGCTCAGTTGTAGTGGATGATAATTTGTCATACAAGCATATATAATCAAACAATGGTGTGATGCTATGCCACTGTTGTTTTGTATCCTTGCAATCCGAACCGTTCCAATCAGTGGAGAAGAAGGGAGATCTCCAAGCCAGAAAACAACCCAACCAGATGATGCTAACCATCTAACAGAATAAAAAAAAATATGTGCAACAAGAAGGAAAAAAAGGCCATTGGATTGTTAGGATCATCCCATCAGATTGACTTGGGCCAGGCGATATCCGAGAAAGGCTCATCAGTTGCTTGGCCAAATGCATCACATGTAGCGCAGTGACCTCATGATATCGTTGTGTAAAAGTATCTGTTATTTCTCCATTATATGCTGCAAATTACTTTACAAATTTCAAACATTACAAACAAACATATACTAAATACTCATACTGTTAACAGTGGAGACATTATAGCAGGAACTAAGATGGTTTACCTCCAGTTTGTCTTCCTTTGCCCTGTGATCATGGGGAAGTACACGAAATTCCTCACTCAAACGGATGCACTGGTGGACATTTTCAGGTGAGACAAAGTCGAGAGCAACCTTTATACATGACTGCAAACGATAAAACAACATGAACTTTCAGAACGGATTAGCACAAGGAAACATGCAGAATTCAATTATGGAGATCTTTTCTTCATCAATAATAAGAATGAATGTAAAACACAATTAAGACATCATCATCATTCACCAAAAAAGAACATCATCGGAAATTTGGACAGCAGACTTGAAAAGAACATTGTGTAAGAAATTTATTTCTTGTTTAACATGGATATATTTTTTTTGTAAGTTTGTTTAACATAGATATGGAGACATGTATCAGTGTCAGACACAGTTGTTGTTGCTTAGATTGTGATCAATAGCAAGTAGATCTAAGAGATTAAAGAGGAGAGAAAGTGGAGAGGAGAGAGATTGGGGAAAGAGGAAATCGTGTAGAGTTTAGTGAAAACCTACACGATTTCACCTTTTATATTAATAAGGTGGTAAAACCACTAATTACACACAGGTCCCTATACAATTTAAATATTGCAACTAGGTCCCTAACAACACTCCCCCTCAAGCTGGTGTGAAGATATCCATCATGCCAAGCTTGGATAAAAGAATGATCAAGGACCCCTTTAGTGACTCCCTTAGTTAACACATCCGCAACTTGCTCGGTAGTGTTGACGTAGGGTGTATAGATAAGATCGTGGCCAAGTTTTTCTTTGATGAAGTGACGATCTACTTCAATGTGCTTCGTCCTGTTGTGTTGCACTGGATTGTGAGCGATACTGATAGCCGCCTTATTGTCACAGACTACAGTACAACTGCATAAAGCCCTTGACAGGATACCCAAGCTCGCTGAGCATGGTCTTCAACCACAATAGCTCACATACTCCATGAGCCATACACCGGTACTCAACTTCAGCGCTGGAGCGGGCTACAACCGGTTGTTTCTTACTGCGCCAAAAAACCAGATTGTCCCCAACATAGGTACAATATCCGAATGTGGAGCGCCTGTCAGTAACAGATCCTACCCAATCAGCATCGGTATAGGCTTCAACCCGCAAGTGCCCATTTTTTCCGAATAATATGCCATTTCCCGGTGAACCTTTGAGGTAGCGAAGAACACTGTAGGCTGCCTCAAGGTGTAGGGAGCGAGGTGCATGCATGAACTAGCTAATGACGCTCACAGCATATGCAATATCATGTCGTGTCAACGAAAGATATATAAGGCGTCCAACCAATCTCTGAAAATGGCATGTATCTGTAACTGGATCCCCATTTGTAGGATTCAGTCGATGTTGCTGCTCAATCGGAGTATCTGATGGCTTTGCTCCAAGGTTCCCTGACTCATGAAGCAGATCAAAGGTCGTATTTCCTCTGCGAGATGAACACACCTTGCTGTGATCTCGCCACTTCTTTACCCAGAATATCGAAGACCACCCAATTTTTTGATCTCAAACTCTATCCCTAAGTATGTCTTCAGTCAGCAAACCTCATCCTGGTCATATCCCTTGACCACAATGTCATCCACATATACTATAAGGGCAGTAATCTGTCATGTACTCCTTTTAATGAATAGTGTATGGTCAGCTTGACTCTAAGAATAGCCAATCTTCTTCACAGCGGAACTGAATCTCTCAAACCATGCTCTAGGTGACTGCTTAAGCCCATACAAGGCTTTCTTCAGTCGGCACACAAGATCCTTGCCCCTGTCAAGCTGTATCTTGGAGGACGTCTCATATACACCTCTTCCTCTAGATCTCCATTGAGGAAGGCGTTCTTGACATCCAACTGATGTAGAGGCTATCCCAGGTTTGCTGCAAGAGATAACATAACTCAAATAGAGTTCATCTTGGCTACCAGAGCAAACGTCTCCTAGTAGTCGATGCCATATGTCTGAGTAAACCCTTTCGCGACTAATCGTGCTTTGTACTTGTCAATACTCCCATCTGACTTGTACTTCACTGTATACACCCATCTGCATCCCACTGACTTCTTTCCTCTGGGCAATGGAACCAAGTCCCATGTACCATTCTTCTCTAAGGCCGTCATCTCATCTAGCATGGCCGCTTTCCACTGTGGTTGGCTAAGGGCCTTTGAGACACTGGATGGTAGGGAAACACTAGATAGAGAGGTAGCAAATGCTCTAAAAGTTGGAGACAGCTGTTGATATGAGACAAAGTGAGAACTCAGATGCTTGGTGACACACGATCGAACACCCTTACAGTGGGCAATAGACAGGTCAATATCAACAGGAGGAATGGCAGAAAGAACAATAGGCATATCATCATGGGGTTCAACACAATTACTTGGATCGAGTTGGAGTTCTTGGTAGGGCATGTGGGCAATGGATTGTTTCGCTTTCGGATTCCGTTGGACATACGTCTTCAGCTGCGGTCCCTGTGGTGGAGTGTCAGTGGAGCACACATCAACAGGCAAATCAGGAGGCACGGGTATAGGAACCTCCCCCTGTGGAGATACCGACTCTCGTAAATACTCCCAAACTCCCCCTGAAGAGAAGTCCGGTCAACTGAGAAAAAGGGAAGGTTCTCGAAGAATGTGACATCCAAGGATACAAACCAATGACGGGTACTGGGATGATAGCATCGATATCCCTTATGAGTGGAAGAATAACCGAGGAAGATACAACGAACGGCCTTAGGGTTTAACTTGTCCTTCTTGTGATGAGAGTGGACATAACAGACACAACCGAACACTTTGGGAGGAACAGTGAACACAGAAAGGGATGGAAACAAGACGGACAGTGGGGACTTTGTGTCCAAGACACGTGACGGCATACGATTGATCAGATGAGATGCCGTCTTGACGGCATCAGTCCAATACCTTTTGGTACCTCAGTGCCAATAAGAAGTGTGCGAGCTACTTCAAGAACATGGCAATGGTTTCACTCAGCGGCCCCGTTCTGTTGAGTGTAGTACAGGAAGTCTGTTGAAAATGCCATGCTCCTCTAGATAGGAAGCAAGGCCACGGTACATGTACTTTCCCCAGAACTTTCAGCTTGATGTCCAGCTGATTGCACACCATCTTGTGGAAGGACTAAAAAATAGCACTGACCTCACTCTTGGATTTCATAAGATAAATCCAAGACTAGCGACTGTATTCGTCCACATACACAACGAAAGATCGAAAGCCAAATAGAGAAGGGGTAGGATTAGGCCCCCACACATCAGAATGCACAAGTTGTAACAGAAAAGTGCTTTTATTAAAACTGGTCGGGAAATGCACCCGGCATTGCTTGGAAAGTACACACATTTCACACTGAAACTCAAAAGGGGGAACAGAAGTAAACTGAGGGAACATGGTCCTCAAACTAGAAATCGATAAATGACCGAGCCTGTTATGCCATCGCATTAACAGGTCTTTATTAATCCTAGATTTACTGACACTCGCACTGGACTGGTGCGCAACTGAGTAAGTAGTAGGCTGGTTGTCGAGCAGTTACAATCCACCATCCTCACGACCACAACCAATCGTCCACTTCGTCTCCAAGTCCCGAAACACAATGAGTAGGAAAAAAGGTCACACTGCAATGAAGATTTTTGGTAAAGTGACTAACCGAAAGCAAATTAGATGTGAATTTAAGAACGTGAAGAACATAAATTAAGGACAAAGTGGGAGTGGCAGAGATAAAGCCCTTCCTTGAGATAGAGGAGAAGGTGCCATCTGCCACTCTAACCTTATCCTTACCCGAGCAGATGTGATAGGTGGAGAAAATGGAGGACATACCAGTCATGATCAAAGGCACCATAGTCAATGATCCAAGATGGACCAGTGGGTGCCGTGGACACATGGTGGGCCAAGTGGGATGTACCTGTCTAAGCAGAGGTTGAAATAGGCGTGGAAAGGCCATCCAGCTGAGAAAGAAACTGACGAAGTCGGTCGATATCCATACCAAAAAGGGTACTAATCGATCTTGAGGGTGTCACATCCGAAGTCTCCTAGCTGGCATAAGCAGCTGAGGTCCCTTGCTTTGCACTGTAAGGCTTCTTAGACGAGCCTTGTTTCCCCCTAGAGAACTGTGCAGGGCGACCATGAAGACTCCAGCAAGTCTCTCGAGTGTGGCGACGCTTGCCACAATGATCACATCGAAGGCGCTCGCGGTCATCGGGGTCTCCATCCTATTTAGGAGCGGGACGATTCCATTTCTGAGTGGCAAGGGCCGACTTCTCAGATAACGAATAACATGGTCCGGCTTTGAGCCCATGGCTCGTTTGCGACTATCTTCGTTCTGAATATAAGAGTACACATGCGCGATGGAGTATGGGGGTAGATTTCTACCCAAGAGATTCCCCAGGGCATGCTCATGAATCCAGTTCAGGCCAACGAGGAATGCAAAAATGCGGTCTTGGGTCACTATCTTACAGAATTCCTTAGTATCAGTGGTACAAGCAGGAACAAAGGTCTGGTAGTGGTCTACCTCTTCCCACTTGTTGTGTAGTGCAGCATAGTAGGCGGCCAATGGGAGATCCCCCTGCCTGAAGTGAGTTATCTCCTGCCGGAGTTCATACATTCGAGTAAAATTCCCAACTTGGGAATGGGTTTGGGAAGCCGAGTCCCATACGTTCTTGGCAATTGGGAGAAATAGAAAGCCCTTGCTTATCGACGGATGCATGGAGTGAAGTAGCCATGACATGACAGTCGAATTTTCCACTTCCCATTTCTCAAACGTGGCCTTCGTCTCTTTCAGCGCTTTGATTCGTCCGGTGATATATCCAACTTTCCCCCGTCCAGTGATGTACATCCGGGCGGATTGGAACCACTCGAGATAGTTGGTCCCATCTAGACGAACAGTAGTAATCTGCAAGCCTGGGTTATGATCGTTGTGGCTCCCTGTAATCGGAGGAGTAACAACAATCTCCGACTTGGCCGAGGAAGTTTCCTCATGTTCCTCAGAGTGGCTCTTGATGTCCAGAATGGCTTACACTGCCCGGAGAGGGTCTGAGAAGAGATTTGTGGTTCCCGAACAACCCTTAGAAAGTTGCGGTAAGGCCGGAGATCAATTCTCCACTCTCTTGGAGGGTACGGTTGCACCTGGGAGTAGTTCTCCCTGCTTCTAGGTGCGGCAGAGATCCTCCGGATGAGATCTGGTCTGCCCTAATGAGGTGTGGTAGCACCTAGGAGCTGTTCTCCTGGCTTCCGTGGGGTGCGGTTACCCTTAGGGAAGATCTGAGCAAACCCGAGAGCCTGCGGTTAGGTCCCGGAGAGATATGAGCAAACCCTGGAAGCCTGCGGCTGGGGCCTGGAGGGTTTTCTCCCTCTTCTGACAGGTGCGATCTGCCCTGGAATCACTTCTCTAGCCTTCTGGAGTGGTGCGATCTGCTCTGGAGATGTCTAATCCTCTTTCTGGTAGGTGCGGCTAGGTCTGGGAGGGTTTTCTCCCTCTTCCGGCAAGACCTGCTAATTTGGGAATCACTTCTCTAGTCTTCTGGAGTGGTGCGATTAGGGTTTCTGGGACCTCTAATTTCTCATGTTTGTAGCGTCCCATGGGAGATGATCTCCTACTTTGGTGAAGCTTTCTTTGCAGAGTAATCAATTCCTACGGTTATCTCCAACAACTAGGATTGAGCCATGGTTTCATAACCATGCTCTAATACCATGTTGCTTAGATTGTGATCAATAGCAAGTAGATCTAAGAGATTAGGGTTAGAAGAGATTAGAAAGGAGAGAAAGTGGAGAGGAGAGAGATTGGGGAAAGAGGGAATCGTGTAGAGCTTAGTGAAAGCCTACACGATTTCACCTTTTATATTAATAAGGTGGTAAAACCACTAATTACACACAGGTCCCTATACAATATAAATATTGCAACTAGGTCCCTGACAACAACAGTAACCCCAGAAAGCCTGAAACATCCATACACTTCTTAAGAATTAAGTTAACATCAGAAAACAAACAGTTAGATATTACATCAGTTAATAGTAATAGTTTATTTGGACACCGATTAGTATTAATACACATAACGTAATTAAAATAACTCATACCAAACAATATACCTTTCAAAAAAAAATTAGTTTATGTGGACATCTCTAGACAAACAGAAGCGTCGTTAAAACAATGGAATTGGTGCATGAACACTAGCATAAAATAAATGGTCATAATAAATTAAGGAAAATCTTGGTTGCCATGTTGACCAATGTTTGATACATGTATCTGATAGAGCAATATTTTGGAAAATGGAGTGTACTTGTAACATAGGCTTTGTTTGGTATGTTAGAGAAAGAGTTCTGATAGAAAATATTGTCTTGCAGAAATATTGTCTCAAAAAAAATATTTATGCATGACAATATTTGATGAACGTTTGGTTTGTGTATTCTCTTACCTTATTTTCCCCCAACTCATGTGGGTCTCACATATCAAATAATTCAAATATGGGTTATGTAAGTGTGGGGCCATATATTAGGTCGAAGGACTCAAATGGTTTTGTTTTTATCTTCTTCTTTTTAATTAAATAACTTCTGTTTTATTGAAAATATTGGTTTTCCCATGAGAAAATAAACTTTTCCCATGTCACCCTACTGACGACCCCAATAATCGAACCACCACATGTACAAGTTCACATAGAAATTGGCAAAATGGATTTCCATTGTCGGGGATCTACACACCTTGAGATTTCTAACTTGATGAGGACATCCAGCTGGAATAAAGACTGCATCTCCAAGTTTTTGCACAAATGTCCATGGTTCAATTCCTACACAAAACCAAAATATATAACTATTGGATATGAGTAAGTTTTTTTTTTCTTGATAGAGATATGAGTAAGAAATTAACACAATAAAGAAAATTGCATCAAGGTGAACCAAGCTCCCATATTTATAAACTAACCGAATTCCTCCTTGAGCTTCCTTTTATGCTCTGAAGTCAAGTAGAAAGTCTGGTCATGAATGGGGTGTGCAACCTGTCTCATCAAGAGAATATGTAACTTAAAATATAGACAACATGGATAAGCAATAATACTAACAACAACTATAGTAGTGATAATAATAAAGATATTAAAGCAATTGGTTGCCTACTTGGAGAACCCCTCTAAAATAAATAAAAAATGAAAAGAAAGAACTGGAGCATCCTATCCTCTTTCCTTTTTCTATTTTTTATTTAGGATAATGACATGGCAGTCAATGTATAGTTATTATTAGAGTACTGTAGACAGTAATTGCTGTCTATAAATGGAATATTCGAACGCATGGCTCACATGGACTAAATTGGCAACCAGATTCAATCCACAACTTCCACTTTGAAGATTACTTATTTCAAAATCAACTTAATCAGATGACCGTTCCACTTATTTCAGAATCAAATTTGATCAGATGATCGTAACCATCCAACTGATAGATCTCTGGGCTACCATCTAAAAAAATATGGCACATGCCACACATCCAATCATTACGAACACCAATAAAATTTTACTTTTGACCTACGAAAATTATGTGGCCAAAGGTATCCATTTATTGAGGGTAATTACAATTTACAATACTTAGACGAGATTCACACAGGCTGCAATAATTACGACCTCTAATAATAAGAAAAGCAATTTCCATTGATGCACAGAAACAAAGTTTTGTATCAGATCTGTTGTTACCTGCTCCACTGGAGAACAGTGGGTGTGTCTGAATTCCCTGCAGTGTTTCCTAAGATATTCCTGAAGCTTAGGAACATCTTGTCTACGGAAAATGTCCCAAAGGGCACCGCCCTTTGCTGGCTCGGGCCTCTCCAACTTCTTGGCAGAACCAGCAGGTCTGCCCCTCTTCTTCTTTATATTTCCTACCATCTTCTTACTCTTTTCAAAAGCTTCAGGTATGTTTCCATGGGTTCCAGTTTCTATCATGGCATTATCCTTAATTCTCACTTCTGGCGGGAAACCAAAAATCCCATTTTCTCCCTTTGGTTGATCAACTATAAGTGCTTCATTAGTTAAAGCTCTGTTATCAGACAAACCTACATCATTTTCATTTTTTAATTCTCCCTTCGACCGATCCTTTGTTGAAGCTTTGTTACCAAACACACCCACATTATCTGCAATTCCCACTTCTGGAGGGGAATCAGAAAAGCCATTTACTCCTTTTGGCTGATCAACTAAAAGTGCTTCATTAGTTAAAGCTTTGTTACCAGACAAACATGCGCCATCCTCTTCTCGCGTCCCATTCTTGTCGTGTTCTTCATGGTTCCCAGTTCCCCTGTCACTCCGGGGTTCTCCCAGACCAATCTCGGTTGTAGGTTTCCTCGATTTGCTTCCCGAACCAGCAGGTCTCCCCCTCTTCCTCTTACTACCTTGAATGCCTTTTCTCTTTTCTCCAATCTTTATCTCTACCACATCGCTGTACTCCACTTTTTCTTCTGATGGCAAACCAGAAACCTCATTTCCTTCAGTTAGTTCATCAGTTAAAACATCACAAAGTTCTTGGTTTATAGTTCTCAATCCAGAGAAACCAGCATTCTCCCCTGGATGTCGCGGGGTAATGTTGAATTCTCCATTGCTTTCAGTATTTCCAACAGATAAATAAGTGTTTTCCTTATCCTCTTCTTCAATTCCAGCAAGTTCTTCATTTATTTCAGCTTTGATATCCACTACATGAGTACTGCCTTCCACCTGAACTCCAACATCTAGCGTGTTACCTTTAGGTCTGACATTAAATACACCCATGTCTTTGTCCTTTTCTACATTTCCAGCAAGTCCTCCGTCTATTTCAGCTTTGACATCCACAACATGAGAACTGCCTCCCTCCTGAAATCCAACATCTAGCATGTTATCTTTAGGTCTAACATCAAACCCACCCATGTCGCCTTCCACCAGAAATCCAACATCTAGCATGTTACCTTCAGGTCTAACATCAAATCCATCCGTTTCTTTTTCCTTTTCTTCAGCTCCAACAAGTTCTTCGTTTACGTCAGCTTTGATATCCACAAGTTGAGAACTGCCTTCTTCCTGAACTCCAACATCTAGCATGTTACCTCTAGGTATAACATCACATCCAACCATGTCTTTTTCCTTTTCCTCAATTCCAGCAGGTTTTTCTATTCCAGCTTTGATATCCACACCATGGGAACTGCCTTCCCCCTGAACTCCAACATCTAGCATGTTACATTTAGGTCCAACATCAAATATACTCATTTCTTTTTCCTTTGCATCAAAACCACTAAAAGGGGGCCCATCAATTGCAGGAACAATACAAGACACACCAGCTTCCACTGCAGACACTTGCAATGCAGTTAAGCATTTCTCTCCCAGCTCTTCTCCCTTAAAAAACTGCTGGTCATTTGAGCTAGAAAACTCATGTTCTCTGTCTTGTCGATCACTTAAATCCTCAACTTCGTCAATTGCAGTTTTAATGCTGGAGAAACCAGAATCACTCACACCACCATAGTCATCGTTCTGATCCTTAGAGGCAACATTAGATTCATTTGCTTTAAGTTTGATATCAAAAGCAACCACACCCTTTTGCTCATCAAGGTCATCATTGGGTTGTTTATCATTTGCAGGAATGGCACCATTTCCTAATGTCGAAGCTTGAGACAGGAACGACTTTTCATGAGTAGCAATTGCACGTGACTCATAACCAACTGGTTGTGGCATGCTTTTCCCTATGGATGGTGACAGGTGCTTTTCGTCAACCTTTTGGTACTCCTGAAAAGTACCAAATAGTTGCATTTGATCTTGGGCATAGTGTGTCTTTTTCAACTGTTCTATTTTAGCAAGCTGCGCTGGGGTAAGGAACACTTCTGCAGTATGCGTTAAAACATTCACCTGCATAACAAAGCAGCAGAATTAACAAATTATTTTGCTTACCATAAAACAATAATACACATTATCTATACTTCAAAACATTGTACATCTATGACACCCTTTATTTGCATCCTGCAACAACACACATGTCAATGTCCAAGTCGCATAGTTTGACAAAAGATACTTGCCCCCCAGGGGAGAAAAGCTAGAACTGGTCCTTCCTCTGCCTTACACATGCAAGGGAGTTGGGAATTGGGAGTTGGGATCGCATGACACCAACCATATAATCTATGGACTTCTTTTCTACACCATATTGTTTCTGACCATCCAACAGAACAAGATGGATCAGATGCCTAAGGTCATCTGGTTGGGTTGATTCTTCTCTTAAGAGATCCCTTGGTGGAATAATCTGAAGGGGGTCCTCCTTCCTCTGCCTTACACATGCAAAGGAGTTGGGATCGCATGACACCAACCATATAATCTATGGACTTCTTTTCTACACCATATTTTTTCTGACCATCCAAAAGAACAAGATGGATCAGATGCTTAAGATCATCTGGTTGGGTTGATTTTTCTCTTAAGAGATCCATTGGTGGAGTCGTCTGAAGGGGGTCCAGACCCAACTGCATGTGTGCACAATGTGTGAGGAAAATGAAGGAAAACAGTTTCTTCCTGTCATCCCATCTTATTGCAAGTTCTCCACAAGTAAAAGGCAAAGAATGTGAGCTGTCATAAATTGCACAAGACTAAGCATACCGCGTCAGACATGTCACAATGAAGCTTGGTTACAGAGTCCCCACGGCCTAGCTCTTTAGCCATCCCATAAGCAATATATGTCTTTGGCCCCAGGTCCGGCTTCAGGGTTTCCTTTGGTAGCTTTGCAGCAAGATTAAGAAATCCACACTTGGGATGTGTGTACTCCTGAAATGGCAAAGCACTGATGAACTCGGCACCATGGCGTGGCAAGCGCTCCTCAAAGAAATTAGATGGGGGCCAATCTTTCAGTTTGAGCATCTCGGGCCACAAATCATCATGTGTCCGACCCACTGAATACCCATTGAAAAATTGGTGAATATTAATCTCAACCTGTATGATATAAATGGTTTAATATTAATATTTGACATCATCCATAAGGCTAAAAAACTGATGAATGTCAACAGAAAAAGTAATCAGCATGCACCCCACCCATGAAAATTTCAAACAAATCCTGCAATCATGGTTCAAAGTATTGTTCCGTCTCAGAATGTCTTGTTCCAGTAAGTTACCAATACAATACATATGAGAATGTATCTTCTCATACCAGTAAATTATTTAGATTAATTAAAAATTGACAATAAGTGAGTAGTACTACTTCATGGTTGAAAGTATCATTATTAACTTAAATAAGCATGCATTAAAAAAAGTCTAATGTAATGTTTCATATGTATTTTGTGTCTCGAGACGTATCATTATTTTTCCAACGTCTCATCACCAAGATGTTGAACGAGACTAAGACTTTAAACTCTGCCTGGAACAGTTTATACCAAAAGAAGATAGAAAAAAGGGGGAAATTATAGTACAGATGAGTGCACAAGAAAGTCGTACATAAACATTAAGAAATCTGCTTTTGCAAACTCAACATGATTTCATTTTAGATACTAAGAACTGAGCTAATCAAAATTATATTATGTAACTATGTCCTTAACAAGTTTAAGTAATCATCAAAACAAGGAAAAGTTCCTATCTAGTCGACCATGTGATGACCACCCTCCAAAAGAGTCTAAATATAAACAACAGCTAAATCTATAAAATCGACAGAAGACAGCCCCATTTTTTATCTTATACCTCAATAACTGTGTGGTGGGCCCTTCAGGTTATCACAATAAGGGCCCATTGAGTCTTTTATAGCCGATGTGGACATCAGTTGACCAAACTGTCAACAATGATCACATAATGAATACAATGTCACGTCACAACTCGATGAATGCAACCTAATCACTAAAAAGCTACGGAGGAAGAAAACACAGTGGACAATTCTCCAAGGGATTGAGATGTTAATGTAGGGTTTAGAGGATGTTTTCTAAGTTCTAAACATTTGAGTTTCTATTTGTGTCCAAGTAGCCGAATTTGAAACGATGAGGAATTCTAACTTCTAAGGTACTGGATAGGCCATAAGGATGCTACAACAGCTTACCAGTTAAGTGGAATACGTGCAGGGCAATGGACCCACCATCTGAAGGTCCAACATAGAAGAAAACCTACACCAAAAATCAACCTGATCGAATGAACATATCATCCTGCCTATAGATCTTTTGTGAACCAAATTCCATTTTCTCCTTACCTTCGAAAAGAATGCAATAGATCAGTCAGCTAGCTGCTATGCTTATTTGTATACAGTCATTTTTAGCCTAAGAGATCTTCCATTTTAGGTCACACCCCTTGGATGTTCACATATACCGGTAAGCTGTGAATAGAACAGGCTCCTTACAGTCTACCCTAAAGACTACCTCAAAACCTTAATCATACTGGACATATATAGAAATTTCTATTAAAAAGGCAATATGGAGTGTGGTAATGGAATTAACCTCACACCAATCCAGGCAATCAACAGCCTTCACTGCCAAATGAGAGGAACCCTTTGAGACCCTGGAGTTTGTCTTCTCACGCAACGCACGCCACATAACCATCGGCTCCCAGCTCAAGCCAGATGTATATTCAAGCACATTGCGAACGATCACCGGTTCGCCTTTGATCCAATGCTTCTGGAAGTGCTCCACTTCCCCATGTTGGATATCTCTAGCTTTTGGACAGTACAGATAGTTGTCATCAGAATCTTCTCGAGAAGCAGCTTTGCGTAACTTCTTGTTGCCGAAATCAATCTCACCAACTGAGTTGAAACAGGAGCACCACTGAGTAGAAATTCCAGGAACATCCTGAAGTTTGTGTTTATCGGCTATTTCTTCTGCTTTCTTTTTCAATTTCGAGACCCAATCTTCTGGGAACATACACTTCAGCTCTAGAAGGCCACAGCCGCAACCACCCATTTCCTTAGGCGGACAAGGGATGCTACCATTTTGCTTCACTTGCCACTCAGATATTGGCCTGGCATGATTCTTAGGGCCCGTCTCAGAACAGGATTTCAAAGCTTGTTTCAACGAAGACCTGGAAGGCAAGTCTCCACTGTCCAGATAAGCTTTTCCTCTGTCGACATTTTGCACAATTATTTCCTCTCTGCCTCCCAGAAGGCAATCATCGCGAATCTCCCGGCAACAATTAAGGCAAAGGTCATATGAACAGTTTGGACAGCTTCTGTGGAAGTCAACAATAGAAGTTTGGCAGTTGTTGCTGCCAAAGACCAATGTGGTAGCACCAGTTAACAAATTAAACAAATAGGGACAAGGAGATAAGAATTATTTAGGGAAAAGACACCCTACCAGTACACACGCTCATCACAAAAACAACCTGCTTGTTGTACCTCTATCTCTGATGGTGACAATCCTGTTGAAATGGAACATCCAGTTGACCAACAATTAAATAATAAGAAAGTGTGTGATACTTTAGTGCTAGGGATCTTAGACACATGGCCTAGGGAAAACATTCATGCAGACAAATCATCTATCATCAGATGGTCATTTCTCAGTCATGGACATCCTAACATACGAGATGCAGGACAGAAATTTTGTCCCTCATGGACACCAAAGTCTATCCAACAACACGAGCAATGATGATTAATACCCAAAGTTACAAGGAGTACCTAGAATCTTAGCCTCCATCTCCTTTTCCATCATTTGTTCTTGATCAATTTGTTTCAGGATTGGAAGAAGTACATGTACCAAATATTTAGAGTAGTTAACCATTTCACCTTTCTTTATCTTCATCTCTGAGTTCTTCAACAACCCCTACAGGTGAATCATTAAGAAGGTATCGGATGTCATTGATAAGGCAAAGAGATAAAATGGCTAATGAATGAAATGCCGCATACTGCCATAACCAACCTTAGATGTCTCATTTTTACGCAAGCATGCTTTGCAATTGCAATTTCCTCGACAAACTGGGCAAGCCTTTGCAATTGCCCCCTGTGACATCTGAGGATACCTATATTTGCAAAGAAAAAAAAAGTAAGCTAAAGATCTACTGCCAGAGGAAATTAAAGTAATACAAAACAGTTACTACTCCCGAACTTTTTGATCCATCATAAAATTTATCAGATAATTGATGTGTGCTCTAATATGATGAAAAAGAGATATCATAGCTGAGGAAAAAACAGGAAAAGCAGTGATATCAGCTTTATAGGTGGCAATTACAAACTATGAATGGAATATCTTAACATGTAGCACCATATGCAAGGGCCAGGATCCACTGTGCGACCAACCACCTATCAAAAATCAAATCACTTGGATGATTACAACCATCTGAGCAACAGAGCTTTTTCTAGATAGTTGGCCATATTTCTACCGATCATCCAGAAGAACATGGTAGATTGGATGATTATCACCAGACAGCTGGGTTTAGAATTTCTGGTAAAACTATGTTTGCATCAACAAAGTAAATATTGCTGATAGTTAAGGGTCTGTTTGATTGTCCAACAACCACAAACCAACTTCCGGCATCTATGTGTCTGGAGTCTGGACAGCAGTAGTTTGCAGTTGCACCTTGCAATTTGTGGCTTCCATACAATTAAAATAAGTCCAAACTACATCAGGTGCTTATTTGTGATTGTTTTTGTAAAATCCTATGATTGCCTCGTAAATCAGTTTCCTAACCACCCGAAATGATATGCCGCAGCTTAGTGGCATTTACCCTAGTTAGCAATTCGGCATACAGCAAAATACGGTACAAGAAAAGTTCGAATATAATTCTGATTTGTCCTTCGAAAATACGTTCAAAAATTTGACTAAAGAATAAAACAAAATAAACAAGCATTAATAAATATATAAACAATGTTATTTTTTGCATTATTTTCAAATTTTAAAATCAGGTTTTCAATACTTCGGGGTTCTATCTTCGGTTGTATTTTCTGGGGTTTTCCTCCCCTTTCTTCTTAATCATATTTATTACTTATCCAAAAAAAACATCGGGAATAATTCATGTACAATACGTGTTCAATGTGGGTATAAAACAGTTCCTGATAAAAATACGTGAATTTTACCGAAGCGTTGAATAATACAACCGTATAATACAGACAATACAGTTTGTTAAAAATACATCAAATACATGTATTAAACGGGAAATTGCTAACTATGGTATTTACCTCCACTAAGCCAGCTCAATATCATAAAGCATAGCAGCCCATAAGTCCACCAGATTGTTCTGCAAGCACCTGTACCATGTTCCCTTCAAATTTCTAGGATATCCAAGAACCCAAAATGCTAAAACTGAAACTGAGGAGATCCAGCACCCACATATTTTTCTCTACAACCTCTCTTTAATCACTAAACCAAACACCTAATAGGAACTCACCTCTCCAATTTGCTATGGACAAAAGTAAAACCCCAAGGCTGAATGGGACTACTGCCAAACCAAAGAATCACCTCCTTTAATTTGGGCTAAGAAGATGAAAAGGCACATACAAAAATAACTCTTCAGCCACTCTGTGACAAAACCATTTTTTTAATAACGTAAAGAGGTTATCAAATTGGTCAGCTAGTCACCTTTTGTTTGTTAGAGAACTAAACCAGCCCACGTCCCACAAATTTTGTTTTTGTCGAGTTAGAAATAAATCGTGAAAAAATAAAAACACCTTCCCTCATTGGCTCAATATAATGACAAAAAATTACACCTATACTTTTTCATAGAGTTATATATATGATTACACTTGTGTCAGTCAACTATCAATCGTAATACCTAGGGCTAAGATTCAAAATCTCCGCCAAATGATACCGACTTTGGAGCATATCAATATGAAAGAATCACTGACTAAGTTGTATGAAGTCCAGATTTGAAGATTATGTGTTCAAGGCTTTAGATTTGAAGATTATGTGTTCCGGTGGATCGCCTGATGTCTTAGTTTCTAGCTTGTTGAGGGTTTTGTTAAAGGTTTTTTGGGGTTGTATTGTTGTTTTGTTGGCTTAGCATCCCTTGTTTGTTGTTGTTTTGCTCCTTTTGGGGCTTTCTCAGCCCCGCCTTTAATTTAATATCCCTTTTACCGATCAAAAAAAAAAAACTCCACATTGTCCATCTATGTCTAGTCCAAGTCAACCCAAATCCAATGGATTTGGAAGAAAGAATTCCACAACTTGATTGCCAGGCTCATTACCTTCATATCTAGAAAAACTTTCATATCATTAGGGATTTTACAGAAACAATCACAGCAAAATTAGCTCAATCAGCAAGCTCCAACGAAAATGGAAAACAGAACACGATGACATCTTTGTAACATATCCAACATGTCAGAGCACCTTGTGTAAATAGAGCACATCCAAGAGAAAGAGACTTTAGTGGAACTTTCTCCTATAGGAAATAATATCAGAAGTACCGCAAAGGCTTCTATACCACAAGCATGGTTCAAAGGTGCGAGTTTCACTTCGGTTTCGCGTTTCGATAGTTTCAGACAAGTTTTCGTTGTCTAGTAGTTCGGTGGTTTCAGTAGTTTCGGGCAAAAACGAACGAAACTACACCGAAACGGACAAAACTGGTCTGAAACCCCACAGTATTTGGTGTCACCCCTGACTGAAACCAAAACGTTTCGGGCAAAGTTTCAGCTTCGGCTGAAACTTTCAACCATCCACAAGGCATGGGAAGGAGAAATATAATGGCCAATCATTTTCTATGAAATCTAAAGGTAATAGATTCCTTCAGAGAGCACTTCTTACACAGCATTTTCTGCAGCTCCTGACTCCATGATTGACAGTCTAGTGTACTCTCATTTTGACTAAACCATGCCAAGTTTTTACTTTCACTCCTTCTATAAATGTAATCAAATAACCTTTAAATGGGTATCCTTGTTACCAATAATGTACTCCAACTCCTATCTCGGAGTGGATTCAGCCGTGGGAGCCAATGATGAACGCATAAAGCAAAGATATAAGGGCAATATATGATAACATTCCAGATTTTTTTTTCTAGAACCACAGTACATATTAGAAGCATTTTATTTAATTTTTTGATAAATATTAGAAGTTATGAATATACACGAGCAAAAATGATATAGACATCATAACAAGATGTATTTTATATGTGTGTCTGTGTGGGTGGGTGTGTGTGTGTATGTGTATGTACAAAAATACACATATATTTCAAAAATTATAAAGCAATAAGTGGTAAAGTAGTGATAAATTCACTTGACTCATGCAGACAACTGTCAGAAGAGGAGTCCCAAGAATATGATTAAAGAGTCCAGGTTCCCAAGGGAGTAAAACTGCATAAGACCCCTATGTTCTCTCATTCAAATGATTGTTTTGGAGTCCCAGTCCCCCTTGCCATGGAATCTTGATATTTCCCAAATTCTACAAGCAAGGAACTTCCCCCAAATTCTTTTCCGTTGTACAATTTATTCCTAAGTTACCAAAGTTCATGTTACTACCAAACACGGATGAAAGTCTCAGGATTAAAGGCTGGATCAGTGGGCTCCAATCCCGATCTGGATCGGTCCGATCCAAAATAGGATCGGCCCATCTCACCTGAGACAAAGTGAGACTCCTTTGTAAAACAATGATCTCGGGGCGAGACATGGCCTGGTTTGAATCGGATCGGTGGGCTCTGATCCGATCCGGATCACCCAATTCAGACCGGGATCGGCCGAGACTTTGAACCATGCTACCAAAGAGCTAGCAAAACTTGGTACCCTAGACCCTTTGAGCTGAATCATCCAAAGGTTTGAAACAAGAAAAAGAATTAGATCAATTACTAATAACAAGATGTGAACCTTACATTTACAAGATTCCTGGTTTCATCCCTCTTACAATTAAGAGATCCTTCATGAGGTGGACCGTACATGAGAAATGGACATAATATGATTGACAAACAGCATAGTGTGAAGCTTTTGTGGATGCAATCAAGGATTCATGATGCAAAGTTAGCATCCAATAGCTCCTATCTTTTGTAGACTACCTTAACAAGTAGTCAACCATCCGTATTAGTAGTGCCAATGATACATAAATTAAATCTTGACAATATCCTACTATATTAGGTTACTTGGATTTGCGGTTAGCCTTCATACATTTGCATAAACTGAACATTAAAAACAACTATGATTCAGTGATACCGACCTAAAGTCCAAAACTCGCATTTACAAAAATTAATGCAGATCCTATCCAATTCGTCTAGCCACATGCCTTGGCAAATAAATATTCAGAAAAATGAAATTTCAAAACCTAAAAATAGAAAAGAAGAATGGAAAGTCTACCATTTTTGTACACACGGCACACAATATCGCTTTGTTTTACATTTCTTGCACCGAACAACCTTTCCTCTATCATTCCTCTGGCATTGATGGCACATTGTGGATTCCTCTTCCTTCCCCTGTTCATTCCCCGAAAAACCAAAAATCAATAACAAGTCCCTCCAAAGACCAAAAAAAAAAAAAACACTAAGTGGCCATTTGGATTGCAAAAGGTCTAAACAGGACCTAATATTGAGGATTCACTTACGTCTGCATTCCTCCTCTTTGCACTGCCCAGTGAACCCCGTTGTTTCGAACCGCTTGAAACCCTAGCTAACCTATCTGCAGAACCCCTTTTTGTCTCCTCCATATCCTCTGATTGCTCCAAAACATCGCATTTCACATTTGCAGCCTCCACTTTTATCTCAGGCTCGGTGTCATTCCTCCTCTTTGCACTGCCCAGCGAACCCCTTTGTTTCAAACCGCTTGAAACCCTAGCTAACCTATCTAAAGAACCCCTTTTTCTCTCCTCCGTATGCTCAGATTCCTCCAAAACATCGCATTTCACTTTGTCCGCCTCCACTTTCATCTCAGGCTCGGTGTCATTCCTACTCTTTGCACTGCCCCGCGAACCCCGTTGTTTCGAACCGTTTGAAACCCTACCTAACCTACCCGCAGAACCCTTCTTTGCCTCCTCCGTATACTCAGATTGCTCCAAAGCATCGCATTTCACTTTCTCCGCCTCCACTTTCATCTCAGAGTCGATGTCCACCTTCACGTTAGGCGGCTTATCCAAACCCTCCGCACTCTTCTTCTTCTTCTTCTTCTTCCGAGTTGTCCGAATCTCCTCCTCATAGTCATCATCTGAAGATTCTGAACTTCCACCTTTCTCTCGCCTTCTCTTTTTCGTCTGAAAGCCCTGATTTTCCGACTGAACATCCTTCGCTTTCGCCTTCTTTCCACGAGCCTTCGCCTTGGAAGGCCGAGAAACCCTATATTTCTGGTAATGGTAATGTTGTTGACAGAGGGTCTTGTCTTGGAACCTCAGGTTCTTGCACCGCCACAACTTCCCGTCGTTTCGAGTGCAACGCAGGTCGTCGGAAGGAGGAGGAGAGACTGGAACACCACCTCCACCATCTTTGTTGTCTTTCATGTCGGAAAACCCACTTTTTCTCTGCAAATCCGGTTTCAGTTGTAAAAAAATCGGGTTTTTTTTTTAACTCCGGTTTTCAAAAACCTCTTCCCCCGTTCCCCGCCAAATAGAGAGAAGACGCTCCGTTTCCTACTTCTGTTGCTAAAACGCGAGAATGGGCAAGAGCAATCTCAAAAGTTTGGAATTTTGGAAAGTCGGCAATCGACACATGCGACGCCTCGTTCTAACGTGCACCTGTATGCTTACGATGATGATCTCCCTGCTTATCAACTTTTGGTTTGGGGAGGGGGGAATGTTAGAGTAGGGCGAGTCCAGTCGTTAACGTTCGGCTTATTGGCCACGTGGCATAATCTCAGACGCCACTGACCATATGTATGTTTAGCCATCATTAGCTGGACCTACAGGATACAGGCCAAATCTCATCCTGATTGCTTATTTCTAGCCGTTGAATCTGAGCACCCCAAATAATGCTAGAATCCTTGGCTAAAAAACCAACCCATGAATCACACGGATAGAAATCTCCACTCGAGATGATTTTTAGTCTGTGGATCCATCTAGGGATGGGCCAAATATCCATATGGCCAATGGTGTCTAAGAGTGCACCACGTGCCTCAACACCGACGTCTGTTACCCAAAGCGGGCTCGAGTGGAACCTTGTGGCCATAGCCATGCGTTGGATCTAAGGACTACACTTTCCATGGTGATCACCGATACACCCTAGCATTTCAGTTTTAACTGTTTGAGTGTGTACTTTAAGATCTTGTTTACGAATCTCGCACCGTCGCATAGGAGTAAAACTTGCCTGACCGCTGACTGCCAGGGAAGCCCTAACCGCCCACAATATGAGCCACGTGACACAGTTTTAGTGGACGCTGACTGTATGGATGTTTAGCCAATCCCTAGGCGAACCTACGAACCAAAAATCAGCCTGATTAATGATTTCAAACCTTTCGATCTTGTAACCCAAATAATGCTCAAATTCACACGGTTAAAATCAACCCATGAAAACGATCCAATACAAGGCTTAGAAATCACGAATCAGGTTTATTTTTGGTTTGTAGGCCCTCCTAGGGATTGGCCAAAGTTGCCAAACATCCATGCGGTCGGTATCCTCTAAAAATGTGCCACGTGGCTCATATTGTGGACGACAGTCACCAACGACAGTCGGGATTTTACTCCCTCGAATGGTGTACAGCATTTTGACACGTGTAATAAGTGCACCGATGACTGGGATCCGCCACACTCAGATGAGTGGGTCCCTAGTCAGATTCTATGTCAATGTACCACTTGATCTTATCATTGTTTAAATGGCCAGGGAAAAAAGATAGTAAATAGTCAACAGTCAACAATTAGATGGTTCAGATCAGATTTTGGTGCATGAGAATTCCCAGGTGGCCATTGATCACAACCTAAGCGTGCACCACTTGTGCTTGTAGACCTTTTATGCTAATGGGGTACCTTTGCGAGAGAAGAGTTACAGTAGATCGGAGCTACATCAACGTCCAAGGCCCTAACCTCCCCTAGTTGATTGAGGTCCATTGATCAACTTAGTGGATTGATACTGTTCAAATGATGGGTCACCTTTTGGATAATTCATTGAAGGTCAAACCTTTTCTCATTGGTAGGAAAGGTAGGCGAATCCAAGTGCTAAGATGCGTTAATCGGTTGTGATTGAATAGTTAGGTAGCCTCGTGTGCATTGTAATGGTAGATTCCATCAAGCATGTGCATTGTAATTGGGGGATGATAAGACAATTCGATCGGGTATCCAAAATTTGCCTCGGTGATTTTTAACCTTTGGATTTGAGTACCCCAATAACTCTATGGTATGAGGTGGAGATTCAGACAACTCCAATCAAATGCTTAGAAATCACTAATCATGCTGACTTTTTGCATGTAGGTCCACATAGGGATGGGCCAAACACCCACACGGTCAATGATCACTAAGAGTGCTACACGTGTAAGGTCTACCACATGTAAGGTACACGTGGAATGCAGGTGGCTTCCCCTAGTTATATATAAAGCCAAAACCGGCCGTGTTTGTAAAAAAATGAATGCCGTTACTTTAAAGCAAAAAACCTTACCTCATTGAGAAGCCAAAACTTGGGTTGGAGTACGCTGCTTGTGTGGGGTACACCCAACCTTCACGAGAGACCGTAGTATAAGTCACATGGCACATTCTCAAATACCATGACCGTATGGATGTTTGTCCCATCCCTATGTCGACCTATATACCAAATATCAGGGCGATTTGTGATTTCAAGCCTCTGGATCCGAGTACCCTAAATAATGTCAAAATCAACGATTAAGAATCAACAAATGAAAACTACTCCAATCAAGTCCTTAAAAATCGTTAATCAGGCTGGTTTTTTGCGTGTTGGTCCACCTAGGGATGGGCCAAACATCAATATGTTTAGTGATCTTTAAGAGTGTGCCATGTGTAAGGTGCTGCCACGTGTATCATATAAATAATTTAATAGAAAACCCCCACGTTCACACACGCTGCATCAGTATTCATTTTTAGATGAAGGGGTTGCCACTGTATGATTTGGGTTTCTCTCGTAGGTGCAGAGGGGATTTCAAATATATAAGTGGCAATATTATCCAGGACTTTTTTAAGAGGGTTGTGACAACGTTTTTGGTGCACCATAGTGTTACGAAAAGACCACGTACACTTTCTTGAGCAAGACACTGATATAGGAGCTAGCATAATGATCATCCTCTGACGTCTTGATCTGCAAATCCAAGCGATGCATGAGCCATTCACTGAGTTCCAAGGGCGTGGGTATGTTGCTTCGCAGGGAAAAGGGTGACGCAAACCAAATCCGGACATTATGGGAGCATTGTAGTAAGGCATGGATGCTCGTTTCAGAGGTCGGGAAGGAGTCTCCACATGAAGAATTGACTTTGCTTTGGGATCCTGAGGGCACAGATATATTTCCATATTACAAATAAGCATATTTGTAAAATTGAATTGATTCTGAGGATCTTATCCTTATAAATTGATCGCCAAATAAAATAGATAAGCGATTATAATTGTTCCATTTACTTCGTGCCCTACTAATGAATAGTGAACAATCTAGGCCGTTCATGAGTTCGCAGGGGACTTCAAGATGGAAGATGACGTCCTCAGTTTATCTTTTACTTTTTGTCCACCAAAAGAAAGTTGGATAACGGGCGGGAAAGTTTCCTGGACGGGTGATCGAAAGTTCGAAGCCAATAAAACTTTGATGACAGGGCCCTGTCATCAAGGCCGATGACAGGACACAATATGAGCCACGTGGAACACTCTTATAGGACTGACCGTATGGATGTTTGACCAATCATTAGGTGGACCTACAAACCAAAAATCATCCTGATTAGTGATTTCTAGGCGTTGGATTGGAATTGTTTTCATGGGTTGATTTTAACCGTGGGAAATTTGATCACTATTGACCATTATTTGAGGTACAAAGATCCAAAGGTTTGAAATCACGAATCAAGCTGATTTTTTATTTGTAGGTCCATATAGGGATTGGAAAAACATCCATACGGTCAGCGTGCTCTAAGCGTATTCCAAGTGGCTCCTATTGACTGGCCTTGATGATAGGGCTTGTCATCAAAGTATTACTCGTTGGAAACCACTTTTTCTGCTTGCCTCTTCCCTGAACTTTCCTACCGTTTACCCCGGGTTCTCGAGTGAAACTCTGATGTCATCGAGGCCGATTGACAAATCTAGTATGCAACCATTTCCACACTTAAAATTATGTAAACATTGACAGTACTGTTGGATGTCCCTTGAAAAATATGTTATTTTAATGTTTTCAAAAAAATTATTTTATAAATTAAAAACACGTTTTTCAATGAGCATTCAACGGTGGATACAATGTTTGCATACTTTTAAGTATGTAACATTTGCATACTAGACCGACCCGGGGCAATATGGGCTAAGTGGCATACTTTTAGAGGACTCTGACCGTATGGATGTTTTACCAATCCCTAGGTAGACCTACAAACAAAAACTCAACTTGATTAGTGATTTAAACCTTTGGATCTTTGTACTTCAAATAATGGTCAATAGTGCTCAAATTCCCACAGTTAAAATCAACCCATGAAAATAACTTCAATCTAACGCTTAGAAGTAACTAATCAGGCTGATTTTTGGTTTTTAGGTCCATCGAGGGACTGGATAGACATCCATACGGTCAGATCCTCTTATAGTGTGCCACGTGGCTCGCCCATCACAACCCGCTGTGACCAAAGTTTTACTCGTCCATATTATGGACGGCTGCAAGTCCATACTTATATTCTGGACCACCCGTCCAGAATACCCGGCTCAAACCCGAATTTGCGGCAAGATGTTTCTCTAGAAAATTTAAAAAATTATGGATGCGACATTCCGAGTTGATGGCTGACAGGTTGAGGACCAAACTTTTCTCGTTTCTAGTGTGAACGGCGGCTGTTGTCCAGTAGAACTTTGATGACGGACCACCGTACGAACCACGTCGCTCACTCTTAGAAATCGCTGACCGTATGGATATTTGGCGCGAGCCTACAGACCAAAATTAGCCTGAATTAGTGATTTCTAAGCGTGGATTGAAGTTGTTTTCATGTGTTGATTTTAACAGTGGCAGTCGAGCATTATTTGTAGTATAAACTATAAAGATCCAATGGTTTCTAATCACTAATCAGGCTGATTTTTGGAATGTAGGTCCACCTAAAAAGTCTGCCACCTGGCTCATACCGGGTCCGTCATCAAAGTTATAGTCGCTGTTGTCCGCCTCGTTTCTCAAGCTACTACGACACGTGGCGCAAATGCAGGACCCACCAGTAAACGATTAAGTCATTAAATATGATCGGATCATCTTAACCACAGAATTTATTCTCCATTCATCAAAAAAGACTAATACCAATCCACGGCTGTGATCACCTTTTAAGCTTTACTTAATAGAGATTCTAAAACCCGTTTAATGATGAGATTAAAAAGCTTTTCTTCTTTTCTGGTGTTTATTTATTAAAGGACCTTTCAACTTCTTGAGAGAGAGAGAGAGAGAGAGAGAGAGAGCACCATATCCGTACAACAATGGCGTAAGGCCGAAAACCAGTCGGAGACTCACGCTATCGTGCGCCTCGGAGACAGAGAGAGAGAGAGAGGGAGATGGAGATGGAGTTGGAGTGGTCGTCATCGTCGTCATGGATAATCGAACAGGCAAAGGAGGAGTTGGAGATTCTCGAAGCTCAACATCCGAATCGATTCAGCTACCTCAAGCTCGAACTCAAGACCTTCATCTCTGCAGAATCTGATAAGCAGAATACCGTCTCGTATCGCAACACCATCTCCTCCTCCTCCTCTTCCGTATCCACACAAGGTGCGTACGTACGATTAAAACTTCATTTTCTCTTTCCTCTGTAATTTTTCAAACATGAATCCAGACCGTCTAATCTATTAATCAGGGAAAAAAAAATCCATTATCGGATGGTTAAGAACATCCGATTTTGGTTAAAAAAAAAAGGTCTCCTTGAAAGGTCTACTAGTTGGACGGTCCAGATTGGTGAGAACTCCAATTGTTATTGGTCCTACAAAAGTGCTTCATGGTCAAAACATTAACTAGGCTGGATGATCACAACCGTGTTTTGTATTTGATGATTATCGATGGTTTATCAGAAGATCATTTGATTGGATGGTCGAGGTGGACCCATCAAATATTTCTTGACCAACCCGAATGTCTGTGTTTACAAATGTTTTTGGGTCTACAATATTGTGACTATAAATTAGTTTTCGCGCATGTTTGGTTATAATGTTAGCTCTACACCTACTATGTTGTTTTGTTCCGGAGAAGCGCAAATTTGAGCCGTTGGATTTGAGCATTTCGATGGGGGTGACTTTTAGTCGTTGGATTTGATATATATATATTTTTTTGACAATGAAAATCTGCCCGCAGTCTCGCACTCGTTGGGGCCTACTGGCCCCATGAATATATGGCTCTCCCATGTAGTCGTAGACACCAAAAATTAGCTTGATGAGTGATTTGTGTCAGTTGGATTCAAGTATTTTTATCGGGTTATTTCTAGCCGTTGGATGTAAGCATTTTAGGTGTGGTCCAATAAAAGGTGGGCCCAAATTCCTAGGGTCAGGTCAAGCTGTAATACCACTGACCGCATGGATGTTTAGCCCCATCTCGGTGGATATACGCACTAAAAATCGGCTTGATTGCTTATCTCTAGCCATTAGATTTTAATACATTACGCAGTGATTCTAGCCATGTATTTAAGCATGTTTTTTTGGGTACTATATCCAATGGGTAGAAATCATCAATCAAGCTGATATTGGGTATGAATATCCACCAAGATGTGAACTAAACATCCATGCGATCAGTGGGCCCAGCTAGGTAGGGCCACTGATCGCCTGGATCGAAAACTAGTGTCTGGTTCAAAAAAATTTCTCAAATTCAACCTTTGATCCAAACCCCCACAGTGTGGGGTCGAGGCTACTGACCATTGGATCCAAGAGATCCACGGTCAATGAGGCAACGTTTTTTCGTGTTTGGGTTTAAGTTTAAAAAATGTTGCAGAGGTAATTGGTTATTATGTACATAGCTAAGGATTTTCTATTTTGGTGTGTGTGCAGCTTCATCCAGCAGGAAGAGGAAAGAGAGGAAAGGATCTGAAATTCGAAAATTTCAGTCGACAAAGCGAAAATGTCGAAAACTGGATTGTTCGAAGGAGAGGGTTGATGCCGCCATCGAAAGGGCAGAAGCGTGTTTGCAAAGAATTCGAGAAGTGAAAAAAAGCTTTAGTAACAATGAATACCCTATGTGAAATGGCGCAACAATTAGGAAAAAGAAAATATGAAACTGCTTGCCACTTACGTTACATTACAGTGTACAAACATGTCCATTTGAAGTATTCAATGTGGTTCAACGGTTGCGTCTCTTTGCTATCCAAGATGAAGGTCTTCGTTGATGTGTTTGTGCAATTTTCAACATGCTGAATGTGTTTTCCTTGTGGCATGAGCTAGCACCTGTTCGATACATCCTTAAGAGCATCTCCAATTGGTCTCTTTATCTTGTGGCGATGGAGAGGACCAGACCCATGCTAGAACCATGGCTAAGATTCTGAATCTTTTGGTGGTTAAATATCATTTCTAGACATGTTCTTCACAAACCTAATGATGTAGCAGAGCAACTCTCTTAATGTTGTCACTGTGGCGATGGAGGGGACCAGACCCATGGAGCCCTGCTGTCGCTCTTGGTATAAAGGGAGTTTAGTTGTCGCATTTCTACATTACCCACTCTTGTCAAAATTTAGAGACATTAACAAACCTTCAACATGCACACAAAATATTATTACCATGTCATTACACTCAACCATGAAAATCACAAACTTCAACTAAAGTCTAGCAAGAAATCTGGTATTCAAGAAAAAATGCTGAATCTAAGAATTCAAAAGAAAAACTTTACACATGGGAATGTAGTTAAAACCCTATACTTTTGACTTTTCAATCCATATGACTATGGTTGAATCGTATAGAAGTCAAGATATTAACTCAAAACTGGATCCGTTAAGAGTTTACTTTAGTTACTCTTAATAATACAATGGATATGAAATGGAACTGTGATTGACATTCTAAGAATGACTTCTTGTTACATTCTAAGACTGACTTATTTCAATATTAAGGAGTAAAATTCAAATCGTTGGGTTGTAAGATTCATAAAAAATTTATTTATGACTTAAAAAAATATGAAATACTTTTTAAGAGTCTAAGACTACGATGTACGCGCCATTGCCATAAATGTCTCCCGTGTGTTTAAGAGTCTAAGACTACGATCCATGTTGCACAACCTGTGTGTGCACTTATCCTTAAATGTTTGGCCCACTCTTGGTTTACCTAGACTCCAAGGTCAGCCCCATGATGAAAAAACACTTAAATCCAATGGCCATTTTTTTGATAAGCGTGTATATTTCATTAACAAGGAAAAAACCCAAAAAACAAAAGAATCAGCTATTAATGGCTATTTCATTAAATCCAACGGCTATGAATCAGCTATTAGGCTGATATTTACGGTGTTGGTTCATCAAGTGATGGATCTTACATGTATGAGTCAGTGGGCCCATCTCCTAATTTTACACGCTCATGAGAGAAAATATTTGCTGCAGGCACTATGGTTGTAGCATCGTGGGTCGCGTAAAAAACGCCACATGGGCACACCCTTCTGAGCCCACTGACTGAAAAGGCTAGAAACCACCCCATAAAATCACTCAATTCAAAAGGAAAAAATGTTACATATGCGTCTCTGAATCCTATTTTTTGGGGTTTACTGAGTCCAACACATTGTACCCATGTCAGATTCTGACACACGTACCCGAATCCATGCAACTTGGACTGCAGTTAATTACAATGGTTGCAAATAACTTTATAAAGGCAGAAGTAGCTTGTTAGGTCCACAAGAGCTTAAGTTAATATTGGGCCGATTTGTGGACCCAAAGGTTGTCTTCTTCAACCTTGAGAAAGAGGATTGGTGGGGTCATGAGAAACCCTAACCTTTGCTTGCTATTGGACCATGGATGAAAACAAACGGCAGTTAGGTGGCCTTACCCAAAAATGGGTGTGGCATCGATGATTCCACTAGCATTTGGAGAAGGCGAACAGTACCACATAGTGGACCCATTCAAAGAAAGTGTATAATCAAATTTTAGACGAGCTTATTCTCCAACCAGAGGAGGGTGATGCAATCCGAAGTACTACACCTTTCAAGTAGAGATGTCGAGCATCAAATTAGGAGTGTCGAATTGGCCAAAGGTCAAATTCAAGAGGCAATTGAAGTTGCAAAAAATGGATGCTGGGAAAAGAGTGCTTTTCTACTTGAGTATCCCGAAAAAGGAACTGTCAATTGCGTTCAAAAGCTCTTTCATAGGTCTGGAACAAGTCGACAGCTATTTCGACTATTTTTTAAAGATTCCATCATCTTAGGCCTCAAAAGACTGTCAAATATTTAGGCATGTTGTTAGTGGCTGGATTTAGAGTAGTTTAGTCATTATTAGGATTGGATTTAGATTATTTTAATGAACAGCTAAGATTCGGCTCTTATTTCTTATTTTGGTTCATTTAGGATTTACTTCGATGGTTAGCACATATTAGAATGAAGGTTTATGATTTGGTACAAACTTCAGGGAATAAATATATTTGACATATCTTCTATTTCTCATGACATCTGAGATAAAATTTGAGTTTCTCTTTTCCATTGAAGATGGATTCTTCTTTATACAAAAATTGATTTTCATCATTTTAGTGATTAACTTCTATTTCTCATGACATCTGAAATAAAATTTTGAGTCTCTTTTCCATAGAAGATGGATTCTTCTTTATACAAAAATTGATTTTCATCATTTTAGTGATTCTCAACATTGATTAGTTGGGTGCTAATTAAATAAAGCAGTTGAGGTTTTCTCTTCGCATCAGATAATGAGATACAAGCTTCGTATCATGCATATAATGATATTATATAATCTCAAAGCAGCAATCAGAATAGTACAATAACAAAGAAACAGAATATCTATATACAGAAACAAAAAGTATCCAATGCAAAAAAAGAGAGTTAATAATGAACTTCAATAGGCAGTATGAGTATGACCAGACCTTGTTTTGCCTGCCCTTTTGATAATGAAAACCCTCGTGGTAGCAATAGCTTCCTTCTCCAGTAAGCATGGACCCAGATCTGAACCAGGAATTTCAGTTCTTGTACTTTCAAATCTGCAGCACCGGAGTTCAAACTTTAAACAGCTTCGATGACCAATTATAATTTATAATTTTATACACATATACAACAGAGGGTTTTCTGGAGCTAACACTCTCTAAAACAACTTCGTATAAATGTGGTAGGCTAGCAGACACTTGGTTCAACAAGTACAAAACAGTGTTGGCTTTGGCATGGGCTAAATTGCACAACAAAGTGGAGGAGTAATCCCATTCTCTCTATTATTAATGTGGAGACCTTATATGAAGAACGGGTGATCATTTATCCAAACTGAAAAATGTCCGGTGACCTCTTAGATGGGTTATGATATATATGACCAAAAATCATGTCTGTCAAACAACCATAAGCATTCAACAACCAAGAGCCTTCATTTTAGTGGCAACAAGTCCAACAAGCAAAGAGCAAACAAATTATATAAATGTATATAGCATTTATATAACATGAAATATTCAATTTACAAGGAATGCAACAAGGAGACTCCCAATAACAAACTTTGATGCGCCTGCCACATGTTGGACACCCACACTCTTACTGGAACAAGTCTTTGTTTATTTCCTTTGTTGTTATATACTATTTTAACTAATTTTCTTATTTATACCACAAGTCTAAGTTTATTTCTTTCTGCTAAGCATATTATTTCTTTTATCGGGGTAAGGCTTTGATGCTGATGTATATGTTCACACTGAGCACTTATTTCACTAACTTTTGTATAATATATCTTGTAAAATCATCATAGAAGAGTTTTGGTATATCAAGTTTCCTAGGGTGCCTGGCAGTATGTGCCTTCTATGTCAAAGTTACAAAGTTTACAATTGAATAACAATTCAAACTATAGTCACAAAGTCGGGATTCGACAATAAATCAACAAGGGGTCAAGTCGGGAAAATTCGGTAAAAATTGGGAGAAATCAACAAAATTTTTAAAAATATATCATGGCATATTTCAAGTTAGAAATGTTGTTTTTAACAAAACACATTTATATGATGAAAAGTGCATATATAATTCTATAATAATAAGTCATAACTCATAAGCATGATTCATCATTCATAATCAAAATTAAAAAATTGGCAAAATCGAAATCAGAAGGGGAAAAAATAAGTCTTAGCCAAATAATTGGCAAAATCGGCGATTGATTCGTAAATTCGAAAAATCGGAGATTTTTGTGACTATGATTCAAACTAGCAGAAAGGTAGCCAATAAAGTTATTATCTGCAAAGATGAACATACCTTGCCTGCTGATGCTAGAAAATCATTGTGCCAAAGGTAGAATGATCAGACCACTGAAGCAAGACCCAGGATTGGTGAACCTCAAATGTGGAAAGAATTTATAAACCCGGCCAGCCTAGATATGTTTCTTTAACCCATGCTCCACAACCTCTTAATGGATAATGTCATATATTTCTTTAGGCTTGAAACCACAATCTCATTAATTTTGAGACACAAACCACTGCTGGATCAACCTATGGGCTCAAGTCCATCTCTACCCTCAATGTCAGAAACACTACAGATTGCTGGAATGCAACCCTCTGCAATAAGATTCTTTATATCTGAAGAAGTACTGGCATCTTCAGACAACTTGCACAGTGCATCTATCAGAATTGGGTAGTTCTTATCTGATGGACCAGGAAAGTTTCCCTTTTGAACCATCTCTTTCAAAATCTCAAAAGCCAAGAGCAGGTCTCTCTTGGATATAAAACCACTTATTAGTGCTACATATAAAAAAGTGTCAGGTTTCATTTTCTTCTCTTCCATCTCACGGAAATAGACTAGGGCCACATCTGACCTACTGCACTTGCACAAACCGTTGACAAGAGCCATGTAAGAAATCCTGTTTGCAATGCACCCCTTCTCCCCCATTTCATCCCAAAGCATGAGAGCATCATCAGGTCTTCCAGCATTGCACAACCCATCAATTAAAGTTGTGTAGGTAATTACTGTGGGCTCCCTTGCTTCATCAGCCATTCGTTTAAAAAAAAGGAGGGCTCGGTCAATCGTGTTCGCTTTGCACAATCCATCTATCATCAAGTTGTAGGTGACAACTGAGGGCAAGAGGCCTTTCTGCAACATATCATTCAGAAAATCCTGGGCCTCTGATACTCTTCCGACCTTACAAAGCCCACGTATTACAATGTTATAAGCAACAAGATCAGGACGATGCCCACGCGCAGATATGTCCCGGAATAACTCCATAGCCTGATCCACTTCCCCAAACTTAAACAACCCATCAATAGCTGCGGAATATGCAATAATATCAGGGAGAAACCCTTCTCGCACCATGTTAGTTAAAAAATTACAAGCTTCCACTGCCTTCCCATGCGTGCAGAGCTGTTTTACTAGCATGGAAGAGTGTTTTATCCATGGTTCATGCCCACAGGTGCGCATCTCCTTCATCAGATCGAGTGCTTCTGATACGTTTTCTCTTTTACATAAGCCGCCAAATATAGAATTGTGGGTGAATTGCGTCGGTTTGAATCCAAATTCCTTCATCTCTCTCAAAAGCTCGAGACTTTCCTCCAATCTATCTGAATTGCACAGCTCATGGATTAAATTATTATACACCAAAAGATTTCCTTCACAGCCTATTTGAACCATATCACGTAAGAGGCTGAGGGCCACATCCAATTTACCCTTCTTGCATAAACCATCAATAACAATATTAAAAGAAGCGGGGTTTGGGAGAACCTTTTTCTTAACCCTGAAAAGGTTATCAATCACAGCTTCACCACCACATTCCGCTCCGATCATAGCTCGAAGCAACAACAAAGCTTTATCTACCAAACCATGATTAACAAACCCATCTAAGACTGCATTATAAACCAAAATCGTAGCTTCTACATCCAACCCTTCCTCCCCCTCCTCGAGCAACCGGTTTGCTGTAACAAAATCTCCTTCTCCACAAAACGATGAAATTAATTTCATAATTACGTTGACATCAGGAAAGATCCCAGAGTCCTTCATCTCTGTATACAAATACAAAGCCTTGCCAAGATCTTTCTTCTTACAGAACCCCTCAATTAACACGCTATAAAGTGGGAGGTCTGGAGTAAAACCCAATTCCAGCATTTTATCAAACAGCTGAAGGGCCTTATTTACTCTCGACTCTCTTGTAAACCCATGAATCAACAAACACAATGTCTTCTCATTGGGACTCACATTGAGATTTTCCATCCTCTCAATCAGCTCGAAAGCCTTGTCAACCTCACCCCATTTGCTAAACGAGACTACTAAGATAGTGAAGATGTGTTCGTCAACCCACCCTCTATCGAAAATCTGGTTGAAAACGCACAAAGCTTCTTCAAACTTCCCGGCATTGCAGTACGCCTGCAAGACCGGGGTCAGGGTGAACTTATCAGTGTCCCAACCCGAATCGCGCATTTCCCTCAACCTCTTCTCAACCAATTCGACCCGGCTGGATTTCGCAATAGCCTCTAACAAACAATTATAACTGTAGCTATTCAGAACACAAAGTCCCATCATCTTGGCTTGATCAAAGAGATGATTGGCTTCATCGACCAATCCCTGACTACCCAAACACCGGATAAGGAACCCTAAAGCTCCCGGGGTCATGGGGCACCGGGAATTCACTATATCTGTCGCTAGAATCCTCAATTGGGCAGTTTGTCGAGCCCGAGAGAGGATCAACGCCATGGCATTGTATGTGTAACAGTTGTGTTTATACCCATCTTGTTCCGTCGCCCACGAGAAGAACTCGTAACCGATCCTCCAACTCTTTAGACCTCTCAACACGATTTCAACGGTTTCGGGAGTTAATCTTGACCCGAGATTTCGCAGCTCTTCGTTGTTTCGGAGTAATGATCGCTTCGTAAAGATGGCGATGAGCCCGTCGACGATTTCACTGCGGTCTGAAGGAAAAGCGGCATTAATAGAAGAATGATGGATTTTACTGAATTGGGTGTTAGGGTTTGGTTCGGTGAAGGGGTTGTGTGGATGGGGAGAGGTTTCTGTGTGAAGGAAGAATGAGATCAGACGAGAAGGATTGAAGGTTTGGGGTGGGAAGAAATGAAGGGTTTTTATGGGTCTTAGTAACGCCATCGATGAGAAGATTTGAAACTGTTTGGCCTTACCAGAAATTTTTTCTGGGGAGCTGCAGAGATCCGCCATTAAATGGAGCTTGGAAAGCTCTGGAGCTACACTCCGGAGCTCAAAAGCTCAGGAATTTTTTTACCACACGCAATACTTGTCACGCGAGTGAAGGACCGTCATTTAACGCTTGGATGTGGGCTATAAATCTAACGGCTAAAAACCGAGGCCGATGATGAGCCACGTGGAACACTCTTAGAGGACTCTGACCGTATGGACGTTTTTCCAGTCCCTAGGTGGACGTACCCATGTGCTTTGGCTTTGAGGTGACGTGCCGAGAACTCATTGGCTGTGATTGTGTGATTTGCAATCCGATTGTGACAGAAGTTTTACTCTTTGATTAGTGATTTCAAACCTGTAGATCTTTGTACCTCTAATAATGGTCAATACGCTTAAATTCACCCTGGTTAAAATCAACCCATGAAAATAATTCCAATCCAACGCCTAGAAATCACTAATCGGGCAGATTTCTGGTTTGTGGGTCCACCTAAGGATTGGCCAAACATCCATACGGTTAGAGTCCTTTGAGAGTGTACGACGTGGCTCATATTATGTCCTATCATCGGCCTCGACAACAAGATTACACTAAAACTTATATGACCGCCCACAATATGAGCTACGTGGCATATTTACAGAGGACGCTGACTATATGGATGTTTGGCCAATCCTTATATGGGCCTGCAAACGAAAAATAAGCCTGACTAGTGATTTAAAACCTTTGGATCCTTGCACCCAAATAATGGCCATTAGTGCTTAAATTCACGAGGTTCAAATCAACCCATGCAAATGACTCAAATCCAATGCTTAGAAATCACTAATCAAGCTGACTTTTGGGTTGTAGTCCCATATAGGGATTGCCAAACATCCATATGGTCAGAGTCCTCTAAAAATGTACTTCGTGGCTCATATTGTAGGCAGTCATAAGTTTTAGAGAATTTTTTTGAAGCGGCCAGATTTTGAAGCAGCGATCATGCGCCAATGATCACGCGGCACGCATACCATAAAATCTTTTTAAAACCAAAGTTTAAGTCATGTGTATATGTGGAGGTCGATCATTGGGCACATGATCGCCGCTTCAAAAAAATTTCTCGGTGTAGGGATAGGGGTAGTTTGGTACTCTTAACTTCCCGCGCCTTTGAGTAGACTTCCCAACGCCTACAATAACAAAGCGGCAAAAACCCTGAAGTGGAACGGACCATCTTCTTCCTCAACTCGCAAATAAAAGCTAAAAGCTATGGTTCGAGCTTCGAAGAAGAAGAACGAAAATGGCGACAGAGCAGGCGCGGAACCACCAAACCCAGAAGCCGAAGAGCGAAGAAGACTCAAAGAACTAGCAATCTCTCGAAACCTCCTCTCTCAGACTGCTGCGAAGTCCGTTTCTCTTCTCAACCCATCAAAAACAATCCTCAAACACCATGGCAGAGACATAGTGAAGAAATCCCAGAGAAAGAACAAGTTCCTCTTCTCATTTCCTGGTCTTCTCGCTCCCATTTCCGGTGGAAAGATCGGTGAACTGAAGGATCTGGGGACCAAGAATCCGATACTCTACCTCGATTTCCCTCAGGTCTGAGTCTGATTGATGCTCATAATTTATCTTCGATGACCTAGATTCGTTAATTAGGGCTTTGATGAGCTTAATGTTAGTTTTATTTGATTTTTTTTAGGGTCAAATGAAGTTGTTTGGTACGATCGTTTATCCGAAGAACAGGTATTTGACGCTTCAGTTCTCAAGAGGAGGGAAGAATGTGACGTGTGAAGACCATTTCGATAACATGGTTAGTTAGTTTTCTACTGTTTTTAGATAACTTGGATTTCTTTCTATAAATCTGGGAACATGGCTATGTGATCGTCAATCTAGAGGGAATAAATGTTTGGTCACTCCTTAGCATGGCAACAGTCCGAATTTCACATCAATTAGAATTTAGAGTATTTATAACCAATTGATTAAGTGATTTATAATATTTAGGATGGTCAAAGAATGGTGATTTGATGTGACACATATGGCCATGAGGTTTTCCATCTGAATGAGAATGCCCCCCCCTCAGATTTGACAGAGACAGAATTTGGTCTCGTTTGGATGATCTACGAACTAGTGGGGAGCCAAAAATCGTGAGCGCTCCTGCGCGATACAAGTACAAGTGAGGAATGAAGGACCGCTTTGATAGATACGCGAAGCTGATCGATCAGGTACAAGTGGGGTACTGTGTGCCTAAAAATGACCTGCATCCAGACCTTACACGCGTCACCTTGAGATCCACGCAAGCAGAGTTTTTGGTCATTTAGCAACTCGGGTTTGAGTAAGGTAACTTGGACCGGCATACCCTAAACCTTGCAAAACAATCATTCATCGATCATTGCTTGTATTAAAATTTGTTCTTGTACTGCGATCATTGCTAGTATTGATCAAATGCGAGCATGCATTGATCTTGATACTCAAGTACTAACACACTTTCAAAGTAGTTCATCTCGAAAAACATCACCGATCCTATGGGACTTTTAAATATGACAAACTTTCCAAGTGAGACCCTTGCTTATCTTTAAAAACACCATCAATCCCATGCGGGCATGATTACTTAGCGAGCAACCTTTGAGAATGAGCTTCATAGGCTTTACGTCGACTTCGACGTCCTTCTACATTTTAGTTAACGGGTCCCTCGCTGCTTATTTTAAGAGTTCAAGGGGGCTTTGACAAGGGGATCCTCTGTCTTCCTTTTTGTTCACCTTGGTTGTGGAGGCGTTGGGGAGAATGGTTTCAAGAGTTGTGGAAGGTGCGAAGTTAGACTGTTTTTATAGTTGGCGAAGGGGTTCCTGTAATTTCCCATCAACAGTGCGCGAACGTTACCCTATTCTTTCTTGGGGCTTCCCTTACTCTACTCAGACTCCTAAGAGGTCTTCTTTTTTGTTTTGATGCTGTGTCGGGTTTATGCATTAATTTGGCCAAAAGCAAGGTATTTGGGGTGGGAGAAGTAGAGAACATTTCTTACCTAGCAGGTATCCTTGGGTGCAGCATTGACAGTTTGCCAACGACGTATTTGGGCCTTCCCCAATGGGCTAGTTCGCTCTAAGGCATTATCGGACCCTGTCATCGAAAGATTTGAGAGCAAGCTAGCCACTTGGAAGTTCGGGTACCTCTCTAGGGGGAGGGGGATTGGTTTTGATTAAGAATACCCTCTCAAGCTTGCCAATTTTCTATTTATCTTTTTTTTTTTCCATCCCAAGGTGTATTGTGAAAATCCTAAAAAAGTTAATGAGGGATTTTTTGTGGAATGATAGGGTCAAGGTTTCCAAATTTCACATGGTGGACTGGAAGACAATGTGTAGCTTTAAGACTTAAGGTGGCTTGGGTAAAGTCAAGAACGAGTCACTATTGGGCAAATGGTTGTGAAGATTTGGGGTGGAGATTTCTAGCCTTTAGACTTTAGAGGAAGGCCACAACAGGTAAATATGGGACCTCTAACTATGGGTGGGATGGTGGAGTGTTCGCTCTTTCTACGGTTGTAGTGTTTGGAGGGGTATAATGAAGATTTTTGGGGACTTCTCCAAAGGCATTCATTACAAGGTGGGGTTAGGGAACATGGTTAGATTCTAGGAGGACGTGGTGTGGAGAGTCCTCTCTCAAGGAGGATTTTTCGATTCTCTTTTCCCTTTCAGATTAGAAGAACTGCTCTATTCTGGATTGTACGATTCGGGTGTGGGAAGACGTGTCTTGGAGCTTCGGTTTCAAGAGGAAGCTCAATGATTGGGAGATTGATTCTGTTTTTCGTTTACTCCGTCAATTGTATGATTATCACCTTTCTACCTTGGATCAGGACAAGCGTTTGTGGATTTGGTCTAGAGATGGCCTCTTTCGGTGTGTTCTTTTTATGAGGCTTTAGATATTTCTACTAGCACCATCTATCCTCCTCCCTTTGTATCCAAAATCCTTTCCAAGATTGCCTTCTTTATTTGAACTGCTTCTCCGGACAAGATTTTGACGGTGGATCATTTGATCACTAGAAGGATGATCATTGTAGACTTTTGCTTGATGTGCGCACACAACGGGGAATCGGTTAATGATCTTCTTCTGCACCGTGATGTGGCTAAAGAAGTCTAGAATTTGTTTTTGGTATATTTTGAGATGTGTTGGGTGATGCTGAGCTCTATTTTGGACCTTGTCTTTAGTTGATATACTAATGCTTTTTACTCCAGAGGTCGAGTGTTATGATAGATTCTCCCATTCGCGATTTGTTGGGGCCTTTGGAAGGAGAGAAACCATAGTTTTCGAAGGCAAGGAGGACGGGGTGGCTTTTATCGTCCTCAATATTAAGGGCTTGAAAGTATTTATAGAGTGTAGAGGTCTCTTCTTCGACTTCGTTTTTCGATGGGATCTCACATCTTCAAGAGAAGGTCACTAGGAAGGTTTATGTTTCCTTTGTTATCTGTGCATTCGTTTGTTGTAGGTCATCTCGACCTCTTAGGCAGTTGATTATATTCTCTGGGCTTTTGCCTTCTTAATAAACTCTTTATTTTTCAAAAAAAAAAAAAAAAGATTCAAGATAGATCTCCAATTTCACCCGTGGTATATAACTTGACCCTAATGATGTGCAAAAATCTTCTTTATTTTCTTGGTTTTTCAAATCATGTTCTGTATTTTCTTTTCAGGTTGTTTTCTTGAACACACAACACACTAAAACATACGTACATTGATACATATGTACATATATGGCTCTACCACTCTTCTATATTTTCAGGGTTTGCCTTGTTGACACTACATTTTTGTTTCAACATGCAAGACACACTTCTGGATCTGTTGATCATAGTATTTTTTATTTTCGTTTTGGTAATTTACAAAGATTAGAAGAATATTTTTGTCTGTCTTCATTGCTCAGTCTGCACTGTGGCACATGTTATCAAATTCTTTGTTGTCACGAACTCTTTGTGTTGATAGATTGTATTTTCTGACGCATGGTGGATTGGGAGAAAAGATGAGAATCCGGAAGAGGTCCGACTTGAGTTCCCTAACGAACTTATTGAGGTCAGCTTCTCTGAAAGTTAGTTTATTCCATTGACAACACTTGGAACAATACCCTGATCTGTTGCTTAAATAATTTATTGGTTATACCTATCAAAAAGTATTAATAATAATTTCTTGGTTACAGGGAAAAAATGATTATGATTTTAAAGGTGGTGCTGGTGCAACATGTGAAGAAAAACCAGGTGCTTATAAACCCCAAAAGGAATATGTTGAACCGCAGTCTCCTATCGCTGACCCAAAAGATGAAGTATCTGAGGATTCTGATCTGTTACCTGGAAAAATTTTGACGGAAGTAACACCAGTTCGCTATTCAGCGAGAACAGCTGGGAAAACATTCAAGTAATAACCTTGCATTTATATTTCACTTAATATAATTTAGCCTGCTGGTTCTGAGATGGCTAACAGCTGGAGGTATTCTCCGAATGCCAAAATATCTTAAATTGTCATTGTTCATGGTAACTCTAATTATGGAAGCTGACCGTTTTCTGCATATGAATTTAACATCGAGTAGGTTCTTGTTTATCTCCTTCTCAATTATTATGCGGTCTTGTTTGTTTATAGTGCTTAGCATTTGTCAATATGCATCAGATCCTATGGTGGTTCTTCATGTGGTAAAAAAGTTTTTGTTTCTCAAGTTAATTTGTTGATCCAAAACACAACTGCTTCAAGCACACACATGTATATCAAACATTATTAGTTAAGGCAAAGGAATATCAAGAAGGGAAAAGAAGCTGTGATGCTTAATAAATTACAACCAATTAATTTTCTATTTGACAAGTAGGAAATGTTGCTCCTACTTCTTGAAACGTGGTCGAATAAGATGTTCAAGTCCTTATTCAAGTTGTAAATCTGGTCCAAGATATTATAAGTCTGCAGGGGCTCACGCTATCTTAGCTACCCATGAAATCATGAATTGGAGTTTAGTGATGGTTTAAGATTTCGGTCGATTAAAACTGGGATTTGTGGACAAAAACAAAAAGATGCAAATCGAGCCAATGGCGAGACAAACCCTAATGTGTTGATCTGGTTACCCCCGTGACCTAGACATCTCGGCCCGAGACATTCTAAGACGAAATGAAACTTTGAATTATGACTATACTTTCTTACTACAATCCAAATAGAAAGACCGTAATATTTTAAGACTTCTTGTAAAGCTAATGCTTTGTTATAATCTTTGTTCTCAACTGGTCAAGAGAAAATCTTCTTAAAACGAACTTGTCTGTCATATGTTATTCTTGTACATTGGGGAAACAGCCCTGGTATGTCTTGGATATGGCATTTACAATTAAAACTAGAGATGCTGTAATATACTCTTTCCCATAACTTCTCATACCATACCAACAAACTTAAATGCTTCGGTCATCCAGGTTAATGATCGTTGTTTCTATCATTTGTAATGTTCCATTGGGGAAGACACTTTTCGCAAACCTCTCCACCCTCCTCTAGTCTGCATTCATAAAGGCAAATTAACAAGATCTTGTTTCATATGTTTCTAGTGTACATCTGGGAAACAACCTTGGTCTGTCATGGACATGGCATTTACAATTAAAAATGGTATTGGACATGAGTACAACGTCCAATTTTTAGTGTTTGGGTGACATTATGTCTGTCCCTATATTTTAAAATCACCATTTGTCATAGCATTCCTGGTATTTTGGTAGAGCTGTGATCGGAATTCCTCACCATGTTTCTCTGAGTGAGGAAGGAATATGGTGCCATCATCTTTAAAATTGGGAAGTGCGCCTTCAACACACCAAAAGCTCACTGAATTATATTCCTCAACTTGGCATGCCCGTGGTTGAACACCTCTTCCTTACCTCTTGGGCAACCACCACTTTGAAACTCAGGCATCCGATATCGAACATTGTGGTATGGTGCCATGAACCGCAGCTTGTGTGTAGGTAGCATCAACCAAATAATATTTATCTACATAAACAAAAACAGGTATTCTTAGCATGTAATTAGTGGCAATTTATCAATTTGTATAAAAAAATGTACATTAAAGAGTGCTAGGAGGGGGATCGGAATGGAAGAACAGGATATGTGTTGCTAACCCTAAATAGTTGGGATAGGGCAAGGATGATGATGATCTCCTCGTTGGGATCCATCAGATGATCCCCCACCTTGTGTGCACTCGTAAGACATATGCAATTGGAATACCATATCTATGTTTTACTAGTCAGTTACCATAGATTTTTCATGTCCCAATAGTCACTGTTCTCATATAACTGTAGTGACATATTGCCATGTTGGCATGCCAGGGTTTCCAAGGTTATCATGTCTAACACCAATATAGGCGTCCAAGTTACAAGGGAGACTGATCATGTTCACTTGTACCTCGTCAGAATTAGGATTCAAAGATGAGGAATCATTCATTCATTTATATGGACTCGTTATTTTTTGAGATTCACTGTATTTTTTCCCTTAGGACACAAGTGTCATAAATATATTACTTGTATTATGTTGTGGTACCCTTTGCTAAAAGGGATACATCTGTAATTAGTTTTTTCTTTTGTATTTAGATGGGGAGGGATGGTGGTCATCCAAAACAAACCAGCCCTACATTTCTCCTTCTCTCTTCTCTTTTCCGTTCTTCTGCTTCCTTCATCTTCTTGTTCTTCTGCTTCCTTCATCTTCTTGTTCTCAGTGACTGAAATTTATGTTACATCTTTTCTTATTCTAATTTTAGAAATTAAAACTTGTATCTGGTTTCCTTTTATTCTGATGCAGGTTTGCAGAAGCCTCTTCTGGGGATGATTCTGGTGAAAGTGCCACTGACGTATCTGAAGTGAAGGAAAAGAGAGTTAGTGAGAATCTTGATAATGTGGTGAGGGCTCTTGGAAATATCCAAATTATATCTGATGTAGTTTGTATTGATCAGCTATTACTTTTTTAGCATCCCTGCATGTTCAATCATATTTGATTTTCTAAAGGGGTTCCTATTTTTATACTGAACCACATCAGTGTTCTATATTGCCAAGTATATGTGACTCCCTTAAATGGTAGTACAGACTGAAGATTCCAGCTTGGTGGTCCATGCTACTGACAATGAGAATGTTGCAGCAAGGATTGATTTGCCAGAACAGAATCAACAATCAACAAAGAAGTCTAAAGAACCTTCTCTTAGTAAACGTGGTCCACTTGTTCAAGCTACTATATCTACCCTCTTTGAGAAAGTAGAAGAAAAGGTATGGCCTTAGCCTTTAGTCTGATTACTGAAGTGTAATATTATTTTGGTGGAAATATAGTGGGTGGATGCACCCCACCTCATTCAGTTGATTTGGACTCGCACAGGTATGTACGCAGAGTGGCACACAGATGCACCCACACATTCATTGTTGTACTGTTTCATGCATTTCCTCATAAACATATGGCACAGCTGACTAGTCCTTCAAAGACATAATTTTCTTATAAACCTTTGTATTTTCAGAAGTCAACAGGAAGTGTAAGAAAATCCCCAACACCAAAAGGTTGCTTCTATTCCTGATTGCTTTCTTTTATCGTGGAATAATTAGATCAGCAGTACTCAGAAAAAAAAAATATTGATGTTTTCCAGTTTTGGGCCAGAAGTTGAGGCATATTGATTCAAAACGAAAGGCTGATCAAGTGAAAGTAAGGAGCCGGTATCTTATTCACATTTTTCGTTTTTCTGTTTTCCGTGAAGTGTGAACTCATCTTCTCCTTTCCTAGTGATGGATGCTGATGGTGAGGTTGATGTGACAGACACACAGGCATGGGCTAATTTTTATCAGTTTAGTTGCCTTGCTGTTAATTGCTGAAATGTTATTGTTGCAGGCTGAGGGACCCAGAAAGAAAGGAACACCAATCAAGGAAATAAGTGCTGGTCAGTGTTTCATTTCATGATAAAAGATGCCACCTTTGGTGCTTGTAAACTGATAATTTGGAATCCTGTGGTATATGATGCATGCTGGGTAGCAAAGAAATGATTCAGATTCAAGTTGAAAGATATTTAAAATCCTAACTGCCATTGTTCGCATAAAATTTTGAAAGTCACTGAATCTCATGATTGTGTGGGAATTCTGAATCATTTTTATCAAGTTAATTGAAGACAATGTTTCATGTTTATGTGTATGAGCATTGGAAGTTGGAACCCAACTCATGCACAGAGCACCACACTCTGAACCCCCTAAATTAGACTTGTCAGTATATCTTGATTATTGTGATAGATACTGGTTTTATATGTTGTAGTAGTTAAAATGGGATACATAAGGGGTTATAATATGTATTTTCCTTATGGGATAGAAGTCATAGAACCCCATAGTATTGTGCACATACATTTTTGTCGTTCACTTACAAGAATCCAGGAGTATACTCAACTTAGGATGTTATTGTCCCAGGAGGCCGCTCTCCCCATGTGTGCAAAGTATGTGGTGCACATGCAAGGAGCCATACCCACCATATAGAGGGTCTCAGCTCATTAGGCAAGAATTGACCCGACCAGAAGGTCTAACCATCCAATGAGTCATTCTTTTAGATGGTTAGAAAAATTATTGCAGATGGTCCATAAATTTCTATCATGTCAGATGGTTACAATAATCTGGTCAGGACAATATTTGCCTAGAAGATTTCTTGTGTTGGACCCCTCAAATGGTGAATTCCGTTGCACATGTCCCATGTGAATGACGGAGATAGTAAGAATGGCTTCTTCTCTTCCTGTCATGGGTACTCCTCAAAATTAATAACTGTTTCCCCTGTAGAGTGCCTGGCTCTAGCAGTTCACTCATTTAGAATAGTCCTTGTAACATAAACTGGAGCAAGTAGGTGGAATAGCTGGTTTAGAATCTAACTGATTTTTCATTTTTTTTCAATCAGTAGAGTTGGCTTCTTTTCCATATTGGAATGACATTTAATAAAGTTAATATAACTCCGCCATACAAGCTATGGAATGTCATAGAATTTGGTATCACATGCTAAAATTTTGTTTATTAGATTGCATGACCTTTTTATAGTTATATTAAATGTTACAATCTTATGTATTTATTATGATCTCATCTTTTAAACTAAATTTGATTCAACCATGTTGCTTTTCCCCCACCTTTAACCATGGTTTTAACGCTCCAACCCCGGTAATTTATTTGGGATTTGATGCTAAAACACATTATAATTTATAACAGCTATTATTTTAAAAATAACGACAGGCTGTTATCAGTTATTTAACCGTTCTTTATGTTATTTATGTTTTTTTGAAAAGTGAATAAATTTTGATCCTTTTGAATGTGATTTGACCCATTATAACGGCAGTTGTAACAGTAATAACAGCAACGTTACCTATCCGTTGTAATTTATAACATTATAACAGTCCCCTTTAACCTTGCCTTTAACTTTTTTACTATTGCTTTATAGAAACTGTGTACCTCACGTATCTGCAATACGTCATATTGTAAACAATTGTTAATATTTGCTTGACAAAAGTTTAGAAATTTATACAACTACCACAACTTATGGAGTGCACTCTCTTCCTTCCATACCATGTTCCAGTTATACAAAATATTATTCATTAGTTGATGTTAGGCATAGAGTTGGTTAATTGACTGAATTAGAGAATGAAAAGGCTTTATTAAAATAAAAACTGATAAACAAGAACTAGGGAATCAAAACAAGAAGGAAATTTTTCTTATTTTTCTTTTTCCTTGTTTGAGCTTCAAATTTCTGATAAGTAACTGCACCATTGTCCTTGGAACTTTTTAACATTGCAGGGGCTGGAACTTTGACAAAGAAAAAGAAGTCTCAGGTATTAGCTTATAAATTTGACTGTTGTAATGCTTTTTTTATTAGTTATTATCATGCTGGTGGTTGACTTCATTTTCGCTATTAGGTTTCTTCCTCAATTTTATGTATTTGGACATTTAGTCACCTCTTTTATCTAGTCAAAATTCTCCGCTTGCCTTACATGCTTTGGGTCTTTGCCACCCCTTAGGATTTTGTGCTCTTTGGGGTCTTCATGACACATGACTTGCACATCAATTGCCCTATCCCAAATTTTGTGGGCTTCTGAAGGGAGGGACCATGGAAGATGCAAATATTGTAAATCATTCCATCGAGTTAAGTCTTAACCTCTAGTGGTTTTTAACCACTTGCTAAGAGAAGTTGACATTCTAGTCAAACAAAACTTTAATTTTTGTAGTGAATTCTCTTCTCTAATTGTTGTACTTAGACTTTCTGTTACATACAAGGAAATAAATTTCGCGAAATTATGGAAATATTTCCATTTTCTAGGTTACCGTCAGGAAAGAACACATGCATGAAAAAAATGTTAAATTTCATGAAATGTTCCATACATGTCGAAATATTTCCCGTGAACAGTAAATTTTGATCAATTGAGAGTGTAAATATGTATTGTTTTGGTTGAAATGTTTCGATAGGTGTGAAAACATTTCGATCGAAGGTAGGGAACATCCCATTTGAGCTCAAATCCCATATTTGATCCATTTAACCCCTTTAACCCCTTTATATATATATATCAAGGATGAAAGTCTCGGGATCGGAGGCTGGATCGGTAGGCTCCGATCCCGATCCAGATCGGTCCGATACGGAACAGGATCGGCCATCTCGCCCCGAGACGGTGTGAAAATCCTTAAGAAACAGAGAACTCGGGCGAGACAGAGCTTGGTATGGATCGGATCGGTGGGCTCCGATCCCGATCCAGATCGCCCGATCCGGAACAGGATCGCCCGAGACTTTTATATATATATATATATATATATATATATATATATATATATATTCATTGCAGTGTTTCCAAGAGAATATGGGATTGTTTCCTTTGTCTTTTCAGAGTTTCGTGGGTCCTGCCCCTCTCAGTGTTAGATACTTTTAGAAGCTGGCATTCCACAGCCTTCTCAGCCAGTGGTCAAATGCTGTGGAGGCTTTTACCGCATGCCATTTGTTGGGAGCTATGGAAAGAAAGAAACCGGCAGATATTTGAAGATAAGGATGCCACCTTCGAGGAGATTGTGATGAACATTAAAACCATTCTGCTTCATTGGGGCTCAGTCATCCCGGCGATCAAAGATTTCAGATTCGAAGACTTTGTTTTTCGGTGGGATCGCATGATTATGTAGTCGTTTGTTTCCCCTGTTAGGGTCGCCCTTATAGGGTGGGACCCCGCTTTTGCTCTTGTTTTGTCTATTGGAGTCGTTGTACAGCTTTGTTGGGCCTTCTCAGCCCTCTTAATATATCCTTCTTTTACCGATAAAAATATATATATATATATTTAAAAGACAAATATTGATTTCTTGGTTCAAATTCGAGTTCATTACATGGACAAACCAATCCATTGGAGTTTTGTAATTTTTTTCAAAGGACTTATATGTTTTCCTACATTGGAATGTTGAAGAGGGAAGATAAGTCATGGCACCAAGTTTGCTTACACCATCATCTTTCAAAATATTTCAAAGAGAACAATGGAGGCATGATCACCAAAATTTGAGGACGCTTTTTCTCTAGTTGGGGAGAGTGATGTAATCAGCTTTCGAGAGGCATAACTTCACTTTGATGTCTGTTATCAGTAATTTATATATTTTTTTCAAAAAGCTTTTAAGAGACCTACAAGTCTATTAAGATTGTCATTTCATACCTCAAGAATCAGAACTAGATTAGTAATGGGATTCTGGGTAATGAGGTCATATTTAAGATGGATATATAATTTGTTTCTTAATGTTTGGTTTTTGTTTTTTTTTAATAAGTGCATGTAATATGCGTATTGTGGTTGCATTTCGGTACGCGTAAAGATTATCTATAGTGCTTACCCAATAAGACTTATATGTAATGAATGAGACTTATATGTAACTATTTAAGAAAAGTGCTTATTTCCTTAAAAAGCTCCTCTATGGTGTTTGCTAAAAAAAATGCTTTTTTGGTGGTAAAAGCAAAAAAAAAGTGTTGATATTACAAAAGGGTAATTTTGGTATTACAATTTTTTTAAGGATAAACTTCTAAATAATTTTTTAAATAAATGGTTCCCGCAAAAGCAATTAGAAGAAGTTATTCAGAATCGGCTTTTGCTTATAGCAATTTGGGAGCTTATGGGGCTTTTAAAAAGTGTCTTTTAAGTTTTACCAAACGCATATTTTTTTACAAGTGCTCAAAAACTGCTAAAAGTTGGCTTATTGCGGGTTTTTTAGCTTACCCAAACGCAGCTTGTGAGGGAGAACGAATTTTATGAAATTGAAATTCCATCTTCAGGGTTCGTTGTTTTAGGTGTTTCTATTGACCCCTTTGCAGGATTTGTTACGTTTTTCTCGTTGAAACTTGGGAGAACTATCTCCTATCACAGTTGAGCATTAGGTTGCAATATGATCTTGGCTTCCCCACAACTCCGTCTGTGCCAATGCATTACACACTTTTGTCATTTTTTCTATATTTTATTTCGATATGCTTGTTTTATGTGTAATTTTATTGGGAACGGGTGGTGGTTAGAACCCAGATGAAGTTATTTCTGATTTTCCTGCAATTAATAAAAATAAAATCTGTAAAATAGAGTAGGTTTATTGACTCTAGGCTCGAGGCGAGACATTTGTATCTGGAAGATAGTTGGAGCCTCCCTCATGTATAACCGAGAAAACATGGCAACACTATCGTCGGGATACAACAAGCCCAGATTTAATGAGTCTCTTTGAGATTGATGTCTCTAAGAGACTGTTGTACATATTTTTGTGGCCCAAATTTGGTTAAAAACCAGTCATGTTTTTGTCAAGAAATTGGTTGAAAATCGTATTGACAAATCACTTTCTTGATAAGTAATCGGTTGAAAACCATTTATTTAAGATCTCATACGAGATATTTATAAGAACTACAAGGACCTTAAAGGTCATCTATATTAAGTCATATTTCTATATGTTGTCTGATTCCATGTCAAATGTGTTAGTCTTAGTCTTTAGGTCAATTTATGCAATATCTGTGAGAGGACAAGGCGAGGCTTGAAGACTTTGAAGATCAAGAAAAGCCTGAAGCTACTCCAAGATCCAAGATGCAAGATAAATGACTTCTGAGAAGTCAAGTATGAAGAACAAAGTGCTCAAGTAATATATGTTTGGACCCAAGGTCCGTAGATGAAGGTTCTTCATACAAATTGAATTAATACTGGAAAATCTGTTGTTGTGCGGTCAACTGCTCAGTTAAACCCGTCGAGCACTCCATAGATTGGCACATCGGGCAACCGGACCACATGACCGGTCGACCGCCCCAGTCCAAATGGTAAAAAATATGACCATTGGACAAGCTTATAAAAAGAAGGGGATTCGACCATTGTAGGTTGGATATTGAACCAAGATTGTTATATCTTTGTCTAAGAGATTTTCCATGAGATTCTTAGCTATCCCTTCATCCTCCATATCCTTAAGAGAGTAAAAACCCTTAACGGAGGATCCTTGGCATGAAGAGCACATAGTAAGATCATTACTCAAGCCATACCAAGCTTTCTCAAGTGGAGTTCAAGGCACCGCAACTGAAAAAAATTTGGAGAAGCCATAAGGAGCTTCAACAACCTATTCGAATATCATGTGAGAGGTTAGTACTTGATTTGTATATCAGCTTATTAAGAGGCATTTAATTGTACTCATTGACTATTTTGGATTCAAGATAGAGTTGATTCTTTTCTTGGACTCACTAGGGAGCATTCCCTTTCGCTGGGTGGATTCTTGTGCTTGATCAAGTGGATTCTTGATCATTGCATCTCAAGGTTGGATTCCGTTGGTTGATCGAGTGGATTCTTGATTGTTTGGGTTAGGTGGATTCTTATCCTTTTCATTCAATAGTAATTGATTTGATCTTAAGATTGAATGAATAAAATTGAAAGCTTGATGTGAGCGATTGGAGAGTGGATATAGGTGTGGATTGTGGCCGTTCTATATTGTTATATCTTGCTTACTTGCTCGTGTTTAAATACAATTTGTATGTGAGGTTGATGCATGAGACTTAGTATTTTAAATTAGCAAAGATTAATAAATAGTCCTATTCACCCCCCTCTAGGACATTGCATTGTGTTACTAAGGGAATTTCAGTCTAAGGCTCTTTGTAGGGTAGAAGAAAGAGAGGATGAAGAAGATAGAAAAGGAAAGAAACTGACTCAAATTTGAGCAAAACTCCAGTTCGACCCGGTCTCTTGACAGCTCTCTAGGCGCACCTTTGTCTCAGGCTCTCTCTGTTTTCTAGACTTTGATCATTTCTATTCTGTTTTCTATACCTAGACAGCCTTTTCTTCTGGACCTGGGTTCTTGTAGGTCCTTTCCAAGACATTTTTTGGCATTCACACCTTTACGATCCGCCAGCCAGTTATGTGTATCGGTACATGAACAGTCCAATAGCGACTTTGCGACGATGCATGTGTGTGAAGTGGAAAAAGAGCCCTCAACTGCCCCTTGTGCCGCTACATGCTCACACCTGCGGTCACGCGTTGCACGATTGGGGAGGTTTGATCCCTAGACCTCTGGCAAAACCTCCTCTTGTGAGAAGTCACTTTTATCACTCCCAAATCAGATATTTGTGTTATAAACAACCATTAAATTTGAAGTAATTTTAAGTTCTCTTATCATTCCAATTTGAAACATATCTAACATCAGTGGGGGTATTTTCATGTGAGCTCCATATTATAGAGACAATTTTTTGCTTTTGCACAAACTTTAATGGTACCAGAATGAGCCAATCTAGGTTTTCATCCTCTTTATTAGATCCAAAAAGGAACTCTTCTAATCCTACATCCACTCTTTCTTTGTTATCTATCCTATTCTCTTCTATTCTTTCTTTCACCTTTGATGAGGATCACAAGTTTTGGCATATATCATGTATGTGCAAAGTAATGTTCCAGAACCTCCTCTCGTTGTTTCTGGAATGGGATGCTGTTACTTGGTCTTGTTTATTGATGACTTAAACTGGTTCACTTGGATTTGCTTTATGCATTCAAAATCACAAGTTCTTTCCATGTTTAAGAACTTTTCAATTGTCTAGGCTCAATTTGACAAGTGGATTAAAATCCTTGGTTCAGATTTAGGGGGATAGTTTTCCTCTCGTGAATATGAGCAATTTCTTATAGAAAAGGGGATTATTTCTCATTGCATGTGTCAACATGCTCAACAAAACAGTGTCTGAGAGGAATAGTTGTAACATCTTCAAGATGGTCCAGTCCACACTCTGTTAATTAGAGTTCCATTTTCCTCAATATTTTGGAAGAAGCTACAACTTCCTTTATCAATATAACTCTCCCTCTTTGCAACTGTTTCTTGTATTGCGAATTCATGTTTTTGGTTGCATTTGTTTTGCTCATTTACCCCCTCATGAAGGGAACAAACTTTCATCCCAATCAGTTAGATTCGTGTTTCTTGGTTATGGAATTAGGCAAAGGGATTCTGGTGTATGATCCCAAAAAATGTGGATTTCAAGTTTCTTAACATGCATTCTAGAAATCCATATTGTTATCTTGCATCTGCTCCTTTCAAATCTCTCTTTTACCTTCATTTGCAGAACCTGACATTCCTGTGCAGGATATATCATCTGTTCAACCTCTTACGGTCTATCAAAGGAAGAAGACAAAGTGCCTACTCACTCCTCGTGCAGCAACCCAAGTGGATGGTCCATCCGGTCCTGCACCTGCTTCAAAATTGTCCACTCCAACTATGTCAGTAGTTACCTCTCAGGTATATTTTGTTGTTCTGAACACATCTAATCTACCTGATAGATATGGTTTCCCCGTCAGTCTCATTTTTCCACTCGAGATTCTATCTTCATTCCTTCCACTTATAACCAGGCAGTACGTATTCTCTTTTCTGGCTTCTCACATCCCAAATTCTTCTTCTCTTCTAACTTATCTAAAAAACAAAAGAAAAACAAAAACAAAAAAATAAACCTCTTCTCTTCTCCCTTATAATCTCTTGCTCCTTACCATAAACTGTAGAACTTTTTATCTGGATCTCCTGTTATCATGCAACTAGCTTAAAACAGATTTGTTTGAGCTCCCCTCCTTCCTAACTTGCTCCTCGTTTTAAGTTAGATGCATTTCAGCAGCCCAACCTGAAAGCAGGTGCAATTAGCCCCTCACATTACGGAAAGGTGCATTTTGTACCGCTCTTTATATCTTGAGATTGGCATTATTTGTCTCCTCCAAGCTTTTGATGTATTAAACCACTTTCAGATTATGGGGGAGTGATGGGAGATGCATTCTCTTCTTCCTTTTGTTACTATTGTCTTTTTGTAGTTGTATATGGTATAGTCGTCATATTCGCTGTAACTATAGGGGATTACTTGTTTTGTGGTGTTTTTTATAGTGAAGAGCTGTCTTAGTTTTAACCTCATAATTTTTATATGTATATTTGATGCGTTGTGTGAATCCATTCACTCGCTTCAATGGACAACTTTTTTGCTTCTCCACAAACTTTCAACAGTAACTCTTGACAATTTGTTATATACTTGTACTTTTATGAGTTAAGCTTGAATTTATAGAAAAAAAAGAGAAGATGAGACCTAAGGAAGAGAGTTCCTGAATAAAGAAATCTCATTTTAAACTGTGTTTTTTTTTGCCAAGAAGTCGGCAAGATCGCGAGGATATGTAATTTGTGACAAGTAAAAGCCCCATTTTCACAAATGCTTCTCTTTCTCTTACCTTTTAACTTCTATAATGCAAATACTTCCATCTCTTTCTCCCGCAACAGATAACCAAGTGTTTAGAAGCTACTGTGTTTTCATTTAGATGAAGGTAAACTAGCTTTCAACTTAGAAAGCATATTGCCTAAAGTGCTCTAACTCTGTCGTTGTGTAACTCTTCCCTTCTTTTAAATTGCATTTGTGGCTTGCAGAAGAACTATTGGCTAGCTATCTACGAAGAGACTTAATGTCCTTGGTATTTGTCAATGGGCAATTGACATTGTTTATAAATTTTGTAGGTTGAAGATGATGACATAGAAGAGTTCTCAAGTGAATCAGAGGTTCAATTTCCTGTTAATTATGTGAACTTCTTAATTCATATGTATTCCATTGGATTGTTTGCAATGATGTGGTAGTGGGATGAAAATCAATCACAGATTAACGGTACCATAGAAAAATCCTGAAAATGTCACACCCCCAATTCTAGAAATTTTAAGGTGTGAAAACATGGGAGTATAGTGAAATACCTTGAAACGTACAAGATTGGTACAAGGCATACTACCAAAGTGATTTCATTATATTAACTAAAATGCCACACGAAAAACTTTTCACTTCTCCTTACTACAAAATGGAGATATGAGCATTTATACAATACACCCTTGACTAACATATATCATTTGTACATCATACTAAGCACTAAAACCGACTGAAAGTCACATAAGCCCGTACAAGCATAAACATAAAGTCTTCATGACTACAAACATAACTTGAAGTCTTCATCACTTGGTGAGCTTAACCTGTAAAATATCAATTGTGTAAGCTTGCAAAGCTTAGTAAGGAACTAGCATATTTCACTAGAAATCAATAACTATAAAATCTTTAATTTGGAAATCTAATTGCGATTAATCAAATACTTACGAGGCCAATTATACTTAACGAATCAACACCATGTAATAATTTCATTAAAATCATTGAAGATATATAAAAATTGGACCATTGCATTGAAAGATCATTGCAAAACTCGATTCTTTGAAATTTCCAAATAATAAACAATTGATCAAATACATTGTAATCTGGTACTAATGCTTTGGTAAGTCAACGAGCCATTAGACAGTTACCAAGAATAATCACGATCCCATAGGATTCATCCAAAGGCGTCAACATTAAATCCTGAGCTGGTGTTCCGGCACACCAGAACATTCGCCTAAGATAATCCAGTAGGATGCACTCGGAGGCTCAACAATTAACTGGTACTAGGCGTTTATGGTCTGACACTCAAGGGGCAGCCATGCCTCCTACTTAACCTGCACGCACTACAATTGAATTAGGATCATTGACATTGAAAACTATTAACTGCAGGTCTAAAATTATTGATATTGAATCCTTCAACCTTCCCTTTGACCTAGTAGGGTCTTCAACCTGGCATCGAAGCGCTCATTATCCATTTTTTTCAAAAATGTTGTGAAGTTTGTACTTGGCAGCTGATTTTTCTAATTTAATTATTTAATGTGTATTTGTTCAGGATATTGATGGAAGTGACGAAGATTGGGCTGCTTGAGATCACAACTTCACTAAATGGTATGGACGAAATTGATTTTCAGGTAGTTTATGTATATTATCTTTTGTAACAATGCATTCCTTCATTGGATATGAATTAGGCATGGGTTATTGATAATGCAAGGAGACATCGATTCCATGTACAAAGCAGATAACACCCTTAAAAAATAGAAATTTTAAGATGTCTTGCTGTTTTACATAATACTTTGGCCACAGCCCTCCTGGCTGGTTGGTTGAAGGCATCTCCCCCAGTTTGAGAGGTCACTGGTTCAATCCTGTGAATAGGCTCAGTTGTGCAATTGTGCCTGCTGTTCTATGCACTCCTGTTGGTCTTGCAGTCCTTTCCAGAAATGTATTGCCTACCCAAACAAAAAGCAGACTAGTTTGAGCAGTACGTTCTTGCCCTTACCTATTTTGAAGAAGGTTTCTAATGAATGTCCACTTGAATACGAAACAGAAAAAGGGAGAGATCGGAGAACTCTGAGCAACTTAACTAGTCCACTTATTCTGCATTGTGATTCTTCCAATGCATGGTTTCTGAACTTTACCACCAAGAGGAAGGAATTAGTCAAAACTTTTGCCAGAGTTAACGGTAGGTGACTGTTACCATTACCATATATTGGCGTTTTAACCGTAAAAAACAGTAAGCATTATAGGGGCATTATAACCATTTTTTCAGCCATGAAAAACTGAGTAATCAATGGAACTTGTTTTTATGGTTACCAAGCAGGTCAGTGGGTGAAGATGGGTTTCAATCTTAGGTCATGGTATTAAGTATTAACCATCAATGCTCACAAACATTACCAACTTAGCAAGCTGGCACCTTAAGAGGAGTATATAGTACTTGTGTAGATTGTAAATATCTCTAATGGACAATAATCTTCATGGCAAATCGAAGGGGTGGATTCACCATTTGCTGGATAATATCAACGATATCTAGGGCATGATTGAGAATGATGCATGGTTCGGTCATCTGTTCAACTAAATGACTTTTGCGCGCTTAGCTTAATCACTAAATGGATATATAACTCCAACTTTTCCTGTTAGGGCCCAACACAATGGTTTGATGCTTCGGTTAATGAGACTTGCCTGGAAAAATAAGTCCATTAAAAATGACCAAATTGCTATCCCAAGCTTGGGCCACTTGGCTTTATGGTTGAAGCTAAGTGGCTCTGCATCTGACATGTACCCCTAACAACTGAGTTTAAAAAAAAATAAATTAACCCAAGTTATAGGGAGATTGATAGATACAGATCCGAGCTTCTGGCCTTGAAGCTAAGTGGCTTTTTGTGACATGAATCCTTAACAACCATGTTTTCAGAAGAACAAAAATTTCGAATGTCAAAATCAAAAATCAAGTTTTCATAGGAAAATGATGCAGATCTGCTTAGCTTCGGCCTTAAAGCTAAATGCTGTGCAGCAAAATGAACTCTCTATAATGGGTCAAGTGTGCGTATGTTAGGCACTTCATGGATGGATGAAAGATCCAAAAACATTATTCCATATCAGGACTTGCATTCCCGGTTCTCTATTTCATTCACCACAATCATAACCAAGTATATGAAGAACAACCGAAAAAAAAAAAAGCCAGTAAGAGTTAAATCAAATGAAAATGCCCTAATGTTTTTCTTTCAACTAAAGAGACGTGTTCATTGAGCATTTAAAGACTATTGCAAGTATTGCCAACGGCTGTTATTTTCGTTATATCAGCCGTATATTTTAAAATAACAACCATTTTTTTTAAATGCCAGTTATTTCCATTGTTTTCTGTCTTTTTCCGGTATAAATTTTATTTAAAGTCAAAATTTGAATTTTAGTGCTGTTATTTCCATTGGTTCATATATTTTCCGTTTTTGCCCCCGTCCATTACAATCTGTATGGCAACGCCCCAGTCCATTATACCGTTATAACGGCCCCTTTTAAACCTTGGTATAAACACATTCACACTTTACCATCTTAGAATGCTAGGTAAGCCAGTTTTTAACAAGATCAGTAACTCCATGCCCATGGTATCAATATTCACAAACTTCATCAACTTACCAAGTTGGCGCCTTCAAAATATTTAGTGTTGCCACTGGGTAAGCCTGTTTTCAAGTAGTGTCTTACCGAAGGGATTAAAATGAAGCGTTCAGTCACCGTCGTTTTTAGTAAAACCTTGGCTAAAACATGATTTTTTGAAGAAAAAAAATTCTCCCATTTTTGACATATAAAACTGAATTTCTCACGCTTTTGATGTTAACAATTTTTTTAACCCCATTTTTAAAAAAAAAAATGCATTAAGCCTGCATATTTTCGTGGCCGAAGTTTCATAATTCCACATATTGTTAACAACTAGAAAATGGCATGTGCCCATGGCACGCTTTCCATTTGAGTGCTTAAGTATAACGGACTGGGAGCGTTACCGTTTTTTCCATATTGCAACACACGGGCAAAAATGGAAAAAAATGGAACTGAAATTCAAAATGAAATTTTTAATCTGTTGCGCGTGGGGGTCAAATGAGTGGGAGTGACAGAAAAATGAGGGGGATTGAGTGGCTGAAATCTGACAGTCCACATTAGATGGATGGATTTGATCTCAACCGCTCTTTATCTTATGAAGTAGGATAAGATAAGAGATAAGACAACTTCCCTGTTTTGTTATATAGATGGTCACCACGATCAACTCTAAAAGGGCCGTTTGTATTTGGATTTTGGACTTAACACGTACCAAGTTCACCATTTCTCACCCATTACTTCGACGAATACGACAAAGGTTGAGGATTTCTCTGTCCGAAGCTGGTCTGAAATCGTTGCTAGTTCCTCGCAACCCAATCAGATCTTTTTCACAGAAGGGCATTCTTCACTTGGCCTCCACTAAAACGGTGTCGCCTTGGAGGTTGGAAAACATCATCGTTCATGCTAAGGATTTATTTTTTGGCCTGCATATTTCATTCAATCATGTCTGTAGAAGTAGCAATGAAGTAGTCAATCCCTTAGCCACGCAATGAGCTCATCAGACATTCTTTGTTTGTTGTAAACTCCATTCTCCAACTCTCTCTTTGTAATGCTCTTCTTATTTTGAAATATTGACTCTCTTTCACATATGTATCCCACACATCACCAATAATCCATACAAGAACACCTCCCATCTTTGAAATGGTGGAAGCGATTCCGATCCCTCACAATAATGTGTCGCCCATAAACCTTTGAAATTAACTTTGTGACATCGTGACAATCTCTGCAAATGCGGAGGTTCTTCACAACTCTAATGATGTCATCTGGACCTAAGCGTATGAACCCAAAAGCAATGGCTAGCTTCTCACTGTGAATGGATAGAGCATGCTCCTTCTCCTCTTCTTCTATGTCAAACAACACCTGCTTTGTATCAGGTGAGTACCCAACCACACTCTTCAACCGTGTAGAGATCTCGGACAACTTGTTGTAAATGTGGTCGGACTCTGGGTGGGACCGGTCACTGGCTCTGAACTGGTGCACAATCCCCTTCAGCTCTATCATGCTCACCCCTGGCAACTTAGCAACCCCTTTGGCTTTCATTAGTTTTCTCACTTTCCTTGCATCATCCCATCGTTTTGCAGCTGCGTATATGTTTGATAGGAGCACATAGCTGTTGAAGAAAGAAAAATGAAAGTGAAGATAGATTATGGGTTTGTGTGAATCATGGCTTGTTGTTTGTCTGCACAAGTGAATTTCTGCTGAAAAAACTATAAAATCAGTCCAAAAATAACACAGCCATACAAATGGCATACATGCAGGTGCAGATGGGCTTGGCAGTTCCACCTAGTAGATCCCCTAAAACTCGATTCTATTTTATGACGATAACCATCCAAATGGTATATATTTCCTAGACGGAGAAACCATATTTTTCTGAGTGAAAAAGAATGAGAGAAATCATATAGTTATGATTATCTGATCAGTTTGGCTTTTGGGGTAGCAGATCTCCTATCTTAATATGAATTAGAATTAAGCTACGATGTCAAAACATTGGAATATAGATATATTAACATCTGTTATAGTAAATTTCTAGCTTTCTCCAAGTGAACTGAGTTGGGCTGATGCAGCTAAGTTAAACTTGGTCTGGTTGGAGTTTGAATCATCGATCAAGTATTGCCTCAGGTGAATATATCATGGCCATGTTAGTTCTATCCGACAACATTCTGGAGTACAACTTAAGTCTACTTCGAGTTTCGAGCTAGACGTAATAGAGTTTGAGTTCTGAAAGCCTAAGTTACAAAGCATAAAACAGGATTGCTTACCGGCCACTATGGTGAGGTTGGAGGTTGAGAAGGAGTTTCCCCACATGCTCACCCATCTCGATGTTCCCATGAATCCTGCAACCACCAAGCAATGCTCCCCATGCATTGGAATTAGGCTCCATGGGCATGGTCTCTATCAGCTCTGTGGCATGCTCTAAAAGCCCAGCTCGAGAAAGGAGATCAATAACACAGCCATAATGCTCAACCTTTGGGTTGATCCCATAAGTGCTGCTCATGCAAGCTAGCAGTCTCTGACCCTCCTCCACCATTCCGCCATGACTACATGCACTAAGCACAGCTACAAACGTTATATCATCAGGCTGCACACCTCCCTCTTGCATCTCCTTAAAAAGCAGATGAGCTTGTTCTGCATGTCCGTGCGCGGCCATGCCGGCTATGATTGTGTTCCAAGCAAGAACATCTTTATGTTCTATAGAGTAAAAGACTTGGGTTGCGAGGGAAATGCTCCCACATTTAGCATACATGTCTACCAGTGCTGTCCCGAGAACAGTATTGATTACGATCTTATGGTCATTGATATAGGCATGCAGGCAGGCCCCTTGATCCAAAGCACCTAAATGAGCACAAGCAGATAACAGGCTGACCACAGTTGCCTCGGTTGGTTTTACACCTGCAATCTGCATCTCACCAAATAATGCCAGAGCCTCGTTTGATTGCCCACTCTGCGCATAACATGCTAACATCGCATTCCAAGACACCACGTCTCTCCGAGGCATCTCGTGAAAAATTCCGTGGGCTCCTTCAACGTCCCCACATTTAACATACCCAGCCAGCATAGAATTCCAGGAAACCACATTTCTCTCAGGCATTTCATCGAACAACCTCTTTGCTTCTTCGATGTTCCCAAGAGTCGCATACCCGTTAATCATTGTGTTCCACGAAACCACGTCTCTGCAGACCATCCATTCAAACACCGACCGAGCGAGCTCTACTTCTCCACATTTTACATACCCATCAATCATTGAATTCCAAGAGACTACATCTTCATTAGAACACCTATGGAACAACTGTTTCGCAGCATCTAGATCTTTCCCATTTGCATACATATGAATCAAGGAACTCTGGATATAAGAATCCGATTCTAAGCCAGTTTTAACGACATGGGTATGAACCGAAATACCATATCGGGTAATGGAGGACTCTGTGCAGGCTTTGATCACAAAAGGGAAAGTGAAATTATTAGGCTGTAAGCCTCTTTGTAGCATATTTTGATAGAATGAAATGGCTTCAAGTGGAGTTTTACTTGAGGAAAGGCCTCTGATGAGAGTATTCCAAGTGAAAATTGTTGGGTTTTGTAGCTGATTGAAGAGAGTCTTGGCATAGTTTAAGCTTCCGTGGGGTGATACTGCACAGAAAGAGATTAACTTTGTAGTCGCAGAGGACTCATAAGGAGATGGGTTTTCTTCTTTGATGATTTGGGCATGGATTTGTTTCAGTTCTCTCATGCTCTTGCATGAATCTAAGAGGGAAATAAGTGGGTTTTGGGGGAAAAGCTTTCTCGTCGTGTATATTGGGATACTACTGTTCATGGAGGGAAAGATAGATTGCTAATTAGCGTCGTTCTCATGGATGGCTAACAGGCTTAGCAGCCAATGTGCTTTCAGGCATGGTTTAAAAAATAGCCGTTATAACGAAAATAACGGCTGTTTTGATGTTATAACAGTAAGCCACGACCCCATTACGTTATTTTGAAAATAAGGCTCAAATTTGAATAAACAGGCTTAGCGTTATAACGGCCGTTATAATTAGGGAAAAATATTTTTTTAAAGTTATTGAGGTTTTTTAAGAAGAGTTCTCAAATAATTAACGGAGTTTATATTAATTCCCAAACCAATAACGCTTTTTTTAATTGCCCTGACCTCTAACAAATTAACCCAAAAATAATGATTTTTAATTGAACAAGCTAACTACTCATTAATGACCTTGTACTGCTTTCTACCCATTTCTCTAAAAATGAAAAATAAAAAAAAGTCTCTTATCGCCAAAAAAATATATTGTCACAGTCAATTAACTTCCCGGCTAAGTATTTGTGCCAAAAAATATTTTAAACCTTTTGGCAACTATATCATTTTCTTGCCAAAATATTCGTCAACTTAATTTTCATGGTGTTTGGATGACTTAGGCAAATTTATAGAAGTTATCCTATACACATCACAAGTACCATAGTCGATACTTGCCATAGTGAAATAGTGCCACATGACCTTAAAAAATACTTTACCACCGAGAACTTTGTGTGTGAGACCAGCTCATCTCATACTTTGATATTTGTTAAATAGAAAAGTTGTGATATCACAAAGATCAGTCTTTGTAAAAAAACAAAAACAAAAACAAAGATAAATCTTTGTGCACATGTTCATTATTTTGACTATCCAATTAAGAGACCAATCACATAAATAACAAAGTATATTATTTTGATGATGATAATCAGCCTGATTTTTGGTATGTACTACTTAGGGATGGGCCAAACATCCATATCGGATCAGTGGGCCTAAAAAGATGTGCCAGGTGTCATATTGGTAGATATACGAGGGGTCCTGACATTCAGAGTGCAAGTAGGTCCAAAATGGTGTACCACGTTTTATATTGGTAGTTATACGAGAGTCCCAACAATAATGGTGCAAATGGACCCAAAAAGGTGTGCCATGTGTAGGCTTCAAGAAAGTTGGTCCAATAGATTTTATTTTCTTAAATTTTGCCATGGGCAAATTTGTTTTGCCCACCAAGACTGAAAATGACGTGAAAATAGTTGAACATGGGAGAGGGTGTTAAAATATTTTCGTGAGAAAATGGCGCACCAAACACTAGGAAAATCATATTCGCGCGAGCAAAAAATTTATTTTTCCACATATTTTTGTGTTCGTTTCGTTTTCTTTCATCTCTACTCTTTCTCCTCTTCACACAAGTTCAATAAAAGCATTCAAAGACTAAAAATCAATTGCAGCTGAAACGAAGAGATACATGGATAAAAAGGTCAATGTTCTTTAAATCTCGTCAGATCTAAAGATAATTATTACCTTTCAAGAGACGTAACTTTTTGTTCAATTATTCAATTAAGAATCTGTTTAATGCATTGAAAATATTTTTTTTCCCCAGATCTACAATACTTATCTCTTAACTTTTATTAAGATTCTATCATTCGGGGATTCAAAAATATGTTTTGCTCTGAATGCATGCAAAGGGTCGCCAATACATGAGTAAAATAACGACAATTTCATTCTAAGAGACAACTTTTTTACTTAGATATCTAATTGAGAAATTGTTAAATATGTTGGAAAGTTTTTAAGATCTACCAAAGTTACATCACAATTTTTGTTAAGATTCTGATATTTTGACTTTAAAAATGTATTGAAACTTTAAATACACGCAAAGTGATATCAAGACAGGTAAAGTAATGACAAGAAAAGATGAAATGACGACCCAAACCACTCAGTTCCTTCAAGTGTTGCTATGCTCTTGCCTCTTCGACACTGGAGGTGGAGGTGGAGGTGGTGGTGGTTCTCGATGCATGAAATGTACCCTTGCCGCCATAGACAATCAAGCTAATGTCATAGATATATTTAAAGTACCATCATATCCTTAAGAACCTCACTTTTCTTGCTTTGGCTTCTTTAAGCTGATGTTGAAGTTGAAAGCATTCGTCAAGGCCGATTTGGAGACCAAAGAAGCTTTCAATAGTCTGAGAGCCTGCACCACAAAGGCTTTATCTATGTAAGCGTTTCACCAAGATCAGAATTTGCAAGTGGATTAATAAAGGGGGGTTTTTTTTTTTTTTGAAGATTTTACTTGTTTTGATGCAGGGTTCGGTTTGGCTTGTCAGACCTAACGTAGCTAGTACAAGGTCTTTAGCTTCCTGCTGGGCAGCATGGAGAACACGGAAAACAATTGCATTTAAGCCCAGTACTGATTGATCCAAAGCTGTGTACCAGGGATCACGATTCACAACTGAAACTTGAAATTCTAAGAAGAATCTATCACAGCCCAGTACTGATTGATCCAAAGATGCTTCTGTCACAATGAAAATCACAGGCCACGTGGCTCACTCTTAGTGGATGCTGACCGTACCGTATGAATGTTTCGCCATTCCCTCTGTGGACCTCTAAAACAAAAATCAGCTTGATTAGTGATTTTTAAGCAATTCGATTAAAGTTATTTTCATGGGTTGATTTTAACGGTAAGAATTTGAGCCTTATTGAGCGTTATTTGGGTGCAAAGATCCAAAGGTTCTAAATCACTAATCATGCTGATTTTTTGGTTTAGAGGTCCACTGAGGGACTGGCCAAACATCCATACGGTCAACGTCCACTATGAGTGTGCCAAATCGCCTGTGATTTTCATTGTGACAGAAGCAGGTCAGAACTTATTGATTCGGGAAAAGTTCGGATTTTCATTCATAAATTTGTTTTTAAAAATTCGACAAAAAAATTTTAAAAATAAAAATTGGCAGCATTTTTTCGCATTAAAAATTGAATAGTTGGCAAAATTTTCATGAAGAATTCGGGAATGTTTCCAAACCTCTCAATTGGTCGTTGATTAGTTTTTTATTTTTGAATAATTCGTTCGGTATGCAAATCATTCGCGAATTATTCGTGAACTTAGTGAATATGGACTTACCTCAATCTCGCCCACGCTTACCACCCGCTCCTCTATGTCATAGATAGGAACCTGTAGTTTGTTGAGAAACGATATAGTGGAGATGGGGGAAAGCGGTGTCACAACCAAATCATCTGTTACCATGAACGCTGCTGGCCCCTTTACGAATTTTCCTCCGCTGGTTGTGTCTGCACTACCAAGTATAGTCAAAATACAATCTTAGCAAATAAGTTATGAGAGTATAACACCCTTTTTCAGCGTGGAGCGCGTAAAAATGCACCACCTGGCAGTCTTTCCAACCCATTTATATATGGCCCACTACTTGATAGATATAGACACCAACAATCAACCTGCTTTGTGATCTGATATTCTATAGCCATTTGGATTCGAACGTTTTTCATCAGGTGATTTCTAGCTGTTGGATTTAAAGATTTTTTAGATACTAAGGGAAAACCCTAACCCCAAATCCTGCAGTAAACTGCTGGCCATGAGATTCCAATGGATTTACCGCCCATCACCGGTGATCAACCTACTACCTAAAGTCTCGTGAAAGTACATGTCGTACCCTTTGTTAACCACCCTTAACTAACTAACCAAGGGTTTAACATGGGCTAGGTTTATGCTTTGACGTGAGTAAAACTTTGATGATAGGGCACAATTTGAGCCACGTGGCACACTCTTAGAGGACTCCGACCATATGGATGTTTTTCCAATCCCTAGATGGACCTACAAACCAAAAATCATCTTGATTAGTGATTTCAACCCTCCAGATCTTGGTACCTAAAATAATGGTCAATAATGCTCAAATTTCCCAGTGTTAAAATCAACCCATGAAAACAATTCCAATCCAACGCCTAAAATCAGTGATCGGGCTGATTTTTGGTTTTTAGGTCCACCTAATGATTGGCCAAACATCTCGGAGTCATATAAAAGTGATCCACGAGCTCATATTGAGCCTTTGTCATCGGGGTAATTCTATTTGCACCCCAAAAATTCCATAAGCACCCAATTTGGGTGCTTTTGGCCGAAAATGCCCTCGACCAAAAAGAAAAAAAAACCCTAAGCACCCCACCCCACTCTTCGTCTCCACCTCTCTCCCTCCCTCTCTCTCTCCGCCTCTCACCATCCTCTCTCCCTCTCCACCTCTGTCTCTCTCTCACCTTGAAACAAAACCCAAAACAAAGAAAAAGAAAAAAAAAAAAGAGGAAGAAGGAGGAGGATGACGCCGTCGCCCTTGCCGCCACCAGCACCACAGGTACATCTCTCTCTCTCTCTCTCTCTCTCTCTCTCTCTCTCTCTCTCCACAGCAATTGGTGCCGTGGGGATTGCGTAGCCCACGGCCAGCCCAACCATGGCTACCATAGAAGCCATGGCTAGGCTGGCCGTGGGCTACACAGTCCCCACAGCACCAATTGCTGTGGAGAGAGAGAGAGAGAGAGAGACGTACCTGTGGTGGTGGCAACGACGACGACCTCCTCCTCCTCCTTCTTCTCCCTTTCTGTATTTTTTCTTCTTCTTCAACAATCAGGTGGGGTGGGTGCTTGGGTTTTTTTTTTTGTCTAAGGGTATTTTCGGCTCAAAAGCACCAAATGGGGTGCTTATGGAATTTATGGGGTTCAAATAGAACTACCCTTGTCATCGGCCTTAGATGACAGTGTAGGCATTTTGGGACAAATATAGTATGCAACCATTTGCATACTTAAAAGTGTGCAGACATTGTCAGTACTGATGGATGTCCCTTGAAAAATGTGTTATTTCAATGTTTTCAAAAAAAACATTTTATAAATTAAAAATATATTTTTTAATGAGCATTCAACGGTGGATACAATATTTGCATACTTTTATGGAAAGGGTTGCATACTAGATTTGTCAGACATTTTGGGAGGGGGGAACGAGTAAAACTTCTATCACAAGAAATTGTAAATCACACGATCACAAGCCAATGAGTTCTCGGCACGTACACAAGTGCTTTTGCAAAGTACCCATGTGATTTTTAAGGTGTACGCGCCGCCGAGAACTCATTGGCTGTGATTGTGTGATTTGCAATCCCATTGTGACAGAAGTATTACTGTGGTGACTTGAAACGAAGTGGGTGATGCAAGCAGGAATCTTACCCTGAAAAGACAACACCTGAAAAGACGGATGGGACGCTTCTACGTCGACAGCTAGAGGCTTGTTCAAGCAACGGAGTTGTGGGGCAATCTGGGGAGAGAGTAGCCTGGCCTTGTGATTCACCGACTTCATGTACCTATCAATGTTGAAACCCTCCACACTCTTGTAGATGTTAGCAATACATCCCAATGAAGGAGTCCGGTTTAGGAGTTTTACCACGGCCCCTGTTGGAAATGTGAGGAGGCTGAAGAGAAAATCGACGAAGTCTTCCTCAGCTTCAGCATACAATACCTTGTTGTTAGACTTTCTTAGCATTACCTTCAGACTCATCTTTTCGTTGTTGCTGATCACCGTATCTGATCCCCTTGGAGATTGAACTACGTCTTCCAGTTCTAACTTTACCGCACCACAAGTGTCTCCTCTCTTCAGCAATAACACGCTCGTCAAAGGTGTCTTGGAGAATAACGATAGCCTGAGCAGACGTAAAAGCTGCAGAAGATAACGTAACAAGTATAAGAAGGACAGAGTCGACAGACAATAGAATGTGAATTGTAAACTAAGTATATTGGGGCTGCAACTTGGGTGGGCTCAATCGGAGCCCGACAGTTTGAATCCGACGTTAGGGTTGGGTTGGGTTAGCCCTTTTAGAACTTGGATGTTTAGTCAGATTTTTGCTAACCCAATCAAATCGGGTTGAGGCTTGGCCCAACCCGACCCAACCCTTGGATGCAGTCGATACAGAGGGTTCTCGTGGCCCTACATAGCTCAATTTTTTGGGCCCACTAACCGTATGGATGTTTAGCCCACCCCTTGGTGGATATACATGCCAAAAATTAATCAACATACATGATTGATAATTTCTAGCCATTGGATAAGTGTCCAAAAATATGCAAAAAAACATACTCGAATCCAACAGCTAGAATAAAACCTAAAGAAGTACTAAAATCTATGGCTAGAGAAAACCAATGAGTCCAATTTTTGGTATGTATATCCATAAGGGGTGGATTAAACATTAATGTGGTTAGTAGGTCGAAAAAATTAGCAGAGTAGGGCCATGATAACCCTCTGCATCAAAAGTCCTATGATCCTCTAAATTATTTCTTCAATTCCATTTGTTACTTAAGTATAACCATCGAGTCCAACAAGATAATTGGTTGCTAGCTTGGAACATGGTTTGAAATCTCGGGATCGGCCCATCTTGCCGAGACAAAGTGGGACGACTCCTTTGGAAAACAGTGATCTCGGTGCGAGATGATCCATTTTTGGATTGGATCGGTGGGCTCCGATCCCGATGCGGATCAACCGATCCAGAACAGGATTGGCCGAGACTTTGAACCAAGGTTTAAAGGAGGTCGTTTTAACGGTTAAATGGACTGGGGGCGTTACCGTTTAAACGGCCGTTAAAATTGATTGAAACGGTCAGGGGCAAAAATGAAAAAAAAGGGAATTAAACGGATTTTAACGGTTTTAATGGAAAAAAACAGAAAAAGTGGCGCTGAAATTCAAATTTTGAAATTTGAAAAAAAAAAAAAAAAAAACGGAATTTAACAGAAATTAAACGGAATTAAACGGTTTTAACGGCCGTTTTTTTCACAAAATTTTTCAAAATTAAACGGCTGTCTAAACGATTTTAACGGCCATTTAAATGATTTTAACAGCCATTAAAACAAAAAATTGGCCGTTTTTTTCAAAACCGATAAAACACGTTTGAACGGTTTTAACATAATTGGGCTTGGGGCGTTACCGTTTAAACGGCCGTCAAAACCGTTTAAACAGCCGTTTTTAAAACCATGCTTTGAACTATTTTGAGAAAGCTATAGTAACAAATGAACAATTAATTACCTCGTCTAAGCCAACATTTAGAGTCTTTTCCTCAAGGACGTTCATGTCTCTAATGCCAAGATTGTTGAGCACTGCAAGGCTATTGGCTGTAGACATGGGCATTACCTGCAAATCATCAGTTATTATGAAAATTGTAGCTCCCTTAAGAAACACTCCGTCGCCACCAGCTGTTGTATCGCATGTATCACTCCGAAAAGTGCTAAAAAAGAAGCTGTTATCTTGTTTACAATAAGGCGCAGTACGGTGACAACGGTAGTCCATGGTAGGCTCTGTATCATCGACGTTCAGTTTCAAGTACCTGCAACAAGTTTCGGATGAATTTTTTGGACGAAGAAGCATGTCCTTGCATCTCTCCGTCTGCAGATGACGAACGTCGAGATTCTCCAATCCTTCATAAAGAGCGTTCAAGCATCCAATCACTGCCGGTTGTGAATCTTGTGATTGCCTGCGTACGAGTCTGACGATTGTTCCTATGGGCAAAGTCAAGAAGCTGAAGAGAATGTCCACGAAATCCTTATCTGATTCAGCGAAAACTACCCTGTTTTGCTCTTTGTCCACCAAAACCTTCAAGTTAAACATCTTTGTCTCTTCCTTCGCAGCCATTGATGATACTTGCAAGTAATTATAATGAGAAACTAGCTAGATTTAATCGGGACCTCACCGGCCCGTTGCACAAGTACCTTGGAGATTTGTGCCAAGAGAGCGGCCTGCAACAAAGAAGAACTTCAACTCCACGTATATGTGGCGCACAATCACAGCCGCATGATCGCTGCTTCAAAAAATTCTCTCAGGTCGTCAATAATCGATTTGTTTACTTCGGCAAGAAGAAAGCTTTCGTATTTCCACCGCAAAGGTGAGGTCGTAGTAAGGTCTTAAAAAGGGAAGTGCTTGTGAAAAAAGGTTGGAGAGATATCTCTTTGCCATCACTCGAGATCTCTTGCCTTCTTTTGTGATTATCAGCTTTCCAATTTTGTCTATTCTTCCATGGAACAGGCTCCTGGGACTTATCTTCTCGACTTTCGGGCGTGGAATCCCAGAATCCAACGGTGGTTGTGGTCGGCAAAAAGTGAATGCCAGCTCAGCACTATCACTACCGTTGGATTCCCCGAGAAGGCCAGTCCCGGGTCCCGAGAGCCTGTCAAAAAAGGCAACCCTTATTTAATTGGAAGGTAAAATATTTGGGTCGGTGAGTAAAACTTGTGTCACAAGATGTTGTGACGGAAGCCGGTCACAGCACTCAATACGAGCCACGTGGCACATGATCAGAGGGTGATAACTGTATGGATGTTTGTCCAGTCCCTCGATGGACCTACAAACCAAAAATCAGCCTGATTAGTAATTTAAAACCTTTGTATTTTTGCACACAAATAACGCTCAATAATGCTCAGATTCCTACCGTTAAAATCAATCCAAGAAAATAACTTCAATAGAATCGGTTAGAAATCACTAATCAAGATGATTTTTTGTGTACGGGTCCACCGAGGAACTGGTCAAACATCCATATGGTTATCATCCTCTAATAGTATGCCACGTGTCTCGTATTGAATGCTGTGACCAGTTTCCGTCACAACATTTTGTGACACGAGTTTTACTCGGGGTCAGGCTCCGTTGACAGCCATAAAATGACAGGATTCTGTACATGACACAAATATGTAGCCCATGGCACTGTTAGAAGGATTCTGTACAGGACACAAATATGTAGCCCATGGCACACTCTTAGAGGACTCTGACCGTATGGATGGTTGGTCTATCCCTAGGTGAACCTACAAACCCAAATTCAGCCTGATTAGTGATTTCTAGGCATTGGATATTTGTTTCTCAAATACTGTGAGAATTCCCACAGTTGAGATCAACCCATGCAAATAAGTCCAATTCAACGTTTAGAAATCACTAATCAGGCTGAATTTTGGATTGCAGGTCGACCTAGGGGTTGGACAAACATCCATACGGTAAGAGTCCTCCAAGAGTGTGCCACGTGTCATATATTATGTCCTGTACAGAATCCTGTCACTTTAGGATGTCAACGGAGCATGACCCAAAATATTTTAGATGCAGTGCACTTTGGATGCAGAGGATTTTCGTGGCCCTACTTGGTGAATTTTTGGGTCCACTAACTGCATCTAAAATATTCTGCAAAGAGATGACATACAATATTTCTCATCATGCCACGTGTGTACGTAAGAAAATGTTGATACACAAAAAATTATGACATTTTTATGCAAAAATCATTTTTAGAAAACTTTTTCGGGCCACGTGGAACACTCTTTCAGGCCCATATAATCTTGGAAGTATAGTTCACATCTTAATGCATCTAAACACTAAAAATCAGTTTAATGGGTGGATTTTTAGCCATAGGATTTGAGCATTTTAATGAAATTATTTCTGGCCATTGGATTTGAACTTTTTTGGGTGCTAAATATAACTGCTGCAAATTACAAATCAAGTTACTTTTTGGTGTGTAGGTCCAGCAAGAAGTTGGCCAAATCCATAAGGTCAGTGGATTTATGACGTTTGGATAAAACCAAAAAAGCAGTGTTTTAAAACCTTTAAAAGCCCCCCCAAAAAAGAAAAAAAAAGACAAAAAGCAAAAGCCGTTTCGCTTATGTGTTTTGCATTTTCGGACCGCAAATAACTTAAAATTTCTTTTCCTTGCTTATCCCTGCAAACATTTCAAAATGTCTAAAAAACCCTCATCTTGATAAAAACGAAAACCTTAAGAGTCTGCTGTTGCTGTTTCTGCCTCGCTGCCTCTCTCTCTCATCGTCATGTATCTCCCCTCGCCGCCTCTCTCGTTGCTGCATTTCTCCTAAATCTGGTGAGCCTTTGATTTCCTGGAAGTTGGCCATATATTTTATGAGCCTGAAACCTTCGAAGAGCTCAAAGTAGCAGATGTGGAAGGCTGTTTGTATCCTAAATCCTTTTTCAAAAATATATTCTGTCAGAGGTCCGTTGAGACGCTTTGCTCACACCTCGATATTGCCCTCACACCTCGATATTGCCCCCAGTTGTTGGTCCTTCTCGATACCAACATTGCCCTCTTCTTCCATTCCATTAGGTATTGGATCTCTAGTACTGGCTATGGGCATCCGACTTGACCTATCTTTTTTTATCTATTCTACCATCTCCTTGCTTGTACTGGATTCTTTCTCCTCGGATTTAGTCCGACAGCTCCCAATCCGTGCTTCGATTAGTACAATACACAAGCATCCCCCTAACGTTTTCACCAAATAGGAGCTGCTAATGTCGTCTAGGAATGGTTCGATTCCTATAAATATTATCTTAAAATTTTGGCTGCACGTACTCATCTCAGGTCAGGAATTGCCTACAGTCTTCTTTTACTTTTTGTGCATTGCTAAACGTGTATCAGTTTAGGCTTGATTAGGTCAAAACAAGAATCGGATTCAAGCTATTTACGAATGTTGTTCAACATAGATGTCCACTTTTAGAATTCTCCAACGGAGATTTCTTTCAAGAAGAAGAAGAACATGACGACTCTGCAACTAGGGCGGTGGAATGACTAGGGGTGTCAATCCGGCCATCTTGTAAGGAGGCCTGGCCTTGCCCTGCCCTTTTAAAGTCCTAAAAAGATGGCTTTTTTTATATAAATTTCAAGCCCTTAGGGCTGGGCCGAGCCCAAATATGTAAGGCGCAGCCCTTCTATAAAACAACACACACAATGCATCGTTTTTTAGAAAATGACACACTAAGTGCATGGTATATTCAAAACTAAATTAAATTATGACCGGCCTAAAATCGTTTCTATTTTGAATAATTCAAAATCATCAAAAATGACTTTTTTCTAGTGTAAATTTATAATATATTATTTATTTTATCGAGGTTTTTAGAAAAACAAAGATTTCATTTTCAAACCTTAACAGTTCACCCCTGTAACTAAAAAATTATGATCATTTATTGAAAAATCTATATAGATTAAACTAAGAAAAACTATTGTCAATTAAGACAAGTACATTATTAAAGTATCCACTTTTTTACTAAAAAAATTATAATTTTAAATACTTTTCTTCTAGAGCCTAGCCGGCTTAGACCCTCTAAGGGCTAGGGCCTCACCTTTATAAGTGAGGGTCGGGATAGGCCCTACCCTAGCCCGGCCCTTTGATAGCCCAAGGAATAACTCGTCAGAATATGACATGGAAGCAGCAAAACCCACATTCTTAAAATACTTGGGGTTTCTTAAAAGACTCAAAAAGTCTGAGTTATTTGAGGGTTTAAGATCTCCGAACATGTCACACTTTGTAAGTTGTCGTTGATCACTTCTCTTTAGAAGTTGAGAGAGGGAGAGAGAGATCTTTTTGGGGTGTGCCCCGACAGGAAATGGGGTGTGCAAATATGTGCCCCAAAAAAAATTGTGGGTCTCACTCCCTCTTTTTTTTTTTGGGAAAAAGATGTAACAAGATATGCCGGAAACTTTTTCAAATGCAGAAGCACGATTCTTGTCACTCATCGCAGTCATCTGGGCCCGCTGACCGTGTGGATGTTTATCCCATCCCTTGGTGGATATATACACCAAAAATCACCTGATTGGTAATTTATAACCATTAGGTTTTAGCACTTTTTAAGGCATTCTTATAGCCGTTGAATGCAACCACTTTTTTAGTACTAAAACAGACGGCTAAAAATCATCAAACAAGCTGATTTTTGGTATGAAATTAAAAACGGCCATTTAAACGATAACGCCCCAAGCCCGTTTCCGTTAAAACCGTTTAAACACGTTTTATCGGTTTTGAAAAAAACGGCCGTTAAAATCGTTTAAACAGCCGTTTAATTGCGAAAAAATTTGTGAAAAATATGGCCGTTAAACGTTTAATTCCGTTAAAATCGGTTTAATTTCCATTAAAATCCGTTAAATGCTGTTTTTTTTTTTTAATTTTCAAATTTCAAAATTTGAAATTCAGTGCCACTTTTTCCGTTTTTTTCCGTTAAAACCGTTAAAATCCATTTTTTCCCTTTTTTTCCATTTTTGCCCCTGACCATTTCAATCTGTTTTAACGGCCGTTTAAACGGTAATGCCCCCAGTCCGTTTAATCTTTAAAATGGCCTCCTTTAAACCTTGGTATGAATGTCTACTAAGGGGTGGGCTAAACATCCATGCGGTCTGTGGGCCCAAATGGCAGTGGTGACTACCAAAAATGCCGCTTCCGCATTTGAAAAGATCTCAGGTATACCTTGTTACATCACAACCCTTTTTTTGGGTCCTGATGTAACAAGGTATAAACAAATGGTTGCATTCAACGGCTATAAAAATGCCTTAAAAAGTGCTAAAATCTAATGGTTATAGATTACCAATCAGGGTGATTTTTGGTGTGTATATCCACCAAGGTGTGGGATAAACATCCACGCGGTCAGTGGGCCCAGATGACAGCTGTGAGTAACAAAAATCGTGCTTCCGCATTTCAAATAGTTACAAGCATACCTTGTTACATCTTTTTCCTTTTGTTTTTTTTACTCTCACTTAGGATATACCTGAGAAAATGGATTTATCTTTAGTTCGGCTATGCTGGTCATCCATTGTACAGCTGCCTTACTAAAACTCGACATGTGGTGGGCGACCGGTAGTACAAGTTTAGGGGTTCCCAATGCCAACCCGGTAAAATAGATGGAGAACTAATGAAAAAGGAAACATGTCCAAGCCTTCCAAAATCAATAGAGGTAAGAGAAAAAGGAAACTTCCCCATCCCCTTCTTCTCCTTCCCCTTCCTGATTGAAGAATTTTTTTAAACTCAACTCAGGAAAATGAAATGACTCTATGATTAAAATCAAACCAGTAAAGGTTAGAGAAAAAGAAAACATCCCCTTCCCTGTCCTTGTTTTTTACCTTTCGGTGAGAAAAACTTAGAGATTGACGAGATTTTTTAACTGGATGACTCCAATCCAACGGTTAAAATCAACCCATGAAAATGAAAATGACTCCAATCCAACGCTTAGAAATCACTAATCAGCCAATTTTTTTTAGGTCCACCTAGAGATTGGTCCAACATCCATACGGTAATTGTCCTCTAAACATGTGCCACATGGCTTTACAGTGACCATTGGTCAAGGCTAGGTTTTACTCATCTATTCATACACGGAGTCGAGAATTTTTTGACGTTTATAATTGCTTGACATTGTCCCCTAAAAAAATGCCATGTGAGACATTCTTTTGTGTCCACTGACCTCATGGATGTTTGGCCCACCCTTTGGTGGATCTATGTACCAAAACTCAACTTCATTGGTGATTTCTAGCCATTCGATTTGATCATTTTTCATGGGGTTATTCTAACCTGTTAGATTCGAGAAGTTTTTGAGTTACTCAAATCCTATGGCTAGAAATCACCAATTAGGTTGATTTTCGGTGTAGCTACACCAAGGGGTGGGCCAAACATCCATGAGGTCAATGGGCTAGGAAAGCCTTTAGCACACTCAAAAATTGGCATTTAACAGCTTTTGGCAATGGAACTGATGCAGATGCAAAACAATGGAGCTGACGCAGTAGCACAAGAGAGAAGGGGGATTCATGGATTCTCGGGATTCATTGGGGTATGCTTGAGAAAAAGGGCGTTTTTTTTAGGAAAACATTTTTAAAAAAACCATTTATCAGGAATAAACGCCCTTTTAAAGGGCGTTTGTCAGGTGTGTCAGCCCATCAGTCATTCGGTGACTGATGCGACTGACAGCTGAAGAAACTTCGTTTTCTTTTTCGGGATTTGCGAAAACTTGTTTTCTTTTTTGTAATTGATTTAAAATTTGTTTTCTTTTCTGCAATTTTCCGAACGGAAAATTTCTAAAAAGAAAACCAACTTTAATCTATTTACAAAAAAGAATACAACTTTTCGCAAATCCCAAAAAAGAAAAAGAAGCGCCCTTCGTTTCATTACGTGGCACATGGTTATCAAGAAAACGCCCTTTTAAAGGGCGTTTTTCAGTAATAAACGCCTTTTTGAAAAACGTCTGTCAGACCTCTGACAACTGACAGACGTTATTTTAAAGGGCGTGTGTCAGAAAAAAATACCATTTTAAAGGGCGTTTTTCACTGACAGACGCCCTTTTAAAGGGCGTTCGACCGTTGGGATCCATTCCAAACTTGACCGTTTTTTGACCGCAGGGAACCCGAATTTTTACGCCCATTTTGGCGTACCCAAAAGATGAATCAATGGCTGATTTTTGGTGAGGATGATCTCTACGGTGAGGAGATCATCCTCACAAAAATTCAGATCATTCCGATATTCGTAGATTGGTTTAGAAGTTGAGGAATTATGGGCCGTCGATTTTTACTGTGTAGGCCAAAATGGAGGTCCCCCAAGCCCCACCAAAAAAAAAAAAAACTAAAAAAAAAAAAAAAAAATACATACCTGAGTGTTCGCCGCTTTGATCGGAGCAAGGAGGAGCGAAGAGACCGCGAGGAGACCGCCGGAGGGAGAGAGGGGAGAAATCGCCGGAAGAAGCAGAGCCAAAGAGGAGAGGCGGGAGAAGGCGGGAGAGTGAATGAAAGCGACTTAGGGAATTGAAGTCGTCGCCTCGCAGACGCCCTTTGAAAGGGCGTTTTTTTTTAGGAAAACATTTTTTAAAAAACCATTTATCAGGAATAAACGCCCTTTTAAAGGGCGTTTTTTTTTAGGAAAACATTTTTTAAAAAACCATTTATCAGGAATAAACGCCCTTTTAAAGGGCGTTTGTCAGGTGTGTCAGCCCATCAGACTGACAGCTGAAGAAATGCCCTTTGCGAAAACTTGATCTTTTTCGGGATTTGCGAAAACTTGTTTTCTTTTTTGTAATTGATTTAAAATTTGTTTTCTTTTCTGCAATTTTCCAAAAAAAATTTCCCAAACAAGTTTTACGAGTACCGATTCTTCCTCTTCCCTTTAAAAACAATTACAGTTTCACACTCACATGCTCTGCAGATGGACAGCACTTGTCCAGCACAGCTAATAGAATTGCCAGGTTGGTGTGATTGAGCCTATTAATGACTCTTACCATACCTGTTCAATGATTTAATCACGCGATAATTTTAGCAAACGTGACACGTTGTGCGTGGGGCCCACATAAACCCCACAAGTTGCTTAACCTGAGTTAACTTCTAAAACATTTAAAAAAAAAAAAACCAGAAAACGAAACAGAAAAACGGAAACAGAAAGCAAACCCGACCAGAAACGATAACCCGAGTGTTGGACTGGGTCAAAATGCTACGTGGCACTGTTTGGATGGGTTTTAGCAACTACTTTGCAGCTAACCCGTAGCACCGAGAATTTTCTCCTTCAAATCACACTAAAAATCCTCCTGGCACTTTTCCATTTTTGGGGGTTGTTATAATGTCATAACTTATAATGTCACCGGAGCGCTGCGGGGCCCACCCACATGCGATAAACCCTAGGGAGTAAGAGAACTCAGACTGGCCTGATTTTATTTGGAGGACGATATGAGACCATCCTCACCCAAAATCAGCCCTAGGGGTTCACTCATGTGGGCCCCACAGAGTTTGTTTGAGTCAAACTCTGTTGGACACACTATAATTATCCTTGAAGCTAATTCTCTCTCTTCAGCCAGCTTGTTCTATATAAATTCCATGGCCCCGGCATTCAACAGTATTGCTGGTTGTGATTCAGCAATGGACAAGAATGGTGGTACTATGAGTTTCATTTTGAAGATGATGGCGATCTTCATCATGGCCATCGTTGCCACAATGGGAGGAGCTGAAGCAGGAGTACCTGCTTGTTGCTTTCATGACCCAGACTGTTGCCAACGCTTCATGAAGACTTCCCAAACAAAACCCTAATTCAAAATCTCTCTTTGGGCCAGTCTTTGTGCTTCTGTGTGTGTAGGTTATGAGTGATGTACTAGTTTCACTTACCTACCAAAATAAAGAAATAATGCTTCTGTAGTTTATGAGTGCAGTGACTGCAGTCTCTCTCTCTCTCTCTCTAAAAGGTTGATATGTTGAACCTTATTTGCTCTCCTTAATTTGTCTTTTGGTTCTTATAAACAAAGGTATGTCAAAAATTCCCTATAAACAAATCAGTTACTATATATTTTCAACCTCCATCATCCAACACTTGTGGCATTTTCTGTGAGTAATTAAGACCTCCAGGGAGATATTTTACGGTGTGTTTAATGGCAGAAAGTTGGGTCAAAACCCATTTGTTATGGTCCAATTCCGTGCAACTCAAATCATCGCATCCGTTACATTGTTGAAAGAAGATGGGCAAGTTTAATTAGTTCATAAGCTTTAAGGAGGGTCTTGGCTCTTTAGAGAGGTAGTTATGGGAGGATTTGGACAGAAAAAGATTTCTTTCTTAATTGCAAAGTCTTTGTTGATTGATTAATAATAGGGAATTTTTGACATACCCCCCCATGTTATCTTTAAAATTTGACATACCCCCACAATTTGAAAAAGCTGACATACCCCTCTATGACTCGGTCCACTGTCATTTGACCAGAGTTGACCCGAGTTGACTACCTAATTTTGTATTAAAGGACGAAAGTGCCCTTGTCTTCAACCTTATAGCAGGGGTTTGGGTTTAAGCCAAAACCCATAACCCAAATCAAACATGAAAAGAGGAGATTAAAGATAAAAATTAAAACCTATGTTGGTAAACTTGAGGTTTTTTTTGATGAATTAAACAAAGATTGAGAAGAAAAAACCCAAAAAAAAAAAAAAAACACTCATGAAGGAATGAGATTTCTTTTTATGGATTTTATTGTAGAATGAAATTTTAAAATTGAGAGAACCCATCTTTCCAAAATCCACATCTCCCAAAATCCACATCTCAAAAGTTTGAAATATAAATTGCTTTGCCATGTTTTTCATTTTTGTTAATGAAAAATTTAGAACTAAAATTGTATGCTTTGTGTTTTTTTTTTTTTGTTTTTTTAACCTTGGGTTTAAAATTATTGCCGGAGTGGTGGCCAGCCGGCCATGAGACTCCGGTGGGTTGGTTGCTGGTGATGGGATGCCAACCCATTGGAATCTCTTGGCCGGACATCCCTACAGCCGTTTGATTTGGGGTTTGGGTTTTGGCCCAAACCCTTGTTCCAAGCTTGAAGACAAGGGCATTTTTGCCATTTAATACAAAAATTAAAAGTCAACTCGGGTCAACACTGGTCAAATGACAGTGGGCCTAGTCATAGGGGGGTATGTCAGCTTTTTCAAATTGTGGGGGGGTATGTCAAATTTTAAAGATAACATAGGGGGGTATGTCTTAAATTCCCTTAATAATAAATGGAGGAGACATTTTTAGGAATTAGATACTATTATATGAGAAAGTTATTTTAGGGAGTAAGGGCGTGTTTGATTTCCACGTGGGAAAATTGCATTTTCCTTGGGAAAACACAACTGTCCTTTGTTAGGTAGCCATTTTAAATCTATATGATTTTTCCTACCAAGCCATTTAAATCTGGATAATTTTCTCTACTAAGCCCGGAATTCGTTTCCCATCTAGATAGGTGAGACTTCATTTCTACCTGAAAATAGGCCTTTATTTTCTCACATGATTGAAATATGTGTTTTCAGTTACAATCCATCAGCCATTTAAGGCATTTCCCAGATGTATTTTCTCGGGAAAAATTTTTGTACAATCAAACACGCCCTAAGAGAATTACAGAGTTTAGGAAAACTTGTTGCTATAACTTTTTAATGATATATATTAAGAAACTAAAATCAATTTGAACTTTTTAATTATGTGTTCGTCTTCTACCCACATTTTATACTCTAAAGGTATGCAACCATTTGCATACTAGTTTTCCCTATATATATATATATATATATATATATATATATATATATATATATATATATATATATATATCGAATTAGTACTAGATTGATATGTACATGTCCGATCTGGTAGTGATCCGATAAGAACTTGGATCATTAACCCCAAGGGTTGAGTGCAGGTGGCCAGGATTCAACTCCAAAAAGTATCGAGGTTTTGAGTTCAACTCTCCTTGGGGCCAACCCCTAGAAAGAGTAGCTAATAAGTGGCTTAGTCCACATTAACTCTCCAAGTACACTCCGGCAAGATGGAAGGGGTGACTATCGTGCCTCGGGTGACTAGTCGGTTGCTCTAAGAGGCTCGGATACCCACGATTTCAAAAAAAAAAAAAAAGATAAGAAATTGGATCAACATATGTGGATTAACATTTCATTAATGTTAAAAGCCAAACCATAATTTAAAATAAAATAATTAAAACTAACCATTGAATCCAATAAAATGAAACTTATTGAGTTTAAAACATCAACCCATAAAAAGTCTAATTGAAATAAATACATCTCGTGAACCTTCCATAAGACTATTAACAAAATTAATTAATTATTGAAAACAATTAACTACTGCTACCCCAACCGAATTAGACCCCACCAAATTTATTAGCCACTTCATATAATAAGAGAATACATGGTATACAAAAGTTAAACAAACATGCATTAACCACGTGCAGGCGCTGTGCAGTAGTGTGTGACCACATATACAAGCAATTAACGCATTAAAAGTAATTGTAGTTATATCTACACACAATTCTATAATCAAGAATAATAATATAATTCTATGTACTAATGTACACTAATAGATGATCAAGTATAATGGTTAAGATGATGCATGTACTGAAACTCTAGTTTAATGCAAGGTTTATATAATTAATCTGATAAATGGATGGTCTGGCGAACAGTTGGTCAAGTGATCACTGACAATATTGGGCATCTTACCCAGCGTAATTTAGGATTGTACACATGACCTAGTATCACTCTGATATGCAATCATGTTTAGACCAGTGTTTGAAAACTTGAAAACTCGACTCGAAGGTCTACCAAGTTGTGTTGATGACAAGGCGTTCCAGAAACTTATTTGGTGCATCGATTATAAAACAACGGACTTGGTGCGTCATTTTTACTCGAAAAACAACGCACCAAGTCCATCGTTTATTTGATTTGAGTATATTTTGAGTCAACTCGAAATTCAGATGAGTCAAGTCAACTTGGCCAAGTTTCAAGTTGACTGAACGAGTTTTAAAACATTGGTTTAGACTACTCAAAACAGATCATCACGATAGACAAAGTGACATGTTTATCATTAACTAACAATTAACATGTTTCACAAATCATAAAAAAAATATATAGCATCATAGTAATAATCAGAATTATTCCATAAAAACCCCGAGTCTCAAAAGGTTCGATTAATAACTTCACAAATCAAAAAAATATAATACTTGAGTGAATCCTAGGGTTTACATGCAACTCTAAGCGAGCACACGCACATCGATACGGGTGTCAAAACCCGATTTAAATAACATTTTGTTGAACTCATTCAAACGAAATGTAAACTCATTCAAATGAAATCCACTTCATTCAAACAAGTTCGCACTCATACGAACGAACTATCGTGGATAGAACCCGTGAACAGACTTTTGGAATTTGCAAATAATTCTTTCGATGTCAGAAAAACAAGTTCAAGATTTTTAGAAAGTGGATTTAACATAGAATATACTAAAAATGATTAGAACAACACCAGGATTTGAAACTCCAATCAAAACCCATATGGCGACCCATGCTAATGTTGGGCTCTGCCCGACGATGGACACACTATATGCAAGGATCATAGGAAAAAGTAACATAAAAGCCTAAACATGATTTTTGAATAAGAAAATAAGCGTATTATAAATCAAAACAAACAATGAAGGTGGCTAATAGTGGTTAAGTTGCATGATAATCACTACCCAAAGCTTCGAGAGAGATCTACCAACGAACGAAGGGTTTAGCTCCATAGAATACAAGAGGATGAAAGATAAGAGATTAGGGTTTCTATTGAGTGAAAAAGTGATTTTTGTCACTTTCACTTTTAATTTCACTTAGGCTTCAACCTCAAGGGTTGGGTGCAGTTGGCTAGGACCACACTTCAAGAAGCAGAGGTCTTGAGTTCAAATCTTGTCTTGGGGCCACCCCTGGGATTTATCCCAGTATACCCGGTACGCGTGGAAGGGACGGGGTGACATACGTGCCCTGTGGGACTAGTTGGGTGCTCTAAGAGGCCCGAATACCCATGGTATCAACAAAAATTTGAAAGGTCAAAAACCCTAATTTAGGTCAACTCATATGCTAGAAAAGGGCCAAAGGCCCATAGGTATCAACTTGGCTACTAACTGAGTCATAAACAAACCCCAAAAGTCTTTAAAATGGTTTTAAAAACCCACCCAACTAACCACGACCCAATTAAACATATTTCATGCATTATTAACCGTTATAATAAATAATTATTAACCATAATAATTAATATAATAAAAATACAAGGTATAATAGCTAGATTGGCGGGCTGGGTCGGGTTTCACAAAATGTTTAACAAAAAATGCTGTTAAGGGGTGGGGGAAAGTAAAATGGCCATTTTACCCCTTACGCTAGAAATTTGAAGATGGGAAAGGGAGGGTGGTGGTGGTGGTGGAGCACAACTTTTTCAAATTTCAAAAATAAATGGGTGAGGGTAGCTTAGTGGGCCACACAACCCGTTAACATTTGTTTGACAGTGGGGTCGCAAGACCCTTTTAACAGGCTAGCCCACGGGCTCAACTTCAAAGCCCAAGTCTGGCCCAAATGCGTAGCAAGCCGATGTTACAAGCAAGGTTACGACTGTAAAATTGGGCCGCAAGGCCTGAAGGGGGGGAAGCCAAGGCAGGTCGGGCCTGGTTTCGCAAAAAGTTTAACAAAAATAAAATAAAGCTATCGGGAAGTGGGGGGAGGTTAAATGGTCATTTTACCCCACTAGGCTAGAAATTTTAGAATGGGGAGGGAGGAGGACAATTTTTTCAAATTTCGAAATGAATGGGCGGGGATAGCTGAAAATGGGAGGGGGAAGGATAACTTCTTCAAATATTAAAAATGAATGGGTGGGGGTAATTTAGCTGGTTGCAGGGACTGTTAATACTTGTTTTGTGCGTTGGGCCGGGCTGTGGACTCAACTTCAAATCCCAAGCCTGACCTGAATGCTTAGCGGGCCGGGCCGGGGGCCAAATTTACACTCCTAGGCAAGGCATATCTGGTCGAATCGATTTTTTTCTGCAATTCTTACCTGTGAATGTCCAAAAAAGTTTTCTAGATCAACATATTTTTTTTATGGTCAAGAAACAAGGCCTAGTAAAGAATTTTCTCGGAATGCATAATTTCGGCGAAACAAACTGAGACTAAATTCAATAAAAGGGTATTTTAGTAACACCCCCTGGAGTTTAAAATAATTAGTCATAACCCCTTATACTTTCAAACTTTAGGAATACCCCCCATTGACCTAGTTTAACCATCATTGGACTAACGTTAAAATGTGATATGCATCATGCGTTTGTTAATGTAACTATGAAAGATTAAAATATTGCAAGTACAATGCTAGCGGCACGTGATTCAAGTCTGTGCTAACTAAAGTCAACCACTGTTAAACTAGGTCAAGGGGGTGTATTTCTAAAGTTTGAAAGTGTTAAGGGGTATTATTGATTACTTTCAAATTACAGGGGGTGTTACTAAAATATCTTTCAAGAAAACACTCACCATTTCAGACACCCGAGTCACCCGACAAAGGTTGGTAATTTCGTTAATTCAACAGAAATTGGGAATTTTTGGGGAACTTGACCAAACGCATCACTACCGCCTCGGTAGTTTTAAAAAGCCATATTTGTTGGCGGGGGCGTGTGGCGAGTGGCGAGTGGCGATTGACGATTGACGAGAGGCTCTCTTGAAGAGCTTGTGCTTATTGTTTAGGGTTTTGCGAAGACGTGAAGAGATCAAAACATGGTGTGGGGTCTAATTCCCACCGAATCCCTTCCAGGTAGCTTTGCTTGTTTTCTCACTTGCATTCAGATACTGTTTTAGAGAATTCGATTGAGTTTCTTACTGTAGATAGATCTTTTGAATGAGAAATTTTGCTTAGTTTCGACCTGAGATTGTGGATTTGTCCAATGGATTGATAAATTAGGTCGAACACTATCCGTTTTGTACGTTGGTTTTAGGTTGGAATGATAAGAAATACATTAGGATTTGTTTTAGGGATCCAAATCCATTTCTTCATGTGGAACAAAATCATTTAGAGTGAATTTTTTCGATTAGTTTCAACATGTCAGCATTCCATATGGCAAGAAAATTCTCTTTGAACTAGGTATGGAGTTTAGTCACATCCGGAAAAACCTTTTTCCTAGAAAAACACTAAGGACCATGCTTGTTTGCTTATTGTAGTTGTAGGCTGCATACTACAGACACTGCAAATTTGTGCAAAGCAAGAAAGTTTTTGTTGTTTGTGCGAGGAAAAAAGTCTAATTGATGCAACACAGGAACGGGTTCTACGATCGGATAGGGTTTCGGTAGAATCACTCCACCGGGTTTGAAGGAATCACTCATTTGGGAAGGGTTTCGGTGAAATCATTGCACCAAATTTGAAGGAATCACTCCTTCGGGAAGAATCACTCTTCTGTTCCAAGCATCTCACCCAATTATATTAGATATCACACCCAAAAGAAACTCAATCTTCATTAATCAAAATTAATCATCCCTAAAATCAAAGATTACATCCCTATTTATAAAAATTAAAATAACTTGATTCCCGTGATATTAACTCTCTAATCTAATCTCCCTAATCTATTAGGAAATTACAACTAACAAGATAATAACGAAAACTAAAATAGCAACTATTTATTAATAAAACTAATTTAAAGGAATTTAGTTTTCGGGCCCCATGTAGAATCCTTGGTGAAGTGAACCCGTCTTTTCTCTCTCCTTTGATCCCACGTGATTCAACACAATGTAATTCGATGCTCCTGCATCTAACCATCTTGGTTAAAAAATAATTCGACCTTGAATTCAGATGCAGATATATTGATACCATTTTTTTTGGATCGGGTCCAGTCAACCTGTTGGTCAACAAGTTAGTCAACAAGGTCAAAGGACTTGGTCAAACTGGTTATGGACCTATGGTATAGGTGTGTCTTGGGTTTGGATAGACACTTGGGTTAATGGGTTGGATTTAGGTATCAATGGGCTTAATTTAGTGGATTGGGTTGTAGTGAGAGTGAACTCTTTGGGCCTAATGGTTTGGACTTGTCCAATGGGTTTATTTATTGGACCTAAATGTGTTAGGCCTTGTTAATAAGCCTGATGGGCTGATTCTTACATAAGGGATGTTATATTGGGTTAGGGTATTATCTAAAGTGTGTGCGCTAGTTTGTTGGGCTAACAGCTAAAACCCAATAGAAGTTATAAGCTAGGAGCCCGATAGAGAAAATGTTGGAGTCGTCTTCTTCCTTGAGACCATGAAGATTGGAGTTTTGAGCAAACCCTAACCTCTTCAGACTTCTACACGCCCTCAATAGGGAGTATGGCTGGCAGTAATAGGGGTCAATGACAACTCAACGGCGTGAAGTTAAAACTCCGGTGTTGTACTGGTAATTGGGGATGGTGACTGCATTGCAACGGTTTCGTGGCGGCTGCTACGATGCACGAAAGTGGTGGCGGCTTATGACAATGACAGGCACGGTAGGCGTTCTTTTTAGAAATTTTGTTGATGTGCACAACTAAGGTCAAACAATGTTCGGGTGGATTAACTAAAAAAGTTGACGACCGATGTTGGTAATGATTTAAACTCTACTTGGGTTGTGGTGCTAACTGATAGAGACGAGCGTAGTCCGATGAAGTCGATGATGGTGATGCAGTGGTGGCAGCAGTAGACAATGATGCAGATCAACGACAACGAATGGATGGTGAAGGCGAGGGTAGATAACAGAGATAACGATGATGATGGCTATAATAAACGGAGGCGGTGGCGGCACATCACGTATGACGTAAGCTCTTTTCCAGAATTTTTTTCTTTTATTTTCTTTTCTTCCAATGTTGCTACCTACTGCGACAGATGTCTTCTAGGGTGAATGATATGCTCTGTTGGGGTGTTGACAAAGATCGGTGCTGGTGAATCACACACCGGTGGTGATGAAGAAGCTCTTCAATGGTGGTTGCACTTTTATGAAACCTTTTTTTTTATGTTATGCTTGATGTATGGTGATTGAGTTGAGTGTAACATGGTGGTTTGTGGAGGGACTGCCTAGTTATTAAATTCGCGAATTAATCACTTTTAGGTAGTACACGTACTATAGTGATGAACACAAAAAATATGGATAATTCGCGATTTTATAGGGGTTCACAAATAGAACGCAAATATGACTTTTTAGTGATTAATTTGGCTGATTTAATTGGGTTGCAAAACAATGAAAAAATGATTAAAAGGGGAAAAAAAGCCTTAATGGTTCCTACAGACCCTATGCCATTTTGCTCTCCTCTCTCTTCCTCATCCCTCCTCCCTCCATGTGCAATCCGTAGCCCCCACTGCACAACTCCACTTGCAAGTTGCAACTTTAGTCTACACGGTCGCTGATTGCCGATCAGGTTAGTACTCTCTCTCTCTCTCTTCCTCCGTTGTACCATCGAGTCTCTAACCATCGATCACTGAGTCACCAACCAATTGCAACTCCTCTCTCTTTTTGCTAGTTGGACCCACATGGCCACAGTGACTAGTCCTGCAACTCTAGTCTCTCACACTTCACACTTCACACTTCACTTTTAATTTCTAATTTAACTATAATATGCGGCACCACACAAACTTAGATTAACCATTTGTCCACTAGTCGAGTGAGGTCTCATTAACAATCCTAAACTTTAATATAATTTTACACACCTTCATATTTTGGTTGCGATTTTTTAACATCAAAATTTTGAATCATAGACGAGTTAAGCATGAATAAATAGAATTACGTACTTTTGCTGTTCCTCGAATTTGGGGCCGATTTTTTAAGTTTGGGACCGAATTATACTCGAACTTTTGCTGTAACCGAACTTAACAACTAAGGGAGGGTGCGTTGGTTTGCACGGGATGTTGATGGTTGAAGTGCCAATAGATGGTAGGAACCCTTGCTATGATACCATATTTGATGCAGCACGGGCACGGGTTCTGTGATCGGATGGGGTTTCGGTGAAATCACTCCATCGGGGTTGAAGGAATCACTTTTTTGGGAAGGGTTTCGTTGAAATCACTCCATCGGATTTGAAAAAATCACTATTCCGTTCCAGGCATCTCACCCAACAATATCGGATATCACACCCAAAGAAACTTTATCTCTATTAATCAGAATTAATCATCCTTAAAATCAAAGATTACATCCCTATTTATACAAATTAAAATAACTTGACTCCTATGATACTAACTCTCTAATCTATTAAGAAACTACAACAAATAAGATAACAACGAAAACTAAAATTATAACTATTAATTAATAAAACTAATTTAAAGGAATTTAGTCTTCGAGCCTGATGCAGCACACACACCCGAATTAGCAAAGTTCCTTATTCTAGTAAGTATTGATTTTTTAAAAACTCTAGGAAAGTTGTCTTAGTTACCTTTGCAAAATTAGGATATTCCCATTGTTGGAAAGTTGGTTTTGGCCTATTTATGGGCCCTTATAATAGTGTGGAAGACACCTTTGATTTGGAGTAAAATTTTGATTAAAAAACAAGTTTCTTTTTTATTCCCACAGTTCCTGGTATTTTCTTGTGAAAATCGATAGGTTTGTTGGAAGGCTATATTTGACTGGTTAGTCGGATTCATCCAAAACGTTCCCCGCATCAGTTGGTGTCAGAGCCAACGATGTTTTTTGTACCATGGTGTGAGGAAGACGTACCGACATTCGTGAAGTTTTGTTGGAAGAGGTGGTTGAGTATGATGTAGCACGCTTGGCATTTGGCACAACAAGTTGAGGTGTCGGCACAACAGGCGGCCACCTTAACGACCTAGGTTCAACGACAACAGAACCAACTCCCAATCCCACTTTTCATGGAAGAGGAGGCCCCAAATCTACGTTTTGTAGAGGAGGTGAGTACAACCCAAGGAGAAGGAGGCCAGTGATTGATAATCCTAGTGAGAATCGTGATTCTAGGCGATGGGAATCAAGTTTCAAGATCGATATACCTAATTTTCATGGCGGCTTGCACCCTGCTGAATTCCTTGATTGTGATTATTGTGTAGGGAACAGTATGTTCGTGGAAAACGACAATGTTGATGATGAGCCATTTGTCTATTTTTCACAACCTCCCATGTTCAACGAAATCGATGACGACCAACCTCAAGAAGAATATGTTTTAGACGATCGGTGGGAAGTCGATTTGAAACTCGAGATTCTAGAATTCCAAGGGAATTTACACCTAGGAGAGTTTCTAGATTGGGTCAATACCGTGAAGGAAGTTCTGAAGTTCAAAAAGGTTCCCGATAGTAAATGGGTTAACGTTCCGTTGGTAACAACATGTTTTCGGGGATGAGTCGCCACTTGGTGGCAACAAATAAAACTTACTCGAGCTCGGCATGGAATGACAATGTCAAACCTCTTATTCTGTACCGAGGGAATAGTTCAACAGACGTAGGAAGTTCGAATTTGATGGCGAATTCTCTCTATCTAGGGGATAATGATGCAGCACACACTCCGAATTAGCGAAGTTCCTTATTTTAACAAGTATTGGTTTTTAGAAAGTCTGTTGTTGGAAAGTTGTCTTAGTTACCTTAGCAAAATTAGGATATTCCCATTGTTGGAAAGTTGGTTTTGACCTATTTATGGGCCTTTGTAATAGTGTGGAAGACACCTTTGATTTGGAGTAAAATTTTGATTCAAAAAAGAGTCTCTTTTATTCCCACAGTTCCTGGTATTTTCTTGCGAAAATTGATAGGTTCTTTGGAAGGTTGTATTCAATTGGTTAGCTGGATTCATCCAAAACACTCCTTGCATCAGGGCCCCGTGTAGAATCCTTGGTGAAGTGAACTCCTCCTTTCTCTCTCTTTTGATCCCACATGATTCAGCACACTGTAATATGATGCTTCTGCATCACTAACACAACAAGGAATTTAGAGTAAGAGGAAAAAACAGAAAGAGAGAGAGAGACAGTTGCAGTGGTGATGGTGGTTAGATGGAGTCACAATACCGTTTTTGATGGGAGTTGCAACTAGGGCATGAAATGGGGTCGGTTAGACCAAGATCCAACTTGATCCGATCCAATGCTCAGTAGGTTTGGGTTCTTAAAATATGATCTAGATAAAAACAGTTTGGAAATGGAATTAGATAAGTTGACTCGTATCAGGTTCAGGTTATATTTGAACCTTGGGTTTTTATGTACTTGGATCAGGTCAGATCTTGGTTTGGGTCTTGAAGCATTACTATAAATAATATTTTGTAGAAGATATGACCCTTGTAACCATATATGGGTCCAAGATGGATCTTCACATATGGATCTTGGAGGCGAAATCCTTCACCTTCTCCTTGATCGGCAATAGGGGAAGAACGTTGATCCGCATCAGGGAAGAAGGAAGAAGGTGGGTGGAAGAGGCAGATGTGCCGGCTGAGCTCGGACTTTGGTTGGTGGCCCTGATCAAGGAGGCTATTAAGGCTAAACTATCACAGTCCATCTGGAGGAAGACGGTGTTGCAGAGTAGAACTTTTTTAGCCAAAGTGAGGAGGAATGGGAATGGCAAGTTTATCCAGTTGGCAGAGTTCACCGCCAGAGGTAAAAACTTGGTGTTTTGCCTTCCCGAAGGGTCGAATAGTGCAGGCTGGACCTCGGTGATGGATTGCCTCTCTTCTAACCTTCATTATCCTGATCTACGGTTGGAGGCCCAGAAGGTAGCTCATCTAGATGGGAGGAGAGGAAGGAACAAATCGACCCCTACGAAGAAGTTTCAGGAAACTTTACTTACTATCACCTTTATAGTTGGTAGTGATAGGTGGAAGGAGAAGAGGTGGTCGGTGATCTGTGAGTCTTTAGCCAAAGAATCAAATTGGGAGGACATCGCGGTAGCGTTGACATGGATCTCAAGAGCTACGGACCTCTTTTACCTCATTCCCTGCGGAGAAAAGAGTAGATTGCTCTTTGTGGACAATCAGGAAACCCTAGTTTTCTTGTGTAACCTGATATCCATCAGGGTGGGTTACAACATCATATATCTGAGCAAATGGTTGCCCTTTCACTTGTGGAATAGACAGATGTTTGAACACATCGGAGGGAGGTGGGAGGTCTGGTGGATGTTGACGTGGCTTCCTCATCAGGCACTGATTTCAGTGCTCTCCGGTTGAAAGTAGGAGGAAAGGCGAAGGATATTCCAAGGACTCTCGTAGTTCAGGACGGCGACACCCCTTACATAGTCAGCCTTGACATTCTCTCCAACAGGGCTACTGTTGTTTGGCCACCGGCTAGAGAAAGGGATAGAGGTCTGGATCTTCAAGGCGAAAGCAACCCTAGCAGTAGAGGGGAGGCCAGGGGTAGAGGAAGAGGGAGGGCGCCGTCGATGGCGGAGGAGGTCCACACCAGTGAACCATCGGAAGGCGCAGCTGTACATTCGTAGGCAGCTTCTGTAGGGGAGAAAGCTGCAGAACCAATAGAGGGGAGCCACAGACCTAAGCATGGCAGAGAGACGTCAGTAAGCAAGGGAGTTTCGACGAATTTGAGTTTTAAAACTCAAGAGGATTCTCGCATACCTGTTAGGTCAGGCGGGAGCTATCCTCAGCTACACACGTGGAGGGACTACATGAAAGGTCACAACGATTGTTACAATAGGAGGGGGAACAGGGGATCCTATGGTTTTAGGATTTGAGCGGTGTAAGTTGGTGGGCCCGGGAGAAGAATCAGGAAGCGGCATTATGGATACGGGTTGTCGGGTCGGAAGAGATCCCAAATTTTTAAATACGATAAACCCACACCCTCCGACATTTCTTCCCATATCTCACTACCAGAGGGACAACAAGCTTTGTCAATAACCCATCCTCCATTGTACTCTCCTGGAGATACAGGTGCGAAGATCACAAGGCCCCAGAAGAGCAACCATTCCAAAGGTAAGAAGCCGATTTCTGATCCTCTTCTTCATTTCCCAACCTCTTCTGGGTTTTCTCCGTTTCCGCCTGCTTAGTTTGGGGCAGTTCGCAGTTTGGGTATTGGGAGAAAGGATCAAGTAGCGCTCTTATCTCCGAGAAGGGAGCGGGGAGGTCAGGATGCGGTAACCAAGAAGAGACAGTTATTCCGAATCAGACCGTCATTGGGTGCCCCAGTTGAACCAGAAAGGGGGTTTCAGACATTGTTTCAGGGTTCCTAACCCAATCAGAGAAATCTCCAGGGATTCTAATGTTAGGAGGCTTAATAACATCAGCCACTTCTCATGTTGATCATGTTAGAGAGCAGGAGGGTTTGCGGTTATTGCTAAACACGATCGGCAACAACGTGATTACCAGACCTCTCGCTTCGACTAATCTGCTGGAATCTGACCTCAACACCTGGTTTAAGTGCAACATTCCCAAACTGGGGGAATCTCTGGGCCTATCATTCAAAGGTCACGAAGAAGAGGTCAAAAGGTTACTTCTCTCCATCATGGGAGCAACCAAGGGGTTGGGCACACCCCCGAATCAACAAGGCTTAGGCCATAAGGGAAGGAGTCTGAGATGTTTAACAAACATAGCTTTTCAGAAAGAAGACCTTCAAAATTCTACCTCACCAGATGGGTCTGAAGTAGGGATTAGGGCTAGAGGAGGAGGTTTAGCAAGGGAGAAGTCAAGCTTAGAGGTCAGGAGTGAATCTCGATCTTCGGTGAAGTCTTACAAAGTGCCTAGAGAGATTAAAAGCTTGGAGTGCCCCTTCAATTCCGGAGATCCCGTAGTGTACAGAAGTCGACATAGTGGGCGGAAGCAAAAAGTTGATAAATGAAGCTCAACATTCTGTCGTGGAATGTTAGGGGGCTGGGGAACAGAGAAAGAAGAATTATAGCAAAGAGTCTGTTCAAAAGATGGGGAGCTAAGGTGATTATTCTCCAGGAATCGAAGTTCGATATGGTGGAGGCGAATGATATTAAGGACATTTGTGGTACAGGGGACTTCGGGTGGCAGTTTCAGCCAGCTGTAGGGACTTCTGGAGGCATTATTGGACAGGAGTTGTCTTGTGGTGGAAGAGGCTCTTATCGGAGCTTTCTCAGTTTCCATCAGATGTAGATGTGTGGGAGAGCAGTTATGGTGGATTCTTACGGGGGTTTATGGCCCCTTGGATAGCAAAGGCACATATCATTTTTGGGAGGAGTTGGAGGATATTGCCGGCCTCTGGGATGATCCGTGGTGTATAGGAGGTGACTTTAATGTCGTTCGTTACCCTCACGAGAAGAACGGAGGAGGAAGGTTTACCAAAAGCATGAGAGATTTTGGGGATTTTATTAATATGCATGCTCTCATGGAGCTTCCTATGGGAGGAGCTAAATTCACGTGGACCAACAACCAAGTTTGCCCTACTCTTTGTAAATTGGATAGGTTCCTTGTGTCTCCCAATTGGGAAGATCATTTTCAAGATGTCTCTCTGGTTGCTATTCCAAGACCAGCGTCGGATCACACCCCTTTGCTGCTAGATTGTGGAGGTTTCAGATCAAGACCTATTCCTTTCTGGTTCGAAAATATGTGGTTGAGCAACCCCCAATTCAAAGATAAGGTGGGGGAGTGGTGGACTTCCTTTTCCTTTGACGGGAAGGTAGGAATGGCCTTCAGACGCAAGCTCAAGGCGCTTAAAGAGAGAATCAAGTCGTGGAACCGGGAGGTGTTCGGCCGAATTGACCTCAAGAAAGGCTTAGTGCTTGATAAGATAGCTTTGATTGACAAGAAGGAAGAAGGCTCCAACCTGTCTTTAGAAGAGCATATGGAGAGATCTAATTTGAAGGGGGAGTACCAGTAGTTGGTTAAGATGGAAGAGATCAGTTGGAGACAGAAGTTCAAGGAGGGAGACCAAAATACGAAGTTCTTTCACAAGGTGGCCAATGTTAACAGAAGGAGGAATTATATCTCCCGTCTTTGCATTAAGGGAGTTATAAAGGTGGACGAAGACAGTATTAGAAAGGGCATGGTTGATTTCTACTCTGATATGTATACTGAGCCAGCATCCTTCAGACCCCTTTTGGAGGGCCTCCAGTTCGATTAGATTAGCACGGAGGATAGAGAAAGGTTGGAGAGACCGATTTCGGAGGATGAAGTGGTTAATGTTCTCTCCATTCTGATCCATGATAAGGTTCTAGGGCCAGATGGCTTCACTATAGCCTTTTATAAACACTACTGGGAGATCATTGGTACCGATTTCATGAAGATGGTGGCGGAATTTCAGAATGAAGGTTTCTTGGACTTCCCTTCCAATAGTACTTTTATAGCCATGATCCCTAAGGTAACGGGAGCTGAGGACATTTCGGATTTTCGTCCCATTAGTCTGGTGGGCAGCGCCTACAAAATTCTAGCTAAGGTCCTCGCTTTGAGATTTAGAGATGTCCTATCCTCAATAATATCGCCTAGTCAAGTCGCTTTCGTGAGAGGGCGGCAAATTCTTGATGGAGTTCTTATTGCTAATGAATGTATAGATTTGAGAATTAAGTCAGGCCATCCGGGGGTCGTTTGCAAGATCGACATAGAGAAGGCATACGACCATGTCAATTGGGGTTTTCTCGATTACCTTCTCAGCAGAATGGGTTTTGCGTCTAGATGGAGAAAGTGGATGTGGAAATGTATCTCGTCGGCTTCTTTCTCTATCCTGGTTAATGGTTCTCCAGCAGGGTATTTCAAGAGCTCAAGAGGGCTACGTCAAGGCGACCCTTTATCCCCTTTTTTGTTCATTGTGGTGGTGGAGGCTTTTGGTAGGATGATATCTAAAGCCGTGTCTCTGAGAGAGATGGATGGGTTTGTTGTAGCCCTGGGGGTTCCTATCATATCTCATCTTCAGTTTGCCGACGACATTCTCATCTTCCTCGCTCCTGAGTTATCTCAGTTGAGATTCCTCAAAGGAACCCTGTTTTGTTTTGAGGCGGTTTCGGGTCTTAGGGTGAATCTCAACAAAAGCAAATTGTTTGATGTCAGAGAGGTTGAGGATCTGGAGGGATTGGCCAACATCTTGGATTGTCGCATTGATAAATTCCCTACCACTTATCTAGGTCTTCCCTTGGGGGCAGCTTATAGGTCCAAAGAGCTTTGGAGGTCGGTTGTTGACAGCTTTGGGAGGAAACTAGCTTCTTGGAAGGCCAGATACTTATCTAAAGGGGGAAGGTTGGTTCTGATTAATAGCTCGCTCTCGAGCTTACCCATCTATTACATGTCCATGTTTCTGATGCCAAATAGTGTTCTCCTCACCTTGGACAAGATCATGAGAGACTTCTTGTGGGATGGGAGTTCGGATAATCACAAGATTCATTTGGTAAGGTGGGATAGGGTGTGTAGGCCCAAAGACTGTGGCGGTCTGGGGATTAAGCAGCTCAAATCCATGAACGTGGCTCTCCTGGGCAAGTGGTTATGGAGATTTGGGGAGGAGGAGTCCAGCTTGTGGAGGATTGTCACGGCAGGCAAATACGGTGTCGCCCTCTATGGTTGGAAAAGTCTCAAAGTTAGAAGCCCCTATGGATGTAGCGTGTGGAGAGGTATCCTGAAGGTGACTAAGGATTTCAATAAAGGGGTGCGGTTCGAGGTTGGAGCAGGTGATAGGATCAGTTTTTGGGAAGGCATATGGTGTGGGGATAAGCTGTTACGGGAGGATTATCCAGAGTTTTATTCCATTTCGGTGAGGAAAAGAGATTCTATTTTTGCTTGCTATAGGAATGAAGGGGAGACAGGAGGGTGGAATCTAGGCTTCAGAAGAAACTTGAATGATTGGGAGATAGAACCGCTTTCTAGTCTTATATCAAGACCTCAGAACGTCAATTTGCGACCGTTGGAGCAGGAAAGAAGAGTGTGGTCCTGGACCAAAGGGGGATCCTTCACGGTGAAATCTTTGTATGCAGAGTTACGAAGATCTGAAGGGGCTACCTTTCCTGTTTCCTCGGTTTGGAAATCCAAGACTCCCTCAAAAGTAGCATTCTTTGCTGGGGAAGCTTCTTTGGATAAGATCCTTACTACGGACCACTTGATGGCTAGAGGTTTCACTTTGGTGCAATATTGTTGGATGTGCAAAACCAATGGGGAATCAGTGGACCATTTTCTGCTTCATTGTGAGACGGCTACAAAGATTTGGAATGCCTTCTTGGTAGAATTTGGGGTGAGTTGGGTCATGCCGGCTTCTCTTACGACTCTCCTTTTCAGTTGGAAATCTAAAGCGTTCTCGTCTAGGGGGAATGCGTTATGGAGAATGACCCCGCTAGCGATCATTTGGGGTATTTGGAAGGAGATGAACCAAAGAGTCTTTGAAGGCAAGGAATTGGACTTGTACTCTATAATCCTTAACATCAAGGGGCTGATGTATATGTGGTCAAAGGCGGTCTTGGATTGTAGGGTTATCTTCTTTAAAGATTTTGTTTTCCGGTGGGAGCGCATGTGTTCTACGGAAGGAAGTTGATGGGGGGATGTGTCTTTGTTGCTTTCTTGCCGGGGTGTTGTTGGGGGGTTGGTCTCTCTTTTGTTTTCTTGCCAAGGTGTTGTGTAGGTCATCTCGACCTGCCTCCCTATGGCTGGCTGTATTTTTAGGCTTCGGCTTTCAATATATTTTATACTTATCAAAAAAAAAAAAAAAAATTTAGTTCTGGGCTGGTATATTCAAATTCGAATCCAATTTTGGATCTACCTAGACTGCTAGACTTGACCCAGGTCTGACCCATTTCATGCCTTAGTTGTAGTTTTGGGGTGGGGGGAAGCGGGACTGGAGGGAGTTGCAGCGAGAGTGAGGAGGGGGAGAGAGAGTTAAAGAGAGTTTTAATATGATAAAAAATGTGGAAGTCAAGGGTCAAAGAGCCCTTTTGGAAACATTTTCAGTCATTTTGGGGCTACAGACGTTTGCAGCTGTTCTGGGGTAAAAGTGTGGCTAAACGTAAATATTTACAGGATTTGCAGTTGCTTGGAACGCACTAAGCAACTGAAAATAGTTGAAATCAAGTCTTGTACTGTACAGGGAAAGAGGAAAGAGAAGAGAGAAGAGAGGGGTTATGTGTGTTAACCCTACACACACCCCAATGAATCTTATTTATATTAATAAGTGTGGGCCCTTACATAAGTAAGAAAATAAAACCATAAAGACACTAAACAATCTATAATAATAGAGAGGTCCTTCAACACTCCCCCTCAAGTTGGGACGTAGATATCAATCATGCCCAACTTGCTCAAGCACTTAGTAAACGGAGCTGCTGCAACGCCTTTCGTAAGAATGTCTGCTAGCTGATCAGAGGTAGGAACGAAGGGTGTGCAGATCACTCCCGATGTCACTTTTTCACGAATAAAGTGACGGTCCACCTCGATGTGTTTAGTCCTGTCATGTTGAACTGGGTTGTGGGCAATACTTATCGCCGCCTTGTTGTCACAGTATAATGACATGGACCCTTCTATGGGGAAACCGAGTTCTCCAAGTAATAGTTTAAGCCACAGTAACTCACAGACCCCATGGGCCATTGATCGGAACTCAGCTTCGGCACTCGAACGTGCAACAACCTGTTGTTTTTTACTTCGCCATATAACCAAATTTCCTCCCACAAAAGTAACAATATCCTGATGTAGAGCACCTATCATCTTGGGCTCCTGCCCAATCAGCATTTGTGAAACCCTCCACACGCATGTGGCCCTGATGGCTGAATAGTAAGCCACGGCCTGGGGAAGATTTTAAGTACCGCAAAATCCTGTATGTGGCTTCCAAATGTGTAGTACGGGTGGAATGCATGTATTGGCTAACTACACTTACCGCGTATGCAATATCGGGGCGAGTATGAGCTAGGTATATAAGTTTCCCCACCAATCGCTGAAAGCTACTTATCCTCTAGAGACTCCCTTGACTGACCATCAAGTCTATGATTTGCCTCAATGGGTGTGTCAACAGGTCGAGCCCCTAGCATACTAGTATCCTGCAGCAGGTCCAACACATATTTCCTTCGTGAGATGAAGATTCCTTTATTGGATCTCGCAACTTCTATCCCCAGAAAGTACTTCAATGTACCCAGATCCTTGATCTCAAATTCCAAAGCCAAGAACTCCTTCAACCGGGTTATTTCTGCAATACAATTACCCGTAACAATGATATTGTCGACATATACAATCAAAACCGTCACAGCCTCCCTGTCACGTCTGATGAACAAAGTATGATCAGCTTGACTCTGACTATACCCCATTCGTTTGACTGCCCCATTAAAGCACTCGAACCACGCTCTCGGTGATTGTTTCAAGCCATACAAAGTTTTCTGAAGCTTGCATACTTTCTGTTCATCCCTAGAAAGTTGAAAGCCAGGAGGGGGCAGCATATACACTTCTTCCTTGAGATCCCCATGAAGGAAAGCATTCTTGACGTCGAGCTGAAATAGTGGCCAAGACTGATTTGCGGCAAGGGAAATGATAACCCTGATGGAATTGAGCTTAGCTACAGGAGCAAATGTCTCCTTGTAGTCTATCCCATAAGTCTGAGAGTAGCCTTTTGCCACCAATCTTGCCTTGTACCGATCCACTGAACCATCAGGCTTGCATTTCACAGTGTAAACCCATTCGCATCCAACAGGTTTCTTGCCTCTTGGCAAGTCTACTAACTCCCACGTGCAATTTTTTTTTAATGCATTCATCTCTTCATACATTGCTTCTTTCCACTTAGGATGCTTCAGAGCTTCTGTTACAAATGAAGGAAAAGCAATAGAGGATAACGAGGTAATAAAGGATTTGTACGACGGAGATAGATTATCATACGAAACAAAATTAGCAATTGGATGTTGGGTACAAGATCTCTTCCCCTTCCTAAGAGCAATAGGAAGGTCAGAGCCACTATCACAAGAAGAGGAAGGAACAAAGCTAGAAGTAGGGTTACCTAGATCCTCTGAGGATGACTGTTGGCCTCGGAGTTCAGTGGTAATATGTTTCCCTGTCAGACGACGCCTTGAGTACACCTGCAGCTCCCCCTGCTTGTCAGTACCCCTGTCAATAGTGTCAATCATGGTCGGATTAGGACCATTGTCAAGAGCATCCATAGCCAATGGCAGAGAAACAGGATCGGATGAGACATGCCTTTCCTCACGACTAAGATGCTCCCCCTGAGGAAAGGCAGGAGTATCACCGGGAAAATAAGAGGCCGACTCCAAAAAGGTGACATCCATGGTGATGAACCGCTTACGAGAGGGGGGATGGAAACACTTATAGCCTTTACGGGTTGAAGAGTAACCCAAAAAGACACACTTCAAGGCTTTTGGATCCAACTTGGTGCGATTCGGACCAAGGATGTGAACATAACAGACGCAGCCGAAGATCTTTAGGGAAACCAGAAAAGGAGGACTCTCAGGACGCAGCAAATGGTACGGAGTACGAAACTGGAGAGAGCGAGATGGCATACGATTGATTAAGTGAGCGGCAAGGAGAATTGCATCAGACCAATATGTTTTAGGAACATGGTGCCACAACAGAAAGGCACGAGCCACTTCCAACAAGTGTCTATTTTTCCGCTCGACAACGCCATTCTGTTGTGGAGTGAAGGCACATGAATTTTGATGTTCAATGCCATGTTCGGCCAAGTACGTCTGCAGACCCCATACATGTACTCTCCGCCTTGATCAGATCGAAGAGTTTTAATGCATGTTTCAAACTGAGTGAGAACCATTTTGTGAAACTGTTTGAAGATAGAGTAAACCTCATCTTTTGACTTCATAACAAATATCCATGTGCAGCGAGAAAAATCATCCACAAAAGAAACAAAATATCGATAGCCAAAGAAGGAAGTAATAGGGGATGGACCCCAAACATCAGTATGAACAATGTCAAAAATAGATAAGCTTTTATTACCACGAGGGGGAAAAGTCGTTCGACAATGCTTGGACAATGCACATACCTCACAATGAAGATCTGAAATGGACACCGACTTAAACAACTCAGGAAATAACATGCGTAAATAAGGAAATGAAACATGACCTAAACGAGCATGCCAAGACATAATATGCTCTTTATTGACACTATTGCTAAGACTACTAGACTGAAGAGCTGCAGAGGCTGTAGGAGTCGCATCCAAGAGATAGAGACCACCCACTTCACGTCCAGTGCCAATCGTCCTCCTCGTGGCCAAGTCCTGAAACACACAATGAGAAGGAAAAAAGGTTGCACAACAGTTAAGATTCTTCGTAAGAGAACTAACAGATAATAGGTTAGTGGCAAATTTGGGAACATGAAGAACTGAAGATAAAGATAAGCCAGAAGACAGGATGACACGACCTTTCCCCGAAACAGAGGAAAGGGTACCATCGGCAATGCGGACTTTATCCGCACAAAAACAAACGGAATATGAGGAAAAAGAGGATGACATACCGGTCATATGCTTTGAAGCCTCTGAATCAATGATCCAGGGTGAACTAGAAGTGGAAGCGGAAGCAGAGACAAGGTTGGCAGAGCTGATGATACCTGACTGTGCGAACGTAGAAGTGGCAGCATGCCTATCCAGTTGGGCCATAAAGCCACACAAGTTCTCTATCTCATCTCTAGAGAAGGGTGCTGTGGAGGCAGAAGGTTGAGGCGCAGCAGTCTAGGTGGGCGGAGACCCCGGTGTAGAATCCATAGTCGCACTGTAAGCAGTAGTGGGAGTCCCAGGTAGTTGTGGTGGTCGGCCATGAATATGGTAGCACCTATCCTTGCTGTGGCCTTTACGACCACATCCCTCACATACATGTAAGCTCCAACACCAATCCCTGGCGTGGCCTTTCTTGCCACAATGAGCACAAGTAGGTGGAGGACCTCCTTTGGTGCCACCGTTGACGACCGGGGTTTTAGACGTAGGAGGCTTGGAAGCAGGCGGGAAGGCAACCAAGGCGGACTTTTCATGAACAGGAGAATGAGACATTATATCTCTGCGGCTGTCATCACTCTGAACATATGCATATACTTGATTGAGGGATGGCAAGGTGTCTTTACTGAGTAACTGAACACGGGCTAACTCAAAATCGGCATTCAGGCCGACAAGGAACTCATATGTACGGTTTTGTTCAACCAACATCCGATACTGTAAACCAACCTCTGGGCACTTAGGGGTCAAGATCTGATAATAATCAAATTCTTCCCACATACCACGGAGCCTAGCAAAATAATCCGCCAAGGGCAAATCCCCTTGACAAAAAGTAGCAATGCTCTGGCGTAACTGATACACACGGACGACATTCTGCTGCTGTGAATAAGTTTGGGCTGCTGCATCCCAGATCTCCTTGGCCGTGGAAAAAAACATGAATCCTCTGCTAATGTGGGACTCCATAGAATTGAGTAGCCATGACATAACCGCTAGATTACTTGTCTCCCATTGTTCAAATGTAGGATCGGTCTCGGCGGGTGCTTGTAATCGCCCAGTAATGTACCATTGTTTCCCGCGTCCACCAATAAACATTTTTGCAGCTCTAGACCACTCCAAATAATTTTTTCCAGCCAGCTTGGTAGTGGTGATCTGCAAACTAGGGTTTTCAAACAGCATTGGGGCTAAAACAGTAGTCACGGGAGCCCCGGAGGACGCATCTGACTTGCCCGACTCATTCAAAGTCGACATTACCGCTCCAAAAGAACAACCAGCAGTAACAAAAACGCAATAAACCACAACTAACCAAAAAAAAATAACTTAGGAACCAACCTGAGGGCACTTGAAGGAGAGAAAAGGCCTGTTGAGGCAAACAACACCTTCTAAGAAGCCACGGAGCAAGGGGAACACCATGCAGCACCTAAACAACACCCAATCATCACCAAAGAGACCATAGAAGACATTCTTTGAGGATCCATGAGGTAGGGTAGTGCGTGGACAGCACTCCTTGCCCAATAAAAGTCGCCGGCGGTACTATGTGGGGGGGAAAATCAACCCACACACCTCAATACTTGATGGATCTAAGAGATCCACTTATGGATCTGTAGAGGGGATAGGGGGGGACCAAAACGAAGCAACGATCCCCAGAAAAAGTTGCCGGATGGCTCCACAATCATCCGAGAAGAAAAAATGAGTTTTTTCGATTTTTTTCGAATATCAGCCCAAAGACATCGAACTAAGGCTTAGAAAATTCTCCAAAAATCACTAAAAATCGTGATTAATCAAGATCTACCAAGGGGTAGAGTTTCAGGTCTCCATGAGCACCCTGTTCGTACGGCTGACGCATGAGCACCCAGTCCAGCTGTCAGCCGTACGGCTGGATGATGTTAGCGATGGCAGCAGCAGTCTCAAGGGTGCTAGGGTTCCTCCACGGTGTGTACGATCTTCCGAGTATGTTTTGATATGGATCCGACAATGATCTGCTATGATACCAAGTTGAAATCAAGTCCTATACTGTAGAGGGAAAGAGGAAAGAGAAGAGAGAAGAGAGGGGTTATGTGTGTTAACCCTACACACACCCCAATGAATCTTATTTATATTAATAAGTGTGAGCCCTTACATAAGTAAGAAAATAAAACCATAAAGACACTAAACAATCTATAATAATAGTGAGGTCCTTCAACAAAAATCTTGCAAACATTTTCTCACAAATATTTGCAATGAAATCAAGCAAGGCCTAAAATACAACTGTTTGTTGCAGAATCTCCTTTTTATTTATTTATTTCCTCTCAAATATTCTTTATATCTGAGCTGCTTCCTAGTGATTTTAGTTGTAAAAATGAAAGATTCGTCTTGTTCTCATATTTGCAAAAATCTGGCTTCTAACCATGAGAAAGAAAGAAATAAGACATTTAGGGTAACAAATTTTGTTTTAGGTAAAATGGAAAGTGACATATGGCTCTATATGTAATTGAATGGCATCAGTGTTAATATATGCACCCACACACACACACAAGAGAGCTCTGCAAGCGTCAAGATTTTAGCATTGCATTGCTGGTCCCAAGCCTGGATGGAGGAGGGTTATATCAGGTTAGCAGACAGAGTAAGACTTGTGTTAAATCCTTTCGTGATCCATGACCCCAAATAGTTGGGATAAGGCATATGACGATGATGATGTTGACAATACGTAGATACATACTGGGAGTGGAGAACATTTATATGTTCCACCCTCCATCTCGAAACATAGTGAGGATGGATTACCTCACTTGCTGAACCAGGCTTGTTTGACTATGGTGGGCCATATAATTTATCTCCTCTTTCTCTCTCTCTCCCTCTGTATATATTATATTTATTATGCATGTATAACCATCAATATCTTTTGCAGTGTTACCATTTGTACATGGTCTCTTATTATATTATAGAAGATGGAATCCTATGTTTTAGGATATTGTTTTGAATCCTCTTACATTGTTTGGACTAGATCTAATGACCCATCATCTAGACAAATTATTTATTTTCATGCTATTGTGCAAAAGGTTATGCTGATGTGTTTGTTGACACGACTCTTGTGGCAGGTGAACAGAAGTACTTTATCTTTTCTAAAGGAACATATAAAGTGGGTCGAAAAGGTATTCACTAAAGGAATCTGGATGAGTAGTTAGATGTCCATTTTAAGTGGTGTTGCAATGATGCATGTCTTGTTATTTCTTAATGAGAACACATGCTGAACAAAATATGTTATTATGCAAGCTGATATTTGTAGGTAAGCTGGGACTGAACCCTTAGACTTATGGAGAATATGTTACGACTACCAATTTCCTTTGTGTTCCTTATGTTTTATTTTGTTTTTACATGGATAAAGGGAATGCCTGATATTACGAGTTCAAATTTAATTATCTTGGTTTTAATATTGCAGGCTTGGCTGTCCTAGCTACTACCAAGATAAGGTGTAAATATTTTGCGGACTTTTTTTAATATGTTTTTTTTTATTGAAATTGTGGTCTCCCAAAACTCGTTTTTCTTTTTTGTTAGGGTGATTGATATATTAAGTTAATTATAAAATTTTTGTACAGGACTGGACATCCATTGAATACATAAATGTAGCTTATATGTTCCTAAAAGGCACTTTGCATTTAAATTCTTGATTTTTTTTAAACCATAAAAGGAAATGAGCAGGAAGAGGAGAGATTTTTTACGATGAAATAACCACTTAGTATTAGAGATTTGGGTAGGAATAATCACGTCACATATCCTCTTTTAATCTCATTAGAATTTTGGCTTAGGGATTGGACATTTTGTATACATATACTATACATAACGCAAAAGTAACACGTGGAGTTTGACTCAACATGGTAAGGTTTTCTTAGAGCAAAAGCCTCTAAAACTCTCTTGCAAGGTGCTAATCCAAGCAATCCCAATAGTTCACAAAGAAACTAGATAAAGTTTTACGGAAAATTTTATTCAATAATCAAAAGTATTTATTTACAATGCTCTCTTGATGATTATTTATAAGAAAATAAGATCCTAGAAACTTAAGGACTAAGGAGCTAATCTGAACCATTAATTGAAAATAATCTAAATCGAACTTTTAAATGACCAAAATACCCCAAAATCCCGTCACTAATATTACATCCAGATTTCTAACATATTTTTGGATGCCGGAATGTCAAAATCTTGACAAAAGCCATGAGATAGGTGTTGTAGTTCTCAGAACAAGCTTTCCAATGCTTCTAACGGTCTCTCAATTGGATATTTGAAAAAAAGATATGCCTTCTACAAGCTGATTCCATCATTTTCCCCTGGTTAGAGAAAACTCGTCTTGAGTTTGTTTTGTCGTATCCCAATCATCTCTCTTTGGGGTAACTGGTGATGTAGATCCACAACCATCCATGGTTCTTCGTTTCACCCTTATCTGTTCAATATTATATTGTTGATTTATTTACTCTATATACATGAATGATGATCCATTAGAAGATTCCCTAGGAAAGAATCCTCATATGCATTTTTGCGAATCATATAGTCGAACACATCTTCACATGAATGATCATTATCATCGTGCACGGATGGACTGCTTATATAAGTTATTCCAACAACTAAACCTTTACTTCGGTATTTTTTCAAACAATTGGAAGGCATAAAACTGTTGACGCTTGCTTTGTCATCAACTAAAGCCTTTTCACCATTATACTCATTTCCAACTCCATCAAAATTAGAAGGTTCACTAATCTCCCCTTCATTGTAGATGGTTTCATCATCAAAGATGGGTCCACCATCATTTTCTCCAATAATTTCCTCATTGTAAATAGGCTTTCCATTGAAGATAAATTCACTATAGGTTTTTCTCCAATTATCTCATTGTCAAAGATTGGTGGTGACTCCCAATCCATTATATTTTATAACAATGGTTTCATCTTCCTTTGGATACTCGCTTTGATCACGTCCCTAATCACAATCCCGATGTTGACGTTCATCATCATGATGGACTAGATGGGTCCCAGGTGGGATGTCCATGCTGGAGGAGTCATCTTCACCTTTGCTTGATGGATTTCTGGTATTCCATTGATCCTCCAAGTGTCACTCCGGCTGTAGAAGTTGTGGCAGAACTCCTATATCTCGTTCCAATGATCCATTGATTTCCTCATCCGTTCTTCTAATCGTTTTATCCGATTAGTGAGATCATGGTTGTTTCCTCTTCTCAAAGGCATGGGTTATGTTTATTTATTATTATTTTTTTATAAGTTGACATATGTTTATTAAACACTAAGTACTTGGGAACAGATTTTACTTTGATACTAGATAATGCAGGCGGAGTTCAACTCAACACACTGCAAAGGTATTCTTAGAGTGAAAGCCCCTAAAAAGCTCCTATAGGATGGTAATCTAAACAATCCCAATTCCCAAGAGTTCACAAAAGGAACCATTTAAAGCCTAAAGGAAAATTTTATTTAATAATCAGAAGTCTTTATTTGCAATCTTGAGGATTATGTTATCAGATGCGTATTTTATACGTATTGGGCTATTATGTAAATACCCCTTGATGTGATGGGTATACTTGTCTTTATTTATTTCCCTTCATATAAATAAGATTTATGGAGTCATTGTAACCTTAGCACATAGACATCCTTCTTCTCTCTTCTCTCTTCCACAAACCTAAACCTAACCCTAACCCTAACCCTAATTCTTCAATTTAACTTGGTATCAGAGCCAATATTACAAGGGAGTTTCTGAGGGAGGTTCTACCGGAGATCAACCCGAGGGGTTGATGACGTCATCAAGGCCATACGGCTGTTGATGTCAGCCGTACGGACACTTTTTTCCGATCAACCTGAAACTTCTCGATTAGGTAGATCTCAATTTTTCCCTCTTTTTGGTGATTTTTGGGGAGTTTTTAGAGGCCTTCTGGATAGCTTTTTATTCAATCTCCCCGAATATTAAAGAAAATCGTTTTTTTGAACTAGCTCTTTTTTGGAGCTCTTTTCAAACTTTTTTCTGGGGATTATCCCTTCGTTTTGGTTCCTACCAATCATATTTACATGAGGATACCTCATTTGGCAGGAACCATTAAGGATTGAAGTTCCTACGAGGTGAAATACCCACACCTATTACCGCCGGCGACTTGATTTAGTCCTATAGGACTGTCGGTTGGGTTTCAATCTTTCCCAACTTGATCTTTTAAACCCTCTAAACCTTTCCTTATGGTTCTAGAGTGTTTTGTTTCATATCTATGTTCTTTTTCCCTATATTGGATGATTTCTACTGCATATTGGAGGTCTCTATAGGTGTTTTGTTGATCGTCGGCCATCATTGAGTGTTGTTTTTTGCTCTTTAATACCTTCGTTGTGGGTATTCTAGCCTTGTGTTCCTCCTTTGCTACTTATCATGGCAGATCCTCCACCCTCCTTAGTTACTCCACCTTCCTCGGCTTCTTCATCAGAGTCAGAAGTGAGCACGGAAGTTCCCTCCACTGGTGTTGGAGGCCCTATGGTGCATCACTTGGCTTATGAGAACCCCAGTTTACAGATCACCTCAGTGAAGTTGGACGGCAAGAACTATCTACGGTGGGCCCAAGCTGCACGATTATTCATTGGAGGCCGTGGGAAACTAGGCCACATTACAGGGGATACAGTTGAGCCTCCCAGGACTGACCCCTTGTATCGATAGTGGGAGACAGATCTCACTGTCATGTCATGTCTCCTCAACTCTATGGAGCCAGACATCTGCCAGAGTTTCTTGTTCATGCGCACAGCTCGAGAGGTTTGGGGGATTACACGGAAGACCTACTCAGAGCAGCAGAATGCTGGAAGGGCATTTCAGTCGAGGCAGAGTATCTCCCACTTTCGGTAGGGGGAGAAGTCCCTTTCTCAGTATTATACCGCTCTTCGCACTGTGGCAGGAGCTGGATCATTACTATTCATATCAGCCTCTTCATCCAAGAGAGATAGCTCCCTATCAGCGGTGTCTGGAGAAGGGTCCGATTTTTGACTTCCTTGCTGGACTCAATCCATCTTATGAGCTTGCTCGTGTTCAGATCTTGAGTAGTAGGATGGATCTTCCATCTCTCAGCGAGGTGTATGCATATCTTCAGAGCGAGGAGAGCCGCCGGTTTTCCCTTCAGGATGAGCATCCAGTTTCCGAGCGATCAACGCTTGCCAGTTCCTCTGCACCTCCTTCCTTCCAGCTTCAGCAGTCTCAGAAGGGTCGCTCTTCTCAGCCTTCTTCTACGACTATCTCTTATGTTCCTACTGGCACGACTTCAGGGAAGTCTTCTTCGAGGGAACGGCCCAAGTGTGATTATTGTGGTAAGCTGGGGCATGTGAGAGATAGGTGTTGGAAGCTTCATAGTCGCCCTAGCCAACCAGCACCCACTGGAGCCAGTACTGCTCGGTTGGATGCCCCTGTGCCTCTTCAGGATCCACAGCCTAGTCCTTTGGTAACTTCGGCTGGTATTTCTACTGTTGAGATTGCTGTTCTCCGACGGTTGTTGAGTCAGCTGGACGGTCCTTCTGCCACTCCTTCGACCTCCTTTGCCCAGTCAGGTAACATTAGACCTACCCATCATGTGTCCATATCTTCTCCTAGTTCCTCTTGGATCATTGATTCAGGGGCCTCGGAACACACGACGGGTATGTCTTCCCTTTTTTCCACCTACTCTATTTGTTCTGATAAGGATAAGGTTAAAACTGCAGATTGTACCTTGTCTTCTATTTCTGGGAAATGGAATATCTTTCCTTCTCCTCATTTACCTTTATCCTCTGTTTTGCATGTTCCTACTTTTACTTCTAACCTGTTGTCTGTGAGTTCTCTTACCCGTCAGCTCAACTGTAGTGTGACTTTTTTTCCTTCCTCCCATGTCTTTCAGGATCTGGAAACGAGGAGGACGATTGGCACTGGACGTGAAGCCAATGGCCTCTATCTTTTGGATGGACATATCTCTGAGCCCACAACACTGCAGTCTCATAGTAGTCTTAGTAGTAGTTTACCTTCTGTTCTATGTTGGCATGCCCGTCTGGGGCATGTCTCTTTTCAGTACATGAAACACTTATTTCCTGCTTTGTTTAATTATCTCTTTTTCTTAGTTACATTGTGAGACGTGTGAGCTCTTCAAACATTGTAGATCCTCTTATCCATCTAGAGGTAATAAAAGTGCAAGTTCTTTTGATATTGTGCATTCTGACGTGTGGGGTCCTTCCCCAGTTACCTCTATTTTTGGCTTCCGCTACTTTGTTACTTTCGTTGATAACCATATACGATGTACATGGGTGTATCTCATGAAAACCAAAGATGACGTCCATTCCATCTTCAAGGGTTTTCATAAGATGATCTACACACAGTATGTCACCTCCATTAAAATCCTTCGCACTGACCAAGGTGGGGAGTACATGTTTGGAGGTCTCCAGCAATATCTTTTTGATCATGGGATTTGCCATTAGAATTCCTGCAGCTACACCCCTCAGTAGAATGGTGTGGCTGAACGCAAAATGCGTCATCTGACAGAGGTTGCTCGATCTCTCTTGATTGGTGCCCATGTCCTAAGCTCTTATTGATTCAATGCTGTTTTGACCGCTGCTTACCTGACTAACCGGATGCCTTCACGAGCACTCAACTTCCAGTCTCCGGTTCAGGTTCTTGCTCCTATCTCGTCTTTATTCCCTATCACACCTCGCATATTTGGGTGTGTCTGCTTTGTTCATATTCTGGGTCCACATCGTAACAAGTTGGATCCTAAAGCTCTTAAGTGTGTCTTCCTTGGTTATTCTTCTTCTCACAAGGGGTACAAGTGTTATCACCCCTCAACAGGCAAGAAGTATGTTTCCATGGATGTCACATTTCGGGAGGAGACATTTTTTTTCTCCCCTACCTCTCTTCAGGGGGAGAGTAGTGAAGAGAGGTCTGATCTTTGTCCTCTTCCTACTGTGTCTATGACTCCTCCATTCCCGTTGGTCATCGAGCAAGCTACTCTGCTTACAATGGTGTCTGATAGTGCTTCTGGAGCACAGGGGGAGCTTCAGGTCTATCGCAGAAGAGGGAAGGCCATTGCTGCTCCAAGACCAGTGGTTCCATCCTCAGATCCAGGTAACATATCTCCCACGCCTGTTCCTGTCATTTCTTCTTCCATTGATGTGTGTGCTCTTGATCTTCCCATTGCTTTACGAAAGGGCACTCGTAGTTGTACACAACATCCCTTGAGCAACTTTGTCTCCTATGATGCCTTGTCTCCTTCCTACAAGGCGTTCATTACTTCTGTGGACAATATCCCTATTCCTACTTCTGTGGCAGAAGGATTGGCACATATTAGATGGAAAACTGCTATGGTCGAAGAGATGCGTGCCTTAGACAAAAATAAGACATGGGAGCTTGTTGATTTGCCAAGAGGCAAGAAGCCAGTTGGGTGCAGACGGGTATTCACAGTAAAGTATCAAGTAGATGGGTCAGTTGAGAAGTACAAGGCTAGACTGGTAGCCAAGGGGTATACTCAGACCTACGGGATTGACTATGTGGAGACCTTTGCACCTGTGGCAAAGATGAACTCCATCAGGGTGTTGTTGTCTTTGGCAGCAAACCAAGCATGGCCTTTACATCAGCTGGATGTAAAGAATGCTTTCCTTCATGGTGATCTACATGAAGAAGTCTATATGGTACCTCCTCCAGGATTCAGCCACCCAGGGGATGACAGCAAGGTGTGTCGACTGAGAAAAGCCCTCTATGGGCTTAAGCAGTCTCCCAGAGCTTGGTTCGAGAGATTCAATCTAGCAGTAAAGAAGCTGGGGTATACTCAAAGCCAAGCCGATCACACCCTATTTGTGAAGCATCTAGGGAAGAGCACTACTGCCCTTATCGTTTATGTGGATGACATCATTCTGATAGGGAATGATGCAGAAGAGGTGACCAAGCTAAAAAATCATTTGGCAGGGGAATTTGAGACTAAGGATCTAGGGCTTCTCAAGTACTTTCTTGGCATAGAAGTTGCAAGATCTAGTTAAGGGATCTTCATCTCACAACGGAAGTACGTCTTAGACCTATTGTAGGACTGGTAAGCTGGGGGCTAAGTCAGTCGAGACTCCCATAGAGTAGAACCATTAGTTGGCTGACTCGAGTAGTACTCCTTTATCTGATGTGGGGGGTTTTCAGAGATTGGTTGGAAGGTTGATCTATCTCTCCCTGACTCGACCAGACATTGCTTATGCGGTCAGCGTTATCAGCCAGTACATGCATTCTCCTAGGGAGATCCATTTAGAGGCAGCACACATGATTCTGAGATATCTCAAGTCTGCCCCTGCCTTCTCTTCCAGAAGAATGACCACATGAGAGTTGAGTCATATACTGATGCAGATTGGGTAGGTGCTAAGGATGATAGGCGATCTACTTCAGGCTATTGCACATTTGTTGGGGGCAATTTAGTTATTAGGAGGAGCAAGAAGCAACCTGTTGTTGCCAGATCCAGTGCAGAGGCAGAATTCAAGGCAATGGCCCATGGCTTATGCGAGATACTATGGTTGAAGATGTTGGTTGCTGAGCTTGGTTTTCCAGTCTTGGGGTCGGTGAACTTGTACTGCGACAACAAGGCTGCTAGCAGTATTGCTCATAACCCGGTACAGCATGATCGGGCCAAGCACATTGAAGTGGTTCGACACTTCATAAGGGAGAAGATTGTATCTGGAGAAGTTTGCACTCCGTTTGTGAAGACCAATGAGCAAGTTGCGGATATCTTCATCAAAGGAGTTCCCAGTTGGCAGCTTCACAGATGTTTATGCAAGTTGGGCATGTGAGATATCTATGCACCAACTTGAGGGGGAGTGTTATCAGATGTGTATTTTATACGTATTGGGCTATTATGTAAGTACCCCTTGATGTGAGGGGTATACTTGTCTTTATTTATTTCCCTTCATATAAATAAGATTTATGGAGTCATTGTGACCTAAGCACAATAGACAACCTTCTTCTCTCTTCTCTCTTCCACAAACCTAAACCTAACCCTAACCCTAACCCTAACCCTAATTCTTCAATTCAACTGATTATATATAAGAAAATAAAACTCTAGAAACTTAAGAAACTAGTCTGATTCGTTAATCTAAATAATCTAAATCTAACTTTTAAAATGACTATAATATCCCTAAACCCCGTCGCTATTATTTGGATTTCTAACAGTTTTGAAGCCTGAAGCGTTAAAATCTTGACGAAGTCCGTGAGATATGTGTTGTGGATCTCTGATAAATCTTTCTAACGCAGCTAATGGCCTCTCGATTGGATGTTTGAAGGAAAATATGCCTTCTCAAAGCTGGTTGCATCATAAAGGAAGTGCTAGTTTATTGCCAAAAGATTGCACATGTAGGAAATCTTTGTAATGATATTCCCTTTCTCGAATAAACTCACTTTATCCATAAAAAAAACCTCTTTTAGGTCATTCCTTTTAAAAGTCCTTCAATTCTAATCACATCTTAACCCAAACGATTTTTTAGATAAAAATCATATGATATGTGTGAATCTTATGAATCCGGTAAGACTTAAGTCTCACGACTTGAATCTTTTGATTATCTCAAATCTTCGAATTTTAATTAAAAACATTGGGCTAGTGTAGTCAAAGTTTTGCTTGGGCAATCTAGATCACCGCCTTCTCTTGGCCGGGATTCCTAGTCTGAAACATGGCTCAGACATGCATTGGCTAGAGTTGACTCAGTTATAGGATTTTATTAATTAATAACCTAATACAGTGATAATATACATCTTTAATATATATGCTTATATAGTCAATAACTTAATATAGTAATAATATATATATCTTTCATGGATATACTTACATAATTTTGGGGATAATAATTTAGTTTCTCTTTGAGGAGGAGACCTGGTTAAGTCTGGATTGAGGCCGCTCATCTTTGAGCATGGGTTCCTTAATTTAGATCCAATCTCAGACTTAGAAATGAGCTGTGGTCCTGGCTACACCAAGACCCTACCCTCTTCTCCCTTCTTCATTGAGAAGGCAAAGCACAGTGGGAGGTAGGAGCTTTGTCTCTGGTGGAGCAACATGATATGTTCTTCATTCTTTTCATCTTGTTTCTGATTGGAACGGCTCATTTGTTGCTACTTTGTGTGTGAACGTGAACTCTTCTTCTTCCTTGTGCATGCGGATAGGTGTACAAAGGGGGCTGCTGTTGACTGTTGTGAACAACCATTCAATTCTTCTTTGTTTATCTTAATTTCATGAATAAGGAAAATTGTGAAATTCTGTGTTATTTGAATTTCTTTAATTATTATGATTTTAATAAACAAAATTAAATTTTGTTTGCTTAGGCAATGCGTAGGTGTACACCTAGAGAACCTTCTTGTTCATTTGTTTGGCGTCTTTGACTAGACACTGCAGGGAATATATTTTTCGGTGAAAGCAGTGACTTCTATTTGATTTTTCCTAGACCTTAAATAGTACATGAAAGAAAAATAGTGGATATTTTTACCATATATATATGTGTGTGTGTGTGTGTGTGTGTGTCTTGGTCTGTGTTTTTATACAAACAAAAGATTATTTTAACATAGTCCCCCCCCCCCCCCCCCCCCCCGTTGGTCTCTTTTTTATTTTTTGACTTTTTTGTTTCTTTTTTATATTTTAAGTTAAAAGGTTCCTTGAGTCTTAAAAAAGAAAAGTTAAGGGTTCTTGACAAGGGACTTTTAAGTGGTTAGTGTAAGGGACATAGAAATTGAACAAGTTCTTTGTACAAAATTCAACAGATAGGGGGATCATTTGTACTTTGTTTTCTTTATCTTTGCTCTATTTCAAGATCAAGTTGATTTTACTTTCGCATAAGTGGTATAGATTTAATATTCTTCAACAAGCAATCCTTGCAATGCAATTATCGTAAGAAACAGTTTCTTGGTTTTCTTTTCAAGAAACATAACCTAGCACAGATAAGAGATGGAAACTTTTTTTTTTTTTTGATAAGTATGTTTTCATTAAAAGGGGACGAATCCCAAAAGAAAACAGAAAAAGGCAGTTCCCCCTCTCTAAACATTGAGAGAGGAATTCTCTAAAATATCATGGAAACTTGTTTAATTTGATGATGAATTGGTGATATATGGTTTTTGATTTTTCCTTTTGTAAATTGGTCTTTTGTCTGTATAACTTGAATTAGGAACAGTGTCTATAGTTTATATTGGGATTACTCGTAAATTGTTTTTATTATTACTTTTAAGTGTTTGGACAAAACGTTGTCATCATATGATGGATTCTAGAATATTTAGGCTATATCTATTTTTAAAATTTTTGGATATTATTTCATATCTTTTTTAACTCATAAGGAAGATTTTTATTTATTTATTGATAAGTATAAGCTTTATTAAGAAATAAGATAAATATTAATGAATGCTACGATCATACAATTTATATCCCGATTTGATATAAATTCCGATTCGACTTTGATGACATTGATCGTAACCATTGGAACTTTTTGAACAAAATACGATCAATATAGAGGGGTAGCATTAAAACATGAGTGAAATGAACACCACCTTGCATTAAACATAAGGCAAGATATCATTCATGCTAGATATAGTTGGAATTTTTTAAACTATAATGATGTTATTACGAGGATTTTCCTTTTGATCAAATCAAAATCTGTTGTTTTCCATAAAAAAATCATTTGTCATCTCTTCATCTTTTGGTTTGAATCTCATATATGCCTTTTTTAAGCTCTATTGTGCTTTGGGAGGTGGCATTTTGTGGATGAAGCATCTTTGCGACTATTAAATTTCTTTTATTTCGTGAAATAGTTCCATTTTCTAAGGGGTCGACAAGAAGGATACAATACTGGTTGAAATTTGCATTATTTCGTGAAATGAATAGTAAATGTTGATGAACAGTAACATTTCGACTTAAACATGATGAAATATTTCAACGGAACCACTGTAAGCCGTTCTAGGTTCTATTTTTTGCAAAACATTAAATATTAAATCCTTCTTAGACCAAAACAATCATTTCACTTTGATTATATGTTCGAAAAGCTCCTCATATCAATTGGTGGAGTGGATTAAGATGAAATTTGGGGATTTTTGAAATTTTCATGGTAACAACAATTCTTTCAATTAAGCTCAATTTTTTTGTAGTTTCTCGTTAGAAATGGAGTTTATAGGTGTAAATGCATCATAAATCTACTTTATGTGGCACACGTTAACGGATTTTTAGGGTAAAAGATTCTAAAATTTGTGAAAAATTTCAATTTCTTTGTTTTTCACCCGAAATGTCTATGGTTATGCATGAATTATATGTTGTATAACTTAGTCAATCTATAGCTTCGTCGACTTTTTTTCTCTAATTTTTTTTTATTAATTAAGATGGACTTTCAGATTTAGTGCTTACTGCTTAGTTATTTGAAACAGTTTATTACTAGAAAATTGACATCCAATTGGTGAAAAATGACCTCCCTGGTGATATCCCCGTGAAAACCCCCCGCCAATGATGTCCTGATAGCAGACTAGTATAGATTAAATGTTTGGATTGTCAGGATTAATTGATCTTACAATTCGGCGCTTGTAGGTTGTGATGTGATTATTAATACCGACAAAGGAGTATCTCGGATTCACGCAGAGGTAGTTGTTGATTCAATGACTCAATTGGATCCTGTACAGAGAAGGTCCAGTAATATTTCCTCTGGTGTCCGTGTCAAAGATTGCTCGAAATATGGCACGTTTATTAACAAGAACCTGGGTTCAAAGGCAAAAGTTCATGAGTATCCAAATAAGGAGACTACTCTAAAAGATGGGGACCTGGTATCCTTTGGAACCGGTAATGCAACCTACAGGTGATTTTATAATACATAACTATGTGCTTGTGGGAGCAGAGAGTGAGCATTGGCGTATGTCCGGGAAATACATTAGAACTTTTTCACTAGTAGTGATTACTTGTAACTTGTTGGTCCTTTTCTGTAAGCTTGATTCTATTATGTTTAGTTACATACTTCTTATATATGTTCTAGCTAGTATTGGATGTTTTTATTCTAAGTGCATCTTATTCTTTGGTAACCAACAAAGTCTTTCTTTCAGGTTTTGTTTTGTTCCACTCATATTTTTTGTTTACTGCTCGAAGCCCTTCCAAGTGGATCATTCTCTTCGAGAACAAATTTCTTCAATTGGTTAGTGACGTCATCAGAACTGTTGTCTTTTTTTTTCTTCCCTTTTTCCTTTTTAAAGGTAATTAGAAAGTATGTTAACAAAGGTTGTCTAGGAACCTGCTCATGTACACTGCTTTTGGCTAATGAGTTGGCGACGACATCTCTTGTTTTCTTGCTAAACATGTTAAACCTCTTGCTTTAAAATGTACTAATAAGGTGGTTAAGGTGTTCCTTCTTTTGCTCTTCTGTGTGTTGCTGATATTGATAGTTGCTAATTTGTTATTATTGGCAAAATATGAGGACTGGCATCTATGTGGACTGATGAGTAAGGGACAATATGGCCACCCTATTTGATCAATGGTTTCGTCCTAGTATAGTTTTTAACTATTTAAGCACTCCATTTTTTCAAAACATTTGCCAAGCTTGACAAACCGTGGTTAAAATGTTGGTACCAGACTATGCTTCTGTCCCTTAAAAAATTAGACAGGTGTCGTGAAAAATAGGAAACTTATTTTCAAATCTGGTAGGATCAGAATGGCCTGATGCTGGGCGAGGGCTTTCAATGGACATTTGAAAATTGATCATCCCAATATACACATTTATAAAATATACACACTTATCAAAAAAAAAATTGATCATCCCAATCAGGTGACACCAAAAACCCATCAAGGCAGCTCTCATTATCTAATTATCTTGACCATTTAAGCATGCATTCCTGAGAGGAAGGTCCATCAAGTTGTTCATGTCAACAAAACCTGCAAACTCTTTAGCACATCTAGTGATCTTGCTGCCCCCTTACTCATAAGAGAATTTTATCACACTGAAATTTCCCTGAAGCACCATTGACCCCCCATTGATCACCAACTTTGTCAAGTTCATCCCACAAAAAATTGTGAGTTGACTTATCAGCATAAACCCCAGTAAATGACCAAGCAAAGAGGTTTTCGACATTTTGCAAAGGATCGAAACTGATAAGTCTGAAATGACACTATCTCTTACCTTTACAACCTCTTTGTCCAAAATTACTAGAATAACTCCTGCTGTGCAATTAGCCATTAAAGTTTTCAACTCAAAACCTGTCCTACCTGACAGTTACTAGAATACCTCTTTTGTCTTTAAAATTTCTTTCTTGTTAACACCCAAATTTCTGAATTTTTCCCTATTCCAAATGATGCATGACGAATGTGATGGCTTCCAACTAAAGGCTGAGATTACCAGAAAATTATTAAGGATAATGAAATAGTAAATTTCCATGCTAATCACATGCACATAATCAGATTTAAGCAAATAAATTTATTAAAATCCAAGGCCTTCACACAATCCCACAATACTAGACCGTTGCTTTAACGGTGATGATCTAATGGAAGATGGAACTTCCAACAAGCTTAGGGAATCAGTTAAGGGATGAAACAAATATGAAATAGCTTCCTTTTCCAAGAGATTATAAGTTCTTTGAAGTTCAGAAGGTTTATGGCAAGTTTATGTTTTTTTTTTGACAAGTATCAGATTTTAGTTGGGTTTCGGAAGAAAAAAAGGAGAACTGTGGAAAATTAGGGTTTATGATGGGGTTAGGGGTTCCTATGGTTACCGCAAGGATTTGGAAGTGTCAGGGGGTTATGGTAAGGGTTTAGGGTGTCGTACGACGAACTGGTGTAAGGAAGTTACTATTCACGCGACACTATTCACAGTGTTGTTCAATGGTTAAGGTTTAGATATGGAAGAGATATGGTTGGGTTTTCTAGGTCAAATTTGATCCAATGAAAAGGAAAACAAGAGAGGAGATAGAGATAGAAGAAGTTACCTTCGGATTCGCACCGAGTAGCTTGGATTCACACCAAGGAAGAAGAGAGCACTCCACAAGAGAATTTTCAATAGCAAAATTCAATATATTTCATTATTAATTAAAGATTACAACTCAAAGAGTTTATATAATAACTCAAAATAACCTAATCTAATCTTAGCCATCTATCTTATCTAATGGCTATAAAAAAATAGCAACTAACCAAAATAACAATGAGCCTCCTAACTTTGGGCTAATTGCAAAGACATTCAAAACTCTAAAAAACCTCAAAATAACCTAAAAAGCAAATAAAAACTCTTCAAAAACTCCTTATGCATCTTTCCAATGTGGAGTCCTCATGATATACCTGTATGTGGGGTCTTCAAAATCTTCTTCCTTGTTTTCCACTGGTAGAACCCATGTGATGCTTTGATGTCCGCATCATACCACTTTGATGCAGGACATTTAACCAATACTCCCCAAAAGCCTCGACTGTTGGTAGTGTGAGATTAAATCCCTTTATCTCACAGCCCAAATCTAAGCCCTCGGTCGAACCCTCCTTCGTGGGTCCCATGTCACACGGGCCATCCCACCCCGAGTGTGCCCCATTTACGTAGGCTGCCCCACTCGAGCCCGGTGTGAAAATGCCCTGCATTAATCACTCCCAGTGAGGAGTCTCGAACTGATACCACTTTGATGTAGGACATTTAACCAATACTCCCCAAAAGCCGCGACTGTTGTTAGTGTGAGATTAAATCCCTTTATCTCATAGCCCAAATGTAGGCCCTCGGTCGAACCCTCCTTCGTGGGTCCCATTTCACACGGGCCATCCCACCCCGAGTGTGCCCCATATACACAGGCTGCCCCACTCGGACCCGGTGTGAAAATGCCCCTGCATTAATAACCTTCAACATCTCCTTAAGCGCCTTCAATTTTTCACAAATGAAAAATTCCACTGAACCCATGACTGGGAAAGAGCTCCACCATTCTTCTACCCTCTTCTTGAAACTGGGATCTTCCAGTCACATTTTCTTCAATTTGAAAAATAATATTTTAGTGTGCCCATTGTCATTTTGCCAACTTTCTTGACTATATTGTGTGGAGTTGTGAAAAAAAAAAACTATCACACTACCTTTTTATTTGATTTCCTATTTTTTTCCCCTTTCTTTTCTTGGTTCTTTGATTCTTATTTGTTTATTTTGAAGGACTTCAACACATCTCTTGCAAAGTCATTAGTTCTTTACACACGCACATACACACAATTAGATGATTAATCTGCATTTTTTGTATAGGTGCGTGTGCTACTCACAATTGGAGTACAGAGTGCACACATGTGCTTGTTGATGATTCCATGGCAGTCAAAGAAGATCTGATTGATGCTATTGTGGCTCAAAAACCTATTGTCCTAAATAGCTGGGTGAAGGTACCGGAAACATTGATTATCTTGCATATCTTTATATTGAGTAATAAATAGATTATTTTGTTGTAATTTGTAAGATACCGTTTCTTTACGAGTTGATTTTGGAATGGTAGTATTGGTTTATTTGTCATTCCTCGTTCTTGCCCGGCTATGTACTTCACAAATTCCTTGTTCTTCAACTTCTCTAATTATCCTTGAATGCATTCTATAATTATCTCATTTAGTAGACAACCCCTCAGGTAGACAATAAGGACGATCTACTAACAACATTCTGGTGCATGTGGTTTACAAGGACTTGAGGCCCACCATTATAGATAGGTTCCATCTGGAGTCAGGAACTCTATACAGAAAACATTTCTAAGGGAACTCAATGTAGATATTGTTCAACATCATTAGAGAGAGAGAGAGAGAGAGAAGAAGAGAGAGAGAGAAAAGAGGTGGAGTCGTATATTAGGGTTACAACCCATACGACCCACTTGTTATATTAGATAAGTATGGGGCTAAATTACAAATTAGCCCCTGTACATTTCAGAAATTAGAGAGACTTCCCTGCATTCAATAAAAACAGAAACTATAATTCATAACACTCCCCCTCAAGCTGGTGCATAGATATCGCGCATGTCCAGCTTGCTAACAAGAACGTCAAATCTAGATTTGCCAATGGCCTTCGTCAAGACATCGGCTGCCTTCTGATTAGTAAGGACACAAGGTGTACATACGGCACCAGACGCAAGTTTTTCTCGGATGAAGTGACGATCAACTTCTCTATGCTTGGTGCGATCATGCTGGATTGGATTGTGGGTGATACTCATCGCAACTTTGTTGTCACAATAGAGAGTCAGGGCTTCATGATAGGGCTACCCAGCTCCTGAAGGAGTAACTGTAACCATAGTAACTCACAGAGACCATGTGCCATAGATTGAAACTTAGCTTCAACGCTGGAGTGTGCCACAACCGATTTGTTCTTTCTTCTCCAGGTAACCAAATTTCCAAAGACCTTGGTACAATACCCAGAGGTGGATCATCGGTCATAGACAGATCCAACCCAATCTGCATTTGTGCACGACTCAACCTTCGAATGACCATTTTTGGTAAATAATAATCCTTTCCTGGGGCAACTCTTCAGGTATCGTACTATCCACAATGCGGCCTCAAGATGTGCAGTCCTGGGGGCATGCATGAATTGACTGGCCACACTAACAGCATATGCAATATCCGGTTGGGTAAGAGACAGATAAATCACTTCCCAACGAGCGGTTGAAAACTAGCCACATTGATCAAATGTTCACCATCATTGTCACTCAACTTGTGATTCGGTTCAATGGGCGTATTAGCAGGTTTGGTGCCGAGTTTGCAGCAAATCGATGACAACTTCCTCTGAGAGATGAAGATACCTTCCCGGGAATGAGCAACTTGAATGTCAAGGAAGTACTTTAGGGGGTCTTTAACCTCAAATCGCTTTCCAAGGAAGACCTAGAGTTTATGAATTTCCCCGGATTATCACCAGTGACAACAATGTCATCCACATAGACGATGAAAGCTGTAGTGCCAAAAGGCATGTGTTCGACCAAGAGTGTGTGATCGGCTTGGCTTTGCTTATACCCAACCTCACGCATAGCATTGCTAAAGCGTTCGAACCACGCTTATGGAGACTGCTTGAGTCCATACAACGATTTGTGAAGCTGACATACCTTCCCATCAGCTTTGGGAAACTGAAAACCCAGTGGAGTATCCATGTAAACCTCTCCATGAAGGTGCCCATGCAGAAACGCGTTCTTCACATCCAACTGATGAAGGGGCCATGACTTATTTGTTGCTAGGGATAAGATGACTCTGATGGAGTTCATTTTGGCCATTGGTGCAAAGCTCTCTTAATAATCAATTCCCCTAGGTTTTAGCATATCCCTTGGCAACCAACCGAGCCTTATACCGTTCGATTGTGCCATCCGTTTTGTATTTAACAGTAAAGACCCACCTACAACCCACAATTTTTTTTGCCTCGAGGAAGTGGTACCCGATCTCACGTGTCATTTTGTTTTAGGGCACGCATTTCCTCCTCCATAGCGTCTCGCCACTTGGGGTGCGATAACACCCGGGAAATACTGGAAGGAACATGCACAAATGACAAGGATGTTATCATATACGTATTCTACATGTAAATGGTAGCTTTGCAAAATGCAAATACCTCCTAGTATGAGGGGTATTTTTGTCTTTCTATGGCTTTCATATAAATAATACTTTTGGGAGTCGTGTGAGCTAAGCATGCCATCCTTTTCCGCTCCTCTCTCTTTTTCTTGCATCTTTGAAACCCTGACCCTAAATCACCATTTCAACTTGGTATCAAAGCCCGAATTAAGAATTCCTGAAGGAGAATCAACCAGAAAACTTTTAGCAAGTTTCGGCCAGGTTGTTGACGTCAGCAGCCGTACGGACAGGTTGAGTTGCAGCTCTAGGACCTCTCCTTTTGATAGGTGATTTATTGAGATTTTTTGTGATTTTTGCCGAATTTTTTGGGGCTTCTATGATGGTGATTTAGCCTTTCTTTCTCTGTGTCTAATCTGTGAGAGTGTTTGCGCCTAAGTTTGTTGCTTGCTTTTAATCCCCTATCATGGCAGCAACCTATTGCCACCAATCTTAAGCCATTCTGTGATCGATTGAGTTTTTGGTGAAGAAAACTCCACCTAAAAATTACCGCCGACAACTTTTTTGGTTTTTTTTCGCTTTTGATTGGTACATCAACCCTTGTAGATAGCTTCTGGTTGATTTGTGAGGGGTTTTGATCCTCTTCTCCTTTGGTTCTAACCTGTGAGAGATCACTTTCCCTCTCAAGTGCATCATTTCCCTATGTGTTGGTTTGCTTCGAGCCTTTTTTGGGTTGTAAAACCCTCGGATATATCCCAGTAAGGCTTTGGTGCGTATCCAGCCTTCTTTGTTTGTTGTGTTCTGTATTTGTGCAATGCCTACCAAAGGGAATCCTGGAGAGTCCACAGTGGACATGGAAGCCACCTCTAGCCGTGACGGAGGGTCTATGGTGCATTGACGAACGGGATTTTTAGGATTTTAATGATGTAGTCGTTGTTTAAATCCCAATCGATCAACAATTTCATATAATACTTGCAACAAGAATACGATTAGTACAAAGGCAAGTAAGAGTCGAACCTACAAGGACTTGTTGAAAATCTATTCCAAACCAAAAATCAATTAATAAACTAGGATAAAAAGTCTCCGTAAAAATAAGATGAAATTTGCACTAATTTACTAACTTGAATTAAAACGAAGCAAAAATAATTAAAGATAGTGGAATAAACAAATAAAGAGAAAATTAGGGTATTGGATTCCACCAAAAGTAAATATATATAATTAATAAATTACTATTTCTAATTTATTTTCTCACTTTTTTAACTCAAATCATGAATAATTCAATATTCTTGATTCGGAAGATTTAACTTTTGAGAATAATATTTTTTTTCTAAAATAAATCACGTTTAATGATTACATGTCAACCGCAAGCACTCACCATCAAAGATAATAATCTAAGCATGGCATATCAATGCTTCGAAGAACATATAATAAAAAACTATGAAAAAAAAATTATATTCACGTTGTGGGAATCAATAAACTAAAAAAGTAATCTAAAAATTAAATACAAGAAGATTATTTTAATGACACAAGAAGATATGAATATAATGAAAATCTTATTGATCAAATGCTACACCACTTCTTCTTATCACCCTTGATCAATGAAGCTCAGTTATTCTTGGCCAATTACAGAGAAAGAAATAAAATAAAAAAATTAATAGATGGATAGAGAGAGATGGAGTGAGAAAGAGCTCTAGGCACCCCAAATGAGAGAATAGGGGTGCCTTTTTATAGGCCAAGTGAGGTGGAAAGAAAATAAGGAAATATGAAAATGATTCCTAAAAGATATTAGGGCATATGGATGAAACAAATGAGAAAAAGGAAGATGATTAATGACAAAGATTTATGACAAATGAAAAGAAGGAAATAGAATAAAGGGAGAATGCTAAATTTAAGGAAAGAAAGTAAGGGGAGATTGTGCCACATATGATGAGAATTGTGGAGGAAAAGTTGGGAGGAGAGAAAAGATTATCTCATAAATGTGATCTTTGGCATTACAACTTTGCCATTCTCTTTTGATTAGTTACTCCTATGCCCTTGTCTTAATTAAATGGCTCCTACGCGATGTCTACCCTTGATCTTAATCAAGCTGATGATGACTTTGATTGGGTTTGATATCTTGTGATCGTGGGCTTGATGCATTCCTCACTTTGACATTTTGTCTTCAATTGGGCCCTTATGTGGTGATTGTCCTCCTCAGGCTTTGTTCTCGTTGATCTAGATCTCCTTGGGATACTTGACGTTGATCATGATGATGATCATTAATGTTGATGGATCTTCCTGATGGCTTTCGGATCTCGAGAATTAGGCCAAAAGTGATCCTACAAGAGAAAATACACGTAATTAGAATCTTAATCAGAATGGCTCTGCATTTAGGTCACCAGGACTCGATAATGCCTATTTTAAAGATGATAATTATACACTTTTAGGCAATTATCATGCATCACATGGCCTTGGAGAACCCTGGATTGTAGATCACGACTATGAAATTAGATGGGAAGAATTATTTAGAGTGGACACAGGCAGCTAGGATGCTTATAGGCGGCCGTGGGAAGATGGGTCATCTTACAGGTCGTGTTACTGAACCTGCATCACCCGAAGATCTACTATATGAGAAATGGGAGATAGAGAACCTTACTGTGATGTCTTGACTCATCAACTCCATGCAACTCCATATCAGTCGTGGCTTTTTTTTCTTGCGTACTGCCCACGAGGTTTGGGAATCTGCTAGCAAGACATACTCTTAGTAACAAAATATTGGGTGGGCCTTCCAACTTAAACAGAGCATCTCTCGTCTTCAGTAGGATGAGAAGTCTCTTCCTGATTACTTTGCCACCCTTCGGAGCATGTAGGAATTGGATCACTACCACGCCTTCGACCCAACTGGTTCAGAGAACATCACCAGTTATCAGATGTGGAAAAGAATCGGATCTGAGTTCCTCTCAGGGCTCAATCTTGAGTATGAGCTGGCTATGGTTCAGATCCCGAGTCATTGAGTGGATCTACCCTCTCTGGAGGTGTATTCCTACGTGCAGAGTGAGGAGAGTAGATGGAGTGCTATGGCACCTCATCCTCCTCCCGAGCAATCAACACTTGTTACCTCTTCTCATATTGGTTCCAGCTCACAGTCTCAGCGCTTCCAGAAATCGAAGCCTTTTCCAACTTCTATGCCCAGCCAACAGTATGCTCCTTCCCCTACTGGGAAGCCCTCCAAGGAGAGGCCCAAGTGTGACCACTGTGGTAAATTGGGGCATGTGAGGGACAAGTGCTAGGTTTTATATGGCAAACCTCATCGCTCTAGCCTACCTGGCTTCTCTGGAGCTCATTTTGCGGGCTTGGATAGTCTTGGGACCTCTCCAAGCCAACTTCTTCCGGGTTCTGCTTCCGTTCCTGTGGCCTTACCTGCTCCTGCCTCTGCATCCGAGATTGAGACTCTTCGCCGCTTGCTTGCACAGTTGGATGGTCCCTCTGCCACATCCTCTACCTCCTTCTCGCAGTCAGGTACCATTAGTATTGCTCATCATGTGTCTACTCCTTCACCTAGTACCACCTAGATCATTGATTCAAGTGCATCAGAGCATATGAAGGGTATGTCTTCTTTGTTTTCCACGGATTCTATTTGTTCCGGTAAGGATAAAGTCAAGATTGTTGATGGGACTTTATTTTCTGTGTCGGGGAAAGGGAATGTCATTCTCTCCTCCCAACTTCCTCTGTCTTCTGTTTTACATGTACCCAACTTTACTTCCAATCTTTTATCTGTTAGTGCTTTAACTCGGAAATTGAACCGCACTTCTTCCCTTCGACTTGTGTCTTTCAGGACCTGGAGACGAGGAGGATGATTGGCACTGGACGTGAGGATGGGCCCGCAGCACTGCAGTCTCATAGTAATAGTTGTAGTAGCGTCCAGTCTGTCTTGTGTTAGCATGCCCGTCTAGGGCATGTTTCCTTTCAGTACTTGAAAATATTATTTCCTGCTTTATTTCTTTATGTTTCTTTATCATAACTGCATTGTGAGACATGCGAGCTTTCTAAACATTGTCGAAATACTTACCCTTCCAGAAGTAATAGATGTTCAGTTTCGTTTGATGTTGTGCATTCTGATGTTTGGGGTCCTGCCCCTGTTACCTCCATTTTTGGCTTTCGTTATTTTGTTACCTTTGTTGATAACTACACTTGGTGTACTTTCTATCTTATGAAAACTAATGATGATGTTCATTCCATCTTCAAGGGTTTTCATAAGACGATCCAGACCCAGTATGGTGCCTCCATCAAGGTCCTTCGTTCTGACCAAGGGGGAGAATATATGTATGGAGGTCTCCAACAAATTTTTTTAGACCATGGGATTTTTCATTAGAACTCTTGCAGCTACACATCTCAATAGAATGGTGTAGCTGAGAGGAAGATGCACTATCTATCGGAGGTAGGCTGTTCTCTTTGATCGGTTCCCATATGCCAAAGTCCTATTGGTCTGAATATTCATCTTCTTGCTGTGTCCCTATCCCCACATTCTCTAGCGCTGCCTCAGCCTGCTCCTGCCGAGCCTACTATTGTGACTGATAGTGGTCCTGGAGCTCAGGGGGAGCTTAAAGTCCATAGCAGAAGGGGGAAGGCTACACCTGATCCGGTTCCAATTGTACCATCCTTGGATCCAGGTAATATTTATTCTTCCAAACCTGTTGTCCCTTCTTCTATTGATACTTGTGCTTTTAACCATCTTCCTATTGCTTTGAGAAAGGGCACTAGGAGTTGTACTACTCGACATCTCTTGAGCAACTTCGTTTCGTATAAGGCTTTGTCTCCCTTGTACAAGGCCTTTATTACATCTATTTCTACTATTCTTATTCCATCTTCTGTGGCATCCTAGATGGAGAGCTGCTATGGTAGAAGAGATGAGTGCCTTGGATAAGAATCGCGCATGGGAGCTCGTCGATTTGCCAAGAGTCAAGAAACTCGTTGGATGTAGATGGGTGTTCAGTGTGAAATACAAGACAGATGGGTCAGCTGAGAAGTAAAAAGCTAGGTTGGTAGCCAAGGGATACTCTTAGACATATGGGATCGATTATGTGGATACTTGCACCAGTGGCGAAAATGAACTCCATAAGGGTGTTATCCTTAGCAGCAAACCATGCATGGTCGTTGCACCAGCTAGATGGGAAGCATGCATTTTTGCATGGTGACTTACATGAAAGTGTACATGGATCCTCCACCCGGGTTCATCCCACCAGGGGAAGGTGGAAAAGTGTGTAGACTACAAAAGGCTCTCTATAGCCTTAAACAGTCTTCGAGAGCCTGGTTTGAGGGAGTCACTTTGGCAGTAAAGAAGCTGGACTACACTCAGAGCCAGGCTGATCACACTCTGTTTGTCAAGCATCAAGAGAGGAGCACTACCACCCTTATTGTCTGCCTTGATGACATCATTCTTACAGGGAATGGTGCAACGGAGGTGGCTAAGATAAAAACCTAGCAGAAGAATTCGAGACCAAAGTTTTAGGACCTCTCAAGTACTTTCTGGGCATAGAGGTTGCAAGATCTAACTAAGGGATCTTCATTTCTTAGAGGAAGTATGTTCTAGACTTGCTAAGAGATTCTGGGAAGCTGGGAGCGAAGTCAATGGAGACTCCTATAGAGCAGAATCACAGGTTGGGTGACGATTATGGTGCACTCCTTCAGGATGTAGGGAGTTTTCAGAGACTAGTTGGGATATTGATTTATCTCTCCCTGACTAGACCATATATTGCCTATGCCATGAGTGTTATAAGTCAGTACATGCACTCACCCAGGGACATTCACCTAGAGGCAACTCACATGATCTTGAGGTATCTCAAGTCGGCTCCGGGTAGAGGCCTACTCTTTAAGAAAAATGGTCACATGAGGATAGAAGAGTTCTATACTGATGCAGATTGGGCAGGTGCCAAAGATGACGGAAGATCTACCTCAGGCTATTGTACCTTTGTTGGGGGCAATTTGGTTACCTGGTGAAGCAATCTAGTGATATAACTCCACGAAAACCCTTGGCAATTACATATACCATGAAAATAAGGTTCTTAACCAATTTTGGTACTTAAATAAGTTTTTGGCACGAGATGGTACATTTCCCTATGTGTCTTCTCGGTAACCTTACTAGAATGAGACAAAACAAAATTTTCAACCATGTTTCCAGGAAGGTGCTAATGGAAGGCTCTTCCAAAGATTATGACCTCTTTTGGTGTGAGCTAAGGCATTCCAACTAAGAAGCCGCATCACAGTCTTGGGCATTATCCAATGCATACCAAAAAGGCAAACAAACTCGATCCATACTCCGGTAGTAAAAGGTGCAATGAATAACCAAAACAATCGATTGTCTTTCCACTCAACATACATAACAATACCATCTTCAAGATGATTTTTCTCCTACACAAATGATCCGCTGTAAGAATTTGGTTTGAAGAAGCCATCCAAAGAAGGAAACTTTTGTTGGAGCCCATGTCGACCAAACCGATTTGGGCGGGAAAATGGCATCCGTACTGCACTAGATCCGAAAAAATGAGTCAAGTGTTCTACCATTTCCAAATCCTTCTATGAATTGCATCAACCAACAGATGAGCCCCATTCAGGCGATTCAAAAACTCAGCCACGGGCTCCACTTCCCAGTCATTGAAGTTCCTTCTGCAAAGAGGAGTTCACCCTGCATTACTTGAGTCCCAATCGAAGATATCTTTCACTAACACATCTTTACAATCCGACATAAAAATGCTTATTTTAGTGATGTATCCCCACATCAAATATCTTCCCAAAAACCTCACCCCATCTCTCACTTCAAAAGGAATGCCTTTTCCAAACACCAACTCAATAGTGGAAGACGCCTCTATACAATCATCATCATCTATGCCTTATCCCTCAATTCAATCCCATTCCTGGATTTACTTTCTATAACTGTTCTCCAAAGGAATGCTAAAATCGGGACACATGTCTTGGATATGCTTCATGGTATTATCACATCTTTGATTGTGTTTGAACATCCATATCTAGCAAAAATAATCATTCATGCTCTCTGTCAACATTTTCTAATTGTTTGACTTATCACTAATTTATGAGCACACCTACGATTTTCAGGTTGTTGCAGATAAAAGTATTTATACTGAAATTCCAGATTGTTCTGCGTAAGTTTTCTGTTTTATATTGTTGCAGACATGATTTGTATGATGTTTCCCTGACTTCGTTTATGGTAGGATGAACTTTGAAGTTTGAATATGATAAAATTAGATTTGCTTTTTTTTTTTTTCTCCTCAGCTATGTTCCAACCTTTAACTTGGAAGGATTGTCAGTCAAAATTGTGCACCCTAAAGTTCGAGAAAACTGTTTGGCGGGGTACAGCTTTTTGTTGGGATCATCGCACTTGGTGATATTCTTCATTCCTACAGTTTCTTTTGAAATGTCTAGCTTTTATTCTAATAACCATGACTGCTATTTCTATTTTTTTTTTTTTTCACTGTCTGGGGATGATATTGGGGAAATTTAAAAGAAAGAATGAAATGTATGGTTAACTTAGAGAGAGTAAATACGGTATTAGTTAATTTTATTAGGGAATTTTTGATATACCCGCCCATGTTATTTTTGAAATTTGACATACCCCCCCCGGTCAACCGGACTTTGACTGTATTTGACCCGAATTGACTGACAAATATTTTTTGATAGGACAAAAATGCCCCCTTTTCAAGCATGGAACAAGTGGGTTTGGTTCAAACCTAACCCCAATCAAAGAGTTTTGGCAGACAGCCGGCCATGAGACTCTAGTAGGTTGGCCGCCCATCATCGGCGACCAAACGACCGGAGTGTCATGGCCTACCGTCTACCACTCCGGTGAAGAAACAATGACAAGCATCTGATATGGAGATGTTTCTCTAACACCATTTGCTTGATCATTCTCAATTGTCCAAAAAGAAAACAGTCACGGCCACAAGACTCTGGTAATGGCTTCTATCTGTTAAGAGTTATGCAATTACACTTGTAGTATTCATATATCAGGAAAATAGGACATCTAAGATACATGTTAGGTACATCGGGGTTGGAAACGCCATTCTATTAACTATGAAACAACCATTTACCATAAAAGATCGATCTGTTAGGGAAAGGTGAAACAACTATGTATACCAATGGGTCGTCGGGCCAACACAACACTTGCACTGGAACACATCATCCGTTAACACTCCCCCTCAGCGGGAATACAATCCGCTGGAGACTTGAACCCGTGACCTCCTAGGCCTTAAGGCTCTGATACCATGTGAAACAACCATTTACTCTAAAAGATCGATCTGTTAGGGAAAGGTGAAACAACTATGTATACCAATGGGTCGTCAGGGCCAACACAACACGTGCGCGGGAACACATCATCCGCTAACATTAACTGCATAGGAGATCTGCTAGGCTAAAGATACAACTACTCATTCTATTTTTACGAATGTCCAAAAGGAATAGATAAATGGGTTTAATAGTTTTATCGGTTGACTTTATGGTAGGCTCCCTTACAATCTAATGGACAGGTACCTTAGATTCCCATGAATCAAAGTGCAGTTTCTGGTGTTAAATAAGAGTATGCAAGTATGACCCGCCATTGAAGACCGTACAATTTGAGCTTGAGTTTGGCAAGGAGGCAAGCCATGAATCAGAGCTACTGATCGCTTTATCAGATGAGATCGTTTGCTCACAGGAGTGGTAGACGACCGACCACGATACTCAGTGATTTAGTCGCCGGTGATTGGCGGCCAACCTACCGGAGTCTCATGGCCGGCCGTCCACCACAACCATTTTATTGGGGTTAGGGTTTGAACTAAACCCACTTGTTCCAAGGTTGAAGGTTGAAGAAGGGGGCATTTTTGTTCTATAAAAATATTTTTGTTAGTCAATTCATGTCAAATGCAGTCAACGTACAGTACACCAAGTCATAGTGGGGTATGTCAGCTTTGTCAAAATGTGGGGTGGTATGTCAAATTTCAGAGATAACATGGGGGGGTATGTCAAAAATTCCCATTTTATTATTGTGTGATAACAACTGAAATGAACTTTTTATGAGACAATTTATCTAAATCAATCAAAGTTATATCATTTCTTAAGAATTAAGATAATGAGAAAATCTAATGATTTTTGGACAGGAGTTTTAATCTAATTTTTATCGAATGCAGTACAAATTTGGTGATAGGTTGCAGTCGTTATTGGATGTGGGTGGTGCAAAGGTTCTTACTATTGATGAATTTTGTTCAAGTAGCCAAGTGAGTGATACACTGATACCTACTATTGCTTTTCCTTTCTCCCACAGCTTTTTTGGTGATAAATTGCTGTTATGATATCCTCTATGTAACAAGGACACTGACACGAGTGTCGGCGTCTAACACGGATTCGAGGTGTCCTGACACGGCAACCTAAAAAAATCGGATACATAGACACGTCCGTACATATCTTTATTAAAATATATTAACATATACGCTTAAAAGTATTAATAAAATAACAAAAAGTAGAAAATAAAGCAGAAAATATTTATTAGTTTGTTATTGTATGGAGGATGGAACACACCAACCCGCGTTTAAAAATCAATGTTATATTAAAAATTACTAAAACAAGGGGTGAGATAGCCATAAATGTCCAAATATGTGTCGGGAAGTGTCGACACGCGTGTCTGGGTGTCGAGGTGTCCGACACGGCAAAAAACCCTAAAAGTGGAGTGTCCTTGTTACATAGGTCACTATTGAAGACCATCATGCACACAATCCGATAGGTAACTCCTCTCTCGCTTTCTCTCTCTGTATTCTAAGACGAGCACTCTGTAGGACTGTACCATACACCAATAGTGCCTTTTAGAAACAAGTTATTGACTAAATTTTGGGGTTGTTTAATGGGTTACCTTCATGTTTTGATGCATGATTTCGGTTAACCTTGGTGAGTGAATGAACCCATACAACAGCAGGTGATTTGTTTTATGGGTTTCTTTCATGTTTTGATGCATGATTTCGGTTAACCTTGGTGTGTGAATGAACCCATACAGCAGGTGATACTATATGCAAAGTCACCAACCCAATCGGCTTGGGATTGGACTCAGGCTGAGAATCCAAGGCACGACCCTGGGTTAAGCTCAGGCTCAGGCTTGAGCTGACCGCGTTGAAGTTTTGAGCTCAAGTTGACCTAACCCAACCCAACCCGCCCGTGTTACAGCTCTAGTTATCTAGCGATCCCTAAATAAACTATAAGAACTTAGAAATTCAGAGTTACACAAACAAAAGATCTTTTCACAAAAGGAAAAAAAAACATGCATAATCAAATTAAGTTTCCATCTCTAATCAACAAAGTCTCAAGGCTCAATCATTCAAATTGCATGCATGGACATGTATGTGATGTTTCATGCAAAAACCGCAACCCTAAAACTGTTCCTTACAAATGCATAGCAAGAATTGCTTGTAGAATATTAAATTTATGTCTCTTACTTGATAGTAAATCAAACATAATACCTTGAAAAGAAGCAAAAAGAAAATAGAATACAGTGATCCCCGTATCTGTGGAATGTGTTTACAAAAAGTTCTGCAATATTTCATGTCCTAACCCTAACTACTTAATAAATTATCCGTTAAAGGCATTATTAACCTTTTTTATCAATAAGGCCCCTTTGACTTCGTTAAAAAGAGTCAAACAAAGTTTGAAAAAAGATGAACCCATGGTTTATGGAGGACCATTTTAAAATGATCTTATGTTTGTGCGAAAGACATGGGAAGAAAAATGTTATAAATTTGTTTAATTGGTAAAAATAGCCGCTGATTTTCCTTTTTATAGTGTTTAAGGTTCAGGAAAAAAAATCAAAAGCACATAGTAGTCATTGTGTTCAACTGAAATAGACCCATGCTTTTTTTTTTTATTGAAGTAAGGATTCCTTATGAATCTTATTTAAAACGTAAGATTCACATGTCATAAATTTTTTATCAAAAAGATTCAAATAATTTGGATTAAGATTTGAATTGAATCATATCATATTAAAAACATTGGAGAAATGTTTCGTTTAAATCTTTGCTCCTTATGTTTCACGATTCTTCGAAATGGGTGAAGTACTTGTATCAGCGTGGTGCACAGATTCTTTTCATTTTAATCCTTTTTCCATAGTTTCATACTTATTTTATGAGAAAAGTAATAATGGGAATGACAGCTGTATGGTTGGGAGTCATCAGGGCTTCCCTGGGGTTGATGTTGCATCTAAGGAAACCATATGTGTGGAACAGGTTCACTTTTGTTAGTATTACTCTTAAGAAGATAGTTAAAGAAGTGCAAAACTATATTAAAAACCATCATCATCTAAGCATAATCCCAACTATTTGGGGTCAGCAACATGAATCCTATATTGCCATGCAACTCTATCTAGAGGTGATCTTTTGTGAAGGCCTGTGTCTTCAGATTGTTTCTATTTGGTTTTTGTCATTAACATATAATATTTACTATTTCGATGCGTCCCTGTTACCTGAGACAGTGATCAAGCAAGTCCAACATCTTAACCCATATCCAGGATATGAGTATGACGGTGGCGATAGTGTTTAGTGAGGGGAAGACACAAAACTGTAAGACTTTGAGAGAATGGGGTTAGTGTTTGGTGGTCGACCGGAAGGTCCAAAACCCTTAAACCATATGACCTTTTTGAAGTTATAACTAACTATATATATACTTGGTTTGGGCCAGCCCAAGTTGCACCCTTATTGGTATCTTGTTTTGTCATTATTTGTAAATAATAGTACAAAACATTGTCATTAAATGATGAAGAATGGAGTAAATAAGAGTATTAATACATTTTTTAATTTTTGGATATTATTTCATATTTTTCCTCGACCCAAACAAAAATCTCTTTAAATCTTATGATTTGAAAATCCCAATTCGATTTGAATTCTACTCACGATTTTTTAAATCTTTTCTTACTTGACTTTGATAACATTGCATTTATCTATTTGTCATTTAAATATTTCTCCCACAATAATTGTGGCCTATGTTCCATTGATACGGGTATAGGTGTCAGAGTTCAACATGGGTGTAGAGTGTCCGACTTGGTGAACCTTGAAAAATAGAATCTGTGGGCTCAACAGCATACTTATATAATGCGAAACAAAGTAATTATTTTGTACATAATAATAAGGATAATAGTGGATAATGTGATAGGATGTCTTATGATTTGTATCATATACTTTTAGACAAAAGAATTCATGTGTTATTTTAAATTTATTGCATACAAAACTTCATTTTAAGGGTATAACTTATAACCTATGGCAAATGTTAATTAATATTTCGCAAGTAAGAAAAGAAAAAATTAAACCGAATTTAGGTGTCGCATTAGAATATGCCGTGTCGGATTTTTACACGTATCCGATATGGGTACTTTTCTCATTCAAAAGAGCCATGAAACATAGATTGTGGCTATGTTTCATTTACACAGGTATAGTGTCGGATTCGTTGAATCCTAGAAATAGTATTCATGGACTCATTAGAGTTGAATTTGAGGAATTAGGGTTAGGGTTAGGTTTGGAGAAGAGAGAATAGAGAGTAGAGAAGAAAGAGAAAAAGGATGTCTATTGTGATTACTTCACAATGACCCCATAAATCTTATTTATAGAAAGGGTCTCATAAAAAAAGACAAGTATACCCCTCATAAGAGGTATTTACAGAACTACCCCTATACATGAAAAATACGTATTTCTACGTATCTGATAACACTCCCCCTCAAGTTGGCGCATAAATATCTTTCATGCCCAACTTGCATAAACACCTATGAAGTTGCCAACTGGGAACTCCTTTGGTGAAGACATCTGCTACTTGCTCATCTGTCTTCACAAAGGGGGTACAAACCTCCCCAGATACAATCTTCTCTCGAATGAAGTGGCGATCCACTTCAATGTGCTTGGCCCGATCATGTTGCACCGGATTGTGAGCAATGCTGATAGCCGCTTTGTTGTCACAGTACAAGCTCATGGGTCCCAAGACTGGAAAGCCAAGTTCAGCCACCAACATCTTCAGCCAGAGTATCTCACACAAACCATGGGCCATTGCCCTAAATTCTGCCTCTGCACTGGATCTGGCAACTACTGGTTGCTTCTTGCTCCTCCAGGTAACCAGATTGCCTCCCACAAAGGTGCAATAGCCTGAAGTAGATCTCCTGTCATCCTTGGCACCAGCCCAGTCTGCATCAGTATATGACTCTACTCTCATGTGGCCATTCTTCTGAAAAAGGAGGCCTCGGCCAGGGGCAGACTTGAGGTATCTCAATATCCTGTAAGCTGCCTCTAAGTGAATTTCCCTAGGAGAATGCATGTACTGACTGATAACACTGACTGCATAGGCAATGTCTGGACGAGTCAAGGAGAGGTAGATCAACCTTCCAACCAATCTCTGAAAGCTCCCCACATCCTGTAAAGGTATACTACTCGAGTCGGCCAGCTGGTGATTCTGCTCTATGGGTGTTTCCACTGGCTTAGCTCCCAGCTTGCCAGAGTCCTTCAATAGATCTAGGACGTACTTCCTTTGTGAGATGAAGATCCCTTGGCTGGATCTTGCAACTTCTATGCCAAGAAAGTACTTGAGAAGTCCCAGATCTTTGGTCTCAAACTCGCTTGCGAGATGATCCTTTAGCTTGATCACCTCCTCTGCATCATTCCCTGTCAGAATGATATCGTCAACATACACGATGAGGGCCGTAGTGCTCTTCCCTAGGTGCTTCACAAATAGGGTGTGATCGGCTTGGCTTTGAGTATATCCCAGCTTCTTCACTGCTAGAGTGAACCTCTCAAACCAAGCTCTGGGGGATTGCTTAAGCCCATAGAGGGCTTTCCTCAGACGACACACCTTGCTGCTGTCCCCTGGGGAGGTGAACCCTGGAGGAGGTACCATATAGACCTCTTCATGCAGATCACCATGAAGGAACGCATTCTTCACATCCAGCTGATGCAAAGGCCATGCTTGGTTTGCTGCTACGGACAACAAAACCCTGATGGAGTTCATCTTTGCCACAGGTGCAAAGGTCTCCACATAGTCAATCCCGTAGGTCTGAGTGTACCCTTTGGCAACCAGTCTAGCCTTGTACTTCTCTATTGACCCATCGGCCTTGTACTTCACTGTGAACACCCATCTGCATCCAACCGGCTTCTTGCCTCTTGGCAAGTCAACAAGCTCCCAAGTTTTGTTCTTATCTAGCGCCTTCATTTCTTCTACCATAGCAGCTTTCCATCTAGGGTGTGCTAACCCTTCTGCCACAGAAGAGGGAGTGGGAATGGTGGAAACTGATGAGATAAAAGCTCTGTATGAAGGTGACAAGGCATCGTAGGAAACGAAGTTGCTCAAAGGATGTTGAGTACAACTTCTGATGCCTTTTCTAATAGCAATAGGAAGATCAGAATCATCAGTAGACAAGGGAATGACAGGTATAGGGAGAGATGGAGGATTACCTGGATCCGAGGAAGGAACCACTGGTCCTGGATCAGCTGTGACTGTCGCTCTTCTGCTATAGACTTTGAGCTCCTTCTGAGCTCCAGGAGCACTATCCATCACAGTAGTAGTATGAGTGGGTGAAGGCCGCTCAAACTCTAGAGGAGATAGGGAAATAGCAGGAAGAGGAACATTCCACCTCTCTTCATTACTACTCTCCCCCTGAAGAGAGGTGGGAGAGAAAAAAGAAAGCTCCTCACGGAAGGTGACATCCATGCATACAAACTTCTTCCCAGAGGATGGATGGTAACACTTGTACCCTTTATGGGTAGAGGAGTAACCAAGAAAGACGCACTTGAGTGCTTTGAGATCTAGTTTGGTGCGATGAGGACCAAGGATATGTACATAACATACACACCCAAAGATGCGAGGAGGAACAGAGAAAAGAGGAGAATCAGGTGAAAGAACCTGAAGAGGGGATTTAAAATTGAGAACACGAGAGGGTATTCTGTTACTCAAGTAGGTAGCCGTCAACACTGCATCTGACCAATAGGTCTTGGGGACATGAGAGCCAATCGAAAGAGATCTAGCTATCTCAGTCAAATGTCGCATTTTTCTCTCAGCTACACCATTCTGTTGAGGAGTGTAGCTACATGAATTTTGATGACAAATCCCATGGTCAAGAAGGTAGTGTTGAAGGCCCCCAAACATATATTCTCCACCCTGGTCAGTACGAAGAACCTTGATGGAGATACCATATTGGGTTTGGATCATCTTATGAAAACCCTGAAAGATGGAATGAGCTTCATCCTTGGTTTTCATAAGATAAACCCATGTACACCTAGTATGATATCAACATAGGAAATGAAGTAGTGGAAGCCAAAGATAGAAATAGTTGAGGAAGGTCCCCATACATCAGAATGCACAATGTCAAAACAAGTAGAACTTCTATTACCTCTGGATGGATAAGTGGATCTACAATGTTTGGAGAGCTCACATGTCTCACAGTGTAAAGCAAAAAAAGAAACAGAAGTAAACAAACTAGGAAATAAAAGTTTCAAATACTGAAAAGAGACATGCTCCAGACGAGCATGCCAGTTCAAAACAACATGTATCCTACTACTACTACTACTCGCAGAAGACTGTAGTGCTGTGGGCTCAGGAAGGTGTCCATCCAGAAGGTAGAGGCCATTAGCTTCATGTCCAGTGCCAATCGTCCTCCTCGTCTCTAGGTCCTGAAAGACACAAGAAGTGGGGGAAAAAGTGACACTGCAGTTTAGAGATTTAGTCAAAGCACTAACAGAAAGTAGGTTAGAAGTAAATCTGGGAACATGCAAAACAGATGAAAGAAGCAATTGGGGAGAGGGAAGGATATTCCCTTTCCCAGACACAGAAGATAAGGTGCCATCAGCTGTCTTCACCTTATCACGGCCAGAACAGATAGTATAACTGGAAAATAAGGAAGACATGCCCGTCATGTGTTCTGAAGCCCCAGAATCAATGATCCAAATGGGACTGGATGATGGAAGAGACACATGATGAGCAGGTCTAGGGTTACCTGACTGGGCAAAGGAGGTGGACGATGTGGCAGAAGGACCATCCAGCTGCTGAAGCAATCGTCGAAGGCCTGCAAGCTCTGTGGCTGAGATACCACTAGTCGGAGAGAGAGTCAGAGACTGTCCAGGAGGAGCTGGACCCGAAGTATCCACACTGGCAGTATGAGCACCAGAAGACCCTGGCTAGCTAGGGCGACCATGTAACTTCCAACATTTGGCACGCACATGCCCTAACTTGCCACAGAAATCGCACTTGGGCCTATCTCGAGTCAAGGACTTCCCAGAAGAAGGTCCGGTAGGAGCATAGGATGGAGCTGAGACAGGAGTCTGATAAGATGAGCCTCTCTGAGGCTGCTGTGACTGCTGAGGCTGATAAGCAGGAGAGGCAGCTAGCGCTGATCTCTCTGGAAGGAGATGCTCACTCTGAAGAGAGATCCACCTACTCTTTTCACTCTGAAGATAGGCGTACACCTCACTGAGAGAGGGAAGATCCACCCTGCTACTCAAGATCTGAACACGAGCCAGCTCATAAGAAGGGTTGAGGCCAGCAAGAAAATCAAAGATCCGGCCCTTCTCTATATATCGACGAAAGGGGGCAATCTCTGTGGGGTTGAGAGGCTGATAGGAGTAATAATGATCAAGCTCCTGCCACAAGGTACGAAGAGCAGTATAGTATTGAGAAAGAGACTTCTCCCCTTGCCGGAAGTGGGAGATAGTCTGTCTCAGCTGAAATGCTCGTCCGTCGTTCCGCTGTTGCGAATAGGTCTTCTCAGTAATCTCCCAAATCTCTTGCGCTGTGCGCATGAATAAGAAACTCTCACTGATCTCAGGCTCCATAGAGTTGAGGAGCCATGACATCACAGTGAGATCATCTGTCTGCCACTGTCGATAAGAGGGATCAGATCTGGGAGGTTCAACCATATCTCCTGTAGTGTGGCCAAGTTTCCCACGGCCCCCAATGAACAACCGTGCAGCCTGAGCCCAGCGTAAGTAGTTCTTGCCATCTAACTTCACTGAGGTGATCTGCAAACTCGGGTTCTCATAGGCTAAGTGTTGCACTATAGGGCCTCCAACTCCACTGGAGGGAACTTCTGTGCTCACGTCTGACCCGGATGGAGAAGCCAAGGGAGGTGGAGGAACCACGGGAGGTGGTGAAGGATCTGCCATGAGAAACTAGCCAAAAAAAAGAACACTAACACCACCCGAAGTTCAATAGATGGCCAGAAAGGGCATAAACAACCACACCAAAGGACATAAACCCATCTGATGAAGCCTCAAAGAACAAACAGACCAAGGATATCCCCCAAAGAACCCTAATATCAAAAAAGAAGGTAATCCAAAGGGAAATAATACCCGTGAGTGGTGTTGGTGATCAAACAACACCAAAAAAGACCTCAAATAAGCATCATAGAAGGACTAATGGCAGCAAATAGGACCTTATGGATGATCAAGAACATCCTAGAGCCACTAGAAAACCTTAAGGCAAGATCTGAGATCGAAAGAGGGAGGATTGAGGTCTAGCCGAAAGCCTAAAAAGGCTAAAAAAGTTACCGGCGGTAAGTAGTAGGGGGAAAAAACCTCCTACCGGCGGTAAGTAGTAGGGTATGCACATGTTCGTTAGGTTGGGGGGGACTAGATCGACGCAAGAAATCCCCCTAAAAAAGGCATTTAGGTCCCCAAAAATCGACTGGTTCACAAACTGATGTTTTCGAAAAAAACTCAAGAGAATGATCAGAAACTACCCCAAATGGATCCAAAAAATTCCAAAAAATAGAAAAACAGGGGAAAAAAATCCTCTATCAAGTGGTGAGGTTTTCAGCCAACCTCAATTTCCGTGTTCATATGGCTGATGACGTCAGCTGTACGGTCAGATGACGTCAGCAGACGTCAGATTGTCCCTGGTTTGTCCCCAAGTGTGCTCCGGCAAGCCTCGGCGGCAGATGGCTCTGATACCAAGTTGAATTTGAGGAATTAGGGTTAGGGTTAGGTTTGGAGAAGAGAGAATAGAGAGTAGAGAAGAAAGAGAAAAAGGATGTCTATTGTGATTACTTCACAATGACCCCATAAATCTTATTTATAGAAAGGGTCTCATAAAAAAAGACAAGTATACCCCTCATAAGAGGTATTTACAGAACTACCCCTATACATGAAAAATACGTATTTCTACGTATCTGATAACAATTAGTACACTTTAAATATTGTAAAACAAAGTAATTATTTTTTATTTAATAATAAGGATAGTAATGGATTATGTAATAGGATATTTTATGATTTGTATCACATATCTGTAGACATGAGAGAAGATATATGGAATGTTATACTTGCTACATAGAAAACTTTGAAAAAGGTAAACTCATAATCTATGGTAAATGTTAATTGATATTTAACAAGAATAGAAAAGACAGAAGGAAATCCAGAATGTGTGGAGTGTTGGACTCTGATACGTGTGACACAGGTACTTCACCAGTTTCATTTATGGTATCTATTTTTCAACTTTTCGGAATATTATCAATACCATATTAATGTTTGTTTACGGGGATGGTAATTTGTGCCAAAATATTCTTCATGTATATATAATTGAAAACGAAGGGAGAATGGGCTTAACTAATGCATGGATATCGTATGAGAAGACTGCAAGAAGACCCTCAGCCATCCTTTGGGAGGTGAATCAGTATACACGTAATCCACACTTCCTACATTCAAATCCATAGTTGACTTGCTATAAAGTGGTCCCTGTTTAACTAAGTGCTGCAAAAGAATGTGTGATTAAACTCACCATTTATATAACAATTGGATCAAAATTTAGAGGACCTTGGGGTTAAAGTTCAAACAGAATGTCTACAGTCTTGACTTTTGAGAATTCTAGACAGTGATAACTGTCTGTAAATGGAAAGTCAGGACATGCACGTGCAAAGGGGATCCATCATTTAATTGGTCTAATTTAGGAGATTTGCTAGGTCAAAATGAACCAGGTTGGATGGTCATCAGATCTGTTGTAGTCTTTTGGGCATCCAAAAAACTGGAGAATCAGATGGTTACAAATTTACAATCATCCAATCACATTGATTTTGATGTTTTTTATTTCTCTGCGGCTCCTATCGAGTGGTGGATCCAATGCATGTAGGGCAGTTGATTTAAGGTTCTGTTTATGCGCAACGATTATCATAAAAAATACTGAAGGCTATAGACTTTTGTTTCTTAAATATATCGATCCCAGACTGGTGCATGAAAGTGCACAATCCTACAATAGAAGGTAGCTAATTCTTAACATTCTACGAGGGATTCTGTATAAATTGTTCTTGTTGGAGATTTTATATTGTCTGCTTTGCTTATCTTCTAAGGTGTGTCAATTGACTGTCTTCTTCTAGATGTCAGAAGATGGAGCAAATAATCGTGTGGTGTTAGTAATCCCCACAGGATCAGTGAATCAATTTGATCGCATTCAACACCTCCGTTCGTTGTCCAGAGTAAATGACATGAATTTGGTTTCTGCTGTTTTATCTGGGCATCTGGATCCATCAGTCGTGGAATCACCTTCTAGTAAGTATTTGTATTATCTCTTAAAACAATGTGCTTGATATCTACATTAACTAAACCACTATTGGTGGAAAACTGTTTTGTGCTTTGGAAGGACACAAACGTTAAATGTTACACCTATTGTACACAGCCTGTAACTTGATCTAGACTGTTAAATTTACAGGGCATGTTTTGGGTGGGTAGTTGCCCGAAATCATGTAGATAAATTTAACAATCTTAAGATGCACTACAACTCCAACATATTGGATTTTCTTAGACCACTAAACCATTTCTTTTTAGCCAAATAACATTTTTTCTTGAATGTATGGGTTAGGTGGCCGATAAATATGATTTTTTGGCTACATCCCATCTAGAAGTGACATCCTATTAAACTTGTCTGGATTATAGTTGCCCTGTTTGTTGAAATTGTCACGCCCCAATTCTCGGCATACGAATTGAGGTTGAGTGGGTAACCTATTTGATCCCTAATCATTCGAATACCAGGATCCAAAGCTATTAGAATAACTTCAAGCTCTAGTGTGCAAAATAGATCAGAACTAAGTCAATTCATTAAGATCTATATTCCAATTACTTAATTAACAATTAAATGATTAATAACAGAATAATCTAAGATAAACCAACCATGTTGCTCATATATACATGATCAACATAATATAAACAGAACAAAGTATGATAATAGTATGTAAGTAACTATGTAGCTTGATACATAAATACAATTATCGCAAAAAAGATGAGACCAAAAAGACACTATAAAACGACGACGGTACCATCTCATCTACTCACCACAAAAAATAAATAGGATACCGCTAGTCTATGAACTCCTAGTTCACCCTCACAATATCAGGTAGGGGTCCACGTCTAAGGAATCCACAAGGTACTTGATATCTTCTACAGAGTAAGTTGAAAGAAAAAATAGATTGCATATCTTGAGCTTTCAACCAAAGCCCAGCAAGTGAACTAGACTAATAACATAGGTGTAAAACAACTGAATAACTAGGAAACTAGCAGTAATACTTTTATACTACATTTTCATTAGTTAAAACCATTTATATAAAATAGAATCGTAAACAAAAGATAGAACAATGTATACTCCAAAACTCAAAACATTATAACCTTCTCAAATATACAAGTATAATTAGTAATCTAAATAGGTGATGCAGAATATAGAGAAACTGGTTACTATCGATATATATCCCCGGTCATTGCAATATTCCAGTATGTATTTATCGATGTAGAATGGATCAGTCGCCTTTTTTTGCTAGGCAGGCGGTCTTCAACTTGTCTTGATTTTCTGACATGGGAGCTACCGACAACATCTTTTAGCTCATCTAGCGCGGGTTAGACGTTATACCCCACGTTTCTGGCTCAGGTCACCCGTTAGGCCACTGCTAATAGTGAAACAAGCCAGGTAGGTAGGTGAAATGGTGAACGTTGGTCCAAGCGTTTGATGACTGCAAACTTTCTAAGGATCCAAAGACAAGTTCAGGGTAGAGTTACTCATAGCCCCGCGTTCTCTAACTATCAGGCAATTACCCTGTAACCCTCTGCTATTCTCAGTAAACATGCATCAACAAGATCCTCAGAAGAAATCAGAATTCTATAATAAACCTTAATATCTATAGTTCTCATAATTACCTATGTCGCTAAAGAACACAGAGATATAGAGTCTATCAAGAATTAACCGACGATTCTAATTCACTCGGGTATATATATATAAAATAGGGATCTAAACTGATACTCGTTGAACTCATATTCAGATTGATGTGTCTGTCGGAAGAGATCCCAATCACTTAAACCGGTACCTCTCATAATCACAACATGGGTCCACATTGGGCACCCAATCAAATAAATGTCTATCATGGACACTAATCTAACACACCGCGTCTCCTAACATGTTACCACACGATAAACTCGAAATCCAAATCTTTCTCTTTCTTTAAAATAAATTCATAAGTTGTAAATCAATGAAAGACTGAAGACTAATCGAAATCAGATGAAAACAAATAAAATTTAATACCATATAACATAATACAACTTATATCAACATTTTCTTTACTAAAATTTGAAGATAATAAGAATAAAATTTTCAGACTTTTTTCTCAAAAGAAAAAGAATTTTCTACTATTTTCTAAAATACAATTAATATTCATAAATAATTAAATACTTCAATAAATAAATAAATAATTATTAATTATATAAACAATCATTAATGAAACACTTAAGTAAATAATTAAATTAAACTTTTTAATTAATAAATTAAATAAATAAATAAATAATTAACTAATTCAATAAAAAATAATTAATTAAATAATTAAAGTATAAATAAAATAATTAATTAATCACTTACCTGGAAAACACTAAAACTAGAATTCTCAAACTTCATGTTGCGTGCATCTCAAGACAACACGTATCTCGAGGCAGTGGGCCCCACCAAAAACTTTATTTTCAACAAACATCTCTCTGAGTTACAATCAAATTTTGAACAGACTTGACGAGTTTTAGAATATTGATTAGAACCATCCATTCTATCACGTTTTCTTGAATGAACAGAACAACAGACTTCAAAGAAAGTTTAAATTGGATGGTTTCAATCATCAGAATGTGTCTAGTTTTAGCGGGGAGGATCTCCTAGATGGGGCTAACTGAATACTGGACAAACCCCCTGCATGTTGGTCATGTGTTAAATTGTCTATAGTGTCTACCATTCGGCAACCTACATTTAACCTAAGCCAATTTACACTACTATTTTACTTACGAGATATTTCTTTTTAAATGTCAGAATTCTGAAGCAATGAGCAAAGCTTTATTATTTACTCCTTATCTTGTGAGACCTTTATCTTGAACTATATATATTGCCATGTGGCATACTTTTTGGGCCCATTGACGCCATGAATGTTCAGCCCAACCTTAGATGCAGCTACACGCCTTAAATCAGCTTGATAAGTGCTTCCTAAATGTTGGAGTTGAGCTTTTTTTTCAACATGTGCTTCATGAACAAGTCCATGGTTGAAAAACATTGGGTCCAAGCCATGATAAAAAATGCTCAAGTCCAACAACTAGGAATCTCATATTAGGCTGATTTTTGGCAATTTAGGTTCACCAAGGGTGGGCTTACATTCATGGGGTTGTTTTTTCTGAAAAGTATGCCACGTGGCAATATTTGCATGACCATCACACGGGACAAGTATTAGTGATCAGCACTTCCAAATCTGTATCCAAGTAGTACAGCTTACACGATTTCCCCCTTTTGCAGTACTTGTCTCATCTTCATGCTCCACTGATGAGACAATAGTAGCAGATTCTGATGTGGAAGTGGACACTGCTGCATCTGATCGTGTCGCTGCAGATGCCCGATCAGAAGAAGCCATAAAACATGAGGGTAAAGAGTTATCTGGAGATCATGCTGATACCCCGTCAGAAAATATTCCAATTCCTAGTTTCAAGGTTGAGGATGGTGGTGTTATAGAGAGAAGGGATAAGGGTGATGAATCTGACACAGTCATGAATCAAAGTTCAGATATTATATACAGTCAAGACTTGATTGTGAGAGATATCAACATACCAGCCTTAGTTCATTCTACCACAGTCAAGGGAGTAGTAAATTTCAAATGTTTCAGGAAGGTAATTCACCTCTATGGGCCTGTTTTGTTCTATCATATGTTACTAGGATACTTCAAATAGGTGCTATATCTGTATTAGACACTTAAAAGTTTTTGTGTGAATGTTGTATGCACAACATATCAGTTCCGCGTCTTTGCTGTAGGCTCCATCTAACACCATTTTGATTTTAAATGGTAACTTAATATGCTTATAGATCATTTTGTCCTAGGTTTAATCCCTCAAGTTTGGACTCAGACTCAAATGACTCTTGGGTCGAGTTGACTCAGTTGAGTTGCAAGTGAACTCGACCATGTTTTTATTTTGTATAGACTTTGTGAAAGTTTCAATTACAGCTTACTTTTGTTCTTTATTTTTTGGTAGGGCCATTGGTCACATCTTCCTCAAATTTTCAACTAAGCCAAGTTCTTGGCTAATCAAAATTATCATTACCAACAGAAGAAATGTGACAAAGAATGATAGACGATATCCCCGATTTTACAAAATTTGGTTCAGTTATTATCCTTGTGCGTTCTTGATAAAAATGGTTGAAATTGAATCGTAGGTTATAATTGACTCCTATTGACTAAGTTGAGTTGATTGGAATGGGTTTGAAGTGGTCATTGAGATATTTTACACTGATTGTTTGGTAGGCATCAACATGTCTCAGAGTGCATGCAATGTTTTTAAACGCAAAGGTGTGGGGCGAGGCGCTTAATTGGCCTTCTGCCTCAAGGCACAGGGCAGAAACCTCACCATCACTCTTTTCTAGATAATGACTAAAATTAGAAATAAATAAATAAATAATAAATTCAATAGAAAAGAGAAGTTTAGGAAAAAATTATGAAAAAAAAATTAATCTATTTCAGATGTGGGGAAGAGATGATTTTGTTAAAATTCTTTAACCTAGAATAGCTTACTATTTAAGTAGGGGGTTAGGGGGAAAAATAAAAAAAGATAAAAAGAAAATAAATTGAATTTTTAAGCTACAGCAACCTAATATTGCTATCACTAGCATATGCACACAAGGTGCATGTCAGAGGCATGCAACATTAAAAAATGTGTAACAGGTGTGAAGCATACACCTTTTTCAAAGCCACAGTATAGGAGCCCGTATGCCTGGAAGGCTTTTAAGCTTTTTTAACAAGCCTTAGGGCGTTTTGGAAATGCCTCAACTGAGGTTCGAACCTCAATGCGTAAGTCTTAGATGCCTTTTAAAACATTGAGTACATGTAAATTATTTTATTTCTGTATTTTTGGGTATATTTTGTTTTCTAAGAGACTCTTCTGTTGATTGGACTTATAGAGAGAGACCCAGTCGGGGAATAGCTTCAGAGATCTTATTCCATTTTCAAAATATCCGTACAAGTAAGAGCTATCCTCTTGATTTCATCAGTTGATTCCCAGTAACTTTTATAGGGAGATTGGAAAGTTCCTGAGCTTAAAATATTTCTTGTGTTATGCCTTTTTTTTTTCTGATAGAGAATCTGATTATGGGAGTGAGGAAGTAGCTGAGCATGTGAAAGAAGAAAAGAAGCGGAAGCAAATGGAAGCTATTGCGGAGGACTTGTTCAACAATGAGAAGGTGAGAAAACGAACTTATACTTCATTCAGTTATCCTAGTGTGAAGACGTGCCTAAGAATTTTTCTCCCTTCTGGATGATCTCATTAGGCAAGGAGACGCGGAGTAGCTGGTTCTTCTCTTCGCGAACTTCTTACTCGTGGTTGACAAAGGTAAATTGGCTGACCATAGGTGTAAATTAAGTAGACTAGTTCTCTGAAAGTCCCTTGTATACTGATGGGAGTATTCAAAATTCTTAGTTATTGTCATCCTGAAAGCCTTTTTTTAATTTTTCTACTTGTGTCCTAAACTCCTAATTCATAAGGCATGAGGTTCAATCCAGGCACATTGTGGAAAAAAAAATAGGGAAAAAGAACATCATTTCTTCTATGAGAGCTAGCAGGTGATCTATGCTAAATCGCTAAAAGCATGAGATCAGGTGACCTGTTGGACAGTAATATCCACCTGTTTCTGATGGAATCGCTTACTGGTGTTCTTGCCTATAAAATAGAAAAAGGGGGAAAACTGTAGAATTTAGCAAGTGGTTTTACTATTTTAGGGGCAGGTTTTAAAATTTGACGGCGGCGAGTCGATTTTGTTTCAAACAAGGATTCAAGATTCAATTTTGTTCGTGTGAGAATGATGTAGTTAAAACTGCTTGAGTTTAATTTATGTGTTGAAAGGAGCACAATTTCATCCCAGATTTAGCATCTTTGATTAGGACATGCTATCTTTGTTTATAGATAAAATCAATTTGTTTATAGGCATAAATAAATTGATTATGATAGTAAAATTAGGGTTACCATTTGAGCAAAAACTTAATCTTCTGGATTAGAACATTTCTTAAAGTGCAGGTAAGATTTAGTTGAGATTTCTTCACTGGAGTTGGTGTTGAAGTACTTTACCACTCTACCATCCATGGTATTGGCTACTGGCAAAAATAACTGTCTTTAGTTGGAGACCTGACAATGGACCAAAGTTTGCAGTCTTGATGTGGTCCCCATTTCTCCATGGATTTGGCAAGACGTAATAATTAACTGACAGCTTAGAACAACGAATCCAATTGCAGACCCAGACCCAACGAATGGGTAGTTGGGATCGATCACGAGTGCACCATGTGAAAGAAAATCTTCTGTAGGTGCATATAAGAAGCATGGATCATCGGTCCATAACTTTTATCTTACTTATAAAGTATGTCAAATTCCTATTAAAGAAGTTTCCGCAGGTTTAGTATTGGTTGAAGGTTTTGTGAGTTCAAGCAGATCCCTCAAATGGTGGATCCTACAGTACGGGTAGGGTACGATATGATTCCTCATGTGGAAATGTCGAAGAAGTGCTGGGAAATATTAATAGAAACGAGTTGAAAATGATATGAGAAACTTGTGTGAAACATGTAGATTTGAATCTGGAAACTCTAGTTATTTATTGTTATTTTAGTCCAAAAAAAATAGGAATACCAAAGGTACTTCAATTTCTTTGTTTGTGCTTTATATCGCGAAGTATGCATATATTAGTAGCTTTCTTTGATAACCATGTGGTGTTTTAGAGAAATTGGCCGAGCTTAAAGGAAAAATAAAATAATATGGGTTTCAAGTTAATAGAGGAGGATCTCTATGGTGAGGAGATCATCCTCACAAAAATTCAAATCATTCTGATATTCATAGACTGGTTTAGAAGTTAAAGAATTACGGACCGTCGATTTTTACCGTCTAACTTGAAAACCACATTTGATGGGGCTAGAAATTTCAGAATGGGCTGATTTTTTGTTGGGGGTGAGGCGAGGAGATCATCCTCACCAAAAATCAGCCATTGATTCATCTTCTACATGGGTACGCCAAAATGGGTGTCCCCCGAGCTCCCGACCCTAACTTGAAACCCATATTATGAACCGTCTATCTTCACCAAAGATCAGCCATTGATTCGTCTTCCATGTGGGTACGCCCAAATTGCTGTCAAAATTTGTCCCTGGATCCTGACCCTATATATATATATATATGATGTGTACTTGCATACGTGAATGGACGTGTATGTGTGTGTATCTGTATCTATGTATATGATAGTTTGATCTCGTGTGTTTTATAATAATCATGTATATACATGAGAACTGTGTGTCAAGGGGTGAGATTGGTGAAATGGTGGGTCCTACCTGCGAGATTGATTATTTGCACCAAGAATTGACTTTATAAGATTCATATAACCATTGGATCTATCGTATTCTTTTGGATGGATGAAAATAAACATGGAAAATAATCATAAAATGTAGTCAATGAGATGGATGGTTAATAACATCCAATCAAGTCAGAATTACTTGGATAATCTGTTACGTTGGCACATTCTTTTTGGGCCATTGACCCGTGAATGTTTGGCCCATCCCCTCGTGCACCTACAGACCAGAAATCATCCTGATTGGTGATTTCTAGCCATTGATCTGAGCATTTTTAACATGGACTTGGAAATCATCAACAGGCCTGCTCATGTAGCCCATAATGAAGAAAAAAATGCTCCAATCCAATGGCCAGAAATCACCCTTCATGTTGATGTATTTTTTGTGTAATGGGCCAACATTCTTGGTTCAGTAAGCCCGAAAGAGTGTGCCATGTGGCATTTGAGCCGTTCTATGATACGGAATTCTGTGTCTAAAATTGGATTAAAAAATCCTTCAAAGTGTCACGTGGCACTCTTCGGGCCAATAGATCAATGAATGTTTTGGCCCACGCCGTGGTGGACCTATTCACCAAAACACTCTGATTCATGATTTAAAGGGGTTGGACTGGATCGCCTTTTGGCGTCATGAACAGGCTTATAGATAGATCCCAAGCCCATGATGGAAAAGTGCTCGGATGGCTGGCTATGAACAACCAACATGCAATATTCAAGGATCAGTGGACCCAAAAGAATGCCACTATGAGTAAAACCTTGGTGACAGCCGACTGTCAATGAGGCCGATGACAGCCCACAGTATGAGCCACGTGGCATACTCTTAGATGATGCTGACTGTATAGATTTTTTGCCAATCCCTAACTGGATCTACAAACCAAAAATCAGCCTGATTAGTGATTTCAAACCTTTGGATCTTTTTACGCAAAATAATAGTCGATTACTCAAATTACCACGGTTAAAATCAACCAATGAAAGTAACTCCAATCCAACGCCTAGAAATCACTAATCATGTTGATTTTTAGTTTGTAGGGCCACCTAGGGATTGGTCAACCATCCATTCGGTCAGGATCCTCTAAAAGTATGCCACTTGTCCCCTATTGTAGGCTGTCATAGATCTCAATGACAGTCTGCTGTCATCAAAGTTTTATTCTGTCAGAATCAAAACACGATTCTGTTATTGTAGTAATTCTGCTTTTATTTATTTTTCCATGCCATTTTGGTATGTCGGCATGCTTTTTGGGGAAAAATTAGTCTGGAGTATTCTTTCTCTATGATATGTACAGCGCATAAAAACATGCCACCTGGCACATTATTTCAGGAGCACTGACCCATGAATGATGGACCTACACACCAAAATGGATTCTGATAAAGTAATCTCTAACCATTCAAACTGAGTGTTCAAAAAATCTTTAAATCCAACAGCTAGAACTTGTTCCATGAAAATGTTCAAATCCAATGGCTAGAGATCACCAATCAAACTAATTATTTAGTCTCTAGGTTGGTGCAAGGTTAAAAGGAGACCGTTATAACTGAGTGGGTCGTTACCATTTTTTCCGTTGTACGGCAGTTGTAAAGGTAAAAAAAACATTCAGGGGCAAAAATGGGGAAATAACGGAATATGACGGGAAAAGGGAAAAATGGCGCTGAAATTCAAATTTTGAATTTTAAAATTTCAAAAAAAAAGGGAATATAACGGAAAATAATGGAAAAACGAAAAATAACAGCCATTATTTTTGTTATAATGGCCGTTATTTTTTGGACGTTTTAACGGTCCATAACGTAACGGGGTAGGTCCGAATCCGTTACAACGGCGGTTTTTTTAAACCTTGTTGCCTGTTGGTGAACAGTGTAAAACTTCTGTCACAATCTGATTGCAAATCACACAATCACAGCCAATGAGTTCTCGGCACGTGCACCTAAAAGAAAAAGCACATGGGTACGTTGCAAAGCACTTGTGTACGTGCCGAGAACTCATTGGCTTGTGATTGTGTGATTTACAATTTCTTGTGATAGAATGGACTAGAGAGAGAATGCCAGCTGGCACTTTTTTTAATGCACTCCACAGCTCCAAATGGAAAAGCTGCAGTACAGAGTCTACAGAGTACAAACAAAATTGTTCCTTCTGTATTTAATCTAGAAAGTCTAAAAAAGGCAAGTAGGAATCCTAGTTCGATTAGGATTAGGAATCCGAGTAAGACTTTGATGACAGGGCCCTGTCATCAGTGCCGATGACAGGGTGCAATAGGAGGCACGTGGCATATTCTTAGAGGACTCTGGTCCAATCCGACGCCTAGAAATCACTAATCGGGCTGATTTTTGGTTTATAAGTCCACCTAGTGATTGACCAAACATCCATACGGTCAGAGTCCTCTAAGAGTGTTCCACGTGGCTCGTATTGTACCTTGTCATCAGCCTTGATGACAGACCTGTCATCAAAGTTTTATTCTAGGAATCCTAGTTCGACTAGGATTTTAGAGGAATCGCTGCTCTAATCTTTATAAGGAATGAATGCCACCTGTTTGATGATAAGCTTGAATGAGCTGCCTATAAATATGTTCGGGGGGTTGCAGAGATTTTTGTTGTGACCATGACAACTGTTGATCATTTCATGGAGTCGGTACTACCAATTGGGTATAGATTTGCACCGACAGATGAAGAACTGGTGGTGCACTATCTCTCAAACAAGGTCTCGTCTAAGCCTCTTCCTGCTCATGTCATTCGAGACATTGATGCCAAAGAACTTTACAGTAAATCTCCTCTCGAATTAGGTATGTTAAAAAGGATACACAATCTCTCTTTTTCTCTCTGTATTTTCTCATATTTGTGAAGAAAAAAAATATGTTCTCTGCAACTGAAATGGTGAAAATGGAGCTTTTGCTCGAGTTTTCCCTTTTGGGTTCTTAACATAGGAATGGGGGCATGTTCCTGATATTCAAGATTCCATTCCATGAATCTTGAAACGAGACATGACCCACAGAAAACAAACATTTTGGGCTTTCGATTCATAGATGTGGATCTTGGACCTAGGAATTCACATGTTTCTGATACTCAAGATTCCATTCGATGAATCTTGAAACGAGACATGACGCACAGAAAACAAAAATTTGGAGTTTCGATTCATAGATGTGGATCTTGGATTCCATTCGATGAATCTTGAAACAAGACATGACCCATATTTCATCTGAAAGAAATTTCTACTCTTACTTGACTTCAGAGACGAGCTTGTGTGAAGGCGCAGACTTCTTTTTCTTTACGATCCATGAAAACAAAAATTTCCATGATGGGTGTGCTTCAACTCGGATTGTCGAAAATGGGAAAGGTTTCTGGAAATCCAAAGGAGAGGAAATATTGATCTACAAGTGGGATGGAGATGTATTCGCCGTAAAGATCTCTTTCGCTTATTGCTTTGGAGCGCCACCAAAAGGAGAGGAAACACAGTGGGTGATGGAAGAGTATCGATTACGAAATGAACATAATATCAAGAAGATTGGGATGAAGGTGAGAGAGCAATATTCTACTGTATATACCGTAGGAATCACCTCTTCTTTCATAAAAGGTTCAGGGCATGGTTTTAAAAACGTCCGTTTAAACGGTTAAACGGTAATTCCCCAAGCCCCGTTTCCGTTAAAACCGTTTAAACAAGTTTTAACGCTTTTGAATTTAATGGCTGTTAAAATCGTTTAAACAGCCGTTAAATTCTGAAAGATTGTGAGAGAAAAAAAACGGCCGTTAAATCTGTTAAATTTCTATTAAATTTTTTTTTTTTTTTAATTTTCAAATTACAAAATTTAAATTTCAGCACCATTTTTCCGTTAAATTCTATTTTTTTTTTTTCATTTTTGCCCTGGCCGTTTAAACGGTAACGGGCGGCTAACTAACCAATGTCTCATGATCCGCCGGCCGGCCAACCACCACAGCCATTTGATTTGGGGTTAGGATTTCAACCAAAACTCATGTTCTTGTGATCTAATGTCGAAAAAAAGAAAGGGGTAATTTCATGTTTTCAAATTGTGGAGGTTTTATCAAGTTTCAAAGAAAACATGGAAACAGTAGTTGTATCTTCACTCTTGCGGTAATTGTAATACTGACATTTGCTTTCTATTATTGCAGGAGGAATGTGTATTGGGAAGAATTAAATGTGCGGAAGATGATGAGGACTACATTTAGATGAGAATTCTTCTCTGCATCTCATCTCTCACTGTTTTTTTTTTTAATGCCCACTCAAGAATTAATGTAGAGAGGAGTCCAAGAAATCCATATTTCCAATCTTCACTTCTTTCTTTTTTTCTTTTCCCGACAAAGTATTTGCCAAAATCGGGTGTGAGTGCCTAAGATCTACCGTCCACTTGGGGGATAAGATCTCGGTCCTTCTTTATTGAAGCCTATAAGAGGGGGGTGTAAGTGGGGAGACAACTCACTTGTGATATAGATGTTTTTCTTTAATTCCGTTTTTGATGGGTGAGACACAAAGAGGCGCCAGCACAAAGGCCGTCCTCTAAAAATGCCACGTAGCACATTTTTTTTAGCCCACCGACTACAAGGGGAGAAAATATTGCTGTCGCCGAGGACTTCAAAATGTGAAGTCTCCCCTCCCATAAATGTCAGGTTGAACACCTTTTATGGCCCATTGACCTTATGGATGCTTGTTCAACGAGTAAAACTTCTGTCACAATAGGATTGCAAATCACACAAACACAACCAATGACTTCTCCGCACGTACACCTAAAAAGCAAAAGCACATGGGTACGTTGCATGATATTTGTTACTCACTACTGTCATCTGGGCCCACTGACCTCATGGATGTTTAGCCCACCCCTTGGTGGACATTCATACTAAATATCAGCTTGTTTGATGATCTTTAGCAGTTTGTTTTAGTACTAAAAAGTAATTGTTTAATTCAACGGCTATAATCATACCTTAAAAACTATTAAAATCTAATGGCTATAGGTTACCAATCAGGGTGATTTTTGGTGTGTATATCCACGAAGGGTTGAGCTAAACATCCATGCGGTCAGTGGACCCAGATTGCAGTTTTGAGTAACAAAAGTCGTGCTTCCGGACGCAAAAAAGTTTCACAGGTATACCTTGTTACATCTTTTTCCTTTGGAATATCCGGGTCAAGTTTTCACATCTTTGTACTTTGGAATATCTTGATAATCACTTTTCGTAACCGTGTGGGTCCTTCTTTGTAACTAACTTAACGGTCATGCCCAGGCAAGAATGAACTCTGCAAACAAATGCTTCGTTCAGCTGCTCTTTGTGAACTCAAATCCTCTTCAATTCGAAGAACTTTTAAAACTATCTGTGCATATGAAACCTCAGAAAACTTGGCCATGGAGGAAGAAAAGTACTCGCATTTGTTGCAGAGATGCGCTCAAACCTTTTGCTTAGATCATGGCAAAGCAATTCATGCCAAATTCATCAAAGAATCCCTAATTTCTTCGCTTTTCCTTCACAACCATCTACTTAACATGTACGCCAAATGTGGAGACACTGTTAACGGTCTCAAACTGTTCGATGAAATGCCCAAGCGGAACGTCGTGTCATGGTCTGCCATCATTGCTGGCCTCGTCCAACATGGCTCTCCCAATGAAGCCCTCTCTCTCTTCCAGTGGATGCACCGATCTGGGGTGAAACCCAATGAGTTCACCCTCGTGAGTGCACTCAACGCTTGTTCCCTCTCTGAGAATTCCACACAAGCGTACCAAATTTATGCTTGGATTGTTCAGTTCGGCTTCGAATCAAATGTGTTCTTGACAAATGCGTTCCTCACTGCTTTGATTCGGCACGGGAAATTAGCGGAAGCTGCAGAGCTTTTTGAGAAATGCCCAGAGAGAGATATTGTCTCATGGAACGCAATGATCGCGGGGTACTTGCAATCTTCTTACGCGGAAGTCCCCGGCTTCTGGTATAGAATGAACCATGAGGGGGTGAAGCCTGATAACTTCACATTTGCAAGTGTTCTCACGGGTTTGGCTGCTCTTTCTGATCTTAAATTGGGTTTGCAAGTTCATGCTGAGCTCATTAAGTATGGTCATGGAGATGAGATCTGTGTTGGGAATTCTTTAGTTGATATGTACTTAAAGAACCGGAATTTGATCGAAGGTTCAAAAGCATTTGATGAAATGCCTCATAGAGATGTAATCTCTTGGACCCAAATGGCTTCTGGATGCTTACAGTGTGGAGAACCAAGCAAAGCGCTCAGGATCGTTGAAGAGATGAAGAAGATGGGTGTGAAGCCAAACAAATTCACACTAGCAACTGCCCTTAATGCCTGTGCCAATTTAGCTTCCTTGGAGGAAGGTAAGAAGGCTCACAGTTTGAGGGTCAAGCTAGGGGCTGATGTCGATATCTGCGTTGATAACGCCCTGCTAGATATGTACGCAAAATGTGGATGCATGGATGGCGCATGGGGGGTATTTCGATTGATGAACAACCGTTCAGTTATTACATGGACCACGATGATCATGGGGTTTGCGCAAAATGGCCATGCTAGAGAAGCTTTGGAGATTTTCGATAGAATGAGGTTAGAGCATGTGGAACCAAATTATATCACTTTCATCTGCGTGCTATACGCATGTAGCCAAGGAGGGTTTATTGATGAAGGGTGGGCGTATTTCTCCTCCATGACCTGTGACCATGGTATCACCCCTGGAGAAGATCAATATGCATGTATGGTAGATCTCCTTGGTCGACAGGGGCGGATTAAAGAGGCCGAGGCCCTAATTCTAAGTATGCCATTTCGACCAGGTGTCCTAGTGTGGCAGACCTTGCTAGGTGCTTGCCGGGCTCATGGGGACCTGGAGACGGGGAAACGAGCAGCAGAGCATGCACTTGCTCTGGACAAAGAAGATCCTTCTACTTATGTATTGTTATCTAACATGTTTGCTGACTCGAGCAATTGGGATGGAGTGGGGAAGTTGAGAGAACAAATGGAGACTACAGATGTAAAGAAAACGCCTGGATGCAGTTGGATCGAGGTGACGGGCAATCACTGACTGCCGCTGTCACGACATGAAGGATCTATTTAAGCTGGAATGTTACATTCAAACATTTTCCAATATTAATTGGATGGAATTTTTTTTTCACAAGTAATATTAATTGGATTAATTTAAATTCCACATATTAATCAAGTAGCAGCTTATGTTAAATTCTACCATACGTTATCGAAACTCTTTGAGGAGTTGGTGCTCTGCCTTGTGCACTGCAACCTCGAAGGCGTTGGATTTGATCCCAGAAAACCTACCAGGAACAGGGCGATAAGAAGAATGTGACGAACCTGAATGAAAGTTGCTAATTATCTGGAATCCATGGAAGAAAATCTTGAGAAGAAATTCAAAGTTCTAAAACTGATTGATTTAGTGTGGCATTGTTACGAAAACCCGATTGGGATTTGAGATCATAATTATAGTTGCACTACAAGAACTAACAAACAGAGAGAGCTGACCTGAAACGGTTGGAGAAAGTTCCATGAAGAGCAGTAGACACACCTGGCCATGGAAGAGGGTCTTTTTCTCTAAACGTAATAAGCTTTATCTATAACTTACACAAAAAATTTACACAATCACTGTAACACACGAGAACCCTATAAACTCTATACCAGATGACTTTAGATGTAAGGGTTAAACCGGTGGCTCAGTTAACTAGTGCTCTTTGCTGCAGCCATGCTGTTGCAGGTTCCAACCATGATGGTGTTCTGTGTACCTGTGAGGTTAATTTTTTTTATTTTTTGGTGGACGAGCAGAGTGGGAAAAGGTTAGTGGGTAAGTGCGTGAGGACAGGTTTTGTACCCAGGTCATGGTATGAAAACCCGACAACTTTACCAAACTACCCAAAGAAAATGGTAATGGTGATACACTAAATGTAGGGTGAACTCCCTTACTTTACTAGTTAAACATGGCAATGGCGGGAATCTTCTCTTTGTTCCCGTTTAATCATACAGCGTCAGAGAAGAACCACATAGAACAACAAAGAACCAGATGGAAACAGCCCTAAAAATGCATTATTTATAGAGCTCACATGTAATCCCGGTCATACAATCTCACCACTAAGTTTATCAGAAATGAAGAATAGACGGACAAGAAAAGAGAATAACTAGCTTTCACATCTTCCTGACCCCATTACAATTAGAAGGTGGAGAGGGAATGTTTGATAACCCATCTTACAGAGGACTATGCAAGTGCTTTTGAGTCCAAAAGACCATCTAAGTACTCTTTCAGCTTCACCTTTGTCATTGCGCCTTCACTCCGGCTTTCTGGAACTTCCTGCCCATTCTTGAAGAGAATCAAAGTCGGCAACCCATAAACCTTGTACTCTTCAATCAATTTGGGGTTTGAGTCATGGTCGATCTTCACCACCTTTAATCTGTCTTTATAGTCCTGTGATGTTCAAATAAACCTCATTTCAGAAAAGAAAAGAAAAATTCAGATACATTATTAAAATTTTAATCAATGTAAGACATTCATGTTTAGGTATTTCAAATGGGTTCATAGTGAAAATATATACATTTTCCCATCTCTGTTGGTCTGTCCAAATGATGGAATAGCTCAATGATCTAAACAATACAAATGGCGGGACACCTTGTCTAATTTCGTAGACCACCAGCTGAAAAGTCTCACCCTCCAGAATGTTAGGATGGTTCAAATCATCCTACAGTGTTTTCGTGCTACAGCCAATCTCAGAGGGTAGTTCAGCACTTTTGAGGTCAACCAATGAGATGGCCTAACACTAGCAGATGTGAGGATGCGTAGTTTCCATGATGTGCTACATCATGAAATACAGGCTCTGTCTTCAATGTTGCTTTGAGAAAATGGAATTCCAGAAATAGCTTTCAAGAGGTGCTTAGTTCCCAAAAACTACTTAAAAATAGTTCCAACAAAGAATCCCAAATTTATGGTTTGACAATTGCATTGGATCCGCCAGTTAGACATAAGAATCCAATACTGTAACACAACAGTCCTTCCACTTAGGTCAAGAGTTTTATCCCAGTTTACTAGGAAAATGAAAGAAAACGAGAAAAATAAAAACTACTCCCACCACCTGCCCATGATTGCTTGCCCATGTGCCCAGAGAATAACAACTTTTTAACAAAAGCTAGCATGCATGTGTCTTCGTGACTGGGGAATTTCAGGGGGATGAATTACTTACTGTTTCTAGTATAGAACAACATAGATCCAGGGAAGCAAATGCCAAAGCTTGACAATCAGAATCAAAGTTTTATCTTAGATAATTCATCTATAACACGGGACCATGGCCAACAAGCCTAACCAACATCCCATGAATTCAATGGCAAAAGACACAAGAAATGTAAATGTCTCGTCATAATCAAGGATCCTTCACTATTCACATGCCCTTTTCCTTCCCGATCTGATAACTAACAGATTCTAAATAAAAAATACAAAGGTATTACCATAGGGGCAGTTGGGCCCCAATACACAAAAGAGGTTGTGAATTACTTCCTCTGACAATCAATTAGGAATTATTTATATCATTTGTTTCCCTCAGAATATGCTGGAAATTAACATCCAAAATTTTGCAGAAAGTCCCAAATCTCATAAAGGATGCCACATTATCACCAAAGTCCCATACATTTTCTCAAGCCCAAATAATTACATTATGCGTGTCAACTGCCAGTTCCAGCCTTACAAGTCCAACGGCCACTTTTTTGAAATCCAGCCTATCTCTAACAATCCCCTGGCCTCTGTTTCATTAAGTCCTTAAAGATGATCATGTCTGGAAAAAAACCATTCTAATCATTTTCATCTCCATTAATTTTACAATGCATATGGGCTACTTTAATACGATGACTGCATTACAAGAGACTCAAATCCCATCACAGTTACGATATAGACCACTGTGCGGCAGTAAATCTAGGAGCAGAACAGTGGACATACTTGACTATTGATAGTTGTGGGTCATGTACGGCTTGTAATCTCGAACCAGAATCAGTTGCATGCTTGCCTATATACCATTTATCTGACCCCTAAAAACGGGACAATCCATCGCATTGTGCAACTCGTTAAAAATGTGTGATATCTCCTAAATTGCTTATATTCACTTTCATTTGACACACAAATTACAAGTATGCCCTCCCATGAGCCAATAATAAGAAAAGATAAAAGTAAATAGGAAATGACAGAAATACCCCTACGCCCACGTCTATACTAAATAAGTACACCAACACTTATGGAATATAGATGTCATTCATGCCCGGCTTGAAACAAATCCTACTCGTAGTGCTCTTGTCCAACGCCTTGTTGAAGATGTTAGCAAGCTGATTTTGAGAGGATACATATGTAAAAATCTCATTACTCGACACCTATCGTATGACGTGGCAGTCAACTTCTATATACTTTGTTCGTTCGAGGAATACAAGATTACTAGCTATGTGAATAGTGGCTTAATTATCACAATAGAGTTTCACAGGGTTTTTTTTTTTTATAGATTAAACTTTATTGGGGCCAAAGCTAAAAAAGAACAAGCCAAAGCTAGAGATGTCGAGATGACCTACAGAAGGCAAAGGCTAAACATACAACTACAAACAAATCAAACTATCTACCATCCTAAGTACAAAGAAGACCCCAACGAAAAACAAAGTCCTCGAAGAACAAACCCCTGCATTGTAGAAACCTCTTGACCAAAGAAACATCAACCCCTTGATGTTAAGAATAATAGCGTACAAGTCGGCTTGCTTGCCTTTGAAAACTCTCTGATTTCTCTCCTTCCAAAGGCCCCAATAATCGCAAGAGGGAGCATCCTCCAAAGAACACTACCTCTGGCCGAGAAATCTTTAGATCTCTAAAAGAGCATGCGAGTCATAATAGAGCATGGCATAACCCGATACATCCCAAACTCAGAGAGAAACGAGCTCCAAACTTCCTTAGCCATGTCGCAGTGTAACAAAAGATGATTCACTAATTCCTCACTAGCATAACAAAAGTTTCACGAGTTCTTTGAATGACACTCTGAATTCATGCAACAGACTCTTCAACTACATGAGCTGACAAGTGGTGTGAGTCATAGCATACTCCGCTTCAGCACTGGATCTTACAAACATTATGTTTCTTATTGTTCCAAGATACCAATTTCTACCCACAAGCGTACTAACGGCATTCGAGATGTCAACCAAAAAAATATTTGTAATCAACCAATCTTGATACTATTGCTCAATTAACTGAGGCATTTTCGTCCCACAAGCCTTTTCCTCCCACCCTAGGAATGTTATATACATTGATGCTAAGATGAGATCTCGTGTAATCGAGCATAATCTATTCTCCTTAGTATGCTTCCTGGCCTTACGTTGGATGTTATAAAGATCTGGAAGCCTAGTATGTTAGTGGACATGCAATTGATCGATGAAGAGATGCATTACTTTTGGTCTTTCTCAGATTAAGATGTGGAGAAAGTTCTTGCTGGTCAACCTTAATCTGTGGTCTGTTGTACTCTCCGAGTGAAAACTTAGAAATAAGCTCAACTCCCTTATGGTCTGATCTTCATCATCATCATCTATGCCTTACCCCAAATGTTTGGGGTCGGCAACATGAATACTATTTTGCCATTCCACCTTGTTTAGAGCGTTGTCTTCTGATCTTCAATGATGCTAGTTTTTTTATGCATGTCAACAACCCCCTCCCCCATTTTATATGGATTTATGATCTTGGAGTGGGTGGTAGAACGTGCAAGTCGTTCCATACACATTGAAATACCTTTGCCGGAGTATTATCGGGCCTTCCAACATGTATAAAGATTAAAGTAGATGTTCATCCTCCACCTATTTTGGGATAATACCTTCCGACAAATCCTGCAACCCTACTCTGGATCCAATTCAGTTATGAGAATTTGTCCCCACTTCGTTTCACTTGTGGACGGTTTGGGCCACAACTTCTAGGAATGATTCCACCAAGCTCTTCCTCTTCCAAACTTGAATGTGATTGACCACGCTGAAATTCAATAAGCATTGCTTGTATGGAACCGGATGGGAGCTCCATCCCACCATCAGCAACCTCATGAGGTATGTGTGAATTAAGTAAACGCTATCGTGTATGGGGCCCTGCTAGGATACCTAGTTTCTTTGGTTTTCAATATTTCTTTAATTTTGTGGATGACTTCTCACATACGACTTGAATTTATTTAATGAAAAATCATTATAAAATATTTGTGTTTAAATCTTTTCATGCCAAATTCGTTACACAATTTAATGCCCCCGTATTTGTGTTTTGTGTTCTGACAATGTTGCTCCGTATGAAAATTTTCTTCATAGTCTTAGCATTGTGCATCAAACATCTTGTAGTAACACTCCTCAATAAAATGGGATAACTGAAAGAAAAAAATAGGCATGTCCTTGAAGTAGCTTAGGCCTTTTTGATCCACATGAATGTGCTTAAACATTTTGGGTTGGTACTATTCTGACTGCATGTTACCTCATTAATAGAATGCCATCCTCTATTCTGAACTAGAAATTTCCCTTCAACACCTTGTTTTTGATAGATGATTGTTTTTCCTTACCTCCCATGATATTTGGATGTGTATGCTTTGTTCACAAACTTGGAAGAGGGAATAATTGATGCTCGAGCCATAAAATATTTTTTTTGGTTATTCTAGGACACAAAGGATATCGTTGTTATAGTCTTGCATTCAAGAAAACATTTGTGTGCCTATGTTACCTTCTTCGAGGTTACTCCATTGGGGGTTGCTTCTTACTACACCATGAAATTGGGGGTTGCTTCTTACTATACTATGAAATTGCACCTGATCCCAGGCTAAAAGCATATCCTATATTTTACTCAGAGACGTCAGCAGGGAAGTATTGATCTACCTCTTCAAGATCCTACATCATCAACCTTGCGGTCTCAAGATCTAGTTGCTTCGTTCCTTCCTCATCAACCCTACCATCTCAAGATTCAGTTATTCCCTAAGAGACAGATAGTGACATTCCCATTGCTCTTCATAAGTAAACATGTATGTATTAAACATTTCATTTCAAATTTCTTGTCATTTGATCATTTGTCTCTTAGTTTCCAACATTTTGCTTTTTCATTGTCCTCTCTTCGTCTTCCTATTCCATACAGTAAAGCCATGTCTCACTCTAGATGGAAGACGAGATGGCAGCCCTTCAGTTAAATGATACATTGGACCTGGCCGTTTTACCTGTTGTTAAACATGTTGTGGGTTATTGTTGGGTCTACACCGTGAAGCAAAACCCTGATGGTTCATCCAAGGGATGTACTCAGACTTATGGCATCAACTATTCTGAGACTTTCTCCCTTGTGACTAAGTTGAATTATGTCCGTATGATCATATAATTGACAGCCAATGTGTCTTAGCCCATGTTTCAGTTAGATGTGAAAAATGCTTTTTTGCATGGTGACCTATCTGAGGAGGTGTCTATGGAGCAACCTCTCGGTTTTGTTGCTCAAAGGGAGCAACCCCTATGGAGCACGTTGAAGAAGTCCATTTATGGACACAAATAATCACTCAAAACCTGATTTGATAAATTTAGCCAAGTTGTGGTTGCTCATGGGATGAATAGGAGTTTAGGCAGACCATTATGCATTCTTTAGACAAGGGGCGAGTGGTATTATTATTCTTGTGGTTTATGTGAACGACATTGTTGTCACGGGCAATCTATGATACCCGGATACCTGTATATACCCAAAGTACCAGTATCCACAGGATACGGGTAAGATACGACTAGGATACTTCAGGTATTTATTTATAAAAAATAAAAATAAATAGCACATTACAACTAACATTAGTTTAAATCAATAGGACAGTTATTTTTTTTTATAAGTAATAGGCCAACTATATTAATTTTATAAGTAATATAAAAATAAAGCAGATATTGCACTTATTTGATTATCATATTTTTTTATTAGATGTTTACACATTCAAGATTGTGTATCTATGTGTGTACACTTTATAACATCATATGTGGCAGTATCTATACCATAAATTTTAGGAAATGAGTAGGGTACTCACATCCATATATGTCTCTTTGATTTTGGAAAATGTCAAAGTCATATCCCCGCTTCCCGTATCTGTATCAGGGCATCATAACATGCAATGATATAAAGGGCATTGAGATTCTGAAAAGTCATCTTTGTAAGTATTTCCACTTCAAGGATTTAGGTCAACTTCACTATTTCTTAGGCATTGAGGTCGCGAGATCCAAAATTGATATCAACTTGTTGCAAAGGAAGTATTTTACGAATCTTCTAACAGTGACAAGAAAGTCAGGAGCTAAGTCAGTTGACATTCCCATGGATCAGAATCATAAGTTGATTATTGATCAGGGAAAGTCCTTCGTATCCTAGAGGGTATCGGAGTTGGTTGGAAAGCTTATTCCCTTAACAATTACGTGTCTTAAGTCTCCTAACATCTCCTATGCCGTCAGTCAGTTCATGAATTCCCCTAGAGTTCGGCATATGGAACCAGTCAGAATTCGCAAGTATCTAAAGGGAGCTTCTAGACAAGATATTCTATACAAGAACAATGACCACCTGAGTGTTGAGGGGTATACAAATGTAGATTGGGCTAGATCTGCTTTATATAGGAGGTCTACTACAGGGTATTGTAAATTTGTAGATGAAAATTTGGTAACTTGAAAAAGTAAGAAACATGTGTTGTTGCCAAATCCAGTGCTAAAGCAAAGTATTGTGCTATGGCTTAGACCACTTTGCGAGCTCATGTGGTTGAAGAGTTTGTTGCATGCGTTCGGAGTGCCATTTAAAGGGCATGTCAAACTCTATTGTGATAATCGGGATGCTATTAACATACCTAATAATCATGTATTCCACGAACGAACAAAACATATAGAAATTGATTGCCACTTCATTCGGGAGAAGGTATCGAGTAATGAGATTCTACGTTGTACGTAACCTCTCAAAATCAACTTGCTGACATCTTCACCAAGGTGTTTGACAAGAGCAACGAGTAGGATTTGTTTCAAGTTGGGCATGAATGACAGTTATGCTCCAGCATGAGGGGGGGGAGTGTGTTAGTGTATTATTTGTAGGGGTATTTTTGTCTTTTCTTATTATTACGTCTTGGGAGGGCATACTTGTAATTTGTGTCAAACCAAAATGAATATAAGCAATTAGAGGAGATCGCGAAGTTCACTTTTTCTCTTCTTTCTCCTACATCATCTCTTCTCTCCTTTTTCTTTCACTTCTTCTATGCGTCACTTCTCTTTTCCTTATTTTACTCTTTTGTTGTTGGTACGCTGAAACCCTAGATAAATCTACAACTTTAATGAGATTGTGGGACCTTTTGAGAAACAAGGTAGACTGCCATTTACTCCATCACAAGGAATTATTTTTTATGATATGGTGAACCACAGTGGGTTTTTAGATCAGTGTTGTGTGGGGCCCCATTCACTTGGTCGAATGGTCGGCTTGGCATGGCTCATATCTCTGAAAGATCAAATTAAAAGTTGTCCTCAAAGCACAACTTCACCATCGGCTAGCCATTTAATCTGATCACACCCCCTTGGTGCTCTACATATTGGGCCCACCTCCTTGGCTGCCTCGGCCATTTCATTTGGAGGCCATGTAGCTAGAGCGCTCTTGATGTACTTTCGTGATCCACTGGTTGTGGCAATAGGTAATAGGGGTTCTACTTCATATGGGTTCTATACTAAACTATGGCAATGTCAATCTTGTTGTAATCTTGGATCGTAACCAGGATAAGAGATTAGGGTTAGAGATGGAAGAGAGGAGAGGTGAAGAGAATAGGGGAAAGAAGAGAAATCGTGTAGAGCTTAGAATAGCCTACACGATTTCACCCAATATATATATTAAGTGAAGTTTTACAATATTACAAGGGCCCCCTGTAGAATATAAGATATTACAAGTAGGTCCCTGACAACACTCCCCCTCAAGCTGGTGCGAAGATATCTATCATGCCCAGCTTGGATAACAGGTGCTCTAAGATCCCTTTAGTAACACCTTTAGTTAACACATCTGCAACTTGATCAGCAGTATGGACATACGGTGTGCAAATAAGTCCTTGACCAAGCTTCTCTTTGATGAAGTGACGGTCTACCTCAATGTGCTTTGTCCTGTCGTGTTGAACTGGATTATGAGCAATGCTGATGGCTGCTTTATTGTCACAATACAGCTGCATAGACCCTTTGACAGGATATCCGAGCTCACTGAGCATAGTCTTCAACCATAGAAGCTCACATACACCATGAGCCATAGAACGGTACTCTGCTTCGGCACTGGAGCGAGCGACAACTGGTTGCTTTTTGCTGCGCCAAGACACCAGATTACCCCCCACATACGTACAGTACCCTGATGTAGAACGTCTGTCAGTGACTGAACCTGCCCAGTCAGCGTCTGTATAAGCTTCAACTCGCAGGTGTCCATTCTTACTAAACAGGATACCCTTCCCTGGAGCCCCCTTAAGATAGCGTAACACTCGGTGTGCTGCTTCAAGATGTGGAGAGCGAGGGGCATGCATGAACTGACTGATGACATTGACTGCATATGCAATATCTGGTCGTGTCAGCGAAAGGTAGATGAGACGCCCAACAAGTCTCTGGAACTGGCCTGTATCAGCAATGGGATCCCCATCAACAAGATTTAGCCGATGTTGCTGCTCTATAGGCGTATCGGCTGGTTTAACTCCCAAGTTTCCTGACTCTCGAAGGAGATCAAGTACATACTTTCTTTGTGAGATGAACACACCCTGCTTTGACCTAGCAACCTCAATGCCCAGAAAGTATCTCAAGGTTCCCAGATCCTTGATTTCGAACTCTGTGCCGAGGTATTTTTTCAATTTACAAACCTCATCTGGGTCATCTCCTGTGACCACGATATCATCCACATACACAATAAGAGCAGTAAGACGACCTTGACTTCTCTTAATGAAAAGAGTGTGGTCCGCCTGACTCTGCGAATAGCCAATCTTCTTGACTGCAGAACTGAACCTCTCGAACCAAGCCCTTGGTGACTGTTTAAGCCCATACAAGGCTTTCTTCAGTCTGCACACAAGTTCCTTACTCCCAGTCGGATTGAACCCCGGAGGACCTGTCATGTAGACCTCTTCCTTTAGATCACCATGGAGGAAGGCATTCTTGACATCCAACTGGTGGAGGGGCCAAGAAAAATTTGCCGCTAGAGATAACAGAACTCGAACTGAGTTCATCTTGGCCACAGGAGCAAACGTCTCTTGGTAGTCAATCCCATAAGTCTGTGTGTACCCTTTTGCAACGAGACGGGCCTTGTACCTGTCGATGCTTCCATCTGCTTTGTATTTCACTGTATATACCCACTTGCACCCTACGGGTTTCTTTCCTCTAGGCAATGGAACCAAATCCCAAGTACCATTCTTTTCTAGAGCTGCCATCTCCTCTAGCATGGCTGCTTTCCACTGAGGCTGGCTAAGGGCATCTGAGACACCGGATGGCAGAGCGACACTGGATAGGGAAGTAGCAAATGCCCTGTAGGATGGTGAGAGCTGTTGATAGGAAACAAAGTGAGAGATAGGGTGCTTGGTAACACAGTTCCGAACACCCTTCCGATGAGCAATAGGTACATCAATGTCTATGGGAAGGATAGTAGAAGGAGCAACAGACATATCATCATGAGGATCACTGAGGACACGATTACCTGGATCGAGTTGGATTTCCTGGCAGTGAGCTTGGATGGTGGACTGTTTTTCTTTTTGACGTCGTCTGGCATATGTCTTCAGCTGCAGATCCTGTGGCACAGTGTCAGTAGGAGATAAGGACAAGGGTACATGAGACTCATCAGGCAAATCAAGGGGTACTGGTTGAGGAATCTCTCCCTGTGGAGGTATCGGACTCTCGTCAATACTCCTAAGCTCCCCCTGAAGAGAAGTCCGATCAACTGAGAAGAAGGGAAGACTCTCAAAAAAGGTAACATCTAAAGAAACAAACCGACGACGGGTAGAGGGATGGAAACACCGATATCCCTTCTGAGTGGACGAATAGCCAAGGAACACACATTGAACGGCTTTCGGATCTAACTTGTCCTTCCTGTGATGGGCGTGAACATAGCAAACACAACCAAAGACCTTAGGTGGAATGGAGAACACAGGACAGGAAGGAAACAGGAGTGAAAGGGGAGACTTCGACCCCAAGACACGAGAAGGCATCCGATTTATCAAGTAGGATGCCGTCAACACAGCGTCAGCCCAATAACCCTTGGGTACCCGAGTACCAAGAAGAAGTGCCCTAGCAACCTCCAGGACATGGCGATGCTTTCGCTCAGCGGTCCCATTCTGTTGAGGTGTATCAGCACATGAAGTCTGATGAAGAATTCCATGCTCTTTAAAGTAGAAGGCAAGGCCACTGTACATGTATTCCCCCCCATTGTCAGTGCGTAGGACTTTTAGGGTGGTGCCCAATTGATTGCATACCATTTTATGGAAGGTCTGAAAGATAGTATGCACCTCATTTTTTGATTTCATAAGGTAGATCCAAGTGTAACGACTATAGTCATCCACAAAAACCACAAAGTAGCGAAAACCAAAAATAGAAGTGGTGGGATTGGGTCCCCAAACATCAGAGTGCACAAGCTGTAAAGGAAACGTACTTTTTTTATTACTGGTCGGAAAAGACACCCGACATTGTTTTGCAAGTACACAAGTTTCACAGTTGAACTCAAAAAATGGAATAGACGCAAACTGAGGTAACAGACTCTTCATGACTGAAAGCGGTAAATGACCTAGCCTGTTATGCCATCGCATTAACAGGTCTTTATTAACGCTAGAACTACTGACATTGGCACTAGACTGATGTGCAACAGAATATGAAGTCGGCTGGCTATCGAGCAGGTACAATCCACCATCCTCACGACCACTGCCAATCATCCGCCTCGTCTCCAAGTCCTGAAAAACACAGTGAGTAGGAAAAAATGTAACACTGCAGTTTAGGCTCTTAGTAAGATGGCTAACAGAAAGCAGGTTAGTGGTGAATTTAGGAACATGAAGTACAGAGGATAAAGACAAAGTAGGTGTGGCAGAGATAGTGCCCTTCCCTGAGATAGAGGAGAAGGTGCCATCGGCCACGCGGACCTTGTCTTTACCTGAGCAGATATTATAGGTGGAGAAAAGGGATGGCATACCAGTCATATGATCGGAGGCACCAGAGTCAATAATCCAGGAAGGACCAATGGGTGCCGTAGGCACATGGTGGGCTGAATGAGATGTACCTGTCTGAGCAAAGGATGATGTAGGTGGAGAAGGGCCATCAAGCTGAGAAAGTAATTGTCGAAGCCTGTCAATGTCCATGCTAGAGAAGGTGTTGGACTGCCCAGAGGAAGGGGTCACATCAAAGGAATCTTGGCTGGTGGCATGAGCGGCTGAGGTTCCATGTTTGCTACCAGAGGGCTTCTTTGAGGAGCCTTGCTTCCCCCCAGAGAACTGTGCAGGACAACCATGAAGACTCCAGCAGGTCTCCCGAGTGTGGCGACGCTTGCCACAGTGATCACATCTGAGTCGATCACGATCATCAAGATCCCCATCCTTCTTGGATGTGGGTTTGCTCAATTTCTGAGTGGCCAAGGCAGACTTCTCAGATAAAGGAACATCAGCATCTGTCTTAGAGCTCATGGCTCTCCTCCTGCTGTCCTCGCTCTGGATGTAGGAGTAGACCTGTGCAATGGTCGACGGCGGTGGATCTCTGCCCAAGATGTTGGCTCGAACCTGCTCATAGCTCTGGTTCAAGCCGCCAAGAAACTCGAATATGCGTCCGCGTACAATCATCTTTCGGAACTCCGTAGCATCCTTGGTACATGCAGGGATGTAGGTCTGGTAGTGATCTACCTCTTCCCACTTGCTGCGTTACGCAGCGTAGTATGATCCCAAAGGAAGATCGCCTTGCTTCAGATGTGCTATCTCCTGCTGAAGTTCATACATCCTAGCAAAATTTCCATCTTGGGAGTAGGTCTGAGATGCCGTGTCCCATATATCCTTGGCAGTCGGGAGAAAGAGGAAGCCTGTGCTGATCGATGGATGCATGGAATGAAGCAGCCATGACATGACCATCGAGTTTTCCGCTTCCCACTTCTCAAACGTGGCATCGGAGGAATCAGGTGCAGTGATGCGTCCAGTGATATAGCCAGCTTTGCCTCGTCCGGTGATGTACATCTTGGCAGATTGAGACCATGCGAGGTAGTTGGTCCCGTCGAGTTTCACCGTAGTGATCTGTAGGCCCGGGCTGTGATCACCATGACTTCCCAGACTGGGTGGGGCAACAATGATCTCTGACTTGGCAGAAGATGACTCCTCAGATGTACTCATGGTAGTAGATAAGACTTTTCTGATAAGAAATCACCCAAACCGCTGCTGTGGAGGTGCAAATCACCTTATTTTTATTTTTCGGACCTTTTCGGAACAACTCCTTTATAGATTTTCTATTGGAGAAAAAACCACTCGCGGGAAACTTGTGAATGGTTCCGATGACCTAAAAAGGTTCCTGGATAGGTGCGGTAGCACTAGGGAGAGGTTCCAGGCTCCTCTGAGACCTGCGGCTATGTCCAGAGGGTCTTCTCTGACCTTTTGGAAGGGGCGGTTAGGCTTGGTGGCTCTTTTCCAGCCTTCTGGAGTGGGCGGCTATGCCTGATAGCTCTTCTCCAGGCTTCTGGAATGGGCGGCTAGGGTTTCAGACTCTTCTAAAGCCTGCGGCTATCCATGGGAGATGATCTCCTTCTTTGGAAAGCCCTTCGCATCGAATTTCGCAATCCCTAGAGTTCTTCAGACCTCTAGGATTGAGCCATGGTTACATAACCATGCTCTGATACCATGTTGTAATCTTGGATCGTAACCAGGATAAGAGATTAGGGTTAGAGATGGAAGAGAGGAGAGGTGAAGAGAATAGGGGAAAGAGGAGAAATCGTGTAGAGCTTAGAATAGCCTACACGATTTCACCCAATATATATATTAAGTGAAGTTTTACAATATTACAAGGCCCCCCTGTAGAATATAAGATATTACAAGTAGGTCCCTGACAACAAATCTGCTCTTCAGCAATGGAACCGATCAGATTTTTGGTCATTTACAGACTTGTCTTATTGGAGTTCGTCATCAACTTGAGCACTTACACAATGTTAACGCCACTGATTGGTCGGATGAGTTCTTGCGAAAAGAGAAGATATTGAAGTTGCACAAACTGCTAGTCGCTCTGGCGAAGTAATGAGTTGATGAGCAATAAGTTTTCCATTGCACCAACATCCGACATCATCATGTTACTGCCAATGATGGGTCGGATGAGTTCTTACGAAAAGAGAAGATATTGAAGTTGCACAAACTGCTAGTCGCTTCTGGTGAAGCAATGAGTTGATGAGCAATAAGTTTTTCCAATGCACCACCATCCGACATCATCGTGTTAACCGTATTCTATAATTTAAAAATGATGACGGCCCTCAAATTTTGGGTCACCAGCAGATTGGAGGGTTGCTTCAACGTTATTGTGTCGACTCATTTACCTCATCTGAACCACACAGTGATAATCAGCCTTTTGAGCGGACTGCACCCATATTAACTCCAGAGATAATGCCCTTCTTTATGCTCCAGTAACATTGGATGATGTTCGTATGGATGCCAATTCCAACGGTGCCTTCAAAACCTCAAGACCAGACAAATTTTCAGATTTGTTCTACCATGCATGTTGGGATAATAGTACTTGTACTAATGTTTTTGCCATGGTTCAATTTTTTTCCAATGCTACCTTTTCTAAACAAACAAATCATACAAACCTCACCCTCATCCCCAAACTAGAATTTAAGATCAAGTCCAACACTTTCGACCATCAGTTTATGCAACGTGTCAAATAAGATTATTGCAAAAGTTTTGGTTGCTCGGCTCACCCTTATAGCTAACGAGGCATTGCATTCCATTTATCGTAAGCATAAAGGGTGTTCCTAGCCTCATGGCTATTAATCTTGACATTCATAGGGTTTACGGTAAAATTTGTTGGTCACTCTAGGGTGTCCTAAGTGCTTTTGGCTTCACTGATTGGTGGATCCAGCGATTTGTGCAACCTGTGTCTCTTAAGTTGCGTTTGGCATTGCGGAAAATAAGCCAAAAAAGCTTGTTTTCCAAGTTTATGTGGTTTGAAATGGGTCAAAACAACTATTTTTGCTGGTTAAGCATAAGCTGTTGCTTATGGATTTTATCTTGTGCACCCGGCAATTTTAATTTGCATGTGTCGAAATTTAAACTTCTATATTACCTTAAATACCCCTCTATATCACAAACAAATTGTAAATGACTACTAAACCTGTTATAAAACTTTTAAAATGTCAAAAATAACTCTCTAATATTTTATTAATCAATTCGAATGACAAAATCATCTGATCATATCCAAACCAAGTATCCATAGAAGCATGACCCAAAAAGCAATAAGCTATGGATATTGCGGTTGTGTTTGGCACTGTGGTAACCCGGGCTTATAGCTTATTACAGTAAGCTATGGATAAGCAATATCCATCGCCTATTGCTTTTGGGGCCGATCTTCGTACCAAGCTTCTATAGATACTGGGTTTGGGTAACCGAACGATTTTGTCATTTAAATTGATAAATAAAAGACTACAGGGATATTTTTAACATTTTAAAAATTCTACAACAGGTTTAGTGGTAATTCACTTAAGTTTATAGAAAGTATTTCAAGTATTATAGATGTTTCGCTTAAGTTTAAATTTCGACATGTGCAAATTAAAATTGTTGGGCGCATCAACTAAGAGCCATAAGTTGTTTGCTTAACGCATAAAAACAGTTGTTTTGACCCATTTCAAACCGTACAAACCCCGAAAATAAGCAAAAAATAGCTTTTTGGCCAATTTTTTGCTATGCCAAACGCAATCTGCTTATCCATAGCTTACCTCAATAAGCTTGGGTTACTGCAATGCAAACGTAGTCGTACTCCATCTTATTGAATGAGACCCCATTTGGGTACATCCAACCTGCACGTGGCCTTTAAAAAGGGGTCAAGTGGACCCTTTGTCCTCCTATTTCTTATATCTGCCCTGGAATCCTTTCGAGTTAATTGTTTCTTTTTCAATCTCAATCGTCCCTTCGAGGCCTCCGCTTAGCTAGGCAATATGATACGATCACCAATCTTATGTATGCAAATGTTCTTCCTTTTGGCAAAACTATTCTTAAAGAGTGACGTATATTTTGTAGTGTGTGGCACCTAGTCAACATGCACAACTCTAAATCGGTTCTCCTCCTAAGCCCCAACCTTTAGTTTTGAATAATCACAACTGATTTAGTCACTTAGCATCTAACGTACCACTTCTATATCCACTTATTTAGTGCTCTTACATTACATGGCCACCTTACCTTGCAACAATTCCAACCCCTTTTACAGCTTTTCAATGATCACTTGCAAGGTTGGAAGGCCAAAACTCTGAATCAAGCAAGAAGGCTTTTTGGATCAATTCAATTCTTTTTCGCTCTCCCAACTCATGTTATGTCCTACTGTTCAATCCATGTGTGCATTATTAATGGTAGCAATCACATGAGCAAGGCATTATTCTAAGGACACACGACTGATTAGAAGAAGCTCCATACAATTAAATGGTCGAACCTTTGTCTTCCTCGCAAGACGGGTGGTTTGGGCATCAAAAATTTACATCTAGTGAATCTTACCATTCTAGCCAAGCGAGATGACTCTTGCTCAAGACCCATCCTCACTTTTGCCCCAACTCATGGCACAAAGATACTTCCCCTCCCCTTTCTTGCATGCTTCCTTGCCTCGATTACCTCACACTCATGGTGTGCCATCCATCAAGCACGCACTGCCCTCCATAAAATTAAAGGGTGCTTCGTTACTTTTTTTACAAATTTTGAAAAATTTTATCTTTTTTTACAAATATATTAAAAGTTATTTTTGTTTAACAAAATTTCCGTTGAATTTATCATATTATTTATATACTTTAATTTAAAGCGTTCAATTAAAAAAGCGTGCTTGTGAGGCTTACAGTCATGCTTCAAGCCATCGAATCACACCATGCTTCCGCATTTAAAAACATTACAATCAATACCACACATGTTTCCAGCAGACTTAGTCCCATCTCTTGCACGGCTGCACCTAATTGTCTACTTCAATAAGTCTCTGATTTCATTGATCCTCACTCGTCAATAGAACTCGTCTGCTCTCTAAGACTATAGGGCTCAATCACTTAATAATAAGATGACGGTTATCCCCTTGAGTCTTCAACCCGAGCTAGATACACTCATTTGGAGCGCCACTTCACATGGGAGATTTACAGTTGGATAGGCTTACAACAATTAGCTTCGCTAAACATCTCGTACGACCTTGTGCATTAGGAAATAGCTCCAAAAGCACTTCCAAGCCAATCTCTGGGCCAGTTGACTTTGTCGACTAATTCTGGTAAGAACTAGTTCATCAAAATATATTCCATGTGTAGGGGTGAAATCCAGAGATCGGATGTGTTTATGGCTCGTGTGACCTAAAAAATTAAACCTTTCCTTTGGAAGGCTAGTTAATGCAGGGGCATTTTCACACCGGGCTTGAGTGGGGCAACCTGCGTAAATGTGGCGCACTCGGGGTGGGATGGCCCGTGTGAAATGGGACCCACGAAGGAGGGTTCGATTGAGAGCCTGGATTTGGGCTATGAGATAAAGGGATTTAATCTCACGCTACCAACAGTCACGGCTTTGGGGAGTATTGGTTAGATGTCCTGCATCACTAGTAATGATGGCCCTCCTACTGTTGATGATGTATTTTGAGAACATGCCATCATGTACTAAGTATATGATCGCTATGTGGACATGGCTCCATATCATCTTGTTTGTAGTAGTACCGCATGGGACACCACACTAAGCAACACATTTGGACCTTAACATGCAGACCACAATGATAGGGAGTACATGCACTACCAATCAGGAGATTATAGGGAGATCATAGGTTTGGTGGCCAAGAGCTAGAGAGAATATTGATCAAGATGGCGTTTACCCTGTCTACAACACACCCCCGTAAAATTTGAGCCCATGGTGGGAATGCTCATGGCGCTAAAATAACTTGCCTATACCAAGTCGAAGGCGTCGTCGCCTGATCAATAGCTTGGAAAGAGAGAGAGATGTGCTCATCTGCCTTTGTCAGGTGTCAGTGCCATAGACTCCTGACAAAAGACAAGCTAATGTTAACCTAAGGTAGGTGGTTAGGATAAGACATCTCACTTATCCATTCCACCAAGCCATATAGAAATACACCCCCCACCCCACCCCACCCCACCACACCCCACTATTCCACTTAGAAGGGGTTAAAAAATCACATTACACCGGGAGGCTCTCTCTCTCTCTTCTCATTCCTCCTACTACTCTCCCTTCTCTCCTCGATGGTGCTGTTGGATTCTATGTACACCCACGTGGGGGTGTTCTTAGTGGGATGCATTCCACTACCCCACGTGGGATTTATTCTCTATTGCTTATGGGTTAAGTGATGGGCCCACCCACTTAACCCACAATCTCTTTAATTCATGTTAGTGGGTTAAGTGGTGGGCCCCCACTTCACCCACATGATTTTTTCTTTACTTGTAGAAGGGGTTTCCCCTACTTATAAATATTACTTATGGGAAATTGAATATTCACTTCAATCTCCCCATTCTCTCTCAAACCCTAATCTCTTCTTCTCTCCCTAACCTCCATTCTCTTTCTCGATCTTTAGCATCTTGGTGACAACCTCAAACGACAACATGGTATCAGAGCATGGTTACTCTAGGGCCTAAATCATTGTCAGCTAGAGTTTCCACGAAGATCTTATATGTGGGCATCCGAAGTACAGGCAAGTTTTGAGCAAATTGCAGAGGGTCCTCCTGCGAAGTTCTTTGGTCTTTTCTGAAGCAAAGGAACTAGAGATATATCATTCTTGGTGTATTGCCTGCTATCAGTCATCATGTGTCAGTGCCAGAGATCCTAACTAAACGACGAGCTATGTTGACCTCAGGGTAGGTAGTCAAAATAAGACATCTCACATGCCCCTCTACCAAGCCACCCCCCCCCCCCCCCCCCCCCCCCCCCCCCACACACACACACACACACTATTATACTTAAAAGGGATTATAATTAAAAAAATTACACCAAGAGAGCATTTGGAAGGCCTATAATCAAGCTGCATTCAATCATCAGACTCCAACTCCCGTTAAGGTCCTTACTTCTACATCTAACCTTGCCATGAAGTATGCACATCTTCCCATACAAATTAATGGTGCTAAATGTGCCCACTACTTATGAGCTTACTTATATTCATTGGGTCCCCCCTCTTAATGGTTGATTTAAACTAAATGTGAATGGGTGTCCAGGGGTAACATGGGGCATGTTGGTGTAGGTGCCATTAACAAAGGCATGTATGGGCATTTTAAGGCAGTCGTAGCATCAATCTAGGTTGGGCCTCTACTTTGGTCACAAAAGCTTGGGGGTTAGACGTGGGGGGTTATTGCTTGCAATCCACCTGGGGTATACTCATTCTTGATTGAGAGTGATTCACAATACCTCTTCACCATTATCCAATAGCCCTCGCAACAGACCCATGGTTAGTCTTACGCTGCCAGTCCTTGAGGTAACTGACCAGAGAGAATAGAGGGAAGATCAAAAGAAAGATGTTGTTACCAGCAAATCAAAGAGTTGATGAACAAGGGATTTCATCAGCTGACCTCACGAACAACTTGTCGGGGGTTGATTGGGTGATGAAGGCACTTCCCTCCGATATTAGTCAAATCCTACGCAAGCTTTTGTATCCATGCATTCCCATATATATCAGGAAGCTAACCAGGCAACTGATGCTACAGAAAACTATGGTGTATACAACACCTCCTCTTCTACCTGGTTTTACACCCACCACTGTGTAAATATCTGGTGGACTGGACGCACTACTAAGCGTCAACTACCAGTTTACGATATGATCCTCAATCGTAGCATCACTAAGATAGGATAGTTTCCTATTAAGTATGGTTTCCTTTATTTAATTATTTCCTTCATTTACTAATTTCCTATTTTAGCAAGTAGTAGTTTAGGAAAGGTTTCTAGGCCTTGGTGCCTATATAATGTATCCCATGGTTTAGAATAAGGCAAGGAATAATTATCGCAACTCTTATCTCGTTTTTATATCTCTCTCTCTTCTTTCGCAAAACCCTCCAAAAAAAAACCGTCGTTAACGTGAAGGACCTCAACATTTGGTAGCAGAGCTAACTGATCTATAATGGCCTCTACACGCAACCAGGAAGCAATCGTCAAACTTGAGACGGGCATGGTAGACATGGTTCTTCGTTTGGACGCCTTGATCGACCAGCAAAACACCACAAATCAAACCCTAATGGGGATTCAAAGACAAAATATGTCCACGGATAAAAAAGTAACAGACCTAACAGCTCACATGGCGGATCTGACTACTAATGTGAACAAATTGCTTGCAGTTGTCTCCGGCCAATCATTGGAACAACAATCCCGTCAAGGTCCTCTTCTACCAAACCCACCAGGAGGACAATCAGGTTCTTCCGCTATGTTACAGATTCGCTATACTTGAGTAGACTTTCCCAAGTTCAATGTGGAAGATCCATTGAGTTGGACGTACAAGGCACAATTATTTTTCAGTTACAATCAGACACCAGCGCAGGAGAAAGTCGAAATGGCATCATTCCATTTGGAAGGTAAGGCAGTTCAATGGTACTATTGGATGGAAGACACGATTTCCACATGGTCTTGTGAGGAATTTCGTACAGCCTTGTGTGCCCGCTTCGACACCAACGAGTATACACGACCAAGAGAAATGTTGGCTAGGTTACAACAAAAAGGTTTGGTGCAAAATTAGTTGGATGATTTTGAACGCTTAGCAAATCTCAACATTAAGGTTCCAGAACCCTTCATGGTTGATTGTTTTGTAGGGGAATTGAAGAAAGACATTTAAGGAGGTGTCAAGATTCTTAATCCAGAGACTCTTCACCACGCGATTGGGTTGGCTCAACGGGTTGAGAAAAAGTTGTCATCTTTCCGCGGACAACCAAGAGCCGCCAATGGCCACCTCACAACCACACCAAATTCTTCAACCATTGCAGCCCCTCGTGGCTCCAAACCCACTTCTACAATTCCTATTCGTTGTTTATCACCGACAGAAATGACAGAAAGGCGTAACAAGGGCCTTTGCTTAATTGTAATGAACAATTTCAGCATGGCCACCAATGCAAAACTAAGCAACTCTTCCTCAAGGAGGGCGAGTGGCCAAAGGATGATGATGACCCTAAAGAACACGATTATAACGATCATCACTTGGACGAGGTGGGTGACCGTACGCGGTTCTGACTTGAGGACAAGTCAGTTTCCAAGGGATATGGAATGATGTGATCCTCGATCGTAGCATCACTAGGATAGGACAGTTTCCTATTAAGTATGGTTTCCTTTATTTAATAGTTTCCTTTATTTACTAATTTCCCATTATGAATGGTTTCCTATTTTAGCGAGTAGTAGTTTAGGAAAGGTTTCTAGGCCTAGGTACCTAGATAATGTATCCAATGGTTTTGAATAAGGCAAGGAATAATTATTGCATCTCTTATCTCGTTTCTATATATCTCTCTCTTTCTTCTTTCGCAAAACCCTCAACTCTAATCTCCTTTCTATCTATCTATCTCTCTTCCTTCGCAAAACCCTCCCAAAAAACCGGTCAGTTAACAGTTTATAAATAAGGTTTGCCTCCAACCAATAATAATAAATATATAAAAGATCTCCAATCCGCTTGAAAAGATCAAAGTTAAGTTTACCAATTCTTAAAGGGAAAGTGGTTAGAGCGCCCCTCTTATTGAATAGGCAAAGTTGTCCTCAGCGCATTGAAAAGAACAATGGTCAATATTGTATTTAATAATGGCGAATTTGTCTTTCCACTGGGGGCAGCGCCCCCATTGACTTAACTTCTTAGAAATCTGCATTGTTTTCAGTCAATTTCTTCAAACCTTTGATGTTTCAATGGATACTTATCAATTGCTGATAGTAATCAGTTAATGTTTCTGAAAAACCTTTAAGAAAAAAAAATGCATTTAACAAGAGAGAGCAATTGAGGGAGAGAATAAATCAGGCAGAATTATCACCTGTGAAGCCCAATCAATGGCCGGGGACATCAACCGGCACGGCCCGCACCAATCCGCAACGAATTCGACGAGAACCGGAAGATCAGACCTCAAAACCGTCTCGGAGAACTGAGTCTGATTAATCTCTGCAACGCCACATCTTATCACAAATCTCCGGACGGAGATAACACTTTGAAACCCTACTTTTCGTCGATTCTGAGACCGAAACAAGAGAGGAGATGAAGAAGAAGAAGAAGACGACGAAACAGTCAAGCAATTGGTGGTTTGGAAGTTGCAGCTTGAAGATTTTGTAGAGATGGATGGAATTGATAATGGAAAAGAGGTGGTTGGACTGGAGATGATCGTCACCATGATCGAGTTTTCAGCAAGAGGGAGAGAAAGAGAGAGAAAATGGAGTTGCAGAGATTCAGAGCTGCCTAGGTACTAGATAGGGCTTGGGGTTTTGACGAAAGGGAAAATTCTATTATCCGAAGCCATTCGAACTGAAGAAACGGCTGTCACTCGTGTTGCGTGGCTTTCGTTGTAAAAGAAAAATTAAAAATTGGACCCACGGTTGATTTTGCCCTTTTTTTTTTCTGCCTTTGGCTTGCTGTTGACCAAGTAAAACTTGGCTGACGGTGATGTTCACTGACCGCCCAAAAACTGAACCACGTGGCACATTTTTAGAGGACATTGACCGTTTGTATGTTTTGCCAATCCCTAGGTGGACCTACAGACCATAAAACAACCTGATTAGTGATTTCTAAGCGTTGGATTAGAGTCATTTTCATGGGTTGATTTAATCGGGGAATTTGAGCCTTATTGACCATTATTTGGGGGTACAAGATCGAAAGGTTTGAAATCACTAATCAAGCTGATTTTTGGTTTGTATGTCCACCTAGGGATTGGTCAAACATCCATACGGTCAGCGTCCTGTAAAAATGTGCCTTGTGGCTCATATTGTGGGCTGTCATGGTTTCACTAACCCTCACCGTTTAGCCAAGTTTTACTCACTTTGGACCACCTAATCATCTTTACTTGAGAAAAAATTCGCTTGTTCCGGGGTCCTTCAAACTTTGAAGGTCCCCCCCCCTCCCCCCCAAAAAAAACAAAATAATGTTTGACACGTACCCTTCGTTAACCACCCTTAACCAACTAACCAAGGGGTTAACGTGGGTTGGGTTTTGGCCTTGAAGTACGAGGAATGATCACGAAGGACATCAAAATTTGACGTTTCACCCTAAAAATGCCATGTGGCACACTCTCTCATGCCCATTAACGTTTGAACGAAGGTTTAAAGGAGGCCGTTTTAACGGTTAAACGGACTGGGGGCGTTACCGTTTAAACGACCGTTAAAACGGATTGAAACAGTCAGGGGCAAAAATGGAAAAAAACGGAATTAAACGGATTTTAACGGTTTTAACGGAAAAAGTGGTGCTGAAATTCAAATTTCGAAATTTAAAAATTAAAAAAAAATAGAATTAACTGATTTAAACATATTTTAACGGAAATTAAACGGATTTTAACGGAATTAAACGGTTTTAACGGCCATTTTTTTCACAAATTTTTTCAAAATTAAACGGCTGTTTAAACGATTTTAACGGCCGTTAAAACCAAAAAATGGCCCTTTTTTTCAAAACCGATAAAACGGGTTTAAAAGGAAACGGGCTTGGGGCGTTACCGTTTAAACGGCCGTTTTTAAAACCATGCTTTGAACGAAGGTTTAAAAGGGACCGTTATAACGGTATAACGGACATGGGGGCGTTGCCGTATTTTCCATTATAACGGATTGTACTCACGGGCAAAAATGGGAAAAAATTGATAAAAATAAATAAAATAAAATGGCGTTAAAATTCAAATTTTCAATAAATTTTATAATTTTCTCAGAAAATAACGGTTGCTATTTCCGTTACAACGGCTTTTTTTCTAACGTTAAAACGGTATATAACGTAATGGGGAAGGTCCAAATCCATTATAACGGCTGTTTCTTACAGCATGGTTTGAACCAAGGTTTAAAGGGGACCGTTATAACGGTATAACGGACTGGGGGCATTACCATTTTTTCCATTACAACGGCCGTTATAACAAAAAAACGCTCAGTGGCAAAAATGGAATATAACGGGAAAAATGGCGCTGAAATTCAAATTTTGAATTTTAAAATTTCAAAAATGGCAAATAACAGAAAAATGGAATATAACGGAAAATAATGGAAAAACGAAGATAACGGCCATTTTTTTCAAAAAAAATTCCAAAAAATAACGGTCTTTCATTATAACAGAAAATAACGGCCATTCTTTTTTGGGCATTTTAATGATCCATAACATAACGGGGTAGGTCTGAATCCGTTATAACAGCCGTTTTTTAAACCTTGGTTTGAACCACCACTCAGTGGACCAAATTAGTGATATATAACCATTGTGATTGGAGCATTTTTTTTTTTTTTTTTCGGGTGATATCTAAACTTTGGAATCTAGCATTTCTGGGTACTCAAATCCTATGGTGTGCAGATCTAGTAAGGAGTGAGACAGAGATCCATTGGTCAGTGACCATGTGTCGCGTGGCATTTTGCGCAGGATTTGAATTTTAAAGCTAGATCCTAATTAAATCTCAGCTCAAGTTATCTCAGTTTCTATGGATCTGTGAAAACTTGATTGCATTCATGAAATGGAAAGAGTAAAAATAAAGGGCCGTGCTAAGTGATCGCAGTGGAGGGTCCACCGAGGATCCACCTCACGTTTATATTTCATTATATACGATTCAACATGCAGGCCCCACATTGATCAATTTAGTCCACCTAATACATCTGCAACCTCTCTTGCATAGACTACAAACTGAAAATCTTGATGATCTAACAATGCTAACCAGTCAATTTGTGGATTTCATCACGTCCACTAATGGTATCTTGAACCATCTAATATTTCGATCGCTAAAATTCTCCCTTCAATATGTCACTTGATCTTGAATGCTAGTTCATTGATTGAATGGTTAGGATCAATTGTCTTGTGTAACTTTTGGGCTTTGGTTCATGTAGTGGTGCATATTCTTATCAACGTAAGTACAGGTCCACGTTGGGTCTAGTTTCTAACAGGTACTTAAAGGTATGGTTTAAAAAATGTCGTTTAAACAGTTTTAATGGCCGTTAAAACCGTAACGCCCCAAGCCCATTACGTTAAAAACCATTTTTATACTTAGAAAAAAATGGCCTTTTTTCCGTTTTAACGGCCATTAAAATCAGTTATGTTTCCATTAAATTCTATTGTTTTCGTTTTTGACATTTTCAATTTCAAATTTTAAAATTTGAATTTCAGCGCTTTTTTTCAATTTTTTCCGTTAAATTTTGTTAAAATCCATATTGAATTCCATTTTTTCCCCTTTTCCATTTTGCCCCTGGCCGTTACAATCCGTTTTTAACGGTAACACCCCCAGTCCGTTATATCGTTAAAACGGCCTCCTTTAAGCCTTCCTTAAAAGTGCGTCTGACCGATTTAAGCAATAGATTATGTAGTCATCAGTCATCAGTTAAGATGGAAAATTTTTGCTCCTGTAGCACAAAAGTTTGATCCACCAGACCCCTCAAAATGCATTTTGTATCCTCTTTTAGACACATTGAGCCATAGATGTTTGGCCCACCTCTTGGCATACCCACCAAAATCAGCCTCCTTCCACTCAAGGTCAATTACATTATTTTGTTTCTTTTGTCCTTTACACCAAAAGATAACATGACCACATTGGTCACCAATAGAAATATTTTGTGAACCCTAACTTAAGCTCATGTCAGACATTTTTCTATCATTTTTTTTTTTATCAAATAAGAAAATTTCAACCATACATTCTACAATTCACTGAATGCTATTCACCCAAGTGGATAGAAAAATTTAGTGATAAAGATCTAAATTTCGCCCAAATATGTATGGCCGAAATTGGTCATGCCCACCCAAATATGGCTATTTGGAAAATAAACCTCCTTCGATCATTAAAATTTCTCATTTCAGACAATCATTAGGGCCATGCGGTTCCTCGTCTTTGTAATTATGATATTTCTTAATAAAATTACTCTATTTACAAAAAAAATAATACATTTTTAGCCTAGGGAAGGGAAACAACGGATTTTAAATGCTATTAAAATCAGGCTTACAGTAAAAAATCAACTATGACAAAACCAACAGGCAAAACCAGAAGAGTAACACATCTTCCCATCAGATTGACAGTTTCAATAAAGGTAGTACATATGAAAATCTTGACTGTCCAATCTTCAAATTCCATTTAGATACCACAGGTCAATCAAATGGTCCTAGTTGGCCCTACCAATTTTAATCTTTTGGATGATCGGAAAATACACTAATATAGGGAATGGCAGAGAAATATTCACATTTTGTTGGATATTCCATTCAAATTGATTTTTGGGCTAGATCTTCTAGGTAGGGTTCATCGGTTGGATGGTTCAGCTCTTCCTACACGTTTCCCACGTGTATTGTGGAAATTCTAACATCTGCTATCAACAAAATATTGAGGCAATATGAATTTATGAAGTATCACATCATCTACCTAGAACGCAAATAATGTTAAGTAAATCACTTTCACTTCATAGCAGTTGCAGTAGTGTGTTAATCATCTTGATAACGTTCTATGTGCTAGTTTTTGGACTTCTATGGTGTTCCCTTAATGGAAAAGAAAAAGGACGATCTTACTTTCCCCATTGGTAAAATACATTCTATAAGCCCGGCGCCTGTCTAGAATTCTTCATTGTTGCACAAAAGTAATTTGCGAATAATATAGAAATGTGTAGTAATATAGGAATGTGTATGAGACTTTTGGGAAAATAAAAGGTTGTGAAGGAGACGTTAGGATATAATTTAAGAACGGATGAGGAAATTTTTAGGAGTGAATAATTAAGGAAACGGTTTAGAATAGGAAAGGTCAAAAGACGTTTCGGAAAAAGAAAAAGACTAAATGAAACGTTTTGGTTTGGGAACAAATAAAGGAAAGAGACGAATAGACTGTTGATCGAGAAAGGAGACGTTTTGATTATAGAGAAAACGCTTTTGAAATTTATATTATAGAATACATAAGAGATTTTTTATTTATGGTATGATAGGTATTGCATAGTATAAGAGGTTTTCTATTTAAGAAAGAAAAAGACGTATTGAGAATTGAAAGAAGGTCGAGGATTTTATTTATGGTAAATAGGAAGAGATTTATTAAAATAAGAAAAATAATATATTTTTATTGGCAGGGAAATTAAGAATTGATTAGAGATTTATTAAAATAAGAAAGAGAATACGTTTTTATTGGTAGGGAAATTAAGAATTGATGAGGGATTTAAGGAGAGGTATAGTCGTGGGAATGATTAAATAGAGGAGAGATAAAGTTGAGTGTAGGGATATTTTTGGAAAAGATGTTGAAAAAAATATGGAGGGTATTTTTAGAAAAAATGATAAAAAAAAGATGGAGAGAGCGCCACCTCAACAGTGCCGAGCTTTAGTGTAGATAATAGATTACTATTTTAAAGTCAAAACTTGGGTTGTGGCATGCCATTCACTATTAGTTGCCTATAAAAAAAAAAGGGGTCGGGCTCCGTTGACAGCCCTAAAAATGACAGGATTCTGTACAAGACACTATATGAGCCACGTGGCACACTCTTAGAGGACTCTGACGGTATGGATGTTTGTCCAATCACTTGGTGGACCTACAAACCAAAATTCAGCCTGATTAATGATTTATAGGCGTTGGATTTTTGCACCACAAATACTGCTCAAATTCCCACAGTTGAGATCAACCCATGAAAATAAGTCCAATCCAAAGCCTATAAAACACTAATCACGTTGATTTTTGGTTTGTAGGTCCACCTAGGGATTGGCCAAACATCCATACGGTCATAGTCCTCTAAGAGCGTGCAACGTGGCAAATACTATGGTCCGTCATCAACTACTCCACTGACCATATTGGACAATCCCTAAGTGGACTAAACTAAATTCTCTAAGTAGTACGCCTAGGTGGCCACTTAATTAATGGACCTTGAAAGTAGGCCCATCATTAGCCTATGGCTAAAAATTGCAGCCCAACTCCCAACTCGACTGTGTGTTTTCTCAAGGCCTGGTCCAAGCTATCAGCCATGGCTGTCATACATACCTCTTTGAGTCCTTTCCATGTCTCAGAGGGGAATCTTAACTTAAATCTTTAGAAACTTCGTTTCCATAACGGTACAGAGATCTCTAATAGTGGTCGAGAAAATCAAAGAAAATATATATATATATATATATATATAAACTTGTTGCCAAAATATCGATTTAAGAAAATTTTATTTGCATTTATACTTACAAATTTTCCAATTTCATATGTACTCTCTTCTTATGAATACCACTCACTCTCTTCCTCCGCCACCACGTCACCCTAAAAAGCTAAACCACTCTTATTTGCTCCCAAACTCTCTCGGTCCATTCTCACGATAGAGGAGGTGGACTACTACCACTTTTTGCCATCTAAAGCCACTGAAGAAGGAAGGGAGCCGAGAATCTACAGTGAAAGGGTTTTGATAAGAAGTATGGAACCCTACAAATGGCCCATCACAAAAGTTCTTACGGCCGGTGATCTTATTGCTGATAAAACTGCACCCAACACCTTGGTGTACCCTCATAGAGGATGAATCAATGGCTGATTTTTTGGCGAGGATGATCTCCTCACCATTTAGATCACCCCAACAAAAAATCAGCCCATTCTGAAATTTCTAACCCCGTTAAATGTGGTTTTCAACTTCTAAACCAGTCTATGAATATCAGAATGATTTAAGTTTTTGTGAGGATGATCTCCGCACCATATAGATCATCTTCACCAAAAATTGGCAATTGATTCATCATCTATGAGGGTACACCAAGGTGTTGGTCAAAAATGTTGGTCACCGGAACCCGACCTATTAATTTTATAGTGTTCTATAACTGACCTAGGGATATTAAAAATATTCTTTCATTTCTAATTTTTCCCTTAATTAATCTTCCATGGTGTTATCTTCTCTAGGAAATCAAAGATATAGGGATATACTACCAAAATTACAAAAAAAAAAAAAAAAAAGGATATACTACCAAAAAAATGACTTTCCCTGACAAGTAGTTTTATTTTTGCCATTGCACCAATTTAAATCCGCTGGTAAATGCCCAAAAGCCACCAGAAATTAAGAAACTAAACTTCAAAGTATCAACTAAACTTCGGAGACATAACTAGTACTTGCATTTTTCTGTGAAAAAGAAAAAAAAACCTAATACATGGACTATATATCAGACTATGCTATATAAATCACTCTAAAGTCTTAACCCACCAAAGTTGCTTACCGGTCTCCCCATTTCCCTCCATATCCCAACTCCCGCGCAGCACTGGCACCTGTGGTGCCACCGTCGACTTGGCTACCAATTTCGGCTAATACTTCATTCCGGCGACTTCTTCCAAAGAACGAAGAAGAAGAAGCTGAGATGTCCACGTGAATATCCTTCACCCTTTCTCCCTTTCTGTCAACTTTCGCCTCTGGTTCATGAGGTTCCGGCGGTGCTGTGGGTTCCGGCCGTGCTCGAACTCAATACATGGACTATATATCAGACTATGCTATACAAATCACTCTAAAGTCTTAACCCATAAAAGTTGCTTGCTAATCTCCTCATTTCCCTCGATATCCCAACTACTGCGCACCACTGGCACCGGCGGCGCCACCGTCGACTTGGCTACCAGTTCCAGCGAATACTTCATTCTGGCGACTTCTTCCAGCGAACGAAGAAGAAGAAGTTGAGATGTCCACGTGAATATCCTTCACCCTTTCTCCCTCTCCATCGACTTCCGCCTCTAGTACCTGAGGTTCTGGCGGTGCTGTAGATTCCAACCATGCTGTGGCTTCCGGTGTGCACTATATTTGTCATCATCACAGGAGCTCGAACATCGTTTGAGGTAGCAAACGAGGAGGTACAGACCGAAAAAGAAACCGCGAGGAGCATGATAATGAGAGCCCATTGGTTCTGCTTTAGATAGTTTTCTTGCGTTGGTGGTGATGGAGGAGGAGGTGAAGGAGGACAAAAGAGAGAAATTCGAGGCATTGGTGCTAAAGTTGCTAGTTTATTGATTAAACGTGAGGAAACTTAGCTTTCAGTTGATAACTCAGGGAAGAAGCTCTTTTAAAGGTTTCATGTCATCCACGTCAGTAGTCGAAGAAGAGTGAGGGAAAATGTGTGAAGTAGACAATCTAGACTACATACAATCCTATACTTAAAAGAATGTAGACATTTTCACTACTGTTGGATGTCCATTGAAAAGCGTGTTAGTTCAATGTTTCAAAAAAACTATTTTATAAATTAAGGACACGATTTTCAAAGATTATTTTATAAATGGGAGTTGCCATCAACTCCCATTTATAGTTCATGTCAAGATTTAAAGGAGGCCGTTTTAATGGTTAAACGGACTGGGGCATTACTGTTTAAACCGTTTAAACGGCTGTTAAAATGGATTGAAACGGCTAGGGGTAAAAATGGAAAAAATGGAATTTAACGGATTTAACGGTCTTTTTTTAACAAAGTTCAGAATTAAATGGTTGTTTAAACGATTTTAACGGCCGTTAAAACAAAAAAAAATGGCCGTTTTATTCAAAACCGATAAAATGTGTTTAAACGGTTTTAACGGAAACGGGCTTGGGGCGTAATCTTTTAAACGGCCGTTTTTAAAACCATGGTCCATGTATTAGGTTTTTTTTTCAAGGATGATTTAAATGGGAGAAAAAAAAAACCTAATACATGGACTATAAATGGGAGTTGATGGCAACTCCCATTTATAAGATAATCCTTGAAAATCGTCTCCTTAATTTATAAAATATTTTTTTAAACATTGAACTAACACGCTTTTCAATGGAGATCCAACAGCATTGAAAATGTCTACCTTCTTTTAAGTATAGGATCGTACGTAGACTAGATTGTCCACTTCACACCTTTTCCCTCACTCTTCCTCGACTGTTGATGTGGACGACATGAAACCTTTAAAAGAGCTTCTTCCCTGAGTTCTCGACTGAAACCTGAGTTTCCTCACGTTTAATCGATAAACCAGGAACTTTAGCACCAATGCCTCAAATTTCTCTCTTTTGTCCTCCTTCACCCCCTCTTCCATCATCACCTACGCCAGGAAACTATCTAAAGCAGAACCAATGGGTTCTCATTATCTTGCTCTTCGCGGTTTTCTTTTTCGGTCTGTACCTCCTCGTCTGCTACCTCAAATGACGTTCGAGCTCCTGTGATGATGACAAATACAGTGCACCGCCGGAAGTCACAGCACGGCCGGAACCCACAACACCGCTGGAACCTCAGGAACCAGAGGCGGAAGTCGACGGAGAGAGAGAAAGGGTGAAGGATATTCACGTGGACATCTCAGCTTCTTCGTTAGCTGGAAGAAGTCGCCGGAATGAAGTATTCACCGGAATTTGGTAGCCAAGTCGATTGTGGCGTCGATGGTGGCGTCGCCGGTGCCAGTGGTGCTCGAGAGTTTGGATATGGAGGGAAATGAGGAGATCGGCAAGCAGCTTTGGTGGGTTAAGACTTTAGAGTGATTTATATAACATAGTCTGATATATAGTCCATGTATTAGGTTCGAGCATGGCCGGGAGCCACAGCACCGCCAGAACCTCAGGAACCAAAGGCGGAAGTCGACAGAGAGGGAGAAAGGGTGAAGGATATTCAAGTGGACATCTCTGCTTTTTATTCTTCGTTCGTTGGAAGAAGTCGTCGGAATGAAGTATTCGCCGGAACTGGTATCTAAGTCGACCGTGGTGCCACCGGTGCCAGTGGTGCTCGGGAGTTGGGATATGGAGGGAAATGAGGAGATCGGCAAGCAACTTTGGTGGGTTAAGACTTTAGAGTAATTTATATAGCATAGTCTGATATATAGTCCATGTATTAGGTTTTTTTTTTCACAGAAAAATCCATGTATTAGTTATGTCATCGAAGTTTAGTTTCTTAGATTTTCTTTACAATTGTTTCTGAGTTGGTTTTAATTTTTTTTCAATTGTTACCAGTGTAGCAGTGAATGTAGAATCTTTATTATTTTCTAAGAAGTTTGGTTACCTTTTGCAAAACATGATTTTAATATTGGTAACAGAGCAGGCTTTATAGAACATGGTACATACCTAAACATGAAAATATACTTAGCATTTCTTTATAGAACAAGGTAGATACCTAAACATTTCTTCTCTGCAGGTGCTCCATCTACCGCAAGTGCAGTAGATATAGTAATCTCCATCAACTGCAAGTGTAGTATACCTGGGTAGCATCCTTATAAGTTGGTTCAGAAATTTGTTGAACTGTGTAAACCAGGTTAGTTCAGAAAAATAGGCTAGTTCAGAAAAAAGAGATTTGTTGAACTTTGTATGGGATTTGCTGATAATAGATTATCTTTCTATGAAATTTTCTAAAGAGTAAAATACTAAGATTAATGGGCCATAGGAAGACTTGAAACCAAGATTAACCATATGTGAACATATCAATCTTTCAAGAATCAAGTTTTTATCATCAAGTGATTCTTGGGTCATATATGTCCAAGACATCTACTCATATTTTTCTCTAAAGAAACACAAAATTTTGTTAAAGGCAACTCCATTGTAAATGATTAGAATCTGTTTACTTTTGAAGAAATTTACATATTCAAGAAATACCTTCTGATATAAAATCTTGCAAAGCATCTAGTACAAGTTACCATAGATGAGGACCCAATGGGAATTTCCCTTCTTTCCTTCTTCAAATACACATCTGCCAATGAAGAAGAAAACCCATTTTTCAACAAAAAGGTACCAAATTTGAATCCTTGGTGGAGCAAAAACTAAGAACAAACAACCATTTTCACATTAAAAAAAGAAACCCTAACCCTAAGCCTAGAGAAAAATAGAGTAGTCGCGCACGGAGAGAGAGAGAGATGCAAGAGATTAAGAGAGAAGGAAAGTGGGAGGGGCATAGAAAAGGCAGGGGAGAACTTCCTCCCTTTTTTATATGTTTTCGTTCATGAATACAATCAAAACGTGGATGGTTGAGAGAGACGTACATTTCGATGTTAGGGACGATGGCAAAAATTGGGGATGACGACAAAGTCAGGCACCACAGACTAGCGCTGGTGGTGCTCTCGATCAGCCAAGGAGGAAGGAATGAGACGATAAATGAAGGGGAACCGCGAGTGTGGATGGAGATAGTTACTTATTATATTATGCATCCATTGATCTTGCTGGAAATTTTCCATCAAACAAATGCAAATGCTTGAAGCTGAAGAGAAGCCTTAGCAATGATAAATCCCGTGCTAACAAGAGTCGTTTGTGTATACCTCTGAAAGGGCGCATACAACTAGCACTATATTTTTTCACCCTCGCAATTAAATGGCAATCAAGTAAGTTAGGCCCATTAACTTATGGTACTGGATGTGTATAGGAATAATGCTTTGATCATGTTTTGATTGTATTGCTTAGGAAGAATGGCATTCTACCCCATATTTGGTTGGCTTAGGAAATTTCATTGCTTGCAATGGAATGTACTTTTTGTTTGAGTGCTATTACATGTTTTTTAGAATTTCTAATTAATCTATTGGGCCTCTGTTGGGACTTGGGTTCATTTTAGCTATTTAGTCATGGTAAAGGAATGAAAACTAGCATTAGTTAATAGGAACATCCTACGACTAGGTGAAGACAACATCACAGTCCTCCATTGCACCAACTAGTAATTCTATTGGGCCACCACATTTGTTTGTTTGTAATAGTCTTACTAGTCCTTGGTTCATTTATTATTTTACTTGAAGGTTGCAATCCTTTTGGTTCTAAGTTTGTGTTGTCACTAACATGTGGTTGTTTCGATATATCTCTTCTACTTCTGTGTTATCTTGTGCTTGTTTCATTGTTATTGTCATATTATATGTTATTTTGTCATTGGTTTCAATTTCTTTGTAGATTAGTTCTGCCCTTGCCAAGAGGGCATCCATTTCTTTCGGTCATGTGGGCATTGTCCTAAAGCAGCATTTCTTTGATATCTATTAGCAATTTTGTTCGCAAAATGTGGCCGATTTTCTAATAAAAAAGAAAGGTTTCTTGTAGCATGGGTATTGAACACAATAGATTCAGAAACATGGAAGCATGAACATTTTTTTCCCCTTTGGCAGCTCCTCATGGTAGCTAGAGCAGGTAGTTCTTTGGCAGAAGAAGATCACTCCGGTGGAGATCTTATGTCGACAAAGGATTGTTTGCACACTGGTAAGATATGAGTTGTCTGAATTTTTTTTGTTTAAACGAACTCCAGCCACAATGGTCCTCTGTCGGCTCATGGGCGACCTCAGTGATGATGAGAATGGGTCTTTAAGAAATGGAGACCACAATGGTCCCGTTTATTTGACATATTGCACCATCAGCTTTAATCAAATTCTTACTTCTAATTTTAATAATATTATGTGTTTCTAATGGTATGATTCACAGTAAAGTGAATGCCTTTTTGAAGGTGACCCCTTTGCTTCTTTCACTTTCAAATGCCTTTGAATGCAAAAAAAATGAGATGTGCTTCTTATGTGGTGTTTGGTTAAAAATAAAAAGCCACGATTTATAATCGTAAAATGCCAACAAAAAGCAAAACGCAGAAGCCGTTTCGAAGGGGCTCACTTAGTATGCAACGGTTTGCATACTTAAAAGCAAGGTTTAAAGGGGACCATTATAATGGTATAACGGACTGGGGGCGTTACCATTTTTTCCGTTATATCGCAAAAAACACTTAGGAAAAAAATGAAAATTAACAGGAAAAAAATGGAAAATAACGGAATGTAACGGAAATCAAAGTTTAAAGGGGACCGTTATAACGGTATAACGGAAAAAAATGGAAAATAACGGAATGTAACGGAAATCAAAGTTTAAAGGGGACCGTTATAACGGTATAACGGACTGGGGGTGTTACCGTTTTTTCCGTTATAACGAAAAAAATGCTCAAGAGCAAAAATGGAAAATAACGGGAAAAAATGAAAAATAACGGAAAAATGGCGCTGGAATTCAAATTTTAAATTTTAAAATTTGGATTTCAAAAATGGAAAATAACGGAAAAAATGGAATAGAACGGAAAATAGCGGCCATTTTTTCACAAAATTTTCCAGAAAATAACGGTCGTTTAGTTATAACGGAAAAATAACGGAAAATAACAACTGTTATATTCGTTATAACAGCCTTTATTTTCTGGACGTTTTAACTGTCCATAATGTAACAGGGTAGGTCCGAATCCGTTATAACGGCCGTTATCTTCCTCTTCTTGGTGGTGATGGTAGAGTGGTGATGGTGGTGGAGTTGGTGGTAGTGTTGGAGTGGTGGTGATTAATGGTGGAGTTAGTGATGGTGGTGGTGGTGGTGCTGAAGTGGTGGTGGAGTTTGTGGTGGTGGTGGTGGTGCAAAGATATTTGTAAATGTATGCAAAGTACATTTTTACGGTGGAGTAAAGATTTGCAAAGGGTCGTGATGTAACAAGGCATACCTGAAACTTTACTACGTGCGGAAGCACGGTTTTTGTTACTCATCGCTGTTATCTGGATCCACTGACGGCATTGATGTTTAGATCACCCCTCGGTAGACATTCATACCAAATATCAAATTGTTTAATAATTTGTAATCGTTGGTTTTAGTACTAAAAAATAAGGGTTGAATTCAACGGCTATAATCACACCTTAAAAAGTACTAAAATCTAATGGTTAAAATTACTAATCAAGGTGATTTTTGGTTGGTATTATCCACGAAGGTGTGGGCTAAACATCCATTCGGCTAGTGGGCCAGATTACAATGTTTAAAGTTTAAGGTATCTCTTGTTACATCTTTTTCCTTTTGGATATCCTATCAATGTGAACGTGATAGCCTTACTAGGTTGCTAAACTTACTTACTTAAAAGTATATAAACATTGTATCCACTGTTAAATAATCCTTGAAAATCGTGTCCTTAATTTATAAAATATTTTTTTGAAACATTGAACAACATGCTTTTCAATGGACATCCAACATTAGTGGAAATGTGTACCTTCTTTTAAGTATAGGATCATATGTAGACTAGATTGTCCACTTCACACATTTTCCCTCACTCTTCCTCGACTGCTGACGTGGACGACATGCAAACTTTAAAAGAGCTTCTTCCCCGAGTTCTCGACTGAAACCTGAGTTTCCTCACGTTTAATTGATAAACCAGCAACTTTAGCACCAATGCCTCGAATTTCTCTCCTTTGTCCTCCTTCACCTCCTCATCCATCACCACCTACGCTAGGAAGCTATCTAAAGTAGAACCAATGGGCTCTCATTATCTTGCTCTTCGCGATTTTCTTTTTCGGTCTGTACCTCCTCGTCTACTACCTCAAATGCCATTAGAGCTCTTGTGATGATGACAAATATAGTGCACCACCAAAAGCCACTGCACGGCCGGAACCCACAGCACTGCCGGAACCTCAGGAACTAGAGGCGGAAGTCGATGGAGAGGGAGAAAGGGTGAAGGATATTCACGTGGACATCTCAGCTTCTTCTTCTTCGTTCACTAGAAGAAGTCACCGGAATGAAGTATTCGCCGGAACTGGAACCCAAGTCGATGGTGGTGCCGCCAGTGCCAATGGTGCGTGGGAGTTGTGAGATGTAGGGAAATGAGGAGATCGGCAAGCAGCTTTGGTGGGTTAAGACTTTAGAATGATTTATATAGCATAGTTTGATATATAGTCCATGTATTAGGTTTTTTTTTTCACAGAAAAATCTATGTACTAGTTATGTCCCTGAAGTTTAGTTGAGACTTTAAAGTTTAGTTTCTTAAATTTTATTTACAATTGTGTCTGAGCTGTTATTTTCGTTATAACGGCCTTTATTTTCTGGACGTTCTAACTGTCCATAACGTAACGGGGTAGGTCCAAATACGTTATAACGATTGTTATTTTCGTTATAATGGCCATTTTTTAAACCTTAACGGAAATAACGGAAAAAACGAAAAAAAATGGCGCTGAAATTCAAATTTTGAATTTTAAAATTTGGATTTCAAAATTTCAAAAATGGAAAATAACGGAAAAAATGGAATATAACGGAAAAATGAAAATAACGGCCGTTTTTTTTTTTTCACAAAATTTTCCTGAAAATAACAGTCATTATTTTCGTTATAATGGAAAATAACGGCCGTGATTTTTGTTATAACGGCCGTTATTTTCTGGGAGTTTTAACGGTCCATAACGTAACGGTGTAGGTCCAAATCCGTTATAACGGCCGTTTTTTAAACCTTGCTTAAAAGTATGCAAATAGTGTCAGTACGGTTGGATTTCCCTTGGAAAATGTGTTATTCAATGTTTTCGAAAAAAATATTTTATAAATTAAAAACACATTTAAAGGAGCATTCAATGGTGGATACTTTTAAGTATGCAAAGAGTTGCATACTAGATTTGTCCGTTTCAAAATGGCTTTTGCGTATTGCGTTTGTTGGCTGCAGTTTTAGTTACGGGTCGCTCTACTGGCACCCACCTCTTTAAGCCGGGCACCCACAAAATAAATCAATTTTTTAGGACCAAAATGCCCTTTCCCATCCCTTTACAGTTTTTTTGGGCACCCACACTTATTACCTCCATTCCCGAAAAAATGACGAAGCTACACTCTCTCTCTCTCTCTCTCTCTCTCTCTCTCTCCATTTTTCATTTTCTCTTCCTCTTCTTGGTGGTGATGGTGATGGTGATGGTGGTGGTGGAGTTGGTGGTGGTGTTGGAGTGGTGGTGATCGATGGTGGAGTTGGTGATGGTGGTGGTGGTGGTGCAAAGATATTTGTAAATGTTTGCAAAGTACATTTTTACGGTGGAGTGAAGATTTGCAAAGGGTCGTGATGTAACAAGGTATACATGAAACTTTACTACGTGCGGAAGCACGATTTTTGTTACTCACCATTTCTATCTGGATCCACTGACGGCATGGATGTTTAGATCACCCCTTGGTAGACATACATACCAAAAATCAGATTGTTTAATAATTTGTAATCATTGGTTTTAGTACTTAAAAATAAGGGTTGAATTCAACGGTTATAATCATACCTTAAAAAGTACTAAAATCTAATGGTTAAAATTACTAATCAAGGTGATTTTTGGTTGGTATTATCCATGAAGGTGTGGGCTAAACATCCATACGGCTAGTGGGCCCAGATTACAGTGTTTAGTAACAAGAATTGTGCTTTGCATGCCAAAAAGTTTAAGGTATCTCTTGTTACATCTTTTTCCTTTTGGATATCCTATCAATGAGAACGTGATAGCCTTACTAGGTTGCTAAACTTACATACTTAAAAGTATATAAACATTGTATCCATTGTTAAATAATACTTGAAAATCGTGTCCTTAATTTATAAAATATATTTTTTGAAACATTGAACTAACACGCTTTTCAATGGACATCCAATAGTAGTGAAAATGTCTACCTTCTTTTAAGTATCGTATGTAGACTAGATTGTTCACTTCACACCTTTTCCCTCACTCTTCCTTGACTGCTGACGTGGATGACATGAAACCTTTAAAAGAGCTTCTTCCCTAATAAATATAATTAATTACTTCATTGACAACTGATTAATTTTTACTTGCTGGGGTTAAATAATGCCCATCCCTAAGGGCGCGGTACGAGTCCGTAGGTGTGAGGTCGATCGCCCGTTAGAGTTAAAAGCTCAGGGGATCGAATCGTGGAGTAGGCCCGCGGGTGTGAGGTCGATCGCCTTAGGAGGTCAGGGAATCGAATTGTAGAGCCTTGCAGGGTGTGACGTCGATCATGGTATAAAGGCTAAAGTTTGCCCTCTCCTGACAAGATATCTTTTCGGGAGGAATGGCGGCTCGAGGCTTGGTAAAGATCCTGACACTACTATCCCATGATTAGAAAAGTTTGTGATAACTTTTAATGAGAAATCTAGAGACTTAAATGCTAAAAATATTCAGTTTTGTTAAATTTCTCAAACAACCATTTAAATGCTAAAGATTTCTAAATAGCCCCATGTCTTCTAATCTACCCATGTCTTTTAATAATATTAAAGCAAGTGTAAAGGGTTGTTTTTGGAAAAGTTTAAAAAGAGGGTATTTTTGGAAAAAAAAGTAGTAAAAAAAGATGGAGAGAACGTAGCCTCAGCAGTGTCGAGATTTAGTGATAATAGATTTGTTCATATCCCACCTAAAAAAAAAAGTTAATTTCTCCATTAATGACTAAAAATTATTTTCTATCCTATTTTTAGAAATTGTTATTAATGTAATTAATTTCTTCACTGACAACTAATTAATTTCTACTATCCCATGTTTAGAAATGTTTGTGATAAGTTTTAATGAGAAATCTAGAGGCTTAAATGCTAAAATATTTAAACAGCCACTTAGTTGTTCAATTTCCCAAACAGCCCTTCAATGCTAAAAATTTCTAAATAGCCCCACCTTAAACACATGATGTTTTTGTGAGTTTGACGTCCTCCCTGGAAAGTACACTAACCCCATGAATATTTCTCTCATCCCTTAATTGGCCTACATGCAAAATCCCAACCTCAAAAATGGTAGAATCCGACGACTAGAAATCATCTGATGAAAATGATCGAATCGAGGGCATAAATCATGAATTAGGCTAAGGGTATGTTTGGATAGACGTTTTTGCTCTAGAAAAATATATTCTTTGCATGAATAGCTGGTCAAAATTTTTTTTTCTGCTTCATACAGGTTATAATTTTCGGTGTCTAGGTCCATAGAGGGCTGGCCCAAACGGTCAATGTGTTCCAAATAGTATTCAACATGACATTTTTGTGGCGGATGGAGCCATAGATATCAAGTTGATCCTGAGTTTGAAGTCTCCCTCTCAAATTGCCACATGGATTACTCTTTAGGGCCTACTGGCCTTATGGATGTTTAGCCCACCTCTTGATGGATCTACAGATAAAACCTCAGTGTAATTGGTGATTTCTATTCGTTAGATTTAACATTTTAATGTCGTGATTTATGGCCGTTCGATTTGAGCAATTTTTTTGGATGTTAAAATACAACTGTTAGAAATCATCGATAAAGCTGATTTTTTTGGTGTGTACGTTCATCAAGAGGTGGAACAAACATCCGAAAGGTCAATGGGCCCTTAAGAGTGATCCACGTGGCATTTTGGGTATGGGGAGACTTCAAATCTTGAAGTCTTCATACAGCAAATAGTTATTCATCTAAGTTTGTCTCCATCTTCACCTGATCATCATGTGCAAGCAGGTGTTCAGCCTGATTAGGGATTTCGAGACGTTGGATTGAACTTATTTTCAAGAGTTGATGTCAACTGTGAGAAGTATAGCAGTATTTGAGGTAGAAAGATCCAACGTCTAAAAATCACTAATCAGGCTGAATTTTGGTTTGTAGGTCCACCTAGGGATTGGCCAAACATCCATACGGTCCGAATCGTCTTAAGAGTGTGCCATGTGGCACGTATTTGTGTCCTGTACAGAATCCTGTCATTTTAGGGCTGTCAACGGAGCCCGACCCCTAAAAATTACTTTGACTAGACTTTTTTGCAGTGGGGTTGTTGGGCGGATAAAAAGAGGCAACGTGGCTCAACCTTTTCCGACCGACTGACCATGAATGAACGGCCCACTCTTTGATGGACCTACACACCAACAGGTGATCTCTAGCCATTGGATTTTAGCATTTTTCATGCCATGATTTTCATCCATTGGATTTGGCTATTCTTTGGGTAGTTAGATTCAATGGCTAGATATCACCAATCAAAATGATTGTCGTTATGTAGGTCCATTAAGGGGTGGCCGATCATCCATGGGTCAGTGAGTCCGAAAAGTGTCCCACGTGGCATATTTTTATGTCCAACGGTAAGGAAGAAAAAAAATTCGCTCTGAATTGATCCTTTAAATATTCGAGGTCTCCTGTAGAAACTGCCACGTGGAGAATTCTTTAAGGCCTTCTGACCTTATGGATGTTTGGCCCACCTCTTAGTGGACTTGTACACCAAAAATCATCTCGATTGATGATATCTAATAGTTTATTTCAAAAACCCAAAAGAAAACTCAAAATCTAACGGTCAGAATCAGGACATTAAATGCTCAAATCCAGCGGTCAGAAATCTCCCATTAAGCTTATTTTTGGTTTCTAGGTCCACCAAGAGGTGAACCTTATATGCAAGATTCTATGGCCCCAAAGAATGTGCCATCTGGCATTTTTGGAAGGGGACTTCAAAGTCCAAACTGTGAATGTCAGGCTCATAAGTTTCCTCCGTCGACCATAGACATAGACCACAGAGACTTGAGTGTAATTACTAAAACACCTTAAGATGTGACAGGCGCTAATAATGCGGACGACAACGTTTGCTCCTCCCATCGAGGACAAAAGTTTGATCCACATCCCCCCTCAAAATGCCACGTGTATCCCATTTCAGTCAACAAACCCATAATTGTTTGACTCAACAAACTCTTGTACATGGATTTCAAGCCCATGATGAAAAATTGTGTGTAAGACTTGCCTGACAACCCATGGTCAGGTAGGATCGACGGTCAGAAATTACCAATCAGGCTGATTTTTAGTGTAACAACAACATGTAGGCTACCAAACATCTATACACTATCCTTGTTAATTCAAAATTTGAAGTCTTCCACTCCCAAAAATGCCCCATGGAACTCACTTTAGGACCCACTGACGTTATGGATGTTTGGTCCACCTCTTGGTGGACCTACATAACAAAAATCAACTTGATCGATACTTTTACAGTTATATTTTCGCCTAAAAACAAAATTTTAAATCCAACGGTAAAAATCATGCTATTCAAATTTGGATCTAATGGATCATCAATTAAACATATTTTTGATGTATAGATCCATTAAAATGTGGAAGAAACATCCATAAGGTTAGTGGGTCTAAAGAGTACTCCGCGTGGCATTTTGGGAGGACTTCAAACTTTAAAGACATAACAGTACATCAAACTCGGGCTCTAGGGGTAGTGTGTCCGAAGGGGTGCCACGTGGCCTTTTGAAGGTGCTGGTGATCAAAATTTTGATTCCCCTCCGGCGCGTGAGGTTGCTCTTGTTACTAGCGTTCCTTCTGTTTAAACGAAGTCAAATTAGAGAGACGGTACCGACGACTCATCCCTTATTAAAGTGGTCTTTGGTTTCCTGTTGGGGGAATCCCTTCTCTCCTCCTAAGCCCTGCCTTCGATCATCTCTTCGACGGAAAAAATGTCGTCAGCTGGATTTCCAGGCGGCGCTACCCCCGCCTCTCAGCTCTATTTCTGCTACGAGTGCAACCGTACGGTCTCTGTAACACCGACTCCTTCGTCGGAACTTATCTGCCCTAATTGCAACGGTGGCTTCCTCGAAGAATACGAAACCCCTAACCCTAGCCCTAGCCCTAACCCTAATCCTTTCTTTGCTTTCCCTGATAATCCCTCCGGTGTTACTGGATTCCCCCTTCTCTTCTCATCCAGCGCCCTTGATCTCCAAAACCCTACCGAACTGTCTGGTCTTTTTGGTCCTGAAATCCGGCACCGATCATCGTCGGCAGTCCTTCAAGATCCTGATGTCTTCAATCCTGTTCTTTTCCTTCATAATTACCTCCAAACCCTAAGGTCTGGCGGTGCCAACATCCAATTTGTGATCGAGAACAACCCGTTGGACGCTAGCGCTGGCGCTGGCGCTGGTGGATTCCGTCTCCCGGCGAATCTCGGTGACTACTTCATCGGTCCTGGACTCGAGCAATTGATCCAGCAACTTGCAGAGAACGATCCCAACCGGTACGGCACTCCGCCGGCATCGAAATCTTCAGTTGAAAGTCTCCCGACCGTAAAGATTTCCAATGAATTGCTGGTGTCTGATTATGCACAATGCGCGGTTTGTAAAGACATGTTTGAGCTGGGAACGGAGGCGAAACAGATGCCGTGTAAACACATTTATCACTCGGACTGCATCCTCCCTTGGCTGGAGCTGCACAATTCTTGCCCAGTGTGCCGGTATGAGTTGCCTACGGATGATACTGATTATGAGCAACGAGCTCGGGGAACCACTGTCCCTGCGAATCAGATGGGAGTGGCTACGGCTGCGGCTTCGTTGGATTCTGGGAGTAGTGGTGGGACAGCTCAGGAGAATTCCCTGACACCACGATCAGCAGAACGGAGGTTTAGGATCTCGTTTCCATGGCCGTTTAGGGCATTTGGCTCACCGGCAGAGACAAGCAATAGCACCAACAATAGCAATAACGATGGGGAATCGAACTCTGGTAGTCAGGGGAATCGGGACTTTGGATCTGAAACCAGGCAAGAAGATTTGGATTAAGGATAGTAGGTACTGTTCTTGGAACTAGAGGTTTTACTTTCTTTGTTTTTTGCATTTCTGTTTTGTTCTGTTCTTTTTAGTGTTGGTATTTTTTTTTTTTTTGATAAGTAGTTTGGCGATCAAACTAAGGTATGAAGTAATGTTTCTATATGTTGTAAGTTCATGCTCAGGATAAAATGTTATGCATGCAGACGAAATTTATTTAGCCATGTTGGATGTGAATGAGGGAGAGAGTGATACAAGCAATCTGATTTAACAAGTTGTACTATGTTATTTGTTATGTTGGTTGATGCGTTGTGAGGTGCTGCGGCAATTGACATCATAAGTCATACTTTTTAATCAGTTTTAATGAAGAATCTGAACTTATCAATCTAATGTTGTCAGCAGCCGGGTTGACAATCTTAAGTTAGGACAAGCTCTGGAAGGCTATACATTTTAATTCATATCTTATTCTGTTGGATGTGGAAAACCATAATTTCAAGCACATAATATATTAGAGGGGGATGAGGTTGAATGATGACAGACTTGGACCTTTTTTTTGATAGGTAATGATGAACAATTTATTAAAAAGAGAAGGAGAAGAGAGTTCTTCTGTAGTTTTCTATTTACGTTGTGTGGTCACCATCAGCGTAGCATCATCAATGCTTTTAAGTCAATATTGACAATGTTGAATGTCCAATTGGGCATTTGAATATGTACTAATTAGTTGTGTATAATCTAATGCAATTGCTTTACGTACTAATATTTCCAATAATGACCGTGTAGAATGTTCAATTCTCTTCACCCAGTACTTTTAGCATCTAATACAACAGCTTTGTTCCCTCTCTCTCTTATTTGTCATAGTGCATTTAGAGGAATACTTTCTGCGAACTGGATGATGGTGGGATCACCTGTATTTAGAATTAAACGTTGGGACCAGTATTCATCTTCAATGTCACCAATTTGCTTTAAGGTTCCAAGCACGTCTATTTATCTAGCTATTATACATTGGCATTCAGTTTCATTTGTCTAGCCATTGACTATCCAAGTGGTGTCTCTATGGTATTTTCTATCCACTCTTCTCTGTGAATTATGAAGATGGTTATCAATCCATTGTGAAACGTCTCTACATGTATTTGATGTTGGGGTTTTGTTATAGTTTAATGACTTTAGAATCTATATTTTCGAAAAATGTGGCTTGATTGAGAGACATGAATCTTGGAAAACAGGTTATGTTGAGAGGTTTGAGGACTATGGTGCATGGTCATATCATTAAGGGTTCTTCATTGAGTGTAATCTATTAGACCCTAGATTTTCCGCAGAGAGGAACATCTAGGGTCTAATGATGTTGGCTTTTTGTTTTTGTTTTTGCATTCCAGGGTGACAAATTTTGCAAACAAGTCTACAATAAAATTTTGCAAATGTCTCGTCGTTTAGACTTGTAAGATCACTTCCAAAAATATGACACAATTTAATCTGGTCTATATATACGAGTATATTTTTCTACGTCAAAAAGTGCTTGAATGCCTCAAGTTTGGTATCGTGAGAAAGCATATTTAATTGGCTATCCAACAAGCCCAAGATTGCACAAATCAAATATGATTTGGGTTATAGCCAAAATATGAACAAGGTGCAAAACTATGGTGGAATCATGGTTTAAAAAGGCTTTCTGAGGCTACGCCTTGAGGCTTGCCTCACCTCGAGGCTCTAAGAAATTGCCTCGAGGCTATAGCCTCAATCCACTGAGGCTATAGCCTCGAGTCACACATGAGGCTGTAGCCTCATTTCTACATGTTAAAACCCGAAACCTTAACTTTTTATTTTTCATTTTTTTAAAAAATTTTTTCCTCTTCTTTTTTCAAAATATCCTCCCAATAATCTTTTATGATAAAAATGACCTAAAAGGACTTAATTTTGTTCTTTAAAACTTTTTTATTTTGAGAGAAATCCTAAATCTAAGCTTTCATCCCTAGTTATCTCCACTTGAAAGAAATTCTCATAGAGAGCTCAAATCTCATCAGATTTTGATTCCATCGCTCCTTATAGTTTTCAAGTGAGGAACCTCACCAAACTCGAGTAAGAAATCAAAAGGTGGTTTGCCTAAAAAAGGTGACGCGTAAGTCTCATTTAAAAAAAATGCTTAAAAATTAAAAAAAATATAATCTATTTTACAAAATTCAGAAACAACATACCATGTGAAAAAATAACTTATATAAGCATAAAAGTAACTGAGGCTATAACTTTGACCTTAGGAGTGACGTTGTCGGGATTCTGGTTGAATGCATGAAAGCTAATGCCAAATCTTAAAAAACATAAAGCACATAACTAAATTACCAATCTAAGTAGTTAATAAGCTAAGTCCATTGTCTAGTATCTACCAATAAAACATCAATACTAACAAGATAGAATTAGGAAAGTAGAGCAAGTCTATATTGTAGTAAAAGCTAAAATCTAACAAGTTAATAGACAAACACTAAGTCAAATAACAAAAATACAAATCCAAATCCTATTCTTATACAAAAATCATCAATCTTTTATTCTTCTTCATCCCCAATATCATCATCATAATCTTCCCATTTAATCTATTAAAAAAAAATATAGATTTAGTGTTTCTCCCAAAATAAAGAGTTTTAAATAACAAAAGGAGGGCCTTTTAAGTCGTTTTTAATATAAAAGAATAGTGTGGAGAGTATTTTGGGAAAAGAGTGGAAAAAGGTGAAAAAAAATTCAAAGGAGGGCTTCATTCATAGTTTTGGATATTACCATGTAAATCTGAGGCTCAAGTCTCATGTATGCCTTGAGGCTATAGCCTCGCTGAACTGAGGCTTAAGCCTCAGAAATGTACCTTGAGGCTTTTTTTGGACGCCTCGTCTTGAGGTGCGCCTCGAGGCATAAGCCTCGAATGCCTTTTTAAACCTTAATTGTTGGTCAAAGAATATTAGGAGGATTGTAATAAGAGAAGGAAAACTTACCTATGAACACACATGTACTCTCTTATTTAGGCAATTAAGAAAGGAGTTTGAGCTGTTTTTTGCTGCTAATTGCTTTCTTACAGTTGGTGGATTGGGGGAAGATACACTCTCCTAAGGAGAAAGGGGGTCTTAGTTTTCGTCACTTTCGTGATATGAATACAACACTTCTCGGCAAGTGGTTGTGGATATTCAGGGAGGAAGAAGATAGTTTGTGAAAGGGATGATAGGGAGCAAATATGGAATTTTAGATAATGGGTGGAGGAGTCTTCTTGTGCAGTCTCCTTTTGGGGTTAGTATGTGGAGAGGGGTTATAAGAGCTAGTGAAAAGTTTGAAGGGGGTATTATTAAGAAGGTGGGTAAAGGTGATAGGGTTCGATTCTGGGAAGATAAATGGTGTGGGGAGGCTACTTTGAAGGAGGATTATCCCATGTTATTCTCGTTATCAGAGCTTCAAGCAGCGGCTATTAGGGACTGCACAGTTAAGAGGAAGAATGCTCGTGGAACCTAGGATTTAGAAGGAATCTTGATGATTGAGAAGTTGAAGGGTTGGCATCTCTTTTGAATAGGGTAGGGGCTAACCCTTGTCTAGTAGATGTGCCCGATGAGAGGATCTGGAGATGGGACCACAAGGGTAAATTCTCAGTCCGCTCTTTTCATCGTCATTGCTCTCAGAGTAACTCAACGACCTTGCCAACTAAGTTTGTGTGGGGAGACCTGATACCCTCCAAGGTGAAATTCTTTGCGTAGACGACCTTTCACAACAAGATCTTAACTGTGGATCATCTTATTAGTAGAGGTATGATGATCACTAACAGGTGTATCTTGTGTAAAGAGGCAAGATAGTCGGTTGATCACGTCCTCATTCACTGTCGTTTCTCTTTTGCAGTGTGGTAGACCTTCTTCACCTTGTTCAAGTTTCATTACATTGTCCCCCACCATGTGTGCGACCTTTTCCAAGGATGGGAGGAGAAGTTCTTGGAAGGGAAAGGAAGGCTTCTTTGGTGTTTATTACCCTTCTTAGTTATATGGGCTATTTTGAAGGAGAGAAATCGCAGGATCTTCGATGATTTAGAAAAAGATCTGAGGGACGTGGTTCTGGAAGTGAAATCCCTACTCTATATGTGGTCGTCATTTTCCCCTCTTTTTCGAGGTTGTTTTTTTTGAGAATTTTGCATTCCGCTGGAATGAGTTGATCACGGATCCTAATACTCCTTAGTGGAGCTAGATTTGATTTCTCTATACATATTTGGGTTTCTCCCCTGTTTATAATACATACGCATTTATAAAAATAAAAATAAAAATAAAAATTGTCTCTCTTCTATATGACGGTGTGACTCCAATATTAGCAATTCTAGGGTGGTGCGACGCCATTCTAAGATCTCCTTCGAAGTGGTGAGACTCTGACCCATCTTTTTTTTTCTTCTGTTTCTCTTATTTTAACCCATAAAACATCTCTTTAACCCTTTGTAATCATTTTTCATTACATTCAAAAACTCTGTATCCATTCTCCTATTCAAATCATCTCTAAAAGTCCTTTCTTATCACCCATAACCCTAGTTATAACCCTGCATGGCCAGATGCTCTTAATCCCGATCCTTTTAAACGCTAGCTTTAATTGATAAAGAAATTGAGTTTTTTCTACTCCTACATTAGTTTTAGAGCAAGTTTGTTCCCCGGGGAGACTTGCCATGTTCACACTTTATATACTAGGAATTGTTATTTTCAGCTCCTAGATTGTCGTAAAGACAGCACGTAATATATTACTAGTGATGATGCAATTGATGAACATAACTTTGAGCAACTTTAACCATAGTTAATGTCTCGAGATTCATATTGGGATAATCTTTGGGTGATATTGATACGGATCGGACTCTACGGATTATATAGGAATGATACATATTGATCCGAAGGTGAGATGATCGAAACCAATAAAATGCAGAAACGATGTAGATGTAAGTTATTGTACATTCAACACTAAATGTCTATTGTGCATCTTGCGCCTAGTTTATGGGCTAATTTCCAAAGTGGCAGTCAAGAGTTTGGAATCAGCTTGAGTTGTAGCATTTGTTGGAATCAAATGCATGACATTATGGAAGACTTTCTCTAAAAGAAAGAATCGGATGGTCTTGGTTGGGGGGTTTGTGTTTGGGTGCTGCTCTCTCTCTCTCTTTAATACGTGTGAAGAATTGATGTAGAGGCTCCATGTTTTTGTGTATTCAGTACTAAATGTCTAGTGAGCATCTTGGAGTCCAATTATGGGCCAATATTCTCTTTCCCTTGGAAAATGGTCCAAAGTGACATTCAAGAGTTTGGAATGGTGTTGAGTTAGTGTTTGTTCAAATCAAGTGCTGACATAACATAAGATTATTTCTCAAGAGGAAGAGTTGGGTAAGTCTTGTACCACTTAGTAAATGATAGTCTCATATTTAGCTCTCCAAGAGGCACATATGCAATCAATCAGGTCGTCCTTCAAACTGATTGTTTATAACTCGAAATCACACTCATACTGATTCTAATCATGTCAGCGAAAGTCTTTTGTGGGCCACTACCCTCAGTTCTTTATCGGGCAACTAATTTGAATCATAGAACCAACCATTCAGTGTGTTCTTGGGCTATCATTCTTCCAAGAGTTGCCTGGATCAACAACAAATAAAATGGTTGGAAGGCTAATTGTTGACTGCCAATTACTAGTGGTAATGTTTTTAGAGACTGGGGGACTCACGTCTTCCCTATGTTGCATTGATAAGGGTACGGGTGTGACGTAGGACAACTGCTCGTTCTGCGATTTTTGGGGAAATGAGAGGGGTGGTAGAGAGAGGGAGAGATGAAACAAAATAGAGAGATGAAGAAAAAAAGAATAATGGTGGGAATCGCTCCCTTGGCCTCACACCAAACCCATCAAGGGGAAATCATGCACAAAGCATGTAAATCGTCTCTAAGATTCATTCATAATTTATCATTCATTAATAATCAACCGCTTCAGATCAAGGATTACATCCTATTTATAAAACGCATCGACCTAACTTTCCTAATTCTAATAAAATGAAATAAGGAAGTCCTAATAGAAGTCTACTAATTTAATAATGAAATCCTAATTGGTAACAAAATTTAACAATTGAAAAAATCCTAATTAAACTAAGACAAATCTTTGTGGGATCTACTCATCTAAAATAGTAAAATCAAAATTTACTATAAATAGTAATTGCATAAATTTACTATAAATAGTAATTTCATAAATTTACTATAAATAGTAAAACAAAATTTGCTATAAATAGTAAAACATGGTCCACTTGCTTGATTAGGTGTAGCGGCGGACCATCGCGGTTGAATACTCTCTCATCAAACCCTTCTGGTTGAAAAGAATTCGACTTCGAATTCATATACACGTAGATCGATCTTCAGCAAAGTGTATTGTATGTCTTACACTGTACTTGTTGGTCCAGCAGCAACCAAATCTCCACACCCCCCTTTTTTTTCAAATTCCCCCCATTTGTTTTCTAATGAATATAAACCAACTTGTTCAATTTTTTTTTTTTTTGGGACTTACGTCAGCCCATTAGCACATTACCATAGCTTAAGTGGGGTGAGTTGGTCATTAAATTGGCCCAAGATGGTATGGTCAATTATATATACGCAAGTCCACTCATCTTTTTTTAGGGTTGGGCTTGATAGCTAAAGACTCACCCCCATTCGACTGCTTCCTCTATCGAAGGGGAAGAGTCGGGTTTGCAAGTGAAACCCTAATCCCTTTTCTTGGGTTAGTGCGGCGACACCAACAATGCTGAAGACGACGGCGATGATGATGGCAACGGTCACATCCAACAGGCGGCCGCGGCTGCAACGGCTTGTACGCCTTCTTCTTTTTCATTCGGTGGCTACGCACGACGACGAGATCTTCGTTACTGCTCCCAGTACCTGCCACTGCCGATGGTGGTTGTCAGTCTCAAGGTATCGGGGCCTTTCATCCATGCTAGATAATCACTGCTTAATCGATAGTGTGATGGACCATTGTGTTGAGTAAAGCCTTTAACCTTTCCAGATATAACCGCAATCATTAATGGAAATCGACATGCACGAAATCAATTGCATAAGAACTGTGGAAGCCCCAATCCTTCCGCTTGAATAATTATTAGACGTATGATCTCGATTATCTGCTCCATCCAAAGCATAAGAAGTGGAGTCCTTTGGCGAAAATGGTTGGCTCCCAATCCTATCAGTTCCCTCAATGCTATCAACATCTTCACAGATTAATTTACCATCGCTATTTCTACTCATAGGATAATCTCCAACTCCAGATTCTAATTCCACAATGTCAACAGGCCTAGTAAGCAAGCTACTGCCACCTTCAATGCAACCATTTATATCTTAGATTTTACCTCCACGTTATCAACAATAGTTGGTATGGTATCGTCGCTTTCAATAGAACCACTGGCGGTTCCAGTCTCTGATTTCATGTTCCTCAGAAAGCCTTTTTCTTTGCCATATCTGAAGCTTTGCTTTCCTTCACTTCAACTAGGGCTTCAGAAGCTACTGGTGTTGGAGCTCCATCAGAGGAAACCATGGCTGCAAAAGCTTCTTCGTGTTCAGTTTCAGCACTTTTTTTTATAATCAAAACCTCCAAATAACTCAGCGGAAAGAGGTGGACAAGCCGGCGGTGGTGGCGGTGACGATCTAAAACTACTGCAGCGGATTGGAACTCTGGCGACGCATGCCTTCTTCTTTTAAAGGCCTTCTTATGGGTATCGATTGTTGCATCCAATTTGCGATATATATTTATTATATTTGGTCGACTAGTTTAGTTAACTCAGCTGCCAACGAACTAATCTAAAACATCTTTCCGGAACACAATCAGGAATTTCGAACTTGGCTCTGATACCAAAATTGACGGAAGATAACGGCTCGTTCTGTGATTTTTGGGGAATTGAGAGGGGTGGTAGAGAAAGGGAGAGATGGAACAAGATAGAGAGAGGGAGAAAGAAGGAATAATGGTGGGAGTCTCTCCCTTGGCCTCACACGAGGAAATCATGCACAAAGCATGTAAATCATCTCTAAGATTCATTCATAATTTATCATTCATTAATAATCAGCCCCTTCTGATCAAAGGATTACATCCTATTTATAAAACTCATTGACCTAACTTTCCTAATTCTAATAAAACTGAAATAAGAAAGTCCTAATATAAGTGAACTACTAATTTAATAATGAAATTCTAATTGACAACAAAATCTAGCTTAATTAGAAAAATCCTAATTAAACCAAGACAAATCTTTGTGGGATCCACTTATCTAAAATAGTAAAATCAAAATTTACTATAAATAGTAATTTTAGGAATTTGCTATAAATAGTAAACGTGGTCCACTTGCTTGATCGGGCACTATTCGGTGTAGCGGTGGACCATCGCGGTTGAATGCTCCGGCATCAAAGTGTCAGAGTCTGATACAATAGGATTCGTGGACTCATCAGTATACTTTAAATAATGTGAAACAAAGTAATTGTTTCTTTTTTTTTTTTTTGTATAATATGAGGATAATAGTGGATACATATATGTAATGTTATATTTGTTTCATATAAACTTCAATTATAAAAGGTGAAAATCATAACCTATGGAAAATGTTAATTAGTATCTTGCAAGGAAAGGCAAAAACAAAATAAAATTTGAAAGTGTTGCACCAAATCTGTATTGTGTCAAACTCTGACACGTGTCCAATTTGGATACTTTGCCCATTTAGTAGAACCCATGCAAGATAGTCCCTTCCACTATTTGGGTTTTGATTTGGACTTGCTAGGCACTAGTGACACTCTCATTTTTTCCATCTTCTCCTTACCTTAGAATTCTGTTAGTAGGAGTCTTGTCACTTGGTTGATGCCTCTGCTTGGAATTCAGTATCAGGTTTGGACCTTGTCTCTCTCATCGTGCTACAGTTACCCCCATCACTCCATGCCACCATTTTGTTGCATTGGTAATGTATGTCGGTTTGGGGTCTAAATCTTTGTTAGCTAACTTAGCTTACTTTTTTTCTTATTGTTTGGTACCAAACTACCAAAGTGCTTATGTTGAGTTTTTCACTAGACGAATAATTTGTATCTTTGTTACTTGGATAAACTTAGAAGGATTTAGAACTTTTGGATGTATTAGAGGCCTGTTAATCACAGTTTTATTTCCTAGATTGCTGTTGCTTATCTGATGGCTAGCTGATGCACGATAGTGGAAAACGATGTTCACCATGCGGTGGTCTGAATTCTTGACCCAAGACTCAAAAGTGCACCCAATCACAGCTTGTCAATGGATTGGGAGAAGCATAATCTCCAGCAGCAGCTGAACTTGTTCCATTGCCATGAGACTTGCCACACACACACACACACACACACGCACAAATAATAAAGATGGGGAAATTTGAGGTCCCTGTCTTGACCATAAATGGATTTTAGCAATGGTTTCCGCCATGGTGTTTCACACAATGGATTGGATCCTCCATTTTAGTGTTTCCCACATAGGAGCCTAGACCAAGAATTGACCCAATTGAAGATTTTGTTGAAATCTAATCTATTGCATTCTTTTGGGTGGTTATGATCATCTGCTTCGGTTGATTTTCAGCATGGAGAATCTCATATGGCCGTGTTTATGGCATTAATATGTGGATAAACAATTTGAAATCTACTGCATATGAGATCTTTAAGATACTTGCCTAGTGATTTGTGGTCACTTATTATTATCCTGATTCTTTTTGTTGGCAGAGCTTGTATTCCCTATTATGTAATCATTGATATTCATAAAAAAAAGTAATTCTTTCTGCACTGTTATGTACTTGTTTTATTTTTGTGATGTAGGAGAAGCCAAATGTATGTTGTTCATCGCTCGAGTAAAATTTCATGCTTCGCAGTTTGTTAATGTGGTGAAATCGGGACAGGATTTTTCTTTCATGGTCATTTGGTAAAACATCCTTTTCCTTGTTTCTTCTAGGGAGGGAAGAAATTCAGATCTGTAATTGTGGATGGACATAAGAAGGATCATATACATAGAGGATAAGTGCTATTTGGATTTTGGTTCGTTTATAATAGGTCTTATCTTTTACTTCAGAATTCTTTGTAATCTCATCTTTCATGATAAATGATGTGGTCGATTCATTAGCATTTTGTATAATTTATCTGTTGATAGCCATTTCATCTTGGGTTGGACTTCTCATTTGCGCTTCTCATCTAGTTTATGGTGGTGAGATTTTATGTAATCGTATTGATCTTCCTACAGTTTCCATTTCCCTCCAATTCTTACAAGGGTTTTCAGCCTACAAAATGGTTTCATACTGCAGTGTGGTGTGCTTCATCACTATTAAATGCACCTTGAGTTGCATGTTTTTAAAAAAATGGCTTCACCTGTTATTATTTGTTTTCCTTAATCTCTTAAATCGCCAATCGCGCTTTCAAATACACGATCTTACTCAGCTGGAGAGATTCAAATGCTTTACATGCTAATAGCTTTTGTGTTTTGCGGCCAAGTGGGTCAAAGCTGATGAAGTTACATTGGGGAAAGTTCGTTGTATGGTTGAAGGCCTAATTATAATTCTTTTTCGAGAGAAGTTGTGAATACTATTGTTCTTGATATATGTTTAGTAACTGTTTTCTATATAGCCTATAATGTTTTGAGGTTTGTTTGGGTGATCATACCAATAGTAGAAATTTTGAAGACAAGGAGGAATGTAGTCAGAAATTATTCTCTCTATTAAGGCCTTAATGTTCCAATGGTTGAAGCTCTTTAAAGATTTCCAAGGCATTTTTTTTTTTGAGGATTTTGTTTTTAGATGATCCTTTTTCTTTTTGGACGTTTTTTTTTTCTTTCTTTGAGTGGAGGTTTCCACAACCTCCTTGTTTATCTCTGTTCTTTTTATATAAAGTTCTATACTCATCAAAAAATAAGAAAGAAAAGAGTTGGGAAACTAGTATTCGAGCTACTTTGGCATTGCCTGATTTGGTCTCAAAACAGGATCTGGTTCTCGTCCACTGTCTTGTACCCATGAATTGTGTTGGGTGATAATGACCAGTTGATTTCACTGAAACAAAGTACTGTATTATGCAAATATACAATGCAAATATCAAAATTGAACTGGAAGGGTGGAATGCTCATTTTTTTTCTGGACTGCTTGGTGGAAGAATAGAGGATGGGAGAAGGAATCATCAAACAAGCAAATTTAATGAAGAGAGTGGTGCAATTTTGGCAAAGTAAACAGAACAGAGGGGAGTTGCTTCCATGGAAGGTATGAATCAATTCATCTTCAGTTAAGATCCTTGAATTATGTTTCTGCATTTCACACTTCAAAAAAATGGTGCCCAGTGAATTTGTTGATTTTCCCAGGGAATTTTTTTTTCATGCACCTCATGTCTGTTACGGAGTAATAGAGACATGGTCGTCGAAAAGAGGCAAGGCATAAAATGGTTTGAATCCTGCTGATACGGATTCAAAATTTTTACTGGTTTTCATATACGATCTGGGTGCAACCTAATGACGCAGGATAAGGATCTGAGTTCACTGGTTTTCATGTCCATTCTGGACGCAATTTGGATTAATGATGCAGGATCAGGACCTTCGATCACTGATTTTCATGCCCAATCTGGATGCAACTTGGACTGTTGACCTGGGTCCGCGTCGCTCCTGAGATTCAACTTGGATCCCATAAAGGTTATTGAAGTCTAACATAAAACATATCTCTACCCAAGTGGAGGGAAGGATGCTAGAACACAGGTCCATCAGCGAAGTCAGTAATATTTTTGCACCCATGTATTGGTAGGGAGTCTGATGATCCTGACAGTTTCAGGACATCCTCCCTGCAGTCTAGACTGTTGGATGGTCTTCAGGATTTGTGTGATCTGAATCTAAAGGACCATCCAGTGGTTTGCACCTAGGGTTGAAGTCCTCTTGAGGCCGACAGCAACGCTGCTCATTTAGTTATGAGATGGTTTACATTAGACTCTGATCCTCTGGAAACACGGCATTTTTTGCGATGACAATTGAGGATAGGTCCAACCTTTCTGTGTGGCAAGTTTCAACATAGGGAGAAATGCTATACATCATGGTTCAAAAAACACGGCATAAACTGCTTGTTTTTCCTTCCCCGCGAGTTTGTATTCGGCGCCTCCGGATGAAGGGAGGAATAGGGGCATTAAGGAAACGGGATTTCCCAAGGATCTGAAACCCCAATCCCTTTTGGGGGAATAGAACAGGTAGACTAGCAAGTTCTTTCAGTGACTATTATAGTGCTGCAGCAGAAGCATTCACGAAGCCTTGGAATGATACGCTTGTGCAAAGCATACCCCAATCTTTGGTGCTCATCCTCCTGCAGTCTTTTTGTAGCACAAAATTGACCGAGCTGTGGTCATATGATACAGCTGCTGTTTCAGTATTGGAGTCGGCTTGGGTGTGAGGCTCGATGTTTCAGCGGTTTGACAAGCTCTCGGAGTCATTTTTGAAGCGTATTTCAAGCTCGACCGCCTCATGAAGGAAGGTATGAATAATCTAATGAGAGAACAGTATCTCCACGGAGGGAGGGAAGCTTTGTCACAGAAGATCATTTTCCTTGGGTCACTGTCCATCAGCTGTGATTTTCGGGTATTGAATACCGATATTTTAGCAACAAATCCAATAAATCAAAGTGTAGTAAGGGAACAGACATTTCATAATACCATTGTTCAAGGTATCTTGATCTGGATTGGTCGATGTGTCTCAACCGTTTGATATATAGAATGAAAGGTTCCCAACTAGCTAAAAAAATATCCTATCATTTACTAAATTCATAAAAAATAAATTTATATGAATTGATAAAATTATAAAAGTATAAAAAACTTAATTAAAAAGTATAAAAATGTAATAAAAATGACACAAAATTGATAAAAACTGTAATTTTTAAAGAAGTTCGTTAAAATTTATTAAAAAAGACATTCATAAAAAAGCATAGAATTCGAAACGGTGACACTAATGGTAATGCTCGTTGTGCGGAACCACGAGTACTTTTTTCTTTTTAAGAAAATAATAGAGCTCTAGTAATATTGTTCCTGTGTTCAGACCATTGGATGTTCTTTCAAACATGTGGTGAGAATCTCAATGGCCATCAGTGGTCTGGAGGCGTTACCGTTAAAATGAATTGTAATGGAAATGGGCAATAACGGTCTGGGTTGCTTGACCTTTTGTCGGTCAATTCTGTGATGGCCTACAATTACACTAGTTGACTTTAAGACCCAGTCAGCCCACTTGGTAGTTGCTTGGTTTGATATCCTATAATCAACGTGACACGTGTATGGTGTGATTGAATTGAAAGCAATTCAATTCAATTGTTTCAAAAATCAAGGTGATACTTAGGGCCCGTTTGGATTGCCATTATTTCATAAATTATTTTATTTTAAAAAATGACTTTTCTAAATACTCAACAACAATTCAATATTCAAGCCACTTGATTTTGTCAAACTCACAATGATCGTTGTTTCTCGTTCCCCATGAATTTGAGGAGAAATATCAGAGTATGGGTCGTGATGTAACATGGTCTACCTGAGATCTTTTCAAATGCAGAAGCGACATTTTTTGGTAGTCACCACTGCCATCTAAGCCCACTGACCGCATGGATGTTTAGCCTACCCCCTAGTAGACATTCATACCAAAAATCAGCTTGTTTGATGATTTTTAGCCGTTGGTTTTAGTACTAAAAAATGGTTGCATTCAACGGCTATAAGAACGCCTTAAAAAGTGCTAAAATCTAATGGTTATAGATTACCAATCAGGTGATTTATGGTGTATATCCACCAAGGGGTGGGATAAACATCCATGCGGTTAGTGGGCCCAGATGACAGTGGTGAGTAACAAAAACCATGCTTCTGCATTTGAAAAAGTTTTCGGCGTACCTTGTTACATCTTTTTCGTTAAGAGTATTACATTGTGATGAGATGTATCACATCATAATTGGTGTATCTCATCACGATTCTCTCCATGATCAGATATAAATTAAAAAAGTAGTTTAGGAAATAAAAAAATTAAAGAATTTGATGGGACTACTTTCGATGATTTGATACGCGCATGACATGAGTTTGATGGTATGGTGTCGGTTTTAAAGGAGATCTAAGTCGGTTTATAATCCTGATCTATGTTCGGCTTGGATCTAAAACCATATACTTGGAAGGTGTCTTGTTTGTATACTTTACCTAGCTGTAAGCCCTGCTTGGTTCGTTGCACTGGGATGCATTTTTGCACACTGGTTGGGGGCATGCAAATGAACTGACGTGCAAATGGCTGCCAATCCCTTGCATACTCTTTTAAGAAAATGGATGCAAGCATGTACAGCCCAAAAAAACTGTGGTAACTGAGTGCATGGCATCCGATTTGCATTGAACCAAGATGGGCCGTAGTGTCTGAACACGTGTTCAAAGAATTTAATGACGTATTTGCACACATAGTTAAGGCCCTCTTTTTGTAACACGTACGATCCCCCGACGGAAGTCACATTTTTTGGCGCTCACAAAAAACCCTTCATTCCTGAGTAAAACTTCTGTCACAACCCACAATACAAGCCCCGTGGCACACTAGTAGAGATCGTTGACCATATGGATGTTTAGCCAGTCCCTCGGTGGACCTGCAAACCAAAAAGCAGCCCGACGAATGATCTCTAAGCGTCGGGGTTGAATGTTACAATAGAAACAGAAGTGATATGGATTATTCAAGAATCGAAATCAATTTGCTTTTTATAAAAAGAAGATTTCAATGAACTTCTATGAAATGGTTTCACGGGATTCAGCCAATTGTCTCGATCGTGGGATATCATCGAGAAATAGGAATCAGTGTTATCAAAGGAATTCCTATGATTGTTTCTAGTAAAATATTTTCATGGGTTGATTTTAACCGTATTAATTTGAGCATTATTGAACATTAATTGGGTGCAAAGATCCAAAGGTTTTAAATCACTAATCAGGCTGATTTTTGGTTTGCTAGTCCACTGAGGGACTGGCCAAACATCCATACGGTCATAGCTCTCTAATAGTGTGCCATGTGGCTCGTATTGTAGGTTGTGACAGGCTTCGGTCACAACATCTTGTGACAGAAGCTTTACTCTTCGTTCCTAATAGGAAAGAAGTGTTCCTTGTGCCACAAGAAAAACTCTATCACTCACCTTATGAATCATGATTAGAGTTGGTGGGTCCGTGGGGGTGCGGATGAGGATGAGTCTACCTTTGCTCAGCGACATCTTTACGCTGTTATAAACACATTGAAAAACGTGTTTTTAATTATTTTAGATTTAGGGCCCGTTTGATTGCACATTTTCTAAAATATATCTTATTTTTAAAAAAATGACTTCTAAACATATTTTTCTTAAAAAGGTCATTTGGATCATCATTAATGCAAAATGTCTTTATCTTTTCCTAATGAACCCAACCACTCTACTTGATGAGAGTGATAGATGGAGCTTCTTTGTTTATTATGTTCATTGGTCGGGCTCAGGGGACTCCCTTTTCGTGACCCCTATTGGTGAGTCGTGTGCTCGGCCATGGATTCCAAGAATCCGGCGGTGTTAGATAGTGCTGAGTTGGCAATCACTTTTTTCACTTTTTGCCCGCATTCAACAACCATTAGATTCTCAAAGAGCACACGACTCTCAACAGGGGTCACAAAAAGGGTTCTACTAGCCTGACCACATGTTCATTGAGCTAGCAAAATTTGAAAAAAAAGTCTGTTTTTACTTGAAAAACAGCTTTCAGCTATTTTATATAAAAAAGAATTTTTGACTTAAAAATTATATTTTTATGGAATAAACACTTTTTAAAAAATGATCATCCAAAAAATCTATTAATTTGAAGAAAAAAAAGTCTTTTGTGGAGAATAAAGAGACTTTTTAAGGTATACAAACGGCTTTTCAAACAGGCCCTAAAACTTTTGAAAACGTAGAAAACATGTTTTCGAAGGTGTATCGAACGGTGCAGAGGCGTCGTTGAGCATTTTTCGTTCAACACGACGTTGACCAAAGGCGGGCTCGATGGGGACCAAAAAATTATATCTTTTTGAATATATTTATAGCTTAATAGGTGGTCCCCATTTCAAATACCATTGGACAGTGCATTTTGATGGTGATCAGGATAGGGGATTTTAAATATATAATATAATTTATTTTTATATCATAGAGAGGGGGTGGGGGTGAGATCTTAATGATTGTATCACACCTACATAAAATACGTATAAAATATCAAAATCGATTACAGGCGAATGTCGTTCCATTTTTTATTTTAATTATTCCATTTAACTTAAGATATAAGTAGTCCTCCAAATCTTACAGCTGGCCGATATCTATATATATGGGTTGGGATAGAATGACTCATGCTATTCTTACTAATAGAATGACTAATGGACGTGAGACCCACACATGCAGATGAGTTATCGGCTAATTTTTGGTGAGGATGATCTCCATGGGACTAATGGATGTGGGACTCACACGCAGATGAGTTAATAGCTAATTTTTGGTGAGGATGATATCCTCACCATTGAGATCATCCTCATAAAAAATCAGCCGATTCTAACATTTGTAGCCTTGTGAAAAATAGATTGCGAATTGAAAATTTTGGACCATCCATTCTCACCGTTAAATTTAGGTTCATATTTGATAGGGTTAGAGGTTTTAAAAATGGATCAGGCTCGGGGGACACCCATTTTGGCATACCCACATAGAAAATGAATCAATGGATGATTTTTGGTGAGGATGATCTCTATGGTGAGGAGATCATCATCCTCACAAAAATTCAAATAATTCTAATATTCATAGACTGATTTAGAAGCTGAAGAATTATGGACCGTTGATGGGGTTAGACATTTCAGAATGGGCTGATTTTTTGTTGGGGTGATCTATATGGCGAGGAGATCATACCCACCAAAAATCAGCCATTGATTCATCTTCTATGTGGGTACACCAAAATGGGTGTCCCCCGAGTCCGACCCTTCAGCTCTTAACTCATCTGCATTTGGGCCCTATGTCCATTAGTAATCTATTAGTAAGAACAGCATGAATCAATCTTCTATCCCACATGTGTGTGTGTGGTTGACGTTTAAATTAAATATTATTTATTGAGAAAACAAAACGAGGTGAGAAACGCGTTTTTATAAGGCCCTCACGGTAGCACGCCCAATTAATTTTTTAAAAAATTTTTTAAAAATTATATATGTTCTTAATTAATTAATATGATGGACAAAAAATAATCAGCTTATTTTAAGATTTTTAATCCAATCAAATATATAGAATTTAACCTAACAGTGATATGGACCGCAGAATTTTCCACTTTTCCTAGGGCTAAAATTGTCGGAATCGAGTTGATCCTGAATCATCTTCATAAGAAATTTAGTCTGAGGAGCGCATAAAAACCTGCCACGTGGCCCACCCCTTGATGGACCTACTCCAGCAAGATAATTATAGTGTCCAACGGGGTTTGACTCAAACGAATGCTGTGGGACCCACATGGGTGAGCCCCTAGGGCTGATTTTGGGTGAGGATGATCTCCTCACCAATGACATCATCATACTCCAAAAAAATCAGGCCACCAAAATGTTTCATTTTTGAAGAGCAAATTTGGTAGGGTCAGAAAACTCAGACCTGGCCTGATTTTTGTGGAGGATGATCTCTTCCTCACCCAAAATCAGCCCTAGGGACTCACCCATGTGGCCCCACAACGTTTGTTTGAGTCAAACGCCGTTCGACCTTATAACAACCCTAATCAGCATGATTGGTGATCTCTCTATGTTGGATTTGAGCGTTTTTCATGTGGTGATTTCTAGCTATTGGATTCAAGCATTTTTTTTTTTTTTTGAGTAATTAGATCGAACGGTTAGATATTACCAATCAGGTTGACTGGGTGTGTATAGGTCATCAAAGGCTGGGACAATTACTAATGGGTCAGGGGACCCGAAAGTGTCTGTGGGCAGGGCCCACTGGAAAAAGGCCTCTCAGGATGAATTTTCACCCATCTCTATGTAGGCAAGCTTCCCTGTGGTGGCCCACGGAACGCAGTGGGATTCTCGATCAATTGTTGTCGGAGTAAAATCTTTGATGACGGAAATGTACGAACCAAAGGATTGGGGTCCAGTGTTTGACGCGTCAATCCGTAGATTATAGCCGTACAATTCATTGCGTTCATTGAATGGTCAACGTGGGCTCCACGCTCTTGAACATCTGCCACATGGGTCCTATAAAAATTTATTTATTTGGTCTTTGCATGTCACAACACCGTTAATCATATGATCAACGGTGATCTTCGAATCAGGTGTGAATAACTAAGAGTCGAGTGTCAGTTTAAGATCATTTTTTGAATTGCCCTCTTTGTTTGACACGTGTTCAAACAAGGATATTCTGTGGGATACGGATATTAATCTCGGTGGGTCAAAGATTTTCGATCATATGTTGGTTCGGGATATTCTCGGTGGGTTATATCCTTTACACGTGGTCGATAGATATGGGGACGGTAGGTCATTCATTGGGCCCACCAGATTTAGCAACACACTCGTGGCGTGTTACCCACCAAGCGTAGATTAAAGTCAAAGGCAGTGGTGGTCGCAGAGTCAAGAAAGCTCATAGAGTCAAACAACGAAAGATACCAACTCATAATATAAAACTGAGACGAGATGACAGGATTAACCTGCTAAATGGGACACCTGGCATCTTAAAGGGGCCGTTATAAATGTATAACGGATTGGGGCATTACCTTTTTTCCGTTATAACGGCTGTTGTAACAGATTGTAACGCACAGGATGAAAAACGGGAAAAATCGAAAATAACCGAACTAAAATTCAAATTTTCATAAAATAACAGTCGTTATTTTCGTTATAATGGCTGTTATTTTCAAAAAACAAAAGGTCCACTTGAGGTGGATCGAGGCCCATTCACCTGAATGGCATCTTTTATCTCTATTGGTTGATCCGGAGGACCTGACCACTAGATTGCTTTCTTTTGATCATGGCCTAGAATTTGAGATCCAGTGAGAAGGATGAACGTTCGATCAGAGAACGACCACCATTGAACGGAACAGTCAGCTAGATCTAAAAGGACGGTTGACAACTAGCATACTACCACACGTGGGGAGCAAATGCTTGGAACAATACCACGTATCACAATCTTAGGTCGACTGACCAATGAATGTTTGGCCCACATCCTTGGTGGGCCTACAGTCCGAATCAGCTATATTTGTGATTTTTAGCCGTTTGATTTAGAAACTTTTTCATCGTGGGCTTGATGAATAGGCTTTGGGTGGGTTCGAAGCCCATGATAAGAAGTGCTCAAATTGAATGACTATAAGTTACCAATCAGGCTGATTTTTTGTGTGTAGCTCCACCAAGGGGTGGACCAAACATTCATGGGTTCATTGGGCCCGAAAGATTGTGCCACGTGGCATTTTCGGGGTACCAAAAACACACGAGTGCGTGCACGCACGCATTCCATGTCACCTGTAGTTGGAAATGTATAACGTCCAACTGTGAGTGAGAGTTCCAGGTTATATATGGAATCTACCTCGTTTTTGTAAAACAAAACGTGCAAAATAAAGGGCATAAACTGGTTGGCACTGTCGACCGATTACCTTAGATACGTGTCACGATTTTATTGGTGTTGGACAATTTTAATAAACCTTGCATCATCCCTTCGGTTGAGGCATCTCCTGAACCCCAATCATAAAGTGACATGTGGAATGGTAATCTGGCGAGTTGGTTGACCCAGCGAGGAAAGAAAGAGTGGAGACAGCTTGCACTGCTTTAGGTTTGGAGACAGCTTGCATTGGCCACCGGTTTTTCAAAGATGCCTATGCCATCCCCGACATGTGTCAGTAGATGATAGGGGTTAAGAAAATGCCTCAACCAAATGGGTGAAGCAAACTTAATGAAGTGTTCTAATACTATTGGATTACGATTCCTAATTATAAGATTCAGAATCTTTTTATTTTTCATAATTCAAACCAAGGTTTAAAGGGGACCGTTATAACTGTATAACGGACTGGGGGCGTTACCGTTTTTTCCATTATAATGAAAAAAAAAAACACTCAGGGACAAAAATAAGGAAAAAATGGAAATAACGAAAAACACCGAAAAAATGGCGCTGAAATTCAGAAACGGAATATAACGGAAAAAAAAGGCTTTTTTCATAATTTTTTCTAGAAAATAATGGTCGTTATTTTCGTTATAATGGCCATTATTTTTTGGACATTTTAACGGTCCCTAACATAACAGGGGAGGTCGGAATCCATTATAACGGCCATTTTTTGAACCTTGATTTAAGCCAATATTGACATTAAAAGCAAGGTTTTAAATGTTCCGTTATAACATCATAACAGTCACCTAATATTACTGTTTATAATGGCCATAACGGCTGTCACAACGGATTGTAACGCACAAGCGCAAAAACAGAAAAAAAAAAAAGGGAAAATAAACAAAAAAATGGAGCTAAAATTCAAATTTTCAATAAAACTTATAATAGAAAATAACAGACGTTATTTTAACAATATTTTTTTTCAGAAAACAGCGGTCGTTATTTTCCTTATAACAGAAAAATAATGAAAACTAACAGCCATTATTTTCGGACCGTTAAAACGTTACATAATGTAACGACGAGGGAGGTCCAAATCCGTTATAACGGCCATTATTTTCATATTCGAATTCGATTGATTTATCAAATTTTATAATAATAATAATAATAAGGGACCTCAGTTGTCTCCCCCTCTTATAGGCTTCATATAAAGAAGCGTCGAGATCTTATCCCCCAACTGGACGGTGGATCTCAGCCCCACACTCGATTTTGACAAATGCTATTGGGGAGTGCTGTGAGCACGGGCCACCCACTACTAGTATAGGGCCGGGCTCCATTGACATATATTAAATGACGGGGACACACAAGCCATGTGGCATACTGTTACAGGACTCTGACCGTACGGATGTTTGTCCTATCCCATGGTGGACCTACAAACCAAAAATCAACCTGATTAATGATTTATAAGTATTGGATCTTTGTACCTCAAATACTGCTCAAATTCCCACAGTTGAGATCAGCCCATGAAAATAAGTCCAATCCAAATCCTATAAATCACTAATCAGGCTGATTTTTGGTTTGTAGGTCCACCATGGGATAGAACAAACATCCATACGGTCAGAGTCCTGTAACAGTGTGCCACGTAGCCTATATTGTGTCCCTGTCATTTTAGATCTGTCAATGGAGCCCGACCCATATACATTAGATTCAGATATTATTGAATCAGATATATCAATATCCGAATCTATATTTGAAAAGTATTTGAATATTAAAAATTATCTGAATCCGATATTTTATTTTTTTGGATAATATCCGATTATTCGAATATGGATTCGAATTTTTACCATCCATTGGCACCCCTAATTGATGATACATAGCCATTGGGTTTCAGCATTTTTCATCTTGGGCTTTTAACACCATATGTAAGCCTGTTTGTGAAGCCCGTGATAAAATGTATAAATCCGACGATCAGAAATCACTAATCAAGTTAATTTCTTAAGTGTGTAGAGCCATTAAGGGATGGATCAAATATTTATGGTGTCAGTGAGCCCGAAAGAGTGTGACGTGTGTCATTTTAAGAGAAGGATGAACAAACACTTGAAACTTGAAAGGCCTTATCGCCGCAAGTAGGAGACGAGTAAAACTTACCAGACCACACATAATATGAGCCACGTGGTACACTCTTAGAGGAGGCTGACGGTATGGATGTTTGGCTAATCCCTGAGTGGACCTACAAACCAAAAAATCAGCCTGATTAGTGATTTCAGAACTTTAGATCTTTGTACCCAAATAATGGTAAATAATGCTCAAATTACTACGGGTTTAAAATCAACCCATGATAATGACTTCTATAAACGCTTAGAAATCACTGATCAGGTTGATTTTGGGTTTATAGGTCCACCTAGGGATTGGCTAAACATCTGTACGGTCAATGTCCTCTAAGAAATTTCCACTTGGCTTATTGTGACCTGACCAGCCGTGGTCAGGTAAGTTTCACTCATAGGAGACCATTTAACTCGCGTGTTACCAAATTGGGGCTCTTCCAGTTCCAGGAAAGCAGGGTGCAGTGCACATCAAGCCAGCTTCTACGTGGTACGTTTTTTGCTAGAAATAAGGGGTGTTTGGTAATTTCAATGCGTAGATTCCGAACCGGAACAAACATATCAAGTCCCGACCCGATTTTTCAAGTGACATATCCGATCGGATACAATGTTTGATCAAATTATTTTTGCTTTTTTCCTTTTATTACATAAGCGTTACGACTCTGTCCGATTTTTACCGACAAAAGCCAAGGGTATTGCCAGTCTCTTTCACTTTCTATTTGCCTAAAATAACCTCGATTGACGGAAAAATTACAAATATGTCAAAAAACCAGACATCAGCCGAGTGATGCTGTCATCCTCAGGACGACGTTCTCCCCAGAGTCCACACCGTTGATGGTCTTCGAGATTCGGGATGCATGTATATCTACTCTACCTTTACCCTGGGTGAAAATCTATGATACAGAATTCTCAATCAAAATTTGATACAGACGTCCCTCTATTTGCCACGTGGCACACTGTTGGGCCCACTGAACCTATGAACGTTTGGTCCACGTGAATATAAAAAATTAATGTGATTGGTGATTTCTACCCGTTGGATTTGAGCACTTATTTTTTTAATCATGGGCTTGGAACCAACCCCGAGAGCTGTTCATGAAGTCCACCAGAAAAAAGTGCTCAAATCCAATGGCTAAAAGTCACTAATCACGCTGATTTTTGGTGTGTAGGTCAACTAAGTTGTGGGTCAAACACTCATGGACCAGTGGGCCCTAAAGAGTGTACTTCATCTTCCACGTGTGTCATTTCTGATTTCAACCTGTATTAACTTTCAAGATTTGCTATCGTTGTCCACAAGATCACTCTAAAATGGACGGTTGTGAAAATTTCACCCATTGGATAGTGGGCCCCTGCTCTTCCGCACACAATCATGTGTCCAATTATCCTATGTTCCAAGTAAATGCGGATGAATTATTATCAATGGCATTTTAGTGATTTTACAAGAAGACCCTTCCAAATATTCAAGGCTCCGAGTAGTTAAAAAGTTGAAAAGGTATGTCCAAAATTTCTAATTATTCAAAAAGGAGTTAAAGAGTTCTTCTTTTTGGAATATCAAACATGACCCTAGAATTTGGCCTAATATCAAAAAAGCCCCCAATTTTTTCTTTTTTAATGTTAAAATTTGCCTCTAGAATTTAGGGTTCCAACTCGGGTGGGTTGAGTCGGGTTTGGAGCCAACCCGAGTCCAACTCGGGCGGGTTGAGTCAGGTTTTGGAGTCAACCCGAGTCCAACCCGACCTCCAGACCGTCCAACCCGAGCTCAATGGGCTCAACCCGCATGTCTCTCTAAAACACACAGGTCTCTCTAAAGAGCATTATGGGATAGATATGAAGCTTAGTAAATGTTAGAACATTAAATCTTGGGAGACCAACCCTAGCACTGTGCATTTAATGCTGCATATATCTATACTATTATAAAGCAAAAACTGGGGTTGCCACCCATGTGACAATTAAAGTCCACTCTACTTTAAAGCAAAAATCTTGCCTAGAAGCCAAAACTTGGGTTGGGGTCGCGTGTATTGGGGGTATGGCCGACGTCCACTAGGGACACTCTTAGAGATCATTGACCGTATGGATGTTTGTCCCATCCCCATATGGATCTATATACCAATTATCAGACTGATTAGTGATTTCAAACCTTTGGATCTGAATATGCCGAATAATGCTCGAAATCCATGGTTAAAAATCAACCAATGATTACCACTCAAATCAATTTCTTAAAAATCACTAATCAGGCTGTTTTTTTACATGTAGGTCCACCTAGGGATGGGTCAAACATCAATATGGTCAGTGATCTCTAAGAATGACATGTGTAAGGTGCTACCATGTGTAAGGTGCACATTCATCGCACGTGGGGTTCCCCTAGTAGTAATTAGATGGAGAATAGGGTGTTTAACAAGTATTTTACCATCTATCATAATGCATGGACTGCGTTTTGACAAATGTCACTATTATCTCAACCATCTATTTTTCCAAATGACAATGTTGAGAACCCTTATAGTAGTTCGAGTTTTTAATGACAAACTCAATATATATGTCTCTTACCTTCATCCGACTAACCTGTTCCATAATTCACGTATCTGAATAACTAATTATCGAGTCGAATTTGGTAGAGAATCATGACCTTTACTTTTTAAGGATTCCATAACCATTCTAAGGTGGTGTTTGGTAAAACTTTTTCTCAGACCGTCTGAATGAACTAAAATTAAGTGATTTTGGTGATTAAATGGCGTTTGATATACGATTTAATTTCAGCACTTATCACTAAAATCTTGAAATCAAGTGAAAAGTAAAAAAAAGTGACCTTCCCTTCACTTATTGTAGTAAGTGAAAGAATCTTTAAAAAAGATTATCAAATTCTCTTTTAATACTAGAAAATTTTTGAAGCAGCGGAAATTTAGAAGCAACGATCATGCGCCAGGTACATCTAATTGTAGGAGCAATGATATTGTGTCAGGGTAACCTGGTGTACCTAGCGTGATATTATTGGCCGCATGATCACTGCTTCTAACTTTCTGACGATTCAGAAAATTTCTCCTTTTAATACCAATAATGTCAATTTCTCAAAGCTTTTTCTTTTAAAAACTTACAAAATTATCTTGACAGTTATTTTAAAATATCCACAATTGCCTTGACTTAATTTTAAGACTTAAGACCTTTACCAAACAAACTAACTCGGACATAAGTCATTAAGCTATCAGACCTTAAGCATCATAAGCTTCTAGATCTGATAACTTAATATACCAAACGTCCCCTAAGTCTTTTTCTCGAACCAACAGCGTAGCAATTTTGGGAATATCGAGGATAGCTCAGGTTTCAGGTAGTGGCAGAGCCAGGAATCAAGGTGCCAGGGTTCAAAATGCTTTAAGCTTTTTTATCCAAAATACCCTTAAATCTTAGTTTAGTGCCCCCTCAAATTTTAATCCTTTAAAGTGTTCCCTTCAGATTTTAATCCTTTAATATCTAGCGCACCCACCATATACTGCAAGGATTAATGTGCTCCACCATTGGTTCCGACTTCCGCCACTATAGTAGTCCAAGGTGGGTGCGCTAATACATCAAGGTATATACCTGGAGTAGCCAAAATTATTGGGAGTATTTTATGCACCCACAAAAAACTTTTCTAAAAGAAGTAAAATAGGTGAGAAAATCAATGGAAAATAATAATTTTGCTTATCCAAAAACCAAAATTCAAAATGGAAGGAATTTAGCCGACACATTGCACATCATTCTTCACTCTCTTTTCGCTTCTTCTAGAACTAGAACAATATTTCATTTGCAATGGGAAAAAATTAGTAAACCTCGCTCGTACCATGCTGTGAGCGAAGCCCATCACAGTCAACAATAAGAGCCACATGGCACACTCTTAGAGGACTCTGGCCGTATGTATGTTTGGCCAGTCCCTCGCGGTGGACCTGCAAACCAAAAATCAGCTTGATTAGTGATTTATAACCTTTAGATCTTTGCACCCAAACAACGCTCAAATTCTTAAGGTTAAAATCAACCCAAGAAGATAACTTCAATCCAACGCTTAGAAATCACTGATCAGGTATATTTTCGGTTCGTATGTCCAACTAGTGGTTGGCCAAACATCCATACGGTCAGCGTCCTCTAAGAGTGTGCCACATGGCTTGTATTGCGGGCTGTGATCGGCTTCGCTAACAGTATGGTGTGAGCGAAGGTTTACTCGGAAAACATAAAAACATTGAGCGTAAAACTTCTGTCACAATGGGATTGCAAATCACACAAAACACAGCCAATGAGTTCTCGGCACGTACACCTAAAAGCAAAGCACTTGTGTACGTGCCGAGAACTTATTGGCTGTGTTTCGTGTGATTTACAATTTCGTGTGATAGAAGTTTTACTCGTCTAGAAGAAGAAGCAAAATATGGATGCTCGGAAGATAATAATTCTCTTGTATAATCACGTGTTCCACGTCAAAATATGATCTGGAAATAATAATTCCCTTATTATCATCCTGACAATGACGTTCTCCTTAGGATCTCAGACGGTTGAATTTTCTTCACGATTTCTGTGGCTTGAATCTCTGCAGTCTCTCAACCAAAGGAGGACCTAGGGACGACGGTCACCTAAGGATGACAATAAGGCTCTTTGGTGTTGACATTACATGTACAACTTTGATGACTGCCCATCATATGAGCCACGTGGTACACTCTTAGAGGATGCTGACCGTTTGGATGTTCGGCCAATCCCTAAGTGGACCTACAGACCAAACATCAGCCTGATTACTGATTTCAAACCTTTGATCTTTGTACCCAAATAATGGTCAATACTATTCAAATTTCACGGTTAAAATAAACTCACGAAAACGACTCCAATCCAACGCTTAGAAATCATTAATCAGGTTAATTTTTTGTTTAAATCATGGTTTAAAAAATGGCCGTTATAATGGATTCGGACCTCCCCCGTTACATTATGTACTGTTAAAACGTCCAAAAATAACAAAAATAACGACCATTATTTTCTGGAAAAATTTGTGAAAAAATAAAATGGCTGATATTTTCGTTATTTTCCATTTTTGAAAATTTTGAATTCAAATTTCAAATTTCAACATTTGAATTCAAGCGCCATTTTTTCACTCTTTTTTTCATTATTTTCCCGTTATTTTTCATTTTTGCCACTGAGCTTTATAATTCGTTATTACGGTTGGTATAACGGAAAAAAATCGTAACGCCTCCAATCCGTTATACCGTTATAACCGCCCCTTTTAAACCTTGATCTAAACAAAGGTTTTAAAAAACGGCCGTTATAACAAAAATAATGGCCGTTATAACGGATTCGGACCTACCCGTTACGTTATGGACTGTTAAAACGCCCAGAAAATAACAGCCGTTATTTTTTTGTTATAACAAAAATAACGACCATTATTTTCTGAAAAAGTTTGTGAAAAAAATGGCCGTTATTTTTGTTTTTTCCCGTTATATTCTGTTTTTTCCGCTATTTTCTATTTTCGGAATTTTGAAATTCAAAATTTGAAATTCAGCGCCATTTTTTCCGTTATTTCCATTATTTTCCGTTTTTGCCCCAGAGCGTTTTTTCGTTGTAACGGAAAAAATGGTAACGCCCCCAGTCCGTTATACCGTTGTAACGGTCCCCTTTAAACCTTGATCTAAACATTCATACGGTCAGAAATCTCCAAGAAAATGCCACGTGGGTAAGGAAAGTAACTTTGCTGACCGGCGGCGGTCAACAAAGATATACTCTGACATTACACTGTTGTAACGTGTGATTCAAAACCTGATAGTGGCAATATTTGTAATTTTAGGAAAGAGAAGTGGCAATTCCGTATCAGTACTTATTTTACCTTATCTGGTCTAAAGTTCTAAACGACCAAAATTCTCTCTTCTCATTTCCTCATCAAATCAAACACAGGGACCCAACCCAAGTGACAAGTGTCTCGGCGAGGTAAAACGGTGAAAAACAAATGGAAAAACGAGATAGAAGACGTGGTGGTATTTTCGTAATTTGATACTGAAGCAGGTGTTAATTCAGAAGACTTCACTTCATCAGAACAGAAAGGAAGTTGGGGGTTGGTCCCACCACCCCATGTGCCCTTCTGCTTGTCTTCACCCGCTCCTGCCGCTCAATGATTAGAGTCCTCTTTTCCCTCCCAAACCTCTCTCTCTCTCTCTAACACTCACAGCAACTAGCAAGCGCATACCAGCTCATCTGAGGAAAACAACTCTCTCTCTCTCTCTCTACGCACACGCCGAGGAAATACAGGAGTGAGGAGCCATGTCGACTACAGACGGCGCAAGTAACGGCGTCAGTAACGGGGCTCTCATGGTCATGGACCCTCAAAGGCAGCAGCCACCAGGTAACGGCGCGTTAACGGTGAAGAAACCTCCTGCGAAGGACCGTCACAGCAAAGTAGATGGCCGTGGACGGCGCATCCGCATGCCGATCATCTGTGCCGCCAGGGTGTTTCAACTGACTAGAGAACTCGGTCATAAATCAGATGGTCAGACCATTGAATGGCTTCTCCGACAAGCTGAGCCGTCCATCATCGCAGCTACTGGGACTGGGACCACCCCGGCGAGCTTCTCTGCTGTAGCCGTCTCCGTTAGAGGATCCTCTAGTACGTCGATATCTGCTTCGCTTGATCAAAAACCAACTCCCCCGATGCTTGGTCCCACACCGTTCATACTCGGTAAGCGCCTCAGGACCGACGATGATGCGGACGAGGGTGCAAAAGATGACGCTGCAGCTGCATCTGTGGGTCCCAGCGCCGCTGCGGCTGCCGCCGCCGCTGCAGCAGCAGCAGGCGGTTTCTGGGCCGTACCTGCCCGGCCGGATTTTGGTCAGGTTTGGAGTTTTGCGGCCGCACCGGAGATGGTGGTGCCGATGCCTACTATGGCATCGCAGTCGTCGATGTCGGCGCGGTTCGGTCAGCAGCAGCCTATCGGAGAGGCGTCGGCGGCTAGGGTTGGGAATTATCTTCCGATGACGCAAGGGCATCTGAATTTGCTTGCATCGTTGTCCGGTGCGTCGGCTTCGTCGGGGAGGAGAGACGATGAGCCTCGTTGATTGATTCTACTGTGTGGATGTTGGTGTGTGTGGAGAATTCTAGGTTTAGGGTTAGGTTTCTTCTTTGTTAGTTTGGGGAAGAATTAGGGTTTGTGGAATTTGGATGAATTATGAATGAATTCAGTTAGGGTTTTACTACTACTGCTACGACTTTGCTTATTTGGTGAAAAATGGTGCTTTGTTGGAGAAGAGAGAGAGTGAATGAGTGAGGAATTAGGGTTTATTGACGTCGGTTGAGTTTGCTTATTCCAGCGATCTTGAAGGGGAAGTGTTGGGATTTGTTTGCCTACGTTAGGGCTCATTGCAGAAGGGATTTGGGAAATAGGGTTTTGTTGAATTTGATTGAATTCCTTCTGACGGCATTCGTGAGAGTGGCAAATGTTGGATGCTCAGGCTGCTTTATGGGAAACTGATGGAATGGTCCTCTGTTTCGACGCGAATAAGATGAAGAGGACCCATGGAGCCCTTTGCTTGAAAAGAAAATTAGAGCTTGGGGCAAAGAAGAAGAAGTTCTGGGTAAATTGGGTCAAGAATCCTGTTACTTTGGCAATTGAATTAAAGAAGATGAGGTTTCATGGTGATTATGTTCATGGTATGTTGCAGTGATTTTGTGAAATTAGGGTTTCTCGACGAAGTTGGAACTCCCTCTTCCATGATCATGATTCAAGATTACGGTTTCTGAGCTGCTATTTCTCCCATTTGAGAGAGAAGAATTGAGGTTGTGTTTGGCATACTGGGTTCTCGCTCTCTATATGTTGGTGTGGAGAACTTAAAAGGAGAATGTTGGAGAAAAGCTCCTGGGTTCATGCCTGTAAGATCTCTATATTTAATTTCACCTGTAATTTTTAGCCATTTTCATGGATTTACCAGCATGAAAATAATGGGTTCTTCTGTATGTAATGGATTGCTTGTGGTGTCTGCAGTGTGAATAAAAGTATTTCTGTTTCTCTCTTTTCTTCTGTGCTTGCTCTACCACAATCCTTTTCTGTGTCCTCCCTTATATGTTTCCTTCAATTAATGTAAATTTGACTTTTTTTCCATCACTCCATCATTTCTTTATTATTATATTTGCATTCCTAATTAGAGTTTATCTGATTGTTTCTTAATATTGTTCATATTTGCATTTTGTGATGCTAATTATATCTCTGGTGCACTTCCAAGTTGTTATTTTGAGCGATGATTGAATCATTAGAGCAAGTTAACGAGATGCCGCTTTGATCACTACAAACACACACTTGGTGTAAACTATGAGTTCGTTGTGTGTGTTTTTCTCTGACAACCATTGGGTTCGGGTTGACTTGACCAGTGCAAACATAGATTCGGCGTTGACCAGGACATAGCATTCTGGTTTGAGCAAGAATTTGAAAACTAGAGTTTATCTGATTGTTTCTTAATATATCGTTCATATTTGCATTTTGTGATGCTAATTATCTCTCTGTTGCACTTCCAAGTTATTATTTGAACGATGATGGAGTCATTAGAGCAAGTTAACGAGATGCTGCTTTGATCACTACAAACACACACACTTGGTGTAAACCATGAGTTCGTTGTGTATGTTTTTCTCTGACACCCATTGGGTTCGGGTTGACTCGACCAGTGCAAACATAGATTCGGTGTTGTCCAGGACATTGCATTCTAGTTTGAGCAAGAATTTGAAAACTAGAGTTTATCTGATTGTTTCTTAATATACCGTTCATATTTGCTTTTTGTGATGCTAATTATCTCTCTGTTGCACATCCAAGTTATTATTTGAGCAATGATTGAGTCATCAGAACAAGTTAAGGAGATGCCGCTTTGATCACTTACACACACACACTTGGTGTAAACCATGAGTTCGTTGTTTATGTTTTTTCTCTGACAACCATTGGGTTCGGGTTGACTCGACTGGTGCAAACATAGATTTGGTGTTTACCAAGACATTACATTCTGGTTTGAGCAAGAATTTGAAAATTCTGCTGAGTTTGTTGCGACTCACCTGAGTTAATACTGGCTCACAAGTCATACCAGTATCTGTGTTGGCTAAGTTTTGGATTTCATTTGAATCACAACCATCGGCTTGCATGCTTGTATGGTGGGAATACAACACCTGTTCATCTTAGACCGGGATTTAACAAGCTTCCTGTTATATATTTTTGACTAATGATGCATAAAAGAGACCTTGAGATTTTTCATTTTGGAAGCGAGTTTGAACGAATAGCACAAAGTCAGGGTGACAAACATTAATTGGGATTTGGTAGGATTAAAATAAAGGTGGAACCTATTTAACATGTATGCCAGGTGTTCATGACAGATTGGTTGGACATCACGACTTCCTGATCGTAAGTACTCTTCCTCTTGCACGTGTAGTTGATACTAGACATCTTGTGTCGACAATGTTTTTTACATGATTTTTTTTAATCTATCCAAGAAATAATACGTTGTCGGAAGTTTTTTCTAGTCGTTGGTTGAGAGTAAGTTCTTCGTACTTGAAATGAAAATTGAAATGAAGGACCGTTGTTGCATGTTTCAGAACAGACTTAAGGTGGAACTGAGTTTCCTTTACTGAGATGGCCCTTAGTTAAGGAAAACCAATGTTGGTAACTTTTTTATTGAAAATTCCTCCATTAGAAGCATGGGTGGATTACTTATCTGGTCAACTGGGTTGGGATTTTGGTAAGTCCTTATTCACAATCCACATGTAAACGAGGATCATCTAGTGAGTTTGATAGGTTTAGTATTGAAGGTTCGAGCTTGGAGCTCAGCTGACGCAAGTCCTCCCTTATGATGGTTGAACATGTTTACCGGTGAAGTTGTTGTTGGAAGAAAGAATAAGCAACACGAAGATGCAAACACACCACACAGATTTACTTGGTTCCCTCAAGATCGAGGTACCTTCACGGACTAACACCGATTCCACTGCTCTGAGGCAAAAGAAAAAAGTCACAATACAATCATGATCGTCTCACGGAAACCGAGGTATAGATAACCCCAAGACGAAACTAGGGTTTCTGCATCTCTTTGTAGAAGTACGAAAACACCCTCAAGGAAACAGTGACTTGACTTTCAGTACTCTAGCACCATCAGGGTCCACAAACCATAACAGTTATGTATGGTGTAAAGTTGCAGGTGACATTTCCTTTGGTGTGGGGTTTGTCCTCTATGAAGTGGTCTGGGTTACTTCTCATTTAGGGCTATAATGATTAGCATTTTTTTTTCTGTAATGCAAGCTTGGATCAAACCTTCGGGCTGCGACAAGACATAATTGGGGTAAGAGAAGTGGCGGAGCCAGGATTTTTTTTGAGGGGGGCAGGTTGGACGGCGGCTTCCAGTTGAAGGGGGGGCACTGTGCCCCCCATGGCTCCACCATTGCTTGCATTATGTTCCCGATGATCAAGCCGAGTCCACCAATATAGAGTTATGTTTCCTAGTTACTTGATTCGGTTTCGGTTAGTTCCTTCCCAGCAGATCTACCCCCTCCCCTCCGCTGTGGTGGGACAAGTAGTTCTGGTCTCAAGTCACTTTCCTAGGTTTCTGTTCAGTTGGTCATGATCAGTTTCAGCTACCGTTATAGCAGTTGGAAGTTTTTTTCTTTTGGGCCTTGGCACTGCAAGACCAAAAATTGATCTCGCAGCATCCAGGGACCACCACGTATACATGAGGACATCGCACATCGCTTTTTATTCCTTGTTCTCGCAGTTACTCAGGGACGTAACGTAGGGTAGGTGGACCATCTATGGACCCTCAATTCTGGCGTAGTGGTAAACGTCAGGGGGTTGGGGAACTGCCATTGGATGGGTCCCATTACGAATAGAGATCACTTGTGTAAAAAGAAGCGCTTCCTTCACGTGGGACTGCCTCTATGTTGCATTTCTTTGAATCTTTGAGTGCACACCAATCAGATAATACTCAACCATTGGATCCAGAATGAAGAACCAGCATTAAGAGAGGACAAAATTGTTAATGATGCCACGTGTCAAGGAGGCTGCATCGTAATGGTGGGAGTTAGGCTGCGTTTGGCATTGCGAAAATAAGCAGAAAAGCTACGTGTTGTGGTGTGAGACGAGTAGGTTGTTTTTGGGTAAAAGCAGAAGCAGCTGAAAATTTGTTTTTTTGCTTATAACATAAGCATTTTTAGACGGTTTTTGGGTAAAAGCAGTAGCTGAAAAAATATTTTTGCTTATAACTTGTGCGGACCACATTTAGTTTGGTCTTTGGGTAAGAGCAGACGCAGCTGAAAAATTATTGGTCTTTGGGTAAGAGCAGACGCAGCTGAAAATTTATTTTTGCTTATAACTTATGCCACATATTTTGGTCTTTGGGTAAAAGCAGAAGCAGCTGAAAATTTATTTTTGCTTATAACTTATGCGGACCACATTTAGTATGCAAACATTGTATCCACCATTAAATGCTCCTTGAAAACCGTGTTTTTAATTTATAAAATATTATTTAAAAAAACATTAAAATAACACATTTTTCAAGGGACATCCAACCGTACTGACAATGTCTGCATACTAAATGAATGTAACTTTATAAATATCAAAGTTACCCTTTTAGCCTCTAATAACTTTCCTAAATGACAAAACAATTCCATAAAATAAATTTTATGGCTTTTTAGCTTTACCCCCTTACTTTATTGATGCAATTTCATCTCACCCAACGTTTTTAAAATATTTGCATCTCACCCTTTGACCATAGTCAACAACGTTGACTGTAGACGGTCTCCGGATGGACATCCTAATATTTTTTAAATGACTATAATGACTTTGGGTGAGACGCAAATATTTTAAAAACATTGGGTGTGATGCAAATACATTAATAAAGGGGGACAAGCTAATTACATCAATATTTTTTTTAGCCACGTGGCATGTTCTTAGATGACTGACCGAGTATGGAAGTTTTGCCAATCCCTAGATGATGTACAAACCAAAAATCAGCATGATTAGTGTAGGTACCCTATTTTCCGAGACGCTACGACAAGGTCAGGTGTCACTAATGAGGCACATTCGTCAAGCAGAGGCACGTGGGCTTCCGTATGTCGCAGACCACATCGGCCCTAATTCCGACAGACATACCTTCTTACCAACACTGTCCGACTTAAGCATAAGGCTAGTCGGAACGGGGGCGGCCATTTGTTCTAATCAGAACAGTTGCCGACACCATCCGACTGAAAGATGTACCTTGTTGCGACGGCAAAATTCAGCCGTCCATGTCCGAATAGCTGCCGACACTATCCGACTAAAGCATAAGGCTAGTCGGAACAGGGCAGCCATTCGTCCTAATTGGAACAGCCGCAGAAGCCTGCCGACTGAAGGATGAACCCTGTTGCAACGGCAGGTGCCAGCCGTCCTTGTCCAAATGGCTACCGACATTGTCCGACAAATGGTATGGGCTAGCCGGCACAATAGGATCAATATTTGACCTTATCTGAACACCTGACGACACCGTCCAATCAAAAAATGCTTCACGTCAGAGCGACTGTAGGGGCCGACCAGCCAAATAGAAAAGGCTGGTCACCTGAAGTTAACAGGCAGACGACCCAGACATTCACAATGTCAACTCACAGAGCATTCGAACGAAGCATTTCCCTCAGATCAAGAAGCATAACAGAAAACAGTTACCAAGAAACGACGGTTGCAAGCTCCCCAACGACGACACACTCCCTGTTGGGGGCCCAATAAATGGAAAGAAGATCGAGTGGAAAAGGGATAACAAAAAGCACGAGTGAGACCGAAAAAGAGAGGTATCAAGAACAAGACCTAAAGTATTTCGATCCATCCTGACTTGAGCGTCGGAGTGTGATTTGCAAGTACCACGGCGGCCGCAGACAGGCATGCGTTAGCGAAAGGACAAGTCCGGAAGAGAAGGAGGACGCCGACATATTCTACAGGATCCTCGGAGGCAGTGTCGATCATGCCGAGAGGTTCGTCTACCAATCACCAATCCGTATCATCGGGGATCGTGCGGGTAAAAGACAGGAATTTTCCCCCACAATTAGTGATTTCAATCCTTTGGAACTTTGTACCCCATATAATAGTCAATACTGCTCAAATTCCCACAGGCTAAAATCAGCCCATGAAAATGACTCCAATCCAACGCCTAGAAATCACTAATCATGTTGATTTTTGGTTTGTAGGTCTACCTAGTGATTGGCCATACATCCATACGGTCAGCGTCCTCCAAGAGTATGCCATGTGGCTCATATTGTGGGCTGTCATCACAGTCCTCTATCATCAAAGTTCTACTGACACCAACAATTAGCATGATTGATGATCTCTCACTATTGGGTTCGAGCATTTTCATAAGGGTGATTTCTAGCCGTTGGATTCAATATTTTGTGTGCTAATCTTTGGGATTCGTGTGGTGGTCTTTGGAATTGAATGTGAGAGTACGGAGATATTTAATAGTCCCTACTGTCAATGGACCACCTCTTGGATTAATTCCATGAGTCGGTCTAGACTCTAGAGCTACAACAATTTCTTACACCCCAGTGGTGGGGCCCAAATGGAGATCATGTTGGACAATCCAACTATTAATCGAGTAGTCCGGTCCTTGATCATCATCACCAAAAATAAGTTCATTTCAAAATTGATGACCATATAAAAAATTGATCCAAAATAATGGTTTAATTGGATAGTCTAGATTTTTCAAATTAAAGTCAAATTTTTATGAGAGTGTAACTATACTATGAAAGACTCACCGTGTGGTGGGATTGTCCAACATGATCTCCATGTGGGCCCACCACCGGGTGTAAGAACTAGATGTTTGAAATGGGTGTAGCTCTAGAGGGACTCTAGTTCAAAATGAGATATTATTACGAGTACGATTAATGGAGAGTTTGGTTGGTTGCGGTGAGCCTGGACTGGATTCTAGAACCAAATTATACTCGAATGATTCTAGTCTTGAACTTTTGCCATATCCAAACTTAACAACTAGGTTCTAGAACATGAACCAGAACCGGATCTGACAAGAATCCACAACATGAGATCCGAATTCAAACCATGATTTATATGGGAAGATCTATATCTGGTCCCAGCCAATTACCTAAACCAATGAAAGGAACGAATAAAGTCACTCGTAGGGGCGCCAATGGACGGTCAAAAAGTCGATTTTGAATTTGAATAATCTAATATTATCCGAAAATTTTGGGATATCGGAATTCAGATTTGGATAATTTTCTATATTCGAATACTTTTCAGATACGGATTTAGAAATTGATATGTTTGCTTCAATAATATTCGATCCGATATATTGTAAATCAGATTTTAAACCCTAGTCCAATAAGTGTGTGCCAACTGGGTACCTTATGGAATACCTCTACAAGGTTAACCTTAGAGGATATTATTTGAATCCGATTTATTTATGGACGAATTGGATTAGGAATGTAAATCTTGCCCGTGAGCCCCCCGCCCGGCTCAGTCCAGCTTGTGTATAAGCCCTGGCCCAAGCTACCTCCTTTAAGGGCCAAGCCTGAGCTTGGTGTTTTGGAGTCTGGCCCAGTTCCTAGCCCATCAATTAGGTCTGATCCGACCAGGCATGGGCCACCAGGCCCGTGCTGTTTCTCCTCCCTTTTGTGCCCAAAACACTCCAGCCCGGCCTGTTTAAATCTCAGCCCATAAGGAGGCTGGCCCTCTAGTGGCCCAGCCCAGCCCGCGGACTGACCCATTTACACCCTTACATTGTATCAATTAAAATTTTTAACTCTCTATAGTAGAAAATCTTATTTAACAACTATTCATGATAATCAAAATCCACGGAAAAAAAAAATTATATGCAGAACACTCATGGCCCTACATAGATCATTTTTTGGGCCTAATGATTGCGTGGATGTTCAGCACACCTATTGGTGAATAAACACACTAAAATCAGCTTGATTGATTATTTCTAGCCATTGGATTTAGTACTAAAAAACATGCTTGAATCCAATGGCTAGAATCAATCCTAAAAAGTACTAAAATTTATGGCTAGAGATAACCAATCAGGTTAATTTGTGGTTTAGATATCCAACAACAAACATTCATGTGGCTAGTGGGCTGGGGCCTAAGGCGACCGCCTTATTGGCCTTATGGTAGAGATGGCCCTGGGCTGGGCCTCGACTTGGCATTTTGGACCGCAGCCCATCTCAGCCTATCAATTTGGGTGGTGGAAATGCACCCATCAACGGTCAGATTAGTGTCCAAAAAATGTGCCACGTGGCTTATATTGTGGGTGGTCTCCGGTTCAGCCAAGTTTTATTCGTCTTAGAAAGAGATTTCTCTTTTTGGGGTGTGCCCCGATTGGAAATCCGCCCCAACAGGAAACGGGGTGTGCAAATATGCGCTCCCTATATGAAAACATAATTACATAGGAGCGTATTTACGACCTCTAAGCATAATCTCTAATAATTTTAGAGAGCTCGCGAAGAAATTCAAAGCCAGGTTAAGGTTACAAGAACACAAGTACAACTTAAGATAACAAATCAACATTGATTTTTAAATCTCGGACTTGCGGGTAGTAGTCGTATTCCAAAATGGCGCACCATATACAACAACATTACCATCATTTTGTACGATCAATCGGCAAGTATCGAGACGTCGATTCGAATGACTAGACCAAAAAGACATCTGAATCCGAAGAAACAACGAGATTGCCGTTGTTCTTCAAGACCAAGTTGCAGGTATTATTGCCACGGTTTGCAGTCTTGCTATCCCATGTATCCTTGTTTGTGTCATTTCGCTTCGGATACAAGACCAAGTTGCAGTCTCCTTGCATTATGAGCATGTAAAGCCCATTGTTACTCCCTTAAGTATTCGCTGGTTAAGAGCTTCTCCCCTGTGAACAATATGTTCTCAGCTCCTACAAACATGATTGACATTGCTATTGTTGTTGTTGTTGCTAACAAAACTAAGTGACCTAACATGGTTCGAAATCTCGGGATCGGTGGGCTCCGATCCCGATATGGATCGGCGCATCTTGCCCAAGACAAAGTGAAACTTTTTTGGGAAATAGAGGTCTCGGGGTGAGACGATCCATTTTTGGATCGGATCAGTGGGTTATGATCCCGATCCGGATTCCCTGATCCAGAACAGGATCGGCCTAGACTTCGAACCATGTGAGCTAAAGCCATTTTTGAACCAAAAAGTGTGAACAAGGTCTATGAAAATGGAGGAAATGGAACTTTGTGTGATGAGGGTGTTGGATGGTGCTTAGGGTTCATAAGGGGAAAGGGGATGAGGGTTCTTCTAAGGCTATGTATGGTTGTCTTGAATAAGATCTCTAGAAATGATTTTTTTGTATATAAATGCTATAAAACTTTAGATATTTTAGTAAGGCCCCCTGAAGTTTGAAAGTAATAAGTCATACCCCCTTTTTGTTTTCAAACTTTAGAATTACCCCCCTTGACCTAGTTTAACTCATGGTTCGAAAAATGGTCTTTATAACAAAAATAGCGGCCGTTGTAACAAATTCGGACCACCCCCATTATGTTATGTACCGTTTTAACACTCAGAAAATAATGGTTGTTATTTTCATTAACGGCCATTATTTTTGGAAAAAAAATTGTTAAAAAAAGTTCACTATTTCTGTTATAAATTTTATTTAAAATTTGAAATTCAAAATTTGAATTTTGAATTTTAGCGTAATTTTTTTTTTCATTATTTCTCTCATTTTTCCCATTTTTTTCCATTTTTGCCCCATGTACGTTACAATCCATTATAATGGAAAACGGTTACGCCCCCAGTCCGTTATACCGTCATAACGGTCCCTTTTAAACCTTGGTTAAACCATCATTTGACTAACATTAAAATGTGACATGCATCATGCCCCTGTTAGTACACCTATGAAAAGACCATAATATTGCAAGTACAATGCTAACGACATGTGATTTAAGTCCATTTTAACCTAAGTCCACCAGTGCTAAACAAGGTCAAGGGGGGTAATCCAAGAGTTTGAAAGTATAGGGGGGTATTACTAATAACTTTCAACTTTCAAGGGGGTGTTACTAAAATACCCTAAAACTCTTTCTTTATCAGCATTTTTTAACATACAAATCCTTTTTCTCTAAAGGGAATTTTTTTTAGGGTTTTGTTAGCTGATGTTGTGTCATATTTGCACTAAAAAGTGGTAAGAGGTGAGAATTTTGCATTTCCCACCTCTCAACTTGTTCATAGGCTGTAAATATGTAGCTGAAGATGAGTGGGCTTTAGGCTCATGGGCTTTATTTATTTGAGTGGTGGTCCAATGTGAGTGTTCCTATATAGATTTTAATTGGATGGCGATTGCCTCGGGATCTTCACAAACCAATACAACGAGCACAGATTACGCTTTATCCAATCAAAATGAGATACGACGGACTCCTATGGCTTGACTGATAGGAGTATCCGTTTCGGATCGCCAAATTGTTTATTAACCACTAACCCACTTGCCTATCAAAAAATATGTCATGATGAAGTGATGGCAAGATAGATTATTGATGGTAATAATTTTGTTTGCCGACCAATTAGGTTAATTTTAAGTAGTGTGACATAAGGTTAGGGGAGCAGTTCTATGATACAGAACTCTGTATCAAAATTTTGATGTAAAAGTTCCTCAAATTGCCACGTGTCACACTCTTTTAGACCCACTGACCCCCTGAATTCATTGCTCACTTCTTGGTGGACCTGCACAATAAAAATCGGCACGCGATTAGTGATTTCTAGCCATTCAATTTGAGCACTTTTTTTATTATGAGCTTCGTGAACAGACTATGAGTTGGTTCCAAGCCCATGATGAAAAAAAAATACTCAAATCCAATGAATAGAAATCACCAAGATGTTGGCCAAAACATTCATAAGGTCAGTGGGCCCAAAAGAGTGTCACATGTCAGTTTGAGGGACTTCTGCATCACAATTTTGATGTGGAGTTCTGTATCAAAGATATTTTAAGGATGAGCCGTTCTATGATACAAAACTCTGTATCAAAATTTTGACTCGAAAGTCCCTCAAATTTTGCCACATGTCATTCTTTTGGACCCGCTGACCCCTTGAATTCATTGGTTACTTCTTGGCGGACCTACGTAACAAAAATCAGCATGATTAGTTATTTATAGCCACTCAATTTGAGCCACTTTTTCATTATGAGTTGGTTTCAAGCCCATGATGAAAAAACACTCAAATTCAATAGATAGAAATCACCAATCATGCTGATTTTTGGTGCATAGGTCCACCAAGATGTTGGCCAAACATTCATGAGGTCAGTGAGCCCGAAAGAGTGTGCCACATGTCAATTTGAGAGACTTCTGTATCATAGGTTTTTCGAGGATGAAAGGGTATTGAAAGCAGTTTTATTTGCGAAAAAAATCTATAAGCGCTGGTTCGACTGGTTCAAAAAAAAAATTCCACAAGTGAAACCCGTATATGAAACATATTAGATAAAAAAAAATCAGCTTATTTGAATGATTTTAATCCAATAAAATGAAATTTTTTTTTTTCTACACTACCACCCTTGAACTTCTGGTCCTGAAAGAATATGATAGGTTGGAAGGATTAGGATCATTCAATTGGATTGACTTTGGTCAAACAAAATTTCACAATGGGACTCACAAGCTGGACGCTTTTGATGGACAAAAATATGCTACCCTTTGTCTGAGAGTCACTTAGGGCATGTTTGATTGCACAGAAATTTTTCCGGAGAAAATACATTTGGGAAATGCCTTAAATGGTTAATTGATTGCAACTGAGAACACATATTTCAATCATGTAAGAAAATAAATTCATATTTTCGGGTGAAAATAAATTCTCACCTATCTAGATGGAAAATGAATTCCGTGCTTAGTAGGGAAAATTATATAGATTTAAAATGACTATCTATCAAAGGACAACTGTGTTTTCCCAAGGAAAATGCAATTTCCCCACTTGACAATCAAACAAGCCCTTAATGTTAAAAGTATAACAACGTCGCGACTACTCTTAAGTCCCAAGAAAAGGAATCCACAAAAGCATATACTATGAACCATAGTTCTAAAAATCAATGTCGACGTTGGGTAGACTCAGACTAGTGACTCAATTAATAGCTACTTTCCTAGTCGACTCAAAACTTGTCCAAACCACTTGACTTGATTTGCGGGCTCCGCAAATGAGAGAGAAACTCAGAGGAAAAAAAAAAACTCTCTACTTACGAGGTCTGACGCTGGAGAACGCATAACATTCTCTGGGTTGGATTTGCAGGGCTCAGTGCTGTTTCTGAATCAATCTTAACTGCCGCTCCCTACTCTTGCTTCCCCATCTTGTACCTTATGTTCTTTGTTCCAGTATATATGTATGTGATGAATAAATGCTTTGTTTGAAACATTTACTAGCTTATAGTATTGTAGTTGGATTTCTTTTCCTTGCGTGCCGTTTATGTATGTGTGGCATGCTTTGAGTTAGGCGGGAGCCATCATATGCTATATATATAAAAACGGAATTATAGACGAGCATATTTACGACCACACTAAGCATAATCTCTAATAAGTTTATAGATCTTACAAGCAAATTCAAAGCCAGATTAACGTCACAAGAACAAGGACGTATAACTTACAAGAACAGATCGACATTGATTTTTAAATCTTGGACTTTCGAAAGGTACCCGTATTCCAAAATGCGGCACCATATATAACAACATTACCATCATTTTGGACGATCAATCGGCAATTGTCGAGGCCTCGATTCGTGCTACTAGACCAAAGGACATCCGAAAGCAAAGTGACGACCAATTCGCCATTGGTCTTCAAGAGCAAGTTGCAGGTATTGCCGCGGCCAGCAGTCTTGCTATCCCATAAAGCCTTGTTTGTGTCATTTTGCTTCACATACAAGACCAAGTTGCAGTCTCCTTGCATTATGAACTGGTAAAGCCCATTCTGACTTTCTATGTATTCGTTAGCTAAAAGCGTCTCCCCAGTGAACAATGTGTCCTCAGCTCCTGCAAACATGATCATTGACATTGCTGACAAAACCCAGTGAGCTAAAGCCATTTTTGAGCTAAATTGAGGAAATAGATCTTTGTGTGATTAGGGTTTGCGATGGTGTTTAGGGTTTTATAAGGAGAACTTTAGGGTTTGGTTAGCGGATGTTGGGTCATACATGCACTAAAAGTTGTAGAAGTAAAAAAGTTTGCATTTCCCACTTCTTAACTTGTTCATAGGCTGCAAATATGTAGCCTTTCTTAAGTTGAAGATGAAGGAAAAAATTTAGACGTAGAGGGATTTGGATGTAGTCTATGCAAATGACTCTCGTGGCCCTAGATAACGCATATTTTGGGCCCATTAACCGCATGGATGTTTAGCCCACCCCTTGTTGGATATACATACCAAAAATCAACCTATTTAGGTATCTGTAGCCCTAGATTTTAGTACTTTTTTAGGATTGATTCTTGTCGTTGGATTCAATCATGTTTTATGGTACTAAATTCAATGGCTAGAGATCATTGATCAATCTTATTTTTAGTGTTTTTATCCACAAATGGATGGGCTAAACATCCATGTGGTTAGTGGGCCAAAAAATTTAGCTATGTAAGGCCACCGCCAGATTCAACTGCGTTTGGAGTCCTCTGCATCTAAATTTTTTTTGAAGATGAAATGCATGCACCTTCTTAATGTGGATTGCTCGTGTCTAGGGTCATGAGCTTTTCTTATTTGAGTGGGTTTCCAATGGGTGTGCTCTAATCAAATTAACCCATAGGTTTTAATTGGATGCCAGTCGCCGGGGCCTCCTCGTAAGCCAATGCATGGAGCTCGAAGTACACTTTATCCAATGAAAATGAGACGATAGGCTCCTATGGCTTGACCCGATAAGAATATTCTTATCGGATCACCAATTTATTTATTAACCACTAACCCACTTGCCTATAAAAAAAAATTATGATAAGGTTAATTAGAGTGATGGAAAGATAGATTAATGGTATTAGCTTTTTTGCCTACCAATTGGATAAAGGTTAGTGTGTGTGACAAAAGGATAGGGTATTAAATCATTTTTATTAAAGGTTGTTCTACGGGCACCCACGTATTTAAGCTGGGCACCCACAAGTCAAGATTTCCTCGACATCTGATGGGCCGACCGGTAGAAAATTTGCCTTGTCTACCCATCAGAGTCGATATGGACTGGGTTGGTTTGACGGGATTAGCCGTCATGACATGGTGCCAGCTTAAAGATGTGGGTGCCCGTAGAGTGACCCTTTATTAAAAACTAAGTCACGTGTAGAAGAGCACACAGGATTTAGGGAGGGGTTTGGATTGTTTCGATTAGTTAAGATAGTTTACTCAAAATTTCCTTTTTTTTTTTTTTTTTTTTTCTAAATTTGAAATGTCTAAGATGCCCTTTAGTATATACTACATGTTAAGTAAAGTTCAAAAGGTATTTTTGGAAGAATGATGCAAAATTTTGAATTGCTTGTGCTTGTGGGTGTGGGGTCGTATTTGTAAAGGCTGGTGGGGCTTATTAATTCCAAATTTTAGATGCCATGTTTTAATTTGGTAAAAAGTAAAAACAAAAAACCAGATGGCATGGATGTTTAGCCCATGGTTTAAAATTACGCCGTTTAAACGGTAACACCCCAAGCCCGTTATGTTAAAATCCGTTTTGACGGTTTGGAATTAACGGCCATTTTTTTCATTTTAGCGGCCGTTAAAATCTGAAAATTTTTGTGAAAAAATGTCGTTATTTCCGCTAAAATCCGTTATTTTCTATTAAATTTTGGTTTTTTTTGCGTTTTTCAAAATTTGAATTTCAGCGCCATTTTTTCCACTTTTTTCCCATTAAAATCCGGTAAATTCGTTAAATTCCGTTTTCCTTTTTTTTTGGCCCCTCTCCGTTACAATCCTCTGCATCTAAATTTTGGCCCATCCCTAGGTGGACCTACAAATAAAAATCAACTTGATTAGTGATTTCTAACCAATGAATTAGACTCCTTTCCATGGGAATATTTTTAACCTTTGGATTTGAGCATTATTTGTGGTACTCGGATTCAAAGGTTAAAAATCACTAATGAAGCTGATTTGTGGTATGTAGGTATACCTAGGTATGGACCAATCATCCATACGGTCAGTGGTCTTTAAGAGTGTGCCACGTGGCTAATACTATGATCCACCTAGGGATTGGGCAAACATTCACAATTGAGGGTGGTCAACTAGAGTGATACACGTGGCTCATACCGTGGTCTACCCAAGGATGGGCCCAACATTAAAAGTTAAGGGTTGTAAGTTGACCACCCTCGACCCCCCTTGACACAGCCACCAGAAATTCTAGCCTACGGAGAATCCGCAGCAATAGTGTTGCAACAAGATTCTTGTACCTATAAAAAGCTCGAACCCTTGTTAAACCCAAGGTTTAAAGGAGGCCGTTTTAACGGTTAAACGGACTGGGGGCGTTACCGTTTAAACGGCCATTAAAACGGATTGAAACGGTCAGGGGCAAAAATGAAAAAAAACGGGAAAAAACGGAATTAAACGGAAAAAAACGGAAAAAGTGGCGCTGAAATTCAAATTTTGAAATTTGAAAATTCAAAAAAAAAATGGAATTTAACGGATTTTAACGGCCGTTTTTTTTCAAAAACGATAAAACGCGTTTAAACGGAAACGGGCTTGGGGCGTTACCGTTTAAACGGCCGTTTTTAAAACCATGACTTAAATCTATGAAGGCAAGGAAAAATCGAATGAAAATATAATATAATATTTAAGTAACTCAAAAATTCATGTTCGCGGGGATAGCTCAGTTGGGAGAGCGTCAGACTGAAGATCTGAAGGTCGCGTGTTCGATCCACGCTCACCGCATTTTAAATTGTTTTTTAAATTTCCGTTTCTATAGATATCGAGTAAAAAAGGTTTTCTGGTCCACTTTCGTGTTTTGGGGCTTCCAACGTCATCGTCAAGAACCCTAACTCTAGGCTGCGTAAGTACTCTTCCCTTCACTGATCAGAAATCCATCTTTCATGTTATTTTTCATTGAATAATCTCTGGTTTTCACGATTATCTTCGTTTTGAGAGTCTCTGTAATCGTGTTCTTCAATCAAAAATTGCCCCTACTTGATCTCGGAGCTTAATAATACTTTCCTGGTTCAAATTTCACTTTTATCTTCTTATTTCAGAACCAAAAAGATTTGTGTTTAAGATTGATGGAGTTAGTTTCTCCTAATATTAATCCGAATGAGATTATGTTCCGATGATTGAGTTTGTTTGACACGCCTATCTGGTACCCCACATGGAGATGATTCAAGGTCTGATTTCTATTGAGGACTATCTCCGTCCTCACTCCTCACCTCCTTGACTCATCTCCACGTGGGTCCCACGTAGGCGTGTCAAATGTTGTGTCAAGATAATGGGTATCAAATATCCTAACCCATGTATTCAATTTTTGGGTATTTAGGTAGATTGAAACTGTACAAACTATTAAGACCAACATGATCTAGGTTATAACGCCTCGACAATGTTGCATGGATTCTGTTAAATGGGTTAACAACTTAAAATAACGGTGGTGGATACTCATCGGATTTCAATGCTCCACCGGATTTTTGTGACAACCCTTTTGGATTTCCTTTCATTTATTCTTTCATTTCTTGCAAGAGACAAATTGACTAAAAATAGATTATGCCTTCTAATTTTTCATTTAGAAATTATTACATTCTCATATGCCCTTGTCGATAGGTATATGATACAATTTAAAATATATCTCATTTCATAATCTGCTATAAATCTTGTAAACACCCAAACCAATACTCCAAAAGCACCTAGGTGATAGAGGTGCGGAAAGCTCAAGTCTTAACATTTAGGATCCTAACATTCCACCACGCTTCCAAGGCCGACGTCCACATTGGCCCACTCTGAAGTGGCTTTCACTCCGGTACCCCTATTTTCTCACTTTTTGTGAGCGGACCCCCGGCATTTTTTCCGGTACCCCTATTTTCTCTTTTTGAGTGAGCCCCCAGGTAGCCCTTTCCCCAAATCACCCCTCCCATGACTCGAACCCGTGACGTGGGGTTGGCTCTGATACCAAATGTTAAGACCCAAACCAATACACCAAAAGCACCTAGGTGATAGAGGTGCGGAAAGCTTAAGTCTTAACCTTTAGGATCCTAACAAATCTATAATGCTTATTTTGTTCTTCATTATTTAACTAGCATCCACGTATACTATTTTTTAGTGTTTGTTGAATTCGATACTCTGTACCTGTGCCAGATTCTGCACTCGTACCTGTATTGATGCAACATAGCCCCTCGACCTATAACTCTTTAACTACGACCCAAACACAGCTGTTGAACTTTTGAACTATGGTATTCAGTAGTCACTCTCAGTTACTAGCCAAGGCCTTTTCGACCAGCAAAATGAGTTAATTTATGATGGAAGAAACAAAAAGTCTGCGATAAGACTGCTGAATTTTTTTCTGATAGAGATTTTAATGGATGTTCTTAGGGAGCTGGAACGATTAGAAGATAAGGATCATGAGTTCGCGAGGAGCCAATGTTTTGCTCTCAAGAGCCAATAGAATCAAGCAGAAGCTGCAATCTGCATTGGAAGCGAGCATTCTAGAAGTTGAGGATGTTTCTTACCAGCATGCAGGCCATGCAGCTGTTAAGGAAGGTGCAAATGAGACCCATTATAACGTGAAAATTGTCTCGTCAAAATTTGATGGACAAAACCTTGTGAAACGCCATCGGATGGTTTATGATTTGTTGGCAGAAGAGCTTCAGTCTGGATTGCACGCACTCTCCATCGTGGCAAAAACTCCGCAAGAAGCTGGGAGAGGTTAAGGGGTTGGTTTTCCCTCACAAACATTTTTCTTGGACAACAAATCGAGGTTAGGATTGATTGCTTATGATGTGGCCAGTTATTATTATCCTCATTCGAGGATGTATCAGTTGTGTAAATCTTGTACCATTTAGTAGATAGTGTAGTACCTAATTAGCCACTAAATAAGTAATCGTGTACCATTTAGATGACAATATAGCAACCTTGAACGGAGTGGTATTGACTGTTGCTTGAGATTGGAAGTGATGTTAACTAACTTATCATTTATGGAATTTGATATGGTAGGTACAAATACAATCAATTTGAAATTGGATTTAACTTACTGACTTCTGAAGGAGGGATGTTGGTACTTTCAGATTTATTTATTTTTGATCAACAGCCATGAATTTATTCTACTTATTATGTTCTAAGTGTATATTTTTTATAAGTAAAGAAGATATATTAAAGGAGAGAGAACCCTTAAAATCCTACAAGCACGTCTATCCTATCTTCCTTAACAAATTGATTCTGAATAGATTTAGTAAGTGTATGACTAGACTTTACAAAGGGATCTAAAGTCGGTTTGGTTTTTAGTTAGATCAATGTAGGAGTTGATGCTTCTATTTGCTGAAACTTTGGGTTTCTAACAATAAAGTGTTATTAGACCTTGATCCAATCATGGATCAATGAAAGCAAGTAGTAAATTAGCAAATTCCAAGAAATCGAGGAAAACGTTAGGGTAGTAGACCCTGGATCGGCACGTAAATCAAGAAAAAAATAAAAATCCAAAATTCCTCGATAACTGACAACTAAAACTTACTAGGAATGATAGATCTCTGTTCTTTTTTTTTTTTTGCTTTAGAGAAGATCCACGGACCTCGCAGGAAGACCCTCTGCGATTTGCTCAAAGCTTGCCCAAACTCCAGATACCCACTCTCCACTCTTCCCTTAAAAAAAAAGGAAAAAAAAGAATTTGAAGATATTTTCCCCTAACCTATTGATGACAGAGCTCATCAAAAAAATAAAAAACGATTGATGGCAGAGGTGAAATTTCAGCTTTTGAATCTCAATTTTGTTTTAACTAAACAAAAGGAATCTCAAATCGGTGTGCGTGTGCATATAGTGAAGTTATAAGGCAATGTGGATTTCCACATCTGTGAATATAAGGTATAATTTGGTGCAAAGAGATTGGAATTACTTGGGCATTTAAGAAAATATGATTTTTTTTTTTATAATGATTTAAGAAAATATGGTTACTAACAATAGGTTCTTTCAGACATGTTAGATGACAAGGAAATGCCATAATTTCTTTTTTGGCATATAAAGGAAATAATGCAGAAAATGAAGAAAGTTGAACAACAATCTGTAAAAGGGAAACAATCACACAAACTAAGGAGCAGTCCTCGTGAGTCAACATAGAAAAGACCAAACTATATGGTAATCCATCTCGACACCCAGATCATGGACCCTGCCACTTGATTTGTTGCTTCTCGAAAACGTCGAACACCATTTCCTAACAAGGGAGAAAATGTTAACCATTTGAATGGAAATTGAGGAAAAAAATAAAATAAAACTGTTACTTATGTCCCACGACATGACGAGGGCATTCATGGTCCTAAATCTTTTGCTTTCTCTGAGATGACAAAAGAAAATGACTACATTGATTATGCAATAACTCTGATACCGAACTGATGAAGGTTCGGCAGGTTTCTCATCCCTCAATTCATTTAATTGGAGGCTAGGTTAAGATTCGATGTTGGGATGGATCAAGGTTGAAGACCAAGGGCTTGATTCTACGACTAAAATAAAGAAAACTGGACCTAAATCAGGTGATGTTACAGTTGTATTAGATTCAATTTGCATGTGAGATGGGTCGTCTACGCTAAAACGGCCAAACTGTAATGCGAACTCCGATCGATATTATTCAAGGGTCATTGGAAAGAAGAGAAGAAGCCCTACGAGTTTGTCTGGCCAGGTAAACCTTTTAGCGTTTTATGGCTTGGGAGGGATCCAAGCTCGTTTGTCCCCTCAAAACTACGGTTAAAGTAAAATTTCAATTGATAGAGAGGGAAGAAGCCCTATGGTTAAACCTTTTAGGGTTTCTCCATGGAGAAATTTGTAACATCACCTCCCTATAATTTGCATCTAATGGTTAGGGAGGTGATGTTACAGTTGTAGACCTAAAGGTTTTAGCCTAAGGTTTGATTTAATGGAACTTAGGATAAAGAATGGGGTTCAGCCAGGTTGTAATGGTTTGTGGATGGATTCAATTCAAGTACAACTGATGGAGGGCTGAGTGGGTTTCGGGTTATGGGTGTCAGGATTGAACGAGTGAATTAAAAGAGGGTTTTAAGGGGATGAAAGCCTGACACTAAACTTAAAATAGAGATAAAGAAAGAAGAGATGATAGAGAATGGGAGATATGAGGTTAATCACTCAACGGAGATTAATCTTCTTAACTCTAAAGTGTCCCGCCACTCTAGAAGTATGAATCTCTATGATACACTGTAATCTATCGCCACACACAATTGTTCCCTAATACAATTAGTTCCTCCTACATAAGGTATTCTTTGATATGTCCCTGTTGCAGCACCTCCTATTCAGCCTTAAACTCTCTTTCGTAATCGTACTTTTTTAAGCGTACTCAGAGTGAACTATAGGCTAGATCTGCATCACCATCCTCAAGCTAGAACAACTTGTTGAGGCAGTCTCGACAGCATACTAGCCAACTTATTTGTCACCCCTTTTTGTACTGTATTACAAAATTAAACTTTAGATACAACATCCACTTTGCGAACTTGCTTCAATTTTGATTGAGTCTGGAGAAACTGTAGGGGCTTGTGGTATGTGCGTACTATTACTTCCTTCTGCAGTATGTAAGCACTAAGCACACCAATGCTTCGCGGCTTGATATAATATTCTATAATTCCTTGTAGGTTGGATAACTCATCACTTGCCACACCAAAAAATTCTGAATGGAAGGCCATTGGGTTCCAAATCCTGTATCTAAATGGCACCCATAGCATGCTCAGAAGCATCTGCTTCAACTTCAAATAAGGTCTTAAAGCTGGGTAAGGCTAATATTGGTGCGTCATGGATCTTTTGCAATAGATAAAATGTATATTCTAGCTTCTTCGACAATTCAAATTTGTGATTTTTCTTTGTTAAAGAATGCAAAGGTGTTGCAACCGTCAAGAGTGACAGATGAATTTGCACACATATTGATGTGCATTCGTAAATTTCCTCACTTTCATTTCTGTATTGGGCTTCAACCATTTCAAGATGACCTCGCTTTTTGCCAAATCAATTTTCAACTCTCTTCCATTGGACTATAAATCAAAGATACACCAAGGACTTCCTCCCAAATTCTGACTTCTTAGCATTTAACTGTAGTTTGTTTTTCAACAAAACTTCCAACAATGTCACAACATAGTGGAGGTGATCAAGTTTCTATCAATTGAAATTTTACTTTAACCGTAGTTTGGAGGGGACAAACGAGTTTGGATCCCTCCCAAGCCATAGAAACGCTAAAAGGTTTGCCTGGCCAGACAAACTCGAAGGGCTTCTTCTCTTCTTTCCAATGGACCTTGAATTATGTCGACCGGAGTTCGCATGACAGTTTTGGCCGTTTTAGCATAGACGACCCATCTCACATGCAAATTGAATCTATTACAACTGTAACATCACCTGATTTAGGTCAGTTTTCTCTATTTTAGTCGTAGAATCAAACCCTTGGTCTTCAACCTTGATCCATCCCAGCATCGAATCTTAACCTAGCCTCCAATTAAATGAATTGAGGGATGAGAAACCTATTGAACCTTCATCAGTTCGGTATCAGAGTTTTTGCATAATCAATGTAATCATTTTCTTTTGTCATCTCAGAGAAAGTAAAAGATTTAGGACCATGAATGCCCTTGTCACGTCATGGGACATAGCTAACAGTTTTATTTTTTTTTTTTTCTCAATTTCATTCAAATGGTTAACATTTTCTTCTTTTTTAGGAAATAGTGTTCGGCGTTTTCGAGAAGCAACAAATCAGGTGGTAGGGTCCATGATCTGGGTGTTGAAATGGATTACCATATAGTTTAGCCTTTTCTATGTCGACTCACAAGGACTGCTCCTTAGTTTGCGTGATTGTTTCCCTTTTACAAATTGTTGTTCAACTTTCTTCATTTTTTGCAGTATTTCCTTTGTATGTTAAAAAAGAAATTATTTCATTTCTTTGTCATCTAACAGGTCTGAAAGAACCTATTATTAGTAGCCATATTTTCTTAAATGCCCAAGTAATTCCAATCTCTTTGCACCAAATTATACCTTATATTCACAGATGTGGAAATCCACATTGTCTTATAAATTCACTATTGAACACGCATACCAATTTGAGATTCTTTTTGTTTTAGTTGAAACAAAATTGAAATTCAGAAGCTGAAATTTCACCTCTGCCATCAATCGTTTTTTATTTTTTTGATGAGCTCTGCCATCAATAGGTTAGGGGAGAATATCTTCAAATTCTTCCTTTTTTTTTGAAGGAAAGAGTGGAGAGTCTGTCGTTCTTTGAGTGAAATAAGAAGACATGCTCGTATGTAATGCAGTTGCACCATGGACCAAGGTAGTAGAGACCGTTATGCTCATGCCCTGAACCAATCACCTTCTTTGTTTTGAGGTCCTGAAAAAACACAAGAAAATGAGAAAAATTACTAAAAGTTGAAGAGATTTGGTGGTTTGATTAACAAATATGAGATTAAATGAAAAGTCATGGATATAAAGAGCAAATGATGAGGAGATGAAGGATGTAGGATGAATATCACTACATTACATATAAACCCATCAACATGAATAATTTTGGATTTAGAAAACTGAAAACCAAGAAAAATAAAGACATACTAGATATATGTGCACTAGTTTTGAGTCAATGACCTAGGAAGAAGATGTCTGAACAACTAAACATGGAGGAATACCTGAATTGGCCAAAGTAGCAGTAGAAGTGGAAGGACCAGTGGTAAGAGAATTTATCCTCTAGAGCAATTGATTATACTTCTCATGAGAAACAAATGTAAAACCTAGACTACGAAAATGCCACCAAGTGAAGACTGGGGGACAATGTTTGTTGTGTTTCGTTGGATCTCCTTAGAGGCTTGATTAGCCCATATGCTGGTGTACCCCATTTATCCCAACAATAATTAACAATGTGATAGGTCATGCCACATTAGGTACACTTTAAAGCCTCATCTTGACTAATACGATGACATTGTTACCAATACCGAGACTCTGTCACTAGCACGACCAATACTACATCCACCACGACCTCAAGAAGCCTCAGACCTCCCAATGGATATAAGGGTTGAACTCTCCTTCGAACACGAAGCCCAAGTTCCAATAGATGTTCTCTCTAACTGAGAATAAGCAGTGGCTATATTGGAAATAGATTAATTAGCTAAAATTTGCCCTTTAATTGAGTTACATTCAAAATTCACACTTGAGAGGAATAAAACAACCTAAAACTCCTCTCGTTGTTGTTTCTATCGCTTGAGGTAATCTATAACTCTTCCCACATATTGTGGAGAATTATAACATTCACTAAAAAAATTGGCTCCTTGCTTCGAGTTAAACATTGTCTCAGTTCATAGATATAAGAGACATTTGGTCTTGTAAAGTACATCTCCATGATGGAATCTTATATTTGCTTTGCAATGTCAAGAATCATCGCATTCATGGAGATCTTCGATTCTATACCATTTCACAGCCAAGTCAGGCCTAGGGAATTTTCACTGCTAGTTGTCAGGCCTTTATCATCATTAGGAGGAGCCGAGGAGGCTCATCTTAATATATTTTAGTTGCTTCTTTGTACATAAAAGCCTTCACGAGTTGAGACCATAGTAAATAATTGGTACTGTTCAATTTAACCATCATGATTTGAGCCCCAACAACTCCATCTGACATACCTTAAAGGGGTGTTTTACCATCCCCGAAACAGTCATAGTATGCAAGAATCAACCACAAACTTATTGTAGAAACAAGAATAATTAGCCACGAATTGGTGTGAGAATACTCAAATCTACTGTTGCGAAAGCAACATTTCGCAACAAATCAGCAATGAACCCTCACTTTAGGGGATGCAACATCAAATCCTAGCAACAAAAACAACACCAACAATCACCAAAATAGCACCAAATTCCAACACCAAAACAACCTTGGTGCAACACCAACAGTACAACTCTGTGGCTAATACATGTTATGACGAGTGAAAGAATCAAATTGATGTTATATCATGATAATGTAGTTCTGAAGAGTTCTGAAAGATTTCTTTATTTGCTATCTGTTTGCAAACATCAGATGATATATATGATCTTGTGATGGTGGGTCAGCAACTAGGGACAAACCCATTGTTCCTCGAACTTCAAAGGATGAAGGATTGGAGTGAGAGCCAGAGCTCGGGAAATTCTTCTTAGAACTTGTTCTTCTTCACCATTAGGCCCTGTATGGTTGCCTTAGAAAAGTTTTCTAGAAATGGTTTTTAACCTTTGAATATCCTTAGAAGTTTTCTAGATCAAATACATTTTGACTTAGGGCGTGTTTGATTGCACATTTTCCCAAATCACATTTTCTTGGGAAAACAGTATTTTCTGCTGTTTGATACCCATTTTTATGGTGGGAAAGTTTTCCCGAGAAAATGAGATTTTCCTGATCAAGCCCGGAATTCATTTCCTTCTCACACGGGTGAGAATCCGTTTCCACGGGAAAACAGACCCTTGTTTTCTCACGTATTTGGGGGGTTTTCCCGACGTTTTTCTCTATTCAACTTGGAGCCTTTTTCTCAAATCAACTCGAGCTCTCTCAAACCTCTCTCGAGGCTTCGGATCTCTCTCTCATTCGTTTCTGCCATTTCTTCTCTCGATCGTTCGCTTCAGATCTCCAATGGCAAGCTTTTCTCCCTCAGCGAAAATCTCCAGCTCGTCAATGAACAACACACCCTCAAGTTCAATAATAAGGTCTATATTGAACCCTAGACATCCTATATTTATTTTTCTATTGTGATCACTCCGTTTGCTTAGTATATAATTTTTTTTTTTATCTATTTTCAGGTTTTAATATTGTGGGAGTTCAGATTGATCTGTTATTGATCGATTTGATCACTAACGGAAGAGTCGCAATGATCTCGGCGATGAGAGCCCTGTAAAAGGACCACTAGGTGAGCTCCTCACCGTCGATTAGGGGAGCCTGAGTCCTTGTACGAGATGACTTGGATACACAAAAATGCCAGTTTGTTTCTGTCAAAATTGTATCACAGTTGGATAGTGCTCACTGCCTCAACCTTGAGATTTTTGTTGGGTCTCAGCTTACATATCAAAATAAGAAAATGTCAATTTGACGCGCCTATGGGGCTGAGATTTCTGTTGATTGTGCTAATTAAACTCCCATGAAAGGGTTCACCATGTCGTCCTCAATGTTTTCTTTAGCTTGTTTTCTATGGTTCTTTCTCCGTTGATTGGTGTTTGAATTATAACTTGTTTTTTATGATTAGAGTAATGACATTGAAAATCAAAGATCCCAGGTGTTTTAGTTGATATCCGAATAGTATATTACCTGACATGCTAGATCCGATTGGAATTGGGTACAACTTGGATTACTCAATGGGTACAACACAAACAAATGACTTGGGGCCTAGGAAATGGAACACTCATATGTAGTTCTATACACCAGATTATTTCTAAACTTATAGAGCAACACATTATATATACAAACGCCCATTGAGCAACACTATATGATCTGAAATTGAGGTGCCAAAGAAGGGTACCGTCAACAGAAATCTCCTTATATTGGCTTCTGGCTTCAACTTTAATAGAAATGTTAAGAGGCTAGCTTACTTATATTGTCTTCAATCTTTTTAAGATTGTGTCTCAGGTGCAGGTAGTCCTGTTTGAAGATTTAATTGTTCTTCTTTGCTTGTACTTGATATATACATTGTTGTCAAGAAAACAATCTTCCTTATTATATCATTTTCTAAACATCCTCCCAACCTGATACATTGTTGTCATTATGCCATGCTCTGTTTCTTCATTTGAGATCAATAGTGAAATAATATATTTCAATTTTTTTTTGGATATACAATGGGGTGGATGTGGGCATCTCATTGAAATTGACTCTGAATCTCATTTCTGATTTATGTGGTGGCATATTTTAGCAGCTGAGGAGAAAGAGCCATTCGAAGCAAAGGCTCGAGCTGATCAGAAGTGTTATAGGGAGGCCATGGCCGACTACAAGAGTGCTCTCTCGTAGTCGTCACTACTAGTAAAATGGGGTTGTGACAATTTTATGTTGAACTTGTGGGCACCTCTGCTTGGAGCATGTTGTATCTTTTGAGTTTGTTTGGGGTTTAGACTAAAAACTATTGTAAAATTAATTTTTATCTGCAAAACAGAATTGGAGACCAGAACATATCATACCTGTCATTTCTAGAGACAAATTTATATTGAGTGGCAGGAAAGTAAGTCAATCATGGTTCATTGCGACTCAAAACTTAATTTTACACTAGTTTTGATGCCAAGTATTAGTTCACAAGGTGCATGTTTTCTCGAGAAAATTGGTGAAATCAAATAATGGAAAATTGTAAAATGCTTATTTTCCAAGCTGCAATCAAACAGTCTCAGGAAAATTTCTTGGAAAATTTTGTCCGGAACATTATCGAGGGAAAAGAAGATTTTCCCAAGCAAATTTTCCATGCAATCAAACACGCCCTTAATGAATCTCATCTTAGATCAATGAAGTAATTTCTATAAATGAAGCTAGCTCCTTTTAATGAAGGTGATGACTCCATCGTTATTTCCCATTTTTGCCCATGAGTGTTACATTTTGTTATAACGGAAAAAACGGTAACGTCCCCAGTCTGTTATACCGTTATAAGAGCCCCTTTAAACCTTGGTAATTTATATCCGTTGGATTAGTATTTTTCATGGTTAATTTTTCACTGTGGATTTAGCGCATTTTTGGGATTTCAAATCCGAAGGTTATAAATTACTTATCAGGTTAGTTTTTCTTACGTAAGTCCACCTAGGGATTTGCCAAACATCCATACGGTCAGTGTCCTCTAATAGTGTGCCATGTGGCTCACATTGTGGTCCATCATCTTATCAAAGTTCTCCTCTTTAAAAATGGTGAAAGAATATAAAGGGACAAAAAATTTTATGTTGGCAAATTTTTTATATGGGCGTCAAGCTGCACCTAAAAAGGCCATGTGGCATACTCTTAAAGATTTATGATCGTCAAACATCCACAAGTGAACCTGTAAACCAAAAATCTAATGAACCTGTAAACCAAAAATCATTTTCCAGGCATTGAGTCTCCGTATCCAAAATAATTTTCCAATCCACAGTTGAAATTCAACCCATGAAATATATTCAAATCCAATGGTTAGAAAGCATCAATACAACTGATTTTTGGTCTGAAGGGCCACGTAGGGATGTGTCAAACATCTGTACAGTCATGGATCTCTAATAGTATTCCACATGGTGTTTATAGGTGCACCTTGGACGCCGGTATAAAAAGAATAGTAGGATAAAAAAATCTTGCAGAGAGAACAAAATTTTTCACACACCAGTTTACATTTACAAAATCTAAAAAGTCGCGCAATAACTAAAAATCCCGTCACGTAGAATAATTAAAAAAAAAAAAAAATGAAAGAAGTAAAAAAAAGACATTTTCGAAATAACGGAGGGGTGAGTAACACAAGAACACTCTTCGTCCATTAAGGGCAAGTTTGGTAGGCCACTGTGGCGGAAAAATAAAATATTTTGCGCATGCTATATTTTTCTGGGCGCATTTGGCTGCCACTTGCCCGTGCCGAATATTTAGCCGGGCCCACAAATTTGCCTGCCGCGGCGGGAAAACATTTGATCACACCAATTAAGCCTTGGTGGGAAAATTTTATTTTCTCGCGGGAAAATCACTATTTTCAATAAAAATGAGTTTTTTAATATATAAAAAAGATAAAAATAAATTTTTTTATCCTTGACCTAATATGTAGGTCCCACACTCGCTTAACCCATATTTGACTTACTTTAATATGTGGGATCCACACAAATTGAAAGAAAATGAAGTGAGCTAGCTAATACACGTACCAAACGTTGTTAAATATTGACATGTTCAAATATTTAGCCAAGATAATATTCGCCATTGGAACTCTTTTTCTCACGTACCAAACAGGCCCTAAGTAGAATATATGTGACGTCGATCAAATAATAAAGATTAGAGGAGCATTTGAAAATTGAAATCAAAGTGGTTGACCAGAGCTTGTTGCTGAAGTCAGTGTTATTAAACCCGGGCCGGACCAATGGCTCGAACTGATGACCCGGTCACAAACCCTCTCTGGGTTGATCCCAACCCAGTAATTTGCAAAAAACGGGTCAAATTCTTTTGATCCACTTGACCTGGCTGACTCATCTGACTCAGACGGACGGTTCACGCAGCTCTTACAAAAAAAGTAAACCTTGACTTTACTAAAGAGAAATTAAAACGAGTTTTTTGGTCCTTTCTATGAAAACTGTTGACCCGGTGACCCGGTGAACCGGTGAACGAGTCGCTTTACAGGATCTATGACCGGTCCGGGTACGAAAAGATTGTCTGAAGTTGTAGAATGGATATACACGGTTGGCTTTCTCGAAACTTCACAGTCAGAGATGTTGCGTTTGGCATCGAGAAGAGGTGTGTTTACAGGACTCGGAGATTCATCTCTGAAAACCCTAACCCTTGAATTTCTTCTCCATGGCCGAATAGCAAAAGATGAAGAGCAGCAACAACAAGAACAAGAACAAGAAGGCTTCGTCCGTCATTTCTCTGGTTCGGCTTCAAGCCCTAGCTTGTCGATCTGGAGACGTAAGAAGGAAATGGGGAAGGAAGGCCTGATCATAACTAAGGAACTCAAGCGGTTAAAGTCCGACGCAATTCGGCTTGATAGATTTATGCGAACTCATGTCTCTCGCCTTCTCAAATCTGATCTCCTCGCTGTTCTTGCCGAGTTCCAGCGTCAAGATCAAGTTTCTCTCTGTATGAAGGTTCGTAATTCGACCACTTCAAGTTCTGCTGTTCTATGGTAATGTTGTTGCTTTTTGTTCAAATATGTTCGAGATTGTTAGGTCAAATATCAGTTTTTAAAGGGAAGAAGCTAGGTGTATTAGAGAAGTCAAGCACTGAAGTACAAAAAAAAACGAAATCCTGATTTCTTTGTGCTGGTTAGAGAATCACGAATCTGAATTCAAGTTAATTGCATTCATTCAGTTTTGCAATATTGATGTGTTGTTGGAATGAGAAATGAAGGACTATGCAGAACACTTTCGAACCAGGTATGGCTTTAAATGTGGCCTTTAGGAATCCATTCAGGTCTCACGATTCTTTTTGGAACATTGGAAACAATATAAAATTTATAAAAAAAAATCGTAAGATAGGTGGAATTTTAAGAATCCATTATTATCAAATATTTTTTTCTGATCAAATCCAAGAACTGAAGAAAGAAAACAAGGGTTAGGAAATGTATCCAACAATTTCGAACTTTGATGCAAATGAATAGAACTAATCAACTAACTTAAGGGTTCTATTATTGTGTCAGTGTTATCTGATGTTCCAGTCATTACAGTTCAAACTTTCAAGGGGGGGTCTAAAAAGGTGTGGCAGGGGCTTAAATGATGATACACAACTTTTTAGGCAGTTGAACGATTTAGTGGACTGATGAGGAAAGAGGGACAAGGGAGGAGGAACAATCACACAGTTTAGCAAATGAGTAATTCATCATTATGTATGTTGTATTAATATGGGTTTGGGTTTCGAATCTAACACGGGTGTGGAGTGTCCAACATAGCGAACCTTGAAAAATAGGATTCATGGATTTGGCTGTATACTTTAAAAAATTGTGACACGAAGTAATTTTTTTGCCATGTAATAATTTGGATAATGTGACAGGATATCTTACGATTTGCATATACTTATAAACAAAAGAATACATATACTTAATGTTATATATTTTGCATAGAAAACTTCAATTGTTAAAGATAGAACGCATAGCCTATAGTAAATGTTAATTAGTCTCTTGCAAGTAAGGAAAGAAAAATAAAACAGAATTTGTAGATGTCGCACCAGAATCAATGTCTACACTGACATGTTTCCTACGCGGCTACTTCACCCTTTTAGAAGAGTCCAACATAGATTATTACACTCAAAACCTTTTTTTTTTTGCTTATTAGGATTTATCAACCTTTTTTTCTCCCATCCACCTAATATTTTCTAGCTGCAATAAGATGTCTTTTCATCTGGTTTTTAAATACCGATGCTCTTCTCTGAATGTGTTGATCTGGACGGGGGGAAAATGAAACCTCCAGATAGGATAAAGAACTGAAATTTCCTGGCATTGGGAGACTAGCAGTTCTGGAGTGGGATCCCCACTTGTTGGATCCTAAACTGAATAGTTACAATAATCAATCCAGTGTGATGCTTTATAACCATCATATAATGTAGGCTTTTTCTGGATGGTTTTGATGTTTCCTCTGACAATCCGAAAGAAAACAATGGCTTGGATTGTTTGATTAACTGATCAGGTCAAAGTGTAGACGGAACCCATCGAATTTAGGTTCCACTTACCTGCATGGCTATCCATTTGTGGATCCTATTTACAGTTCATAGGAGGATGGTGAGATTTTCAACATCCATAGTAAAATATTTTCTCTTGTTTAAGAACAACTCCTGAAATTTTCAGAACTTCTACGTGTCAAAAAAATTTTTCTTTTTTTTTAAAACTTCTGGTTCTCCCATCTGGGATATTATTATATGTTCAGCTTTCTTGAACTTAGATTTCAAATCTTAATTGCAACTGTAACTTGAGGATCTTTCACTATCTTCTGCCTAATCGTACCCTGTAAAGAATTCAGGTCAACATGTAGCACTTGAGATCTTTCCCAACCAAGTTCTGACATCTACCTTTTCTTGGCCTTAGATACTACCTTGTGGCTTGTCCTCCTCGTAGAAGTATTAGTCAAGAGATTGTTAAAGATTGTCTTTGACCAGATTTGATTTATGATGGATACAGGTAATTTTTTTTTTATCGGTAAAATAAATATATTAAGAAGGGGCTGAGACGGCCCCCAAAAAACTATACAATGAAAGCCTTGACTACACAAGGCGCAGCAACTAGGCAAACACCGGACCGCCAAAAGGGCTAACGAAAGCAAAAGAACAACAGACAGCAGTTAGAGAATCAGACGACCCCACCGACACACAAAATCTTCAAAATAGAACTTTTGAAGTTCGGGAATGACGGATCCCCAGAAATAAACAATAGCTTTAATCTTCAGGATGAGGTTCTCCACATCCACCCCTTTATCTTCGAAAATAGGAAGGTTTCTCTCTTTCCAAACCTCCCAACAAATGGCAAAAGGGATGAGTCTCCAAAGAATGCAACCGCTAACAGAAAAATCCTTCGAGTACCATCCAGAAACCAGGCTGAAGACAGACCTAGGGAGCACCCAGGTAATTACTTTGCGAATACCTTCTTAGCCAATTTTCTGAGATGGTTTCAGCACTCCTTGGTGACTTTTTGAAGTACATTTCATGTTTCTGGGTGAGTTTTGTAGGGAACCGGTTATTTAGAACAGTACCCAATCCATTTCTGGATCTAGTTTGAGGCGAACTTGTAATTTTCAGCACCACTTTCTTGGTTCACTAATACAGAGGTCAGACAATCAGAACCAGCATCTTTTAGTACTCAATGCTATCATTAAAACAATGAGAATGACACAGGACTAAGGATACAACTCAACTAGGCAAAAAACAGTAACTTAATTTGTTATAGATCTTTGTAGCTAGAACTCTCTCATTCAAATGCCTATCCCAAATCCTTGACCCCAGAAATAGGGGCTGAGCTCTGTGACACTAGGAAATGTTCTAGAGATTTTTTTTTTTTGATAAGTATAAAATGTTCTAGAGATTGATTGTTAGTAGTTTTCTTTTGTTTGTTGACATGTAGTTTATTTGGCATTTCTTTTATTTGTTTTGTTTCTCTTATTTTACCCTTTTTTATAGTTATTTTTCTTATTTATGCTTAAAATGTGTTTTCGAATTGTTATTAAGCATTTTATACATGATTAACAATTATTAGTGAATAAATGCCCACTTAGAGGTATGGAACAATTATTTCTTTTTTGTTATGCTTCTTTGGCATTTGGGATTTCCAGTGGCAGCATGTCCAAAATTTGGGTTGTTAGACAACATCAATAAGACACTGAAAAGTGGTATGACAGTCACAAGCTACCTAGGGAATCTGTTCTCTTTTTTTTGAAATACGCCAAATGCAATCTACATTAAAAATAAAAAATAAAAAGATGATGGAGAGAATCAGTTGGCAAGGTCTCCAGGTTTCCTAGGTACACGCAACTTTATTTGTGTTGGACACAAGTAGCCCTAAAATTTTATCTGACTGTATGATGTTAACCATCCAATGTTTGGCTTATGGTTGTCGGAGAAAAATGGGAGATGTCCCAGAAAATCGTCTTAAAATTTAACAGTTATGATTGTCCAATTAGGATGACTTTTTTAACTCTGTTTTACATAGGATATTCCTGGGAGGGACCCATTGTTTTTTTTCTTATTAGCCTAGAATGGACCCTTTAATGGTGGTTCCTGACAGTTACAATGCTGCATACATATGCCATTTGTATGGCACAGGTAGTGGTGGATGTTTTATTTGCATTGGACCAACTCATGCTAGAATGTAAGAAATAATAAGCACTGAGGTTGCATATATCTTCAACTATGTTTTTAATCAAGATTCGTTTCTTCAGATATATGATGCAGTGCGCAAAGAAATATGGTACCGACCAGACATGTTCTTTTACAGGGACATGCTAATGATGCTTGCAAGGAACAGAAAAGTAGATGAGGCAAAGGGAGTCTGGGAAGATTTGAAGAGGGAGGAAGTTCTGTTCGATCAGCACACCTATGGCGACATTATCAGATCCTTCTTAGATAGTGGATTGCCCTCGGATGCAATGGAATTGTACGACGAGATGAGGCGATCTCCTGACCCTCCAATCTCTTTGCCTTACCGGGTCATCTTGAAAGGGCTCTTGCCATACCCTGAATTAAGAGAGAGAGTGAAGGAGGAGTTCTTGGAACTATTTCCTGATATGATCGTTTATGACCCGCCTGAAGATCTGTTTGATGATCAAAATATGAGAAAGGGGAGCGAAGATGATTGAGAAAGACACCCGTTTCACCATAACTGTGCCCAGGGCCCAACTACACTGTAATCCTCTCAACACTTGCTATCAAAGGTGGACATGCCCACGTGGCTAGGACTAGGAAGGGGTCCAACGTGGGCTAGGCCACACCCACTTTTGGGTGCATCAGGCCTAATAGATACCCCAGTTTGGAAATATTTTTAAATGGAGCATTAGCATAATTTTGCAGCCATGGATAGAATGCACCAGATTGGATAGTTAGGGTCATACGGCTAGGTAGATTGTAATCTAGGAGATCCTGTTTGTGTGGGACCCAGCAAACGGTGGGATATAGGGTTCCAACTTGGGCAGGCTCAACCTGAGCCCGACATTGGTTTAGGGTTGGGTTGGCCCCTTCAGTACTCAGGTTGGGCTCGGGCCTGGATTTTGACAACTCGATCAAATAGGGTTGGGCTAGGGTTGAGGCGACCCACTGCATCACAACACTAATGGCTTGTTTTTAATTCTGTATGAGAAAGTGAGCAGTTAAAAGCTCATTATTATATTGCTGATAATGGAGATACTTTTTATTCTTGGTTGAAGCTGCGAGTTTCGCCAGTGTGTAGGTCTCGTTCTATTGTAAACTTGTGTTACCATTCACAATTGTGTTACTATCTACGCCTGAAGGCAAATTATTCGGCATATGTCGGAGCAAGATTGTATGAATAAACTTGTGAAGATGACAAATATAAATGTACATATATTTTGTTAACATGGTCTGATTTAATGGATGTGGAAATGAAGCTATTATTTAATGGCGAGCATAATGGTTATTGTATTGACCAATAAACAATTTTAATATGAAAAAATTTAAGAAATTGACTAATACTTGATCGGGTTGGGCTCAGGCTGGAAAATCCAGGCCTGACTTTCGGTTTGGTTGGACTTGGGTTCATAGCCTTGAAGGTTGGTTGGGCTAGGGTTGACCCACGACTCAACCCGCCTGAGTTGCAGCCCTAGTGGGATATCATTCCAACTAGGGGTGACAATTTGGCCCGCAGAACGACCCAGTAGTTGGCCTGGCCCGATGTAGCCCGCTAAGCTTCAAGGCCGGATTGGGCTTAGGATTTGAGCCTGCAGCTCGGCCCGTGGCTTGGACTGACCCATGAGGAGAATCTTGCGGGCTAGGCTGGCCAGTTCAAGCCTGGCTAGGTGCCTCACCCTCAGAGTAAGGCCGGCCTAAGCCCTATCTTGACCCGACCCTTTGAAGTATTGTGTTTTGTTTTAGTGTTGAGGATGTATAGTAAGGCTTCTCATCTCACGTTCACTTATCATTTGAAGGCCTAGTGGTGTATAGGGGCCTTTAGGGTGTGGAAGTTATGTAGAAAAGAAGGCCATGGAGAAGAAACAAAAGAACTAGCTGCCCCCACACATAATCGACTTCCATTTAAAAATCAGATCATCAAAAGCTAACCCTTTACACTCCTTAAACAACTTTCACCAGGTCAAATGCATTCTTTAAGCACAAACTCTTTTTTACTTAAAAAGTTTACGGTGCCGTTTGGTAAAACTTGTTCTCAGACCTTAAGTCTGAATGGGCTGAAATCAGTGATTTCGGCGATTAAGTCATGTTTGGTAAAAAAAAAAATTAGTGCTTATTTTCTTAAAACTGGACTTTTTTTTAAGTCATCACAAGGTGACTTTTTCGTTTAAGTGGAAAACCGCTTAATGCGGTAAGTGGTATTTTGTCGCTAAAATACTTATCGTACCCCCATTAACATTTTATAATGCCACTTTTACCCTCAGTTCAATCAAAACCCTTTCAACTTCCCATTCATCTCCTTTGAAACCCTAGCCTCTTTCATCTCTTTCTCCGGCAACACATCTCCTTCCACCACCACCGAGATCCACCATCGTTGTCCACCACCACCGTTAGCCACCTCGCCGTCGATCACCATCGTGAGGCACCATCACCGTCTGCAACCACCGTGCGTCTCAGGTAAGGTTCTCACTCTATTCTCTCTCTCAACATCTTTTAAATCTCTGAATCTCTTCTCTCTCACTATTTTAGGTTTTTTTTTCTTTGTAAAGATGATTTCTGGGTTTTGTTTGGAGTTGTGATGATGATTTCAAGTTTATTTTTCTGTTGTGATGATTTCGGTTTTTTTGTTTTGTTTTGTTTTTTGTTATGTGATCATAATTTCTAAGTTTTTTTGTTGTGTTAGCAATTTCTGGGGTTTTTTTGGGGTTAGATTCAGCGGACACATTTTCACACACAATTTCACAAACGAAAAATCGTTGGGGGCCAATATCTAAATTATAAATGGGTTTTTTTCTGTGATGAAGATTTTCGGAGGTTTTTTTTTGGGTTAGGCACAGCAGACACATATATTCGCACAAAAAAATTTGTTGGGGACCAATATATAAATAATGAATGGGTTTTTTTTGTTGTGATAAAGATTTCTGGGTTTCTTTTTTATTTTTTGGTTAGGCTCAACGACACATTTTCGTACTCAATTCCACACAAAAATTGTTGGGAGCCAAGATTAGGTGTTACACCTTAATCGATTTCTTGAGTTGGTTGAAAAAAAAAATGAAGATAAGCTTTGAGCTTTGGTGAGGATGGTCTCTATGGTGAGGAGATCACCCTCACAAAAATTCAAATCATTCCGATATTCACAACTTGGTTTATAAGTTGAAGAATTATGCACCGTCTATTTTTTCCCATTAACTTGAAGGGTTGGGTTCAGCGGACAATCATTTGGCCGACCCATATAGAAGATGAATGAATGGCTGATTTTTTGTGAGATCATCCTCACAAAAATTCAAATCATTCTGATATTTGTAGACTGGTTTAGAAGTTGAAGAATTATGGATCGTCGATTTGTACTGTGTAACTTGAAAACCACATTTGATGGGGTTAGAAATTTCAGAATGGTGGGGGTGATCTATATGGTGAGGAGATCATGCTCGCAAAAAATCAGCCACTGATTCATCTTCTATATGGGTCCAGCAAAATGGTTGTCAAAAATGGTTGTCCCCTCAACCCGACCCTAACTTGAAACCCACATTTGATGCTGTTAGAAATTTCAGAATGGGCTGATTTTTTTTATGGGTGATTCATATGGTGAGGAGATCATCCTCACCAAAATCGGCCATTGATTTATCTTCCATGTGCGTACACCAAAATTGTGTGTGAAAATATGTACCCGCTGAGATTAAGGCCTCATGTCGACCCACATGGAAGATAAATCAATGGCTGATTTAAGGTGAGGATGATCTTCTGATCATAATCATGATTGATGGCTTCAAGCTATTGGATGTGAGTTTTATATGGGGTGATTTCTAGCTGATTTGAGCATTATTTTGGGCACTCGAAGTAACTAAAGTAGCCTAATTGTAAACAAAATAAACAGTTTCATTAATAAAGAATGGTGTAAATGAGAAACTATTGGTGTCTAGTACGTGCGAAGCATGTGGAATGAACAATCATATTGGTATACATGACATGGCCTACATGTAGGCTGTTGGGAACTTGGGACCCACCATGAAGATGGTTGTGGGCTGTTTGTTAATGACGTACATGTAGGCTGTTTGTTAATGACTCATTATGCTTACAAAAATTCAAATCATTATGATTTTCATAACATGGTTTACAAGTTGAAGAATGATGGACCGTATATTTTTTTACTGTTAACTTGAAACCCACGTTTGATGGTGTTAGATTCATAAAACTAATGTAAATGGAAGGAGTGAGTTTTGTGTGAGCATTTGGACACTCATGGATATGATATTTTAGTGCTCTATCCAAAATATACCTAGTTGTAGATTAGTACAATGCATGGTAGTAGACATTGGTATAGCTACACCTAGCTCATATTTGTTTGCTTCATATGCAAGAGTCATAGGTTTCAATCGTTTCAGCCATTGCTTAAGTTTTTATGCCCAAAAATATTCTATTGCTGCCACGCTGCATAATGCCAAGATTAGGTCTCTTTTTTGTTAGCTATATGACTGTAAAATCATATTATTAGATATCAAGAGAAATGTATGCATTCTTGAAAGTGTTAACCCCATACATTGAAATTACTGAGTGGTAGCAACATGTGCTATTTTTCATCATCCCTTGATATTTATATTTTCTTAATATAACAGAAGAAAAAAAAAAATAACAGAGTTGGGGTGTTAGTGTTATAATGGTTGCTATTTTGAGTGATGTTTATGAACTATGCTTGTTTTATTTCTATTATTTAGGACATATCTACATAAGGATGGCTCCGAGTGGGGATGTTGGTAGGGCAAATTGGAGTGATCCAGTGTTGAGGAAATTATTTATTGATCTTTGTCTCCAAGAGGCAAACAATGCTGGTAGGTCCGGTGGAACATTAAAAATATCCTCTTGGAACAGAATAATCATGGAGTTGAAGGAAAAGACAGGAAGGAGCTACAATCAGAAACAATTAAAAAACGGTTGGGATTATATGAAGAAGCAGTACATGATATGGACGAAGCTTACTACCACCACGGGGCATGGGTATAATGCAACGACACACACAATTAATTGGCCGAATGAAAGATGGGAAGAGTACTTAAAGGCAAACACCGTAAACCACTATTGATGTTGTTTATTACGAAATATGTCTATATAAATATTAACATCTTATTATTGGTTAATTTTTTTGTATCACAGACACATCCGGAAGCTAAACAATTTCGATATAAGTCATTACTTTATGTAAATGATTTGGCGGCTTTGTTTGATGGGGTGATGGCAACTGGATCCTCCAACTGGGGTCCACATATAGATGGATTGCCCTCAGATATTGACTCACCTGATATTCAATCAACACAAGACTGTCTGCAAGATCATATGGATCTGAATTCACCAAATATACCGACATCTACCCTGCATTCGACGTCAGTCCCTTCCTCGGCAATAAATATTGATGATGATACAGAAGTACAAGTTCAAGAAAAATGTGGCAAGAAGCGTAAAGATTTGGACACTCGAGCTGAAATAGATGCCATTTTGAAAATCTTTGCCAAGGAAGCAGATGATAGACCTACCGTCGAGGAGTGTATACTCTCCTTACGTGAGATGACAACATTATCTTCAACAGATCCGTTGTATTTTGTTGCAGTTACCGCATTTTGTGATAAAAAAGAATATAGACAAGCATGGATGAGTTTGGAGGGTGAAGAAGCACGAATGGGATGGCTTACGCACATTTCACGAAATGGATGAGACCTATTTTGTGTTTATTACTATGTTAGGAAGACATTACACCATTTTGGACATCATTTTGTGTATTTTTTGGACATCAAATGTTTCTTTATGTTTGATTATGGTGTGTTTTTTGCTTAGATTATATCTTAATATTATTAGTAGATTTGAATATGGTAAAATATTTTTGCTGAATCTGTATATATGATTGTCATTATTGATTCTATTAACAGCATCTATGACGCCAGAGCAAAAAAGATTATTAAAGATTTTATTTTTGAAGTTATTACGCAAATATTATGATCGAAAATGCATTACTAGGGAACCAGCTAGTTCATCATCTCTTTCAGGTGCAAAATTTGTTGAAGAGCTCTTAAATGACTCTTCTACTGTATGTTATGAACTATTACAGATGGAGAAATATGCTTTCATTGACTTGTGTAATCGCTTTCGAGAGAAAGGGTGGCTTACAAACAGTAGATATTTGACTGTCGAGGAGAAGATGGCAATGTTTCTTATAACTGTGAGTCATAACCTCCGAAATAGATTTGTAAAACATCGGTTCCAACACTCGGGGCACACAGTGCACACTTATTTTCATGAAGTCTTGGTGGCTATGTTACATTTTTCCAAGGAGATAATTGTCCCTCCATCGTTCGATGAAAATGTGGATATGATACGGATTCATGGTCGGCTTAGACAAGCATTTAAGGTATAACTTCATTGAAAAATATTATAAATATCCAACTATTAATTATTTTTCTTATACATGCACATTAATGTTGCCCTTCATTTTTATTGTGCAGGGTGCCGTTGGTGCGATAGATGGAACTTTCATCCATGCATGCATTCGAAAAGATAAACAAGTGCCATATAGGGGTAGAGGAGGGGGAGAATGCTACCAAAATGTCATGGCCATTTGCGACTTCAATATGGTTTTTACTTATGTGGTGGCAGGATGGGAAGGGACTGCACATGATTCAAGGATTTTAAATGAAACAGTCCGCGAGCCATCCCACAAATTTTCAATTCCTCCTCATGGTAATTTTAAATGAAATTTATTTACATAAATTTAATAGGCACATTTAATTCCATGCTAAATGTTTTCTTTATTTTTACACAGACAAATATTTTTTGGTAGATGCCGCCTACACGCATACGAGAGGTTTCATGGCACCATACCGCAATGTGCGGTATTGGTTGCCCGACTTTCAAAGTGGTGATCGCCCTAGGGGTAGAGAAGAAGCCTTCAACTATGCACATGCCAAAATGAGAAATGTAATTGAACGAGCTTTTGGTGTGTTGAAGGCACGGTTCCCAATATTAAAGAGGATGGCGCTTTATTCTTTCAATACACAACGGAACATAGTCATTGCATGCATAGCGGTACACAACTATCTTCGAAAGGCAACAATTGCCGATGATTTATTTCGTCAATATGATGATGAAGATGTCCAACTTGAAGGTCCTAGTGTTCAGAATGGTAATACAGCCAACATAGATGAATTATTTGGGCAATCTGAACAAAATTATATGATCAATTTGCGAGATCAGGTCACAAACCAGCTCCAACAATAGAAACATGTTTTAAAAGATATCTTTTTGTAAAAGAACAAACTTTTGGTTATCATCGATAAAAGTATCGGGAGATCTACATTATATAATTTTGTAAGTCCTCTTCTTAGCTTTCTTTGTATGATATTTTTATTCCTACTTTTATGTTTCTTTGAAGATTATTAATATGGGTTTTTGATTTTGTAGGTGATATTTAAATATACGGATGCAACAATATGGATTTTTTGGAAGTCATGGTATGTGCTAAACTTTTTGCCTATTGTCATAAAATTTCCTTTATGTTGTATGATTATGCTCAACTAGAGCACATTGTAGCCATTAAACTAATTGTTTAATGAGAATTATATATTTTGTGGTTTTTATTAATTATTTTCAATGGATGGATGTATTACCTTGTTGAACTAGAGCACATTGCAGTCCTTAAACCGACTCTTATATGCTTTTGCAATGTAGATGAAAAAATGAAGGGTAACATCCCTATTGAGCTTAAGCACTTAGAGGGTTTAATGGAGTTGTAAGTGATGTTATGCTTTGAATGACATCTCTTTTTCTTTTTCAATTAATTATGTCTCAAATGATAACTTCATGTCCAGTGCTTTGGTTTTAGAAAGATGGATCTTTTTTTTTAGATATATTGGAGAAGAGAGCTTCAAGAGGGAGATATTTGAGGAATACATCACACATCTGCAAGACAAGGCTAATGAGAAGGAACGCAAGCAATCGAGAGGAAGAAAAGGTATTTTTATTGTTACAACATTTTCTAGTATTTGTTGGTAACAACTGATTGTTAGAGTTGGTAACAACTGATTTTTTTAATGTAGGGACCACATCCTTTGTATACAAGCCTGCTATACTCTTCCAAAGATACGTTGTGTTAGAATCAGATCCTACATTGCCATTATGTTGGCGAGTAGAATCCCCAATCAGATAAACCATATTGAAATAAAGATGCGTAGTTTCCAATTGAGATCTAATATTAATAGTATCGTGCTAAAGTAATTCAGTAGTTTGTGTGTCATCAGATGATGCTTACTAATTAAGAGTTATCAAAAGAAATGTAACTTTGGTCTTGGTGATGTAAATTTATTCCCCAAATGACCTTACATTGCAAGGGAATATCTTAAATTTTCTCTTAGTGGTCAGTAGGTGAAGCGGGTATGAACCCAGGTCATGGTATCAGCACTCACAAACCTTACCAACTTAGCAAGGTTTATGAGTGATATATAGCTAATCCCATTAGATATGCATGCACATGTCCCATTAAACGTAAATGTTTGTAATTGTGAAGTGTCTCTCTTTCTATATGTGATGACTGACACTGTATTTTCTTCCTAATCATACCTATCTTGTAGACTCTATCTGTGAGGATGTTTGACCATCAATATAGTGGTACATGTGGGTCTTGTGATGAGGGTGGTACCTGCATTTCATGTCTCCCACTTTGGAGATCTCCTAGGCCAAATTGACATGATTGGATGATCCTAATCATCAATTCTAGAATGACAGAATAAATATGAATGGTCTTGGTAAAGATCAGAGATTTGGATGGCTAAAATCATTGGTCAAGGAGATCTACTAGGTGCCGCTTCAGATGGTTGTCCCAAGCTCTTGCATATACAGCAAGTGTATGGCCTTGCCATTGGTGGGCCATACTTATGGTCTGATCAACAGGAATTTTAAATATCCAGTTGAAATTTTTATGAACTTAATAAGTTGGTACCACTTATTATATTTACACTGTGAGGTTCAGAATTTTGTGTTTGCTGTTTTCTTTGATTAGTGTAAACAGCCAATTCAATGATTGGATAGAAATCTTTTGGGACTTGGGAGATTTCATTGACTGCAATTTTATGCTTCATTATGTATCTTGTAACTACCATACTTCAATGTTTCTGTTGCATTACTCCCCTTTTTTTTATATATAGTTGTTCCTTTCCTCCACTTATACAATGTTGGTTCTTTTTTTCCCTTTTGGATAAGCACAATACTGGGTTGTTAAAAGCTTCCATCTGACTGTAAAGTTCATTCTCATGATTGGCTGACTAAACAAACTTGTACACTTTAATTTAGTTTAATTTTAGTCAAGATCATACAGATAACCTGCTGGTATTGTTGCAATAGGTAGGTGTAACAGGATATTGCATGGGTGGTGCTCTCTCCATTGCAAGTGCTGCTTTGGTCCCTGAAGTCAATGCTGTTGTTGCTTTCTATGGAGTTCCTTCATCAGAGCTTGCAGACCCCACCCAGGCTAAGGCACAAGTGCAGGGTCATTTTGGGGAGCTTGACAACTTTGTCGGCTTTTCAGACATTACGGTATGATAGTATCTTAGGAATCTTTTTTGTTTTCATTTTGCCTTGTCTAATTAGCATTTGCAAAACAGAAAAAGTAAGACCAACTAGAAATACAAAAGCAAAATTACGTTTCATCGACAAAAGATTAAAAAAAAAAATGAAAAAAATTTGTTTCATTTTGTTTTTCTGAGGGGTGCCTTTATGTTGGAATATCCGGCTTGCTGATTAATGTTAATATTGTTACCGCCATTGTTGAAATAGTGAAAATTGGAGATTTGTCAGAAAAAAAAAAAGTGAATTGGAGTGAAGACATTCAACAGCATTAAAAAAATGTATACTTTATTTACTCATTTAATTTTGAATTTTCAGGCTGCCAAATCTTTGGAGGAAAAAGTGAAATTATCTGGAGTTATGAGGTACACATTTATCCTGGCAATGGGCATGCTTTTATGAACACATCTCTTGACGGTATCAAGAGGAGGAAGGAAATGGGATTGACTGATAAGGATGAAGCTGCGGTAGATCTGGCGTGGTCTCGCTTCCACTCATGGATGAGTCGCTACTTGTCTCCATGAAGTGAAGTGAGAGCTTCCACTAATGTACTGTGTTAAAAGTTTTCTAGCACTAATGGAAACCTAATGGATTTGTGGCCTATGTTGATGACTGCTACTGCTACTACAACCTTTTTTGTTATGCTTTTATGAAGTGAATTCACAATGTGAGTTACCACAATAATCTATCATGGGTGGTAGATTTTGTACTATGACCGTATGTATGTTTTTCCAATCCCTAGGTGGACCTACAAACCAAAAATCAGTTTGATTAGTAATTTCAAACCTTTAGATCTTTGTACCTCAAATAATGGTTAGTAATATTTAAATTAACACGATTAAAAGCAACCCATGAAAATTATGTCAATCCAACGCCTAGAAATCACTAATTGATTTGATTTTTGGTTTATAGGTCCACCTAGGGATTGGCCAAACATCCATACGGTAAGAGTCCTTAAAGAATGTGCCACGTGGCTCATATTGTGCCCTGTCATTGGCCTTGATGACAACTCGTGTCATCAAAGTTTCACACTTACCAAACATGTTCTCCAGAAAAAATATACAATTTAGTCGGTGGAGCATTTTCTCAGTGACAACACTCTTTTGGGCCCACTGACCCATGAATGATTGACCCACCATGGGTGAATCTATACAAAAAAATCAGCCTGATTGGTGATATCTGACCATTACATCTGAATATCCTAAAAAATGTTCAAATCCAATAGATGTAAATCACAGCATGAAAACATTCAAAATCAACGGCTACAGATCACCAACTAGGCTGATTGTTGGTGTGTAGTCCATCAAGTGGCGGACCAATCATTCATTGGTCAGTGGGCCCCAAAGAGTGTGCAGGTAGTGCATATGCTCCGTAAGGCTTCGAGTACAACGATGCAACTCCTTCGGAGACTTCTACCCAATTGAACCCAGCATATTAGGAAAGAAAATATTGTTAACAAAAATGTTCAATCCAGTTGATAGGAAAGTATCAGCTATCATGCTGAGTTATGGGGTGTAGGTTCACCATGGGGCGGACCAAAGCTTGATGGTGGGTGCAGCGTAGCAACAGTTGGAACGTGGTTGGACATCAGGTCGTTGGACAGTCCTAGCGATGCAACTCTCCCTATGAGGACCCACGTACCAAAAAATAGCCTGAGTAGAAATTTCAAACCTTTGGATCTATGCATGAAATACCACGGTTAAAAATCAACCAAAGAAAACGACTCCAATCCAATGTTTATAAATAACTAATAAGGTTAACTTTTGGTCTATAAATCCACCAAGCATTGGGTCAAACATCCATATAGTTGGCAATATTTAAGACTGTGTGACATAGTTGATAAGGAAGCCCAAGAGACGTCATATGGTGGTGCTTTTGGCTCTCTAGAGGTGCATGGTGGCAAATGTAACAAATTATCAAATTTTAGACCTTGTTGAGTTGTATTTACCAAACAAACTTAACACTTTACACTTAATAAGGGGCAAATATGACAAAATGCCAATTTTCAGACATTTCTGGTTATGTTTACCAAACAGACTTGACACTTATTTTCAGATTTCAGCAATTTTTCAGACAGTTTAACAAACAGTCTTTTCAGACCTTATATTCAACACTTCAAGATTTCAGATTTTATATTCAGCACTTTAAGATATCAGACCTTAACATAAGTTTTACCAAACGGCACCTACATATCTTATTGCTTTTCTTCTAGACTCTGACCCTACCTTGGCTCTTGATGGTAGGACCAAGGGTCTGGCTAGGCGCCTCACCCTTATAAGGGCCGGCCTAGGCCCTATCTTGACCGGACCCATTATTTTACTTCAAAAATCTTCCAAGTCATGTAGAAAGAAAGATCATCTGGCCTTAGGGACCTTAGTCCTCCTCGTGAGGAAAACTAATATTTTCTTTTCAAAAAGAGTGCCCCCATGCAGGATCGAACTACAGACCTTCAGTTTACAAGACTGACGCTCTACCACTGAGCTATAGGGGCTTAGTTGATGAAAGGGTCCTCATTATTTATTATAATCAAAACAATGTAGTGCGCACGTTAGAACTCAAGTGCGTAGGTTAGAACTTTTTCTCTTTGTACTCGGATATAGAAGTTCTCTGCAACTGTTGCCTGCTTTGCCATGTCGGCGTCGAAAGGAGGAGGAGGAGGCGTGGTTAGGGTTCCAGAGATGGAGAAGATGAGCTTGGAACAGCTGAAAGCACTGAAAGAACAGTCGGATATGGAGGTAAATCTGCTCCAGGACAGCTTGAACAACATCAGAACCGCCACTACTCGTCTCGAAATCGCTTCTAACGCCCTTCATGATCTATCTCTCCGTCCTCAAGGTATCTCTCTGTCTTTTATCTCTTTTGGTTTGATCGATCATCCTTTCTGGTTTTTTAATGCTTTCTTTCGAATTTTAGGGAAGAAAATGCTGGTCCCTCTTACGGCGTCTCTCTACGTTCCTGGAACGCTAGACGATGCTGATAAAGTCCTTGTCGATGTTGGAACCGGATACTTCATCGAGGTTTGGTTCGATTCGATTCGTAGTTTCCTGATTTTGCATCTGGATTAGACTTCCATGAGTTCTCTTTTTGTTCGTTGTGTCGCTGATCCAATTACTATGTTAGAGAATTCTTTAGGGTTTTTAGACCTTAAAACGTTCCGGCATTGTAAGAACTGTGTAGATTAATGCGTTTCTAAAATTCTTATTGTTGCAGCTTCTTCATGGATTTTAATATGATGCTAGGGTTTAGGGTTTTAAAAAATTTGTACAATCTGTCCATCTTTATTATTTAATATGTCAAAAAGTATTCTGGGGTATCACAACAGATTTTCTTCCCTGCGGTGTGAGCTTCTGTTATCCAGGAACTGCTTGAAATTGTAAAAGATTCACAAACAAAAGCAACTTAACCAAAGAAACCATAAAAATCCACACAAAAACTCAAAAAGAGTAATTGTGTGGGATAAAATCAGGATTGCCATCCGATCTCCGATCCTCCCACCACAAGCAATCACAAATTAATAAATAATAAATACAATAAAATTAAAGAATAAATCAAAAGGCAACACATCACTTGCATGGTTCGTCGCCAACCTCTTGCCGACGACTATGTCTATGGGCGGCTTGCAATGGCCAATCTTCACTATTAATAACAAATATACAGAATACATTTATCAGATGTTACATTGCATCTTCCTCTGTCTTTACATATCTTCTCTCTCGAGCTTCTCTCTCTGGGGTTTCTCAATGGCACGACCCTCCCCCTTTTTTCTCTTACTGTAAATTCTTCTTTAAATAGTCATTCCTTCGCCACGTGTCCATTTGAGAGGGACTCTAGGAATTTGGGGAATGTTCTAGTGATTCGCGGGTTTGATCCGGTGTGAAGCGGTGTATAAGTTCAGATACGTTAATATTTACTATATTATGTACTCACAATAATAAGCCCCCTCTCGGAGGTAGAGCTCGATCCAAAGTGATGTCAGTCTCCAACAAAATAAATCCGTATACAAAATATTGAGAATGATATCATAATCGAGAAATATGCTATAATCGAGAATAATGTCATATCCGAGAACGAGAACGATAGCCAATAATAATATCACAATTGATTCCACAAAACAATAATAGTACTGAGAACGATGCCATGTTCGAAAACAATAGCCGAGAATAATACTGCGATAGCTCAATATCTAAGAATAAAGTCATGTCCGAGAATGATAGACGAGAATAATACTGTGATATCTCAATATCTGAGAATAAAGCTATGTCCAGATCGATAGCCGAGAATAATACAACAATAACTCAATATCCGAGATCAATACATGTCCGAGAATGATAGTCAAGAATAATACTGCAATAGCTTAATATCCAAGAGCAATGCCACTATTGAGAGTGAAGCTAAGAATAATATTCAACTGAGATTGGCTAGAACTACTTGTCGAGTGCAATCCCTTCAACTGAGATTGACTGGACTTTCTCGCCGAGCGCAATCCTTTCAACTGAGATTGGCTGGACTTTCTCGCCGAACGCAATCTCTTCAACTGAGATTGGTTGGACTACTTCATTTGCTGAGCACGATTTCCTCTTTGGAGACGGCTAACATACTTCAACGGCAGAGCACAATCTTTTCTTTGGAGACGGCTGGCATACTTCAATGGCCGAGCATGATCTCCTCTCTAGAGATGGCTAGCATACTTCAATATACTTCAATGGCCAAGCACGATCTCCTCTCTGGAGACGGTTGGCATACTTCATATGTATGTCTAGAAACTTCAATAGAACTCCAGCCGATAATATAACTCCAATCAAAAATCATCTCAAGGGTCTCTTGAAAGTCATGTCCAACCGAAAAATCGGTTCCTCTTTATAGGCACGTAATTTCAGGGGACCAGCTCAGCGAAGATCGGAATCAATCCGTAAACTACCATCGCCCGGACGTCGTGTCGAGATCTAGGCCGTCATCTCTCTATCCATTCTCTTAATCTCCTTTTCACATAATACGCTATAAACATAATATAAATTCAATTTTCAATCAAATCCTTATGGTCTCAAGGGAGCTCAGGCTCTACTATCCTTATTCTCATCGTCACCCCTCCTCTAATAAGCCCCCAAGTCGGAGGATTGGGCTTGGCTCAACTCTGCCAAGCCCCCAAGTCTGATGGTCGGGCCTACATACATCGTAGAAGTAGAGATCGAGATCTATGCTTAAGCTCTCAGATTACTCCTGATTAAGTGGGCCAACTTCTTGGCCCTCAATGTCTACCCCTCACATGGGCTGGTCCGGTCTAAAAAAAATTGTTCGTGTTGAATCATGCTTGGGTGGGCCTATTACATGGTCCACCCGAGTGATCTCAATATTGACTTGTTTGGGTCAATATTATGCTTGATTCAAGCGTTTTTGGATTAGCCTATACTTGAGTGGGCTGGTTTCATGGCCCACTAAACTTCTTTCTCTTATGTATCGGTTTGGGCCCTTAAAATGAATCGTGCCAATGTCTATGTTCATAGAGGAGCTGAGATCCTTTGAGCCTACTATGTTCGGGTGGGCCGACTACATGGCCCACCACGCTAATTTCACATATGGGCTTATATAGGCCCTCAAGTTGGTCTCATGCTAGGACTACTCTAGGCCTACATCAAGTTTAGCTTTTATGTGCATAGTCTACAAAGTATTTGGCCCACTTGTGGATGATATTACGCATGGGGCAGCATGCACGAAATCGGAGAACATGTGTCACTCACAAAACAGTGCCACATATCATAACAACCCCATGTTAACTTCTTTTCCATTGTGTCCATTCTAATGCCCCATGCTTATTTGTGCATTCGTGTCTACTTACAGGTGTAGCATACATAAAGGACAAACAAATGCCCCATGCATTCCCCAAAGCAACCATCTCTCGTGTGTACGCCACACCCAAAATAACCCCAAGATCTTCTCTACTTTTGAGGCTCTTATTATGTGTGACACACAATATCAAAACCAATTTCTTCATTCACCCAAAATCCATGATATCTCTTCTTCACGTCTTAGTCTCATCTTACTTTTTATGCTCGACTTACTTTTGGGTCCAATTGAGTGTGTCACACACCCTATTGGACCCTAAAGCTACTTTCTCATTCACACAAATTACTTTGCTTGTTATGACGTGTAAATAATGGGAGAGAGTGTACATACCAAATGACGTGGCGCCTCACGATCGGACCCAAGGTAATTTTCTTTTCTACGTTTTCTTCATGTGCAGATGTCCACCTTTGCTCATCTTTGTATGGTACATTACCATCAATTCTTCCGTATTGAATACATGTCTAAATATTTGCCAATTTCTTTACCTTAATCTTACACCCTCAAGGAATCATCTACCGTCGATCAGTGGTGGTTGGTTGGTGCGACATGTATAAGCAAATGAACCTGTGTGTGCGTCACACATTGTAGCACCCCTCAAGCTACCTTTCCTTCCATATTCACTTTCCTTTCTCTGTTGCTTTTATTTTGGGGCAGTGAGGGATCATCGATAATGACGGTGACAATCTAGCGGTGGGCTCTTTTCCCTTCTTTAGCTTTCTTCTTGTTTTAATCAATTCCTTGCCTGAAGTTTGAAGACTCCGGTGGCAAGTAGTTGCGATGTTGAGATTGTTGGCAGTGAGCTTTTCTCCTTTTTCTTTGCTACTTTTGATTCTTTTTCTTTTCTTTTTTGGTTTAATCTTTCGTTGATCTCTTTTAATTCTCTTCTAATTTATTTTGGATTTTCTATTTTCTGCTCCCTTCTCTTTTGGCGGTGGCCGACAGCGGCGGCTCGTTCTTCTTTTCTTCTCCATTTTCTTCTTTCCTTTGGTGGTTTCAAAACAATTCCCATAGACGGCGCCATTTTGTGTGGGATAAAATCGGGATTGCCGTCCGATCTCTGATCCTCCCACCACAAGCAATCAAAAATTAAGAAACAATAAATACAATAAAATTAAAGAATAAATCAAAAGACAACGCAACACTTACGTGGTTCGTCGCCGACCTCTTGCCGGCGACTATGTCCACGGGCGGCAAGCAACGGCCGATCTTCACTATCAATAACAAATATACTAAATGGGTTGGGTTTCGGTGACCAACATTTTTGACCAATAGCTTGGTGTACCATCATAGAGGATGAATCAATGGCTGATTTTTGGTGAAGATCCATATGGTGAGGAGATCATCCTCACAAAAATTCAAATCATTATGATATTCATAGACTGGTTTAGAAGTTGAAGAATTATGGACCGTCGATTTTTACCGTGTAACTTGAAAACCACATTTAACGGGGTTAGAAATTTCAGAATGTGATGATTTTTTGTTGGGGTGATCTATGTGGTGAGGAGATCATCCTCACCAACAATCAGCCATTGATTCATCCTCTGAGGGTACACCAAGGTGTTGGTAAAAAATGTTTGTCAAAAGTGTTGGTCGCCAGAACCCGACCCATACTAAATACATTTATCGGATGCTACACTGCATCTTCCTCTCTCCTTACATATCTTCTCTCTCAAGCTTCTCTCTCTAGGGTTTCTCCATGGTGCAACCCTACCCCTTCCTCTCTCTTTACATATCTTCTCTCTCTAGGGTTTCTCCATGGCACGACCCTCTCCCCTTGCACTCTCTTTACATATCTTCTCTCTCTAGCTTCTCTCTAGGGTTTCTCCTTGGTGCGACACCCTCCCCCATTTTCTCTTACTGTAAATTCTTCTTTAAATAGTCATTCTTCCGCCACGTGTCCATCTAAGAGGGACTCTAGGGATTTGGGGAATGTTCTAGCGATTCGTGGGTCTGATCCGGTATGAAGCGGTGTATAAGTTCCGATACGTCAACATTTCCCATATTATGTAGCCACAATAATAAGCCCCCAAATGGCGCCGTCTGTGGGAATCGACTGTGAAGCTATCATAGAGAAAAGAAAAGAAATCAAGAAAAAAATGAGAGATGAACAAGATCAGAACCTACCGTGCGTCGCAAGAATTTAGGCCGTTGTTGGCCACCCCCAACGAAAGGAGAAAACAAAGGAGGATCAAACCTCAAATTAAAAGGGAACTAGGGAATGAAGAAAGCTTGGCAATAGACAAAGTACAAATATCCATGGCAACGAAGCTGGCTTCACACGAAAGCAGTCCTCGCACATGCGCGGATCGGTTCGGCTGGGTGGTCCTCGCACTGACGTAGCAATAACAGGTGGTTGCAAAACCAGATGGCCCCACCACGAATAGAGCTTGGCTGGCTGGCGACAATCTGAACCATGCGGCATATTGTTCGATATTTCAAACCGCTAGATGAGTCATGGGCGCCATTTTCACCATGCCACCACTGCTTGCTCTTGCAAAAAAAGATGAAAGTTGCATAGAGGGATACTGAAAATGAAAGGCAAAGGAAACCTCTAAAGAAAGGTTAGTTTAAGACAAAATTTGTTTTGGGGGTACATTATGATGTTTGCATGCAAAATAGTGGTCATAAGGCAAGATGACATGGGAGAAAAAGGTTCACGATTTGGTTTGTGCCATAAAATGACGCCGTCTGTGGGAATTGGCTGTGAAGCCACCAAAGAAAGGAGAAAATAAAGAAAAGAAGAACGAGCCGCCGCTGTTGGCCACTGCCAAAAGAAAATGGCGCAGAAAATATAAAATCAAAAATAAATTAGAAGAGAGAATGAAAAGAGATCAGCGAAAGATCAAACCAGAAAAGAAAAGAAAAAGAATCAAAACTAGCAAAGAAAAAAGAGAAAATCTCACTGCCAACAGTCTCAACATCACAACTGCTTGCCATCGGAGTCTTCAGACCTTAGGCAAGGAATTGATTAAAAGCAAGAAGAAAGCTAAAGAAGAGAAAAGAACCCACCACTTGATTGTCACCATCATTGTCGTTGATCCCTCACTGTCTCAAAATAAAAGCAACAGAGAGGAAAGTGAAACATGGAAGGAAAGGTAGCTTGGGGGTTGCTACGATATGTGGCGCACACACAGGTTCCTTTGCTTATGCATGCCGCACCAATCAGCCACCAATGATCGATGGTAGATGATTTGTTGATGGTGTTAAATAAAGGTAAAGAAATTGACAAATATTTGGACCTGTATCCAATACGAAAGAAATGATGGTAATGTAGCTTACAAAGATGACCAAAGGTGGACATCTGCACGTGAAGAAAACGTGGAAAAGAAAATTACCTTGGATCCGATTGTGAGGTGCCATGTTATTTGGTATGTACACCATCACTCCCATTATTTACACGTCATAAGAAACAAAGTAATTGGTGTAAATGAGAGAGTAGCTTTGGGGTCCAATAAGGTATGTGATACACACTCAATTGGACCCAAAAGTAAGTCAAGCATAAAAAGTAAAATGAGGCATAAGTCGTGAAGAAGAGATGGCATGGATTTTGAGTGAATGAAGAGATTGGTTTTGATATTGTGTGTCACACACAATAATAGCCTCAAAAGTAGTGAAGGTCAATTTGGAGGCTATTTTGGGTGTGACGCACACATGAGAGATGGTTGCTTTGGGGAATGCATGGGGCGTATGTTTGTCATTTATGTATGTTCTCGGATATTAAGCTATCTAAGTATTATTTTCAACTATCGTTCTCGGACATGGTATTGCTCTCGGATATTGAGCTGTCGCAGTATTATTCTCGGCTATCGTTCTCGGACATGTCTTTATTCTTAGATATTAAGCTATCACAGTATTATTATTGATTATCGTTCTCGGATATGACTTTATTCTCAGATATTGAGCTATCGTAGTATTATTCTCAGCTATCGTTCTCGAACATGACATCGTTCTCGGTATTATTATTGTTCTGAGGTATCAGTTATGGTATTATTATTGGCTATCGTTCTCAGATAGGACATTATTCTTGATTATGATATTATTCTCAGCTATAGTATAATTCTCGGCTATCGGAATATCATTCTCGGTTCTTGGTTTTCAAAATATCAATCGCCATTTGCAAGAGCACATGCGAAGACAAAGGAGATGTGAGAATATTTGTGTGCTGATTTATTTTCTCATAGGCGGACCATTGCTTTGGATCGAGCTCCACCTCCGAGAGGGGGCTTATTATTGTGGTTACATAATATGGTAAATGTTGACGGATCAGAACTTATACACAGCTTCACACCGGATCAGACCCACGAATCGCTAGAACATTCTTCAAATAGAGTCCCTCTCAGATGGACACGTGGCGGAGGAATGACTATTTAAAGAAGAATTTATAGTAAGAGAAAGGGGGGATGGTCGCGCCATGGAGAAACCTTAGAGAGAGAAGATATGTAAAGAGAGAGGAAGGGGGGAGGGTCGTGCAATGGAGAAACCCTAAGAGAGAAGATATGTAAACAGAGAAAGATGCAGTGTAGCATCTGATAAATGTATACTTTATATTTGTTATTGATAGTGAAGATCGACCAATGCTTGCTGCCCGTGGACGTAGTCGTCGACGAACCACGTAAGTATTGTGTTGTCTTTTGATTTATTCTTTAATTTTATTGTTTATTAATTTGTGATCGCTTGTAGTGGGAGGATCGGACGTCAATCCTGATGTTATCCCACACCGTAATCACTAATCAACTATCTCTTATACAATACATACCATATATTTATAGGTTAATAAAGAAATTACAACAACTACTTCGCAAACTTCTAATCCACATCGAACTAATAATTAGAAACTTCCTAAAACTTCTAATCTAATCTTGAACCAACTCAGCCTCCCTCTTTGACTCAAATACCTTAAAGGCCTTCCAAAAAATTTCTTAATCCTAACTTGACTTTCTGAAATAAATTGGACCTTAGCACATTTTAGACTTTCTCTTTTTTTTTTTTCCTGGTGTTTCTACTGACCCGTGAGTCTATTGTTAAATATTTACAGAACCATGAAGGGTATGAAGTAAACTAAGCCTGCAATAATTTGAGTAGATGCCCATTGAGCTAAATATGGGGGAACATGAATGGTCCTCCGAGATGTGTAACTGATCCTTGATTCTGTAAATGTCAAGTTTGTAGCAATACATCTTGTATGAGGAAATCTGCTGTAGAATTTTTTCCCATTCATTTTTGCCTTGTATTTGAATTGCATAATCTTGGACTCGATCGAATGTGAATCAAATAAGCTTTCTAAGAACACTAAGCTTGAGGCAGTAGAACTCTTCTAAACAAAAAAATATGGCCATACATGTAGTGATGAGAGTGGACCTTGGTTTCACGAAGCAGGAGCCTGTGTGGGGTAGGACTCAAGTATAGGAGCAAGGAAGCGGTTGGTGCAAACAAGTTTTAGTTGAATTTTTTAGGAAGCGGGAGCGGGAGCGAGATTCGAGAGTGGGAAGGGGAGCTGGAGTGGCACCTAGGATAGAAGCTTCTTGCAACTAAGGATTGGACTACATTCTTCTCGGCTAAGAGAAATTTGCCCGTCTATTTTGTCTTCCCTTTTAGTTGGAAACTTCATGTGACGATCCTCCTTTTTCTAGTTATTTCATTCAATTCATGAACTCTTCTACACCGAACAAGGGCCAGTTCTATTTAACAGTTGTGAATTGGAATTTTTTTACCCATGGCCAACCATCAGCTCCATAGTACGGTTGCTCAGCTCTTTCAGGTGTGTGATTACTGCGTTACCACCATGTGTGACTCGAGCATCGTGCTGACCATACATGTCCCTTCAATCATCACAATGATGCATCCGGTCACAGTTTTAATGCAATTCTTGGTGGCAATCAACTATCATTGGCAAGCAAGAGAACAAGCAAGCTCATGCTTATTCCCCACCAAGATAAAGAGCAAAATCCTTGATTTTAGGAACTTTGTTCGAGTAGATGTGGCTTGTTCCCCCACTTTTATCCGGGTAATCAATTTATGTTCAACTTTAGTGTGGTTTTTTGTTTTTTTTTTTTGATAAATGACTAGTATATATCCATTAAATGTAACTGGTTGAGTACACCTGAAAAAAAAAAAATGAAAAGGTAGAGTACAAAAATTGGGGAAGAGAATTCTTTGTTTACAAAATGTATCTATATACACCATTATTTGGTAGGGAATCAAAAACTCCATTTGGCTCTCTAAAAGAATGAAAAAAACTCTCAGACCAACCCCTAACCAATTCTTTATTATGATCAATATGACTAGTGAGTCTTAAGGGCTATCCTTGCCACTTTTTCCACTTCATCACATTCCTGGAGTCACCTTCGACCACTAATGGCCCTCACGGTTGACCCTTGAAGATTTAAGACCTCGAAGAAGGGACTGGACTACTACTTCATTAGAGCCCAATTCCCTTGTGGGAACCATGGTTTAAAATTGGATTGGACTACTTCATTAGAGCCCGATTCCCTTGTGGGAACCATGGTTTAAAATTTCAGAATGTTCCGTATGTTTCATTTTGTTTCGGAATGTTTCGGTTTGTTTCGCCAAGACAATCCAAAAAAATAAAAATGACTTCATGATTTTGGAAATGTTTCGGTATGTTTCAGAAATTTTGTTTTTTCATCATTTTTTCAATGTTTCGTGAATGTTTCATTTCATTTCGATGTTTGTCTCGGTTTTTCACTTGAACGAGACATTCCTCCGAAACGAAATTTTAAACCTTGGTGGGAACCGAGAAGGCCTTTATATGTATGCTGTTGGTGTTTCTAAAAATCCCCCAATCTTCACCAGTTCCGGGCTGCCAAAAGCACTCCCATCAAAATTAAGCTTCGTCCAGCCTCTTTTCAGGCATCTCCAAGAAGGACAAGTGGGACTCTCTTTTGAGTCGCTAAGGTGGAGTGACAATCACATTAAAGATCCAAGCATTAGAATGTTGAAACTCCTTGAGAACAAGAGCCTATTCAACTAACAACCTCCAGACCAAGCTACAATGAGATTTGATATATTGATCATCAAATATATGCTGATTAAGTTCTTTCCATATAACCCAACATATCGCATAGGTAAGAAGTCTCCATAAAATTTATCCCCTTGAGCCAAAACAACCATACGACGAAAAAAAAACTATCATCGTTATAGGAAACACTCCAAATCTTGAAAAGACACAAAACAACTCCCTCGCAATTGTGATGGATGTTTCTTCATCTTCCATAAACATCATGCATTTATTTGGGATCACATGTTTTCTATGAATGAGGTGTCCACTGTCAGAAAAAGAATCATTCAATGCTACCATCAAATGTTTCAACTCTTGGTGGAGCAATGTTCCCCCAAATCTTAGTGATGGAGATCTTTCGTTAGTAAATCCTTCAATCACATCATAGAAAGAAGTTACTGAAAACTTGCCTTTGGGTCCCATTTCCAAAGTTGTTGATCGCTTCCTTCTATTGGCACAACATCTTTGTAAGTTGCTTAAAGAGATTGATGCATTCTTTCACTTCACAATCAAGCGAACTTGTGGTTGGGGTCCTATTTTCTAAGTTGTTGATGGCTTCCTTCAATTAGCACAAACATCTCTTTAAGCCGCTTAAAGAGATTGATGCATTCTTTTGACTTCATAAGCAAAGTTGCCTTTGGGGTCCCATTGCTACAGTTGTTGATGGCTTCTTTCTATTGTCACAAACATCTCTTTAAGCCACTCAAAAGAGATTGATGCATTCTTTCACTTCACAATCTAGCAAATTTGTTTTAACAAAATAGTGATTAGTTCCATACTTGGGACTAACTGATAAATCACAAAGTTTCCTGACGCCACATTATTCATCCTCCCGAAACCTTATTGTTTCCCCACTACCTACCTTGAAACATGGTTTTAAGTCTTGGACGATCCTGAGTTGGATTACCCAAGTCAACTCAAGAATTCCTTGGATCGATACATGAAACAATATGCTGACTTGCCTAATCAGCATCTCTTCTTAATTTTCACATTGGATCGTCCTAAATAGTGCCAAGACCGAGTTGATTCGCTCGAGTCAACTTGGTCTCAGACCTGAACAATCCAATCTACGTGATTGAGTATAAAAACCATGCCTTGAAATGAATGCCCTTGCAAAAGTCTTCAAAGGAATTCTATATTCCCTTCTATACTCCCACTTCATAAGGAAAAAAGGCCTTTCCCCTATCCTAGCCCCTATTTTTAATTCCAAATTTATCTCCAATAACTTTTCTGCGGGGTAGAATTTCTTACAACGAATCTCCACCGCACATTCCTTATGATCAGTAAATGTCTTCTCCAAATCTCTCCCTCCTCCACCTACAATGAAGACAGTCCAACCTCAAATCAGTTTCAGGAGTATTGCAGCGTACAGGAAGGATCAGATGCCTACCTCTTTGACTTATTCCTCTTTTTATATGTTTTCATCAACGGTTTTCTATTCCCTATAGACTTGCTCATCCTTACCGATATAGATAAGAATGAGCAAGTGTAACTCAATCCAAGATTTTCAGGGAGGTAATTTGAGTACCTTAGCAAGTTTTTTGGAAGTAGTCCTCTCAAGATATCTCATCTAGTTACTATTCAAGCTGGGTTATCTAGGGTCGATGAATCTTCCCATTGTCAATTGTTGCTACGCTGGGATACTGATACAGGTTGGCTAAATGTTAGTCAAATTGTTCTTCTCATGATGGGACTATGGCACATGTACTGTTGTGGAGTGTTTGCTATTTTATGCATTCACATCTTCTCCATAAGGCATTTCCCTCCCTAAATCTCCAAAGAGCACTTTGTTCAATGTTTTTAACTTTGTAAGTCCAAACCCCCCACTTTTTTATTTAAAACTAATGCAAAGTCTAGAAACCACCCAACTTTTTTATGGACTCGCGACATAGACTGGTTTGCTTGTCCACCACTTGGAGAAATCAACTAAAGAATTTGTTTCAAGATAGACTTCAACTCAGCTATGTCTTGATGCATAGGCCCTGCTTGGTTCGCTGCAATAGAATGCAAGTTGCAATGGAATGCATTTGCATTCGATTGCCATGCATTTGTTTGCAAAGCCATTCCATTACAGATAATTGGTTCACACTTGCATACGCTTACCAAACCGTATATTGTACTATATATATATATACCCGATATACGCGTAGTTCTCTCAAGAAAATCTCGAGGCCTTGTTTTAGCTTTATGCACATTTCTTCAAAGATCAGAAGCTCTCTCCGATTCTCTCCATTGAACTCTCCTAAAGCTCTAATGGCGGCGATATTTGGTTTAACCAGTAGATGAAGGTTGTAGATAGAAGAGGAAAAAAGTGTAATGGAAGTGAAAGGTGGAGAAGGAGATTAGGGTTAGAGAGAGAAGTTGTGGGAAGTGAGAGAGAATGAATTAACAATTCTCTCACACACTGTATATATATATATGATGGGGAGAAACCCTTCAAAAGAGAACACTATTCACATGGTACTATTCACGTGACACTATTCATGTGAATAGTGAAAACCCAAAAAAGGCCCCACACGGGAAGTGGGGCGCAGCCCACTTGAGACACCCACGTAGGTGTATTACATAAAATCCAACACTCCCCCTCAAGCTGGTGCGAAGATATCCATCATGCCCAGCTTGCCAGTCAAGGTATGAAGAATAGACTTGTTCACCCCCTTTGGGAGTATGTCGGCAACTTGCTTCCGTGTTCTCACATACGGAGTACAAATCAATCCTTGTTGAAGTTTATCTTTGATGAAGTGACGATCAACTTCAATATGCTTGGTCCTATCATGTTGGACTGGGTTGTGAGCAATGCTGATGGCAGCTTTGTTGTCACAGTAGAGGCTCATCGGCTTTGTCACCTGGAGTCCCAGTTCCTCAAGCATGGTCTTCAACCAAAGGAGTTCACACACACCATGTGCCATAGAGCGAAATTCTGCCTTTGCACTGGATCAAGCTACAACTGACTGCTTCTTGCTTCGCCAAGAGACAAGATTTCCTCCAACAAGGGTACAGTATCCTGACGTAGATCGACGATCAGTAACTGAACTTGCCCAATCTGCGTTATTATATGCTTCCACTCTAAAGTGTCCATGTCGCCCGAATAGTATTCCACGACCTGGAGAGCCCTTGAGGTAACGAAGAACTTGGTGAACTGCCTCAAGATGTGATGATCGTGGTGCATGCATAAACTGACTGATAACACTAACAGCGTAAGCAATATCTGGACCGGTGTGTGCCAAGTAGATCAGCCTGCCAACCAATCGCTGAAACACAGCGACATCCTCAAGGGTGCCACCCTCCTCAGAATTCAGCCGATGGTTCTGATCAATTGGAGTCTTTGCTGGTCGAGCTCCCAAATACCTAGTCTCATCCAGAAGGTCCAATACATACTTCCGTTGAGAGATGAAGATGCCCTTTTGAGACCGAGCAACTTCAATTCCCAAGAAGTATTTCAGTGGCCCCAAATCATTTGTCTCAAACTCCGAGGACAAGAAGGTCTTCAACTGCTTTATCTCTTAGGATCATTCCTAGTGATGACAATGTCATCAACATAGATGATCAATGCCGTGGTATTAGTCTGCTGGTGCTTCACAAACAACGTGCGATCTGCTTGACTCTGCTTGTAGCCCACTCGTCTGATCGCACTGCTAAACTGCTTGAACCATGCTCTTGAAGATTGCTTTAGCCCATACATGGCTTTCCTTAACTTGCACACCTTGTCGTCACTTCCAGCAAGTGTCAACCTAGGTGGTAGTTTCATGTACACCTCTTCTGTCAGATCTCCATGCAGAAAGGCATTCTTCACATCTAGTTGATGCAATAGCCAGGACAGGTTGGCAGCTAAGGATAGAAGAACTCTGACTGAGTTTATCTTGGCCACAGGTGCAAAAGTCTCTTGATAGTCTATCCTATATGTCTGAGTGAATCCCTTGGCTACGAGTCGTGCTTTGTATCGTTCCACTGACCCGTCAGCTTTATGTTTCACTGTAAAGACCCATTTGCACCCCACAGGTTTCTTTCCTCTGGGTAGTTGAACAAGTTCCCATGTTTTGTTCTTCTCAAGAGCATGCATTTCATCCATCATAGCTTATTTCCACTTTGGGTGATTAAATGCATCTGCAACACTGGAAGGCAAAGAAACAGAGGAGGCAATACTGACAAAATCCTAATATGACGAAGACAGAGACTAATACGAGACAAAATGTGAGATAGGGTGTCTGTACAAGTACGTACACCCTTCCGAAGTGCAATAGGGAGGTCAATATCAGTGCTCATATGATCATCAGAAGTAGGGGTTGCATGTGGCTCAAGAACAGAAATAGGAACCGAGGTAGGGACAGAAGCAATACCTGGAACTGGATCTGAGGGGGGACTTGCAGATGTAGACGCAGGGACAGTGGCTTGTCCTTTCTTCATGGTTCTGACATATACACGCACATCAACTGCAGTAGTGGAAGTGTCCTTGTCACTAGACTGAGGTCCCGGCATAGGAATAAAGACAAGCAGAGGGCTGGGGACACTCTCTTCTGCAACATCATGCTCCCCCTGAAGAGAGGTCTACTCATCAAAGAAGGGGATGGACTTAGCGAATGTGACATCCATAAAGATGAAGCGACGACGGGTAGCAGGATGATAACATTTGTACCCTTTTTTATTAGAGGGGTACCCTAAGAAGATGCACTTCAAGGCCCGCGGATCTAACTTGTCCCTCGAAGAACGATGAATATGGACATAACAAGCACACCCAAGACCTTTAGAAGAACAACGAAAGCCGAGCGGTCAGGAACCAAGAGAGATAGGAGAGTCTGAAATCTGAGAACCCGAGAGGGTATACGATTGATGAGGTAAGCAGAAGTAAGACAGACTCAGACCAATAGTGTTTAGGAACCTGCATGCCTAACCGGAGAGCATGCTCTACTTCAAGAAGGTGACAATGTTTTCTCTCAGCAGTCGCATTCTGTTGAGGTATTGAAGGGCATGAGGTCTGATGAGCAATGCCATGTGAAGTAAAGTAGGATTTTAGACCCCCATCGAAGTATTCCCCCACATTGTCAGAGCGAAGAATCTTAAGAGTGGTATGGAACTGAGTGGTAACCATCTTATGGAACTCTTGGAAAATGGAGAATACAACATCTTTGGTTCGCATAAGGTACACCCAGGTACAACCACTAAAGTCATCTACAAAGGTAACAAAGTACCGATATCCAAACAAAGAAGTCACGGGCGAGGGCTCCACACAGTAGAAGGTACAATAGAAAAAATAGTACTTTTATTCTCACTAATGGGAAAAACAGAACGACAATGTTTGGCCAGTTCACATGTTTTACAATGAAAGGGAACTGCAGAAACAGAAGAGAAAGCAGGAAAGACATGCTTTAAGACTGACATGGGTACATGACCTAGTCGGTTATATCAAAGCATTAACTGGTCTTTATTAGCTCTACTACTACTGCTACTGATGCTAGACTGGTGTGCAGATGCAGAAACCGAAGAATCTAGATGTATAATCCACTGTCCTCACGTCCACTGCCAATCGTCTGCCTCGATTACAGATCCTGACACACACAGTGAGAAGGAAAAAACATTACACTGCAGTTAAGACTTTATGTAAGACTACCGACAGATAGTAAATTAGCAGTGAATTGCGGAACACGCAAAACAAAAGATAAAGAGAGTTGGTATGGCATGAACATCCCCTTTTTCAGAGATAGAGGAATAGGTGTCATCAGCTATCCGAACTTTACGACCAGAGCAAATACCATAACTAGAGAAAACGGAGGACATACCACTCATGTGATCAGATACCCTTGAATCAATGATCCAAGAAGGCTGGAAGGTACAGTTGAGGTGGAAAAAGCAGTCCTAGTACCTGTGTAAGCAAATGCAGACGTGGAAGTGGAGGTCTGGCCATTGAGTCTGTGTCTCCAGAGGAGGTAGACACTGGTGGTGTGGTATCCTGTGTGACTAAGTGCGCTGAGTGAGGTCCATGTTTTGTTGATTGACGTTGACGGGAAGTCGGGGTCTGTCTAGGGGATGTCCATGGAGCTTCCAGCAAGTGGCCTGGATATCGCCCATGCGACCGCAGTGATCACACTTGCGGTCCCCAGACTCTTTTGGACTAGATGTCTGGCCCTTCCGATTGGTAGCAGCCAGGGCAGAGCGGCGGCTGTCCTCCCCCTGAATGTAACCATAGACCTGTGCTAGAGAGGTAGGAGCAGGATCCCTACCAAGGATCTGAACACGAGCTCCCTCAAAGCTCGGATGAAGGCCGAAGAGAAACTAGAAGATCCGGGAACGTTCAACCATCGCCTTGAAGGACTTGACGTCATCTGCGCACTTGGGGGAGTAATTCTGGTAGTGATCGATCTCCTCCCATTTGCTTCGAAGGGAAGCATAATATGTATCAAGCTTCATCTCCCCCTGACGAAGACAAGATATCTCTTGTTTTAGTTCATAGAGCTTGGCGAAATTGCCCGCCTGAGAGTATGTCTGAGATATAGCATCCCAAACATCTTTGGCCATTGGTAGGAATATAAACCCTTTGCTGATTTGGTTTTGCATCGAGTGAAGAAGCCAGGACATGACAGTCAGGTTCTCCATAACCCAAATCCGATGAGATTTGTCCTTCGGATTTGGTTCTTTAGTAGCACCTGTCAGATACTCACTGTAGCCACGGCCCCCAATGTACACGAGAGCGGAAGTCTTCCGTTCCAGGAAGTTGGTGCCATCAAGCTTCACAGTGGTGATGCAGAGCTGAGGGTTGTGATCTCATGAGAGCCATGAGTCACAGGACGATCCTCAGAGGAAGAGCCAGAAATCATAGATGTGGCCTCGGGGGAACTCATCGGTGTGCCTAAGACAGGAAGGCCCAGAGAGGTCTGATTTTGGAAGAAAATCAAAACCCAAAAAGTAGCCGGAGGATCCGGGTGATTTTTGGAAACTAGAGTTCCGACGATCAGAATTCGTCGAATCAAGTTTCGAACTGTTCCACGAGCAGTACTGAAGAGGGCGGCAAGGTCAGAGGGGCCTGCTATTGCACGAATTTCACAAAAGTTCAAAACCCAAATATCTGAAAATTGGGCCGATTTTTGGAAACTGATGATCCGGCAGTCGGAAAAATGCGATGCGACTTTCTGACTGTCCCTGGGTGAATACTGGAGGGGGCGGCTAGGGTAGAAAACCCTACCGTGGTGCGGATCTCAAGAAAATAAAAACCCAAATAGCCTTGAAAAACATGTTGGTCGGAAAAAAACGCTGTAGAAGCTTGAGAAGAAGACAAACTAGATCTCTGATGCGGCTGAGGAAAAAAATTAACTAGGAAATAAGAGCCTCTGGTGCTTTGCCTCATGATTAATCCCCGGATAGCACAGGAATGATCTCTGCGATTTTCTCAAAAGTTCTCATTGGCTCTGGATGCTTACATAATCGTCTTAGATCTGTATATATATATGATGGGGAGAAACCCTACAAAAAAGAACACTATTCACGTGAATGGTGAAAACCCAAAAAAGGCCCCACGTGGGAAGTGGGACGCAACCCACTTGAGACACCCACGTCGGTGTATTACATAAACTCCAACAATATCTTGCCAGAGAAGATAAAGACGAAATCAGTTTGCGGTGAAAATCTCGGCGATTCTCTCGTCAAAATCCTTGAATCCGTTGCCAGAATCGTATCCTTAAGAGAGAAGGAATGATCGAAAACCTCATGGCCGGAAAGTTAAAAACCCTTGTTTATCTGGCTTTGGAATCCGTTTGAGAAAGGATAGAGCTCTGGTGGGAAAGAAGAATGGACCTACAACTCCTCTCTTGCGGTGGAAGTTTGATTATGGAGATGTCTCTGTTGCAGACGATAAGGCGCCGGAATCTGGCAAAGAAGGTTGCCGGAAAGTAAGGAATGCTGGAGAGGTTCCGATTTCGGTGAGGAAGGTTGCTTCTGAACTGTAGTGGAGATGATAAAGAGATAAAGAGGGAGAGATAGAGAGAGCAAAGAGAAGAAGAGAATTTCTTCGTGCAAGCAACTGCAACGAGATTTGGACTGCAAGGACTTGCATCCAAATTCTTAACGGGTTTGAAAAGGCCCTGCATCCACTTGCACGCCCTAACTAATCGTGCGGATTTCCTGGGCCAGCTACAAATGGGCGCATTGCACTCAATTTGCGGTGAACCAAACAGGGCCATAGTGTCAAGCATTTGTCCATGGCGTTCAGGCTTCCAAAATATCTTAGTGGTATCAGACGCTCTAGATTTAGTCACAATTTTATGATCCATATATTTGTTAATTTCTTTTCAGCTTTTTTGTTGGCATAAAATTTGGCTTCCAAAGAGAATCTGAACCAGCTCCGTTACCAAACTGATGCAGTATTATGAGCTTCCAAACTGATGCAGAATTGTGAGCTTCTATTAATTGGAAACCATGCGGGATCACAAAAGTTTGATAAACAAAGCAACTTAACAGAAGATTGATAGATGGTAAAGAACATCAACCAATAACTATATAATTTGGTTTCATCTTCTTGTATTCATGAATCGTAAGTGTTAGGCTAACCTAATAACTCTGGAGACCCCGTCTTCAAATTTTGAGAGCTTTCAGACATTTTCATTCTGGAAGGAAATCTACCTCTTGAAGCTTTTGTAAAAATATAAAAAATAAAGAAAACCATAAAACTCCACACGGTGGCCATGAAAAGGCAAAGTCTAGAAAATTCATGAAATCGGCGGGTTGTGATCATCAATCGATCCTTTTACACGAGATCTCCTATTATGTGCCCCTTCTTCTAAAATTTTGAAGTACAGATATGTAATTTATAGACCATAACTGTGATCTATAAGACAGGGACCTTACATTTCTGTAGTAAAAACCAAAAAACCAATTACCAAATAATATTTGTGAGGAAACAAAATTTTGATCCATGCCCATCCAGAAAACTTGAATCTAAGACTAGGCCACTGCCTTGCTATTATGCTTCATTTTCAAAGTTGTACATGGTTGATGGTTTTCACTATCCTGGGAAGGCAATTAATTGATGTGATGAAGCATAAGTTTATGACTTCATAAACTGTTGCATTAGTGAATAATCAAAAGGAACAAAAAAAATACGGAAAAAAGATACTGGATGATTCATTTCTCTTGCCTGCCATTTAAAATGTAGGAAGCAAATAATAGGTATTATTAAAATGCTTGCCTTCTCTGTTGGTTTGTTTTCATAACTTCTACGTCCCAACCTGACATTGTTAAATTTTATGTTTGAATCAGAAAACAATGGCTGAAGGCAAAGATTATTGTGATCGGAAAATCATCTTGCTGAAATCTAATTATGACCAACTTATGGAGGTATGTTTGCAAGTAAACCTTGTGTTAATTTGTTAACATGTGCATCTCTTTCAATTTATTTTGGAGTATAAAGAATGATAGACCATGAGCAATGACTTCTTGAGTTTATTCACCAGTGAGCCACATCAACCCCATTTGTGCATACTATTCTAACAATACTCATCACACCAAGAGTTGTTTCTGCATAATGACTTACCATAATTTGAATAATCAAGGTGCATGTATTGAATTGGACAAGAGTCACAAGATTGGGAACAACTCATGGTTTTGGTGATCCAACTTTCATGTGGCAACATCTACTTATCAGAAGAAAAAAAAGCTTGTGCGGCAAAAATAACAACACCCAGTCAAGTTGCACTCTAGACATTACAAGATTGTGATTCAAAATTGTGGTTATAGTTGGAATGGTGATTAGGGGTTAGGGTTAGATTTAGAGAGTCAAACAGAGAAGAGAGAAAAGAGAGAAGGATGTCATGTGATGTTGTCACATGACTCCATAAATCTTATTTGGGTAATTTTAGTCACACCCCACAAATTGTGAGGGCACCCGACTTATGAAGGCAACCCACCTATGATTTCAAACTTAGTGAGATCACCCCTGTGCATCCCACCAACAACTAATCGGGTTCTTCTGGAAACTCCCCATCCTCCACCAAATTCAGACCAGCTCTTTGATCCCCTCTTGCTTCCTTCTTCTTCTTCGTGTAAATCGGGTTTGCTCTGATTATGATAAGGCGCAAAATGGGGTTTTGTCAAACCGATTAAATCATCACAACACATCTTTGGACTCCCTTTTCAGTACCAAGGGCAGAAATCGATCAAAATCCACTACTTCCTTTACAGGGACTTTCTTTTCAAAACCCATATTAGATTCCTCCTCCTTTACTCTGATATTCGGCTTCAAATCATTAAATGGGACAACTTCATCAGACATTTCTTACTTTTTCTGGACAGAAATCCTAGCTCTTGTGCTGGTGATTGTTCCTTTCGTAGTTACTGATGGGGTCAGAAATCCGGGTGTATCAAGAAAGATGTTAATGGAGGCATCTGGGTTCTTCTCCGAGAACTTATCGAACTTAGCTTCCACTTAGACAAGTAGTCGGTCGCTGGCTCGAGGGAAGTTTCGCAGTCTGCCTGCACAAGTGAGAAGGGGAAAAAAAGAAGGGTGCGTATAACATATTCAGAGGGCATTTTCGTACGACCAACATAAGGAAAAAAATAAGAGTTGTGGGAGTGCCCTCACAATTCCTGGGGTGCGACTAAAATTTCCATCTTATTTATATGGAGAACATTACAAAAAACAAAAATACCCCTCAAAGGGGGGTATTTATAGAACTACCCCTACTACATGAGAATACTAAATACAGAATACATATAAATACGTGTTTGATAACACTCCCCCTAAAGTTGGTGCATAAATATCTCTTAAGCTCAACTTGCATAGACATCTGTGAAGTTGCCAACTGGGAACTTTCTTAGTGAAGACATCGGCTACTTGCTCATCTGTTTTCACAAAAGGAGTACATACTTCCCCAAATACAATCTTCTCCCTAATGAAGTGACGATCCACCTCAATGTGCTTGGCTCCGATCATGCTGTACTGGATTGTGAGCGATGCTGATGGTTGCCTTGTTGTCACAATACACACTCATAGACTCCAAGACTGGAAAACCAATTTCAACAACCAACATGTTCAACCAGAGCATCTCACACAAGCCATGGGCCATTGCCCTAAATTCTGCATTTGCACTGGATCTGGCAACTACAGGTTACTTCTTGCTCTTCCAAGTAACCAGATTGCCCCCAACAAATGTGCAATAGCCTAAGGTAGATCTCCTATCATCCTTGGTACCAACATAGTCTGCATCAGTGTATGACTCTACTCTCATGTGGCTATACTTCTTGGAGAGAAGGTCTCGGCCAAGGGCAGACTTGAGATATCTCAGAATCCTGTGTGCTGCCTCTAAGTGAATTTCCTTGGGTGAATGCATGTACTGGTTGATAACGTTGACTGCATAGGCAATGTCTGGTCGAATCAGGGAGAGATAAATCAACTTCTCAACAAGTTTCTGAAAACCCTCCACATCCTATAGAGGCTCATGATTCGAGTCAGCCAACTTGTAGTTCTACTTTTTAGGAGTCTCCACTGGTTTGGCTCTCAGCTTGCCAGAGTCCAACATATCTAGGACATACTTCATTTGTGAGATGAAGATCCCTTGGCTGGATCTTGCAACTTCTATGCCTAGAAAGTACTTGAGAAATACCAGATCTTTCGTCTCTCCTTCGCTAGATGACTCTTCAGCTTGGTCACCTCTTCTGCATCATTCCCTGTTAGAATGATGTCATTAACATAGACGATGAGGGTAGTGGTACTCTTCCTTAGGTGCGTCACGAATAGGGTGTGATCGGCTTGGCTTCAAGTGTGACCCAACTTCTCACTGTTAGGGTAAACCTCTCAAACCATGCTCTTGAAGATTGCTTAAACCTATAGAGGGCTGTCCTCAGTCGACACACCTTGCTAGTTGCTACTATCCCCTGGTGGGGTGAATACAGGTGGGGGCACCATGTATACTTCTTCATGCAGATCATCATGAAGAAATGTATTCTTCACATCCAGCTGATGCAAAGGCCATGCTTGGTTTGCTACTAGAGACAACAACACCCTGATGGAGTTCATCTTTGCTACAGGTGCAAAGGTCTTCACATAATCAATCTCATAAGTCTAAGTGTATCCCTTGGCTACCAGTCTCGTCTTGTACTTCTCCACGGATCCATCGGCCGTGTATTTCACTGTGAACACTAGGGCTATAACTCGGGCAGGTTGGGTGGGGTTAGGAGTTAACCCGGCCTTCAAGGCTCCTAGCCCAAGCCCGAATCCAACCCGAGGTCGGGCCTGAGAATCTCAGCCCGAGCCCAACCCGATCGGGTTGGTCGGGTTGGTCTCCATTGATGCACACCTTCCCTCTTACAACACCTTGACTTTTTCCAACAATAGGAAATGAAAAAAAACCATTTGAGTACCAGCAAATCCACGAGGCATGGTGGTGGCGGCACAAATGTGGCGTGGATAGAGGGAGACGTGAGAGAGAGAAAGAGGATGGAGAAGGGGGGTGGAGGCTCGTAGTGGGTCACTCTCTATATATTGCGTGCTTTAAAAAATCGGTTTGATTTCTCTTAAATCAAAACCAACACCAAAACCTTAATCTTTTGCTTCTCTTCTACTTTCATTTCTTTTCTTTTCCAAACCAAGGTTCCGATATATCCAGATTTCTTTACTCTTTAATGGCCACAAGCTCTTGAAGACCAAATCATGGCTTTTGGTGGTTACAAAAACAGCGCTAATGCAGGGGCATTTTCACACCGGGCTCGAGTGGGGCAGCCTGCGTAATATGGGGCACACTCGGGGTGGGGTGGCCTGTGTGATATGGGCCCACAAGGGGTCGTGTCGGCCGAGAACCTAGATAGATCCTATGAGATAAAGGAATTTAATCTCACGCTACCAACAGTCGTGGCTTTTGGGGAGTATTGGTTAAATGTCTTACATCACAGTGGTATCAGAGCGGGAGGTCTCATGTTCGAGTCTCTTCACCGGGGGTGATTAATGCAGGGGCATTTTCACACCGGGCTCGAGTGGGGTAGCCTATGTAATATGGGGCATACTCAGGGTGGGGTGGCTTGTGTGATATGGGCCCACGAGGGGTCGTGTCGACCGAGAACCTAGATAAATCCTATGAGATAAAGGAATTTAATCTCACGCTACCAACAACCGCGGCTTTTGGGGAGTATTGGTTAAATGTCTTGCATCGGGCGCTCTATAGGGGATTGTGAGGGAGACGGGAGAGAGTGAGGGTGGAGACGAGAAAGAGAGGAAGCAACGGAGAGAGAGAGAGAGAAAGAGGGAAATAAGGGGAAAAATAGAGAAAATTAGAGAGAAAGAGACAGGAGGGGGAGGTAAATAGGGATTAGGATTTAGGGTAAGGAGGAAAGTTGAAGAGATCGAGCTCGGGTTGGGTTAGGCCTTAGCCCGAGCCCAACCCTAAAGCCTAATCCAAAACGATTTTGATCAGGCTTGGCATATCTAGGCCCGAGCCTAACCCAACCCGACAAAAAGCCAGTCCAAGACCAACCTGAAGTCGGGTTTAGCTCGTCAGGCTTGGGTTGGGCCCGCCCAAGTTGCGGCCCTAGTGAACACCCATCTGCATTCAACATGCTTCTTGTTTCTTGGCATGTCGATGAGCTCCCATGTTTTATTCTTAGCCAAAGCCTTTATTTCTTCTACCATAATAGTTTTCCATCTAGGGTGTGCCAACCCTTCTACCATTGAAAAGGGAATAGGAATAATGGAAATCGATGTGACAAAGGCTTTGTACGAGGGGGACAAGGCATCATATGAAACAAAGTTTCTTAATGGATGCTGAGTACAACTCATGGTGCCTTTTCTCAAAGCAATGTGAATAGTAGTATCATCAGTAGAATGAGAAACGACAGGTATAGAGAGAGAGGAAGGATTACCTACATCCAAGGAAGGAATCACTGGTACTCAATCAGCTGTGGCTTTCTTTCTTCTGCTATAGACTTTGAGCTCCTTCTGAGCTCCAAGAGCACTATCAATCACACTAGTAGTATGAGTAAGCGAAGACCTCTCAAACTTTAGAGGAGATACGGATATAGCAGGAAGAGGAACATTCCACCTCTCTTCACTACTACTCTCCCCCTGAAGAGAGGCAGGCGAGAAAAAAGACATCCTCACGAAAGGTGACATCCATAGACACAAACTTCTTCCCCGATTATGGACGGTAACACTTATACCCTTTATGGGTAGAAGAGTAACAAAGAAAAACACGCTTAAGTGCTTTGGGATCTAGTTTGGTGCGATGGGGACCTAGGATATGTACATAGCATACACTCCCAAAGATGCGAGGAGGAACCACGAATAGGGAAGAACTAGGAGAAAGGACCTGAAGAGGAGACTTGAATTGAAGCACACAAGATGACATTCTGTTAGTCAAATAGGCAGCAGTCAATACAGCATTAGACCAATAGGATTTGGGGACCTTGGAACCAATCAAAAGAGATTGAGTTACCTTAGTCAAATGACACATTTTCCTTTTAGCTACGCCATTTTGTTGAGGGGTGTAGCTGCAGGAATTCTGGTGACAAATCCTATGGTCAAGAAAATACTGTTGAAGACCCCCATACATATATTCTACACCTTGGCCAGAACGAAGGACTTTGATGGAGGTACCATACTAGGTTTAGATCATCTTATAAAGACCTTTAAAGATGGAATGAACTTCATCTTTGATTTTCATGAGATAAACCCATGTACACCTAGTATACTAGTATAGTCATCTACAAAGGTAACAAAATAGCAGTAGCCAAAAATACTAGTAATAGGGGAAGGACCCCCAAACATCAGAATGCACAATACCAAAAGAAATAGAGCTCCGATTACTTCTGGAAGGATAAGTAGAGCGACAATGTTTAGGAGCTCATAAGTCTCACAGTGTAAGTCAGACAATAAAATAGAAATAAAGTTGGAACTAAAAGTTTTAGGTACTGAAAGGAGACATGCCCCAGACGGGCATGCCAACATAAAACAGAAGCTATCCTCCAACTACTACTAGAAGAAGATTGCAGTGTTGTGGGCTCAGGAAGTCGTCCATCTAGAAGATAGAGGCCATCAGCCTCATGTTCAGTGCCAATCATCCTCCTTGTCTCTATGTCCTAAAAGACACAAGTAGAAGGAAAGAAGGTGACACTGCAGTTCAAGGTTTTAGCTAAAGCACTAACAGATAAAATATTTGAAGTAAATTTGGGCACATGCAAGAGAGATGAAAGAGGAAGTTTAGGAGAGGGGAGGACATCCCCTTTCCCAAACACAAATGATAAGGTGACATCTGCAGTTTTCAACTTATCATGGCTAGAGCAAATAGAAGAAGTGGAAAATAAAGAAGACGTGCCTGTCATGTGCTCCAAAGCCCCTGAATCAATGATCCAAGTGAGACTAGATGGAGTGGACACATGACGGGCAAGTCTAATGTTACCTAACTGAGCAAAGGAAGTCGATGATGTGGTAGAAGGACTATCAAGCTGACTGAGTAGGCACCTGAAAGTAGCAATCTTAGCAGCAGAGATACCACTAGGAGAAGGCATGGTAGAAGGACTCGGCAGTGACTGTCCCTGAGGAGGCAAAATAACATTCATACTAGCAGTATCAGCACCAAAAGACCCCGTCTAGCTAGGGCGACCGTGTAACTTCCAGCATCGGTCTCTCACATGCCCAAGCTTACCGCAATAGTCACACTTGAGCCTCTCCCTAGCAGAAGGCTTCCCAACAGGAGGACCAGTAGGAGCATATGATGGAGGGGAAGCAGGATGCATATAAGGTTGGCCCTTCTGAGTCTGCTGAGGCTGGTAGACAGTAGGGTTGCAACTCGGTCGGGTTGGAGGTCAACCCTAGCCCAACCCAAGGTCGGGCCTAGATTTTCCAGCCCTAACCCAACCCTATTGGGTTGGTCAATTTCTTAATTTTTTTTAGGTTGGAAAGATTGCTAATTTTTTTTTCATATGAAAATAATTTATTGGCCAATACAATAACCGTTATGCTAACCATTAAATAGCAACTTCATTTCCAATACCTCGTGAAAGAAAACATGATATTTTCATGATAAGGAAAAAGTTCATTAACTCAAATGCATGATAAAAATTACTAAAGAAATAATAAAAAACAATCGTCAAAGAAAACATGATATTTTCAATATCAACTGATCACATAAAATGCCAAAATGTAGTTTCAAGGAAATTTTGTAATCTAACATAAGGGTTGTAGTTTGCTAAGGACAAACATCCATGGGTTGCTACATTTGCCAAAATGTAGTGTAGATGTTTGTCGGTATACTAATACACAAACACACTCACACACACACACACACACACACACATATATATATAATCTGTATGTCGGGCGCGGGGGTCGGGTTGGGCCGAGCCTCAACCCTAGCCCAACCCAATTTGATCAGGTTACAAAAAATCGGGCCCGAGCCCAACCCAACCCTAATGTCGGGTTCAACCTGTCGGGCTCGGGTTGAGCCCGCCCAAGTAGGCAGGAGAAGCAGAGGATGTGACCCGGGTTGATCGCTCGGAGACGGGATGCTCATCCTGGAGAGATATCCATATACTCCTTACTCTGAAAGTAGGCATAGACTTCACTGAGAGAAGGAAGATCCACCCTGCTACTAAGGATCTGGACCCGAGCAAGCTTGTATGAAGGATTGAGTTCAGAATGTAATTCAGATATCTTGCCCTTCTCCACATGCCACTAATATGGAACAACTTCCTCGGGGCGTGGAGGCTAATATGAATAATAGTAATCCAGCTCTTGCCAAATGTTGCGGAGAGAGGTGTAGTACTCAGCAAGGGACTTCTCCCCCTGCCGGAAACAGAAAATACTCTGCTTCAACTGGGAGGCCCTACCAGTGTTCTGATGGGAATAGGTCTTCCTAGTAGTCTTTCAAACCTCCTGAGCCGTGCGAATAAACAAGAAGCTATGGCTGATATCATGTTGCATAGAGTTGAGGAGCCAAGACATAGCTATAAGGTCATCAGTCTCCCATTATCGATATGTAGGATCAGTTTTAGCAGGCTCAACTGTATCCTCAGTAACATGGCTCAGCTTCACACGGCCTCCAATAAACAATCAGGTAGCCTGTGCCCACTCCAAATAATTCTTGCCGTCTAGTTTCATTGAAGTGATCTGCAATCAGGGGTTCTCGTACGTCAATTGATGCACCATAGACCCTCTTGCTCTACTGGAGGTGGCTTCCGTGCTCTTAGTGGACCTTGAGGGAATGTCCGGAGGAGGTGGCGGAGTATCCATAGCTAATCAAGTCGATGGAGTACCATGAAAAAAACACAATAGGCAAGAACGGAAACCAAATCAACACAAGAAAGCCTAAAAGAAGACTAAATCATAGCCAAGAGGACCCAAGAGAGCATGTAAGAGGCTCTGATGAAGCCCTAATGAACCCGAAACAACACAATAGGAGCATCGCCATGTCACAAACCATCAAGGAACCAATCTAAACCATGAAAGGGGTCTTGGAACCAAAGTGGGATTTGTTGATAATTCAACGATCCCAACAGATGTCAAGAAGGGGCTTAACAACGCAACCGATAGTCCAAAACACCTCAAATAAGCCACCAATAATCACTAAAGGTATAAGAATCCTCCACACGTCTCAAAACACTGGAAAAGCCGTAGGAGAGCAGATGAGTGGGTGCGAAATTGAAATTGCAGCCCAATAAACCCTGAAAAGTCACTGGCAGTAATTGGAGAGGAGAGAAATCCTCACAACTCACTCAAATCTCCATGAAATCGTGCGAGATTTGTTCCTTTTGCTTCGAAATATTGTAGGGGGTTAAAATCGAGCAACAAACAGAGCTAAAAAAGGCTTGATAGATCAGGAGATCGAGTAGAACAAAAAATCCAAAAAAACGAGCCTGACTGTAAATCACTCGATAGACCACCAAAATGATCTCAAAAAAATTCCTAAAAATACCATAAATCATAAAGTAAAAAGTGAAGATCTACCAGGTAGAAGAGGATTCGGAGGACCTCGATTTGCGTGTCCATACGGCGTGGTGATGTCAGCAGACGTCAGCCTTACTCTGACGCTCCTTCGATTGTTCGCCGGCTGTAGAATCCCCTTGTAGGCTCTGATACCAAGTTGGAATGATGATTATGGTTAGGGTTAGGTTTAGAGAATCAAACAAAGAAAAGAGAGGAGAGAAAAGAGAGAGAGAAGGATGTCATGTGATGTTGTCACATGACTCCATAAATCTTATTTATATGGAGAACGTTACAAAAGACAAAAAATACCCCTAAAAGAGGGTTATACATAATACTTATAAATACATGTTTGATAACAGTTATAACTGAAGACACGAGCAATGCACTTGATGTTGGTCTTGTCCTACCTTTGCACTTTAATAAATCTCAGCACTTCATCCTAATAGAGGCATGCCAATCTCCAATAGAACTTTCTAAAATTCATCAAATTAGAAGCGTCATTCTTGAGAATCTGGTACAATTTCCAAAACTTTCTTGCAAAAGATAATGTAACAAGACATGATCAATAACATTCATCTCATTATCTTCATGAGCGATAAACCAATATCGGTTCAGATTTTGGTCGAGATACCATCAGTTTTTTTTTTTTTGATCGGTAAAAGATATATATTAAAAGAAAAAACAGGGCTGAGAAGGCCCTCAAAAGCTATACAAGCGCAGCCAAAGGCAAGACAGCAAAGGCAAAAAACCTGCATTTACTTTTTATCCTTTTTATCTGTATTAACGATTACATCAAAGTGCAAATGCATGCATCGGTAAATTATTAACAACTGCAATTACATAAATCCATCATACTTCTTCAGAGCTACACCCAGTGCCATATTCATGCAGGTTGTTTCATCAATCTGGAGGCTGAGGAGCTTAGTTCTCCCATTTCATCCAAGGATTTAAATTTCAATTTTGACAAGGTTTTAGCCCTGGTTGAAACTGAGTTTAATTTTGGTGAAATCATGGAAAAATTACAGCTGTTGAGATTAATATCCCTTATAGAGACAAAATCTTATCCTTCTCCCTGTATAATCTTCGCAAGATAAGAAAATCTTGAAGTATGCCTTAATTAATGGAAAGAGGGTCTTCATTTTCTCATTTTCAATTAAATATTGAATAGTTTAGCCTAAATTTCAAAATTGTTGGAGTTTCAATTGAAAATCTTAAGTATACCTTAATTAATGGAAATAGGGTCTTCATTTTCTCATTTTCTATTAAATATTGAATAGTTAAACCTAAATTTCAAAATTGTTGGAGTTTCGATTTTGGTACAACCCGAAACTGAAATTTCGGGTGTTTCATCAAAATTTAAAATCTTGATTCATCTATACAATGGGACTGTGGTTGATAAAGAAGAAAAAGGAAACCTTCCCTAGGGATCAGATTGGTTAAAATGAGTTGCTAAAACAAGCAGAAGAATCCATCCCTTTGTTTATTAATTTTTTCTTTCCTTGGGATGCTCCTTTAAATATGAGTACAACGACAAACTTATTAAACTTTAATTTTCTGCCTTGCTTGTGTTCCCTCCTCTCCCCCTCTTACCCCATATTCAGCCATTTTTTTCAATAACAAACTTAAAAATTGGAATGCAGGTAGCATCCAAGAAAAAAAGCATAGCAGATGAAGCTGGAGTAGTATTACAGGCAAAGTTGAGGCAGGCAGCTCCGACAACATAAGCAATCCTTATGCTTTGTGATAGTTGGTATTAACATGGAATTTCATAATCCGAATCTGATAATGTTACAACAGGAAATGGTTTTTTCTTCCATCTCATGCTCTGTTCTTTTATTTTCTATTTTTGGTGAAAAATGCCTATCAACTGGAATCATTGATTCAAGGGTTCACCTGTTGGTAGTCAGAAAGAAGATGTTGGGGTGGGACTGTAAATCGATGCCTTGTAATTCACACCATCAGTTGTCATAGTGGTGGTAATGCTTCTACAGTTCCTTTCTGTTCCACAACTCTATATATTTGGGATCATGAGATCTGCTAGTTCTGTAGTTTTTGTCTTGGTTCTATTCTTCGAATGGACTTGCCATCTTTCAAGGGATTAACTTTTGCTTTCTTGCCTGCATTACCATTCGATATCCATGCTCATTTGCTCTTTTATATTACTTCTATCCTTAGTATCCTGAAGGAGATTTCACCTGTAAATTCCCAGGTGTTGCCCCTTTCAAATCTCAATTCAACAAGCTAAATTATTACGAACCGGTGATAGATTTGCATGTATCACAGAACTTGCGTCATAAAACATTGTTGTTTATATGCAATGTTCTGGTTGCGAACTGGTGGAGTGCTGGTTCGCCGGTTCAACTGGTATTTAAAAGATGAACTGGGCAGGCACTTCTGGTTATTTTGAACAAACAAAACTGAAAAATGGAAGGCAGGGATTGATGCTGACTGGACCCTTTTTGAGGAAAGGTAACTGGATTTATTGTCCAAGGCCCTCCATTCCAGCTTGCAGAACACTGTTAAAAACTTAGGTTTAGCATGTGGTTTTATAGAACATTATTTTCCTTGGTTCAAGACTCCCAAGTCTCTTCATTTGCAAACTATTTGGGGTCAAACCCATAACTCTTAACTGAATGGCACTTGCAGTTTCTTAAATGTTGACGTCGTGGATTCAGACCTGTCTTACCTAATTAGAAGAAAGAAGCAGTGACCAGTTTTCTACATTAGGTCAAAGAGGAACTCAAAAGTTACCTGCCTTGAAGACCAAAGGCATTGCTGCTTCCCAATTCAGGAAGTCGCCATTGCATGGTACAGGTGTGGGGTTGCAGCATTAGTCATTACGTTCTATCGCCATAGTTTGCTGGTTTGTAATTAGCCGAATTTTCAGGAAATAGGTAAATAAGCTCTATTAGTCTGTGGATGTTATGAGAGAGAGAGAGAGTCCTAAGAAGGTTATGACTTAAGCTTTCCATACCTCTATCACCAAGAAGCTTTTGGTTTATTGGTTTGGATCTTAACATTTGGCATTAGAGACAACCGCTGAAGTCATGTGAGGGGTGACCTGGGGGCTCGCTCAAAAAGAGAAAATAGGGGTACCGGAAAAAATGCCGGGGCCATTCACAAAAAGTGAGAAAATATAGGTACCAGAGTGAAAAACACCTCGGAGTGGGCCATCATGGACGTCGGCTTTGGAAGCGTGGTGGAATGTTAGGATCCTAAAAACGTTGAGACTTGTAACATCAGGTCTGACCTAATCTAGGTACCATGATAAGTAAACACGTTCCAATATTCATATAATTTGTTTGCATATTAATAACGAAATATATTGCATCAATGAAATGTTTGTTGATAAAACCTTTTATAGTTCGTTTTTTGACTTTAAGATTTTCCAACCTTTATTTTCCTCAAATCAAACTTTACAAGTTCATCCATCAAATTGCCTTGATATTAGGTTACCCTGGTCTGTATTAGGTCCAGTGGATCAGGTCTAAACATGGAATTGTGATCCAAACCCGATCAATTGACAGCCCTACTTAGAAGGCCCATTGTGGTTATGCAGAAAAAAAGAAAAATTTCGAAGTCCCCCTCACAAACCAAAATCAGTCTGGTTGGTGATTTCTAGAGAAAAATTTTGAAGCGGCAATCATGCGCCCAATGATCCCGCTCCACATATGCCTGGGGTTTAGGATTTGGTTTAAAAAATAACCTTGGGTATACGTGGCGCATGATCGTCGCTTCAAAAAATTTCTTGTGATTTCTAACCGTACCTTTGGATTTGAGTACCCCAATTTTTTTTTGGAATCCAACGGCCAGAAATCACCTCCCCAAAGGCTCAAATCCAACAACCAGAAATCACAAATCACGCCGATTCTTGGATGTATAGGTCTAATAAAAACAGTATTGTTAAATAGTGTTGGATGAGAGCTTATCAATGGACCTATTTTTTATACAAACCAATGCATGTGGCCACTGAAAAACTTAAATTTTTTTACAAAATTTTAGAAAACTTGCATTTCATTTGAGCTGCAATGATTGGCCGATGTGTGACCAGCGATAGAAATCAGTCTTGGGACAAACTTCAGCCGGTTAACTTGGGAGCTATGTATGTATACTGGTGACTTTATTGCAGAGATGAATTGGATTGTGATATGACACTTAGACTGTGATGTGGATACTTGATTTTGATGATGATGATTACTTGGTCACTTGGAGAGAGACCCTGACTGAGGCGGTGAGAAAATCAGTCGTATCTCTATCATTGTTTTATATTTATTAACTGTTTTATCCCCTGACATGTTAGAAGATTGATTTACTTGTTGGGCTTTTCCCCATAAGCTCACCCACTAACATTCATTTTGTAGAGAAAAATTGAAAGATTAAGAAGAATCGAAAGAGTCATTGGATTGATTGTGGAAAAGGACCTAGATGCAATAGAGCAGATACAATGGAGCAGATGCACTTATGGAAGTATAATAATGTAGGTTATTATTAAATGTTCGAATTTTTTTTTATACATATATTATATCATTGAATCTCACACGTCTCTCTATTGTATAATATGATAATAATACTTAGGATAATCTTAGTTAATATGTTGTCATTAGTTGAATAGTTCTCTTGTTCAAATTAAATAATCCAGACATAGTTGTAAGTCCAGTAAGTTCGCGTTTTCGTAGTTTTAAAAAGATGAAAAAAAATTACTCTAATTTTCACAATTGGTGTAGTGGTGCTTCGACCACATAAATCAAGAATATAAAAAGAAAAAATCGATGAGAAAGAGATACATAATATATGAAGTTATTTATGAGGAAGCCTGATAGAACGGAATTCAACCTAGTAGAGTGCTCCTACACGATACGGCTTTTTGGCTGAGTCGTATCTTGCTACCTTGGAACTTGATTCACGTAAGTGGAAGGAAGAATGCATGAACCATGGCAGAGGAGAAAGGACGACCCTAATTAGTTGTGCGAGTGAGAATGCCTTGCGCATCTTTGATTCAAACGTTAAATTTAGGACACTTGACACACCTCGGGATTTGTGTAGTCAAAATCCAGGGCGTGACAAACACCCTTATACTTTAAAGTATCACTAAGAAGGCTTCTTATTTTCGAAAGTTCATAAGGTGTTTTATCTATTTTCTTAAGGGTTGGACTCCGTTGACAGATCTAAAATGACAAGGACACAATATAAGCCACATGGCACACTGTTACAGGACTCTGACCGTACGGATGTTTGTCCTATCCCATGGTGAACCTACAAACCAAAAATCAGCCTGATTAGTGATTTATAAGTGTTGCATACCTCAAATACTGCTCAAATTCCCACAGTTGAGATCAGCCCATGAAAATAAGTCCAATCCAAAGCCTATAAATCACTAATCAGGCTGATTTTTGGTTTGTAGGTCCATGGGATAGGACAAACATCCATACGGACATAGTCTCTGTAAAAGTGTGCCACGTGGCTTATATTGTGTCCTTGTCATTTTATCTGTCGTCATTTTAGATCTGTCAATGGAGCTCGACCCTTTTCTTAAATGTAGTTTGTTTAAAAAAGTATTTCTTGCTTCCTCTAGTTTGAGTGTTTTTAAAAGAGGTGTTCTTTTTCCTCATTTTAAAAAATTTAATTTTATGGATTTTTTAATAAATTTTTTGGAGGAAAACCCAAATAGCTTTCTCTCACTCCATACACTTTTCCACAACATGTTAGTCCTACATTGCTTGGAAGAAATAAAGTTTAAACCTCATATGAGAGGGATAGAATTAAAGGTGGAGCCCTTGGACATTCTAAGTTTGTACTCATTGAGCACAACCATACGCCATAGTAAACACACAGCGCGTTTGCACCGAGCTCTCAAAAGAGTAATACCCCTACACTTATTACAGTAACACTTAGAATATCAATCATAAAAACTCTTGCATGCTGAAATAGAATTTATTAAATCTACTTATAAGCTAATAGGATAAAGACATCCTACCCCGGATTTTTCTTCTGTTAGAATGCTCTTTGTTATACAAATTCCTCATATTCTACTGTAACAACCACTGGATTTTTTCAATTAAATATAGCAAGTATTTCCAATTGAGACGAGAGCTGCACAGATCAGATACATTGAGCAATTTCTACAAAAAATTAACAAAAACAAATGGATCTTTAAAACAGGCAGCAGATGCAATAGAAGCACAGTAAAGAAAAGGAAAAGAGAAACAAACCATATAACGGCTGTTATAAAGGAAAAATGGTAATGCCCCAAGTCCGTTACACCGTTATAACGGCCCCTTTATTATAACGTAGGGAGCTGTTTGAAAATTTTGGCAATCAAATGGCTCTTTTTGAATCTGTTTATTTAATCTGTAGATTGGACAATGGGCAATCCATCTCATTATTCTAGATCTTGTGGATCAACTAATCTCCACATATCCTCCAAGAGAACGACAACCGAATGACAACCGAATCGTCATTGTCTGGCTGCTGTCAAAGTCTTGCTTGCAGAACTGTGCTATTACCGACTAATGTTGAATAAAATGAGGGAGAGAGATTAAGCAGAATAACATCAACGCAGAGTTTCAAACAAAACTAAATTACACTAAAAGATGGGTAAGTGCAGTCTCTACTATTCAAAAAAAATCCAAAGTATCCGCTCCATAACATACCTCTGACGACGAGAGAACATGAGAAATCACAGTCTAGAAAATCTTGTTTGCATTTATCTGTATAGGTAGTATAGATGGCGAACCAGAAAAATATAAGAACGTGTCATTTCATTACATATGACACAGAAAATTTACGTAAGGCAGTGAAGATCTCACAAGGCCTCATCTCTGTATATCAAACAAGGGGAATGAAAATGCGCGTCAAAATTAACTACACAAACAAAATGTATCTTTCTGAGACTAAACCGGACCATGAAAAGGGCTATGTTCAATTCAGCCCATGATCCCCTGGGAAACCAACCATGCACCTGTTTGGATTATTTTGTGTGCAGAGGTTGATGGCCTGTCCGAAACTTGGTTTTTTTCATCTCTCTCCAGGCTCACATAAATAAATAGCTGAACTCAAGAGAAATACTCAAAACCGATTTGTGTTGTATGATTCTGGCCCATTACTTCCAATACACGAAACAAGCATAGGATTGAGGCTACAGTATGGCTTGCTCTCGAAGAGCCTCTGGAAATACGATATCATTAATCCGTTCCTCCTAGCAATATCAGAGCGCACCCAGCGTGAAGAGTTCCCAGAAGCACCAGTGACCACGACGACTGTGTTCTCATTGGCCAGATTAGAAAGAACCACCATGGTCTCCGGTTCAGTTGCCGAAGAAGCATCCACCAGAAAAATATGACTAAAATGGCCGGCACTTATTCCTTCACTGTGTAGCCGGAAGCTACTCACGAAGGTCGACAATATCACCTTAAAGTTCCGGAGCTCCTGCAGGGAGGGACAAGTGAAGCACTCTCCTTTGTACAGGCATGACGGGAGGATGTCATAGGGTACACCGTCGAGCTCTCGAAAGGCAGCATTCGCTCGGAACAAATCTGACTCAGGAATCTCCTCCTTCAAGCCTCTCATCAGCACGTCACATGTGCTGTTTGTAGGTGCACTTATGAGAATCCGACAACCTGGAGTGGTTCTGCAAATTTGGAGGACTGCTTTTTGAACGACCAATCCAGTTCTTGAAAGTTCTTTCACAGAAGTTACGGAGAGCGGACCCTCAATGAGATAAGGTGGTGGGCCACTAAGCCTTGATATGTAATATACTGCAGAGGCTTGTTCCTTATCGAGATTTGGGTAGGACGGGATTCGAGAAGATGGGTGGAAGCTGATTCTAGATGTCTGATTGGGGAAGAGGAAGCTCCAGAACAAAGGGTCCATTGCCGCTGCAACTGCTTGGTGAGACCGCTTTAAGCAGACTCTGTTGAAATTGAAGCTAACATCATATTTGCGGTGGGGATAATGTTGGGAATGGAAATCATCTCCGAATTCAGCTAATACATGTGTGCTCTTTACCACACGATTGAGAATCCCCTGTTACATAAGATAATAGAGACAAGTTGAAGTAATGAGATTAATATATTCTAATATATATAACTAAAGAGACAATACCTGAGCACTTACAATGTTTCTTTCAACTATTAAACATTTATAATAAAGTATTATTCCTTTTAGATCAAGAGGATTTGAAATATAAGTAAATTGAAGAACAATAGGTAAATAATCTGAAATTTTGGAAAAGAGTCGTAGACACTCTCCATGTTCTAAGCAAAGAAAAAAAAATAGCACGCCTTGCACATTTATATGACGATACTTTCCCTAACAGCACACATGTCCATCCAAACCACTCAATTGCTATAGGCAATTGGATGATCCTAATCAGTTGACCAAAGGCGTCTTTTGTGGTCAGCTGCCCATAAATCTATTGATTATCCAGAAGAACATTAATGATCATATAGTTGGTTGCCATGATAAGACAAGTGCAATTTTATTGGGCTTGCCCACTGATTGCTGTATTGATTAATGGCTATCTGCACAGATCATCTGTACTGGGCAGAGATTGTTTACAGACAAGTTTTAGATAGTACAAGACTCGCACATTGTATTTATAGGCATTTAGCAAAGGAGTGCTCACTTTGCCACATAGAAAGGAGTTAATATGTAGAGCTAAAAACAGTCTCTACAATGGTCATAGCCCAAAAAATCACAATTCTGATCGATCTTAGTTGTACATCAGGGTGGATAGTATTCATATTACATTAAAAGAACTCAAGTTGCTCCACGGTTTCACAACTTTCAAGAGATGCTAATGGAAGTTCATGAGACTAACCTGGAATGGTTCAACTTTCTTGCCTGAAGGCCGTGCAAGAACAAAGTCCCGCGATAAAAGGAATGGCCGCCTCTCTGGGATGGAATCAATCTCGAAGGCTATAAAAATTTTCTCATCCCCTTTGTCACTCTCAATCAAGGCCTTGTTCTTTCTCGATTTCTTAAAGAACTTCTCTCCATCTTCTAGACTGATATTAGATAAACAGAAATTGCTCCATTTCTGAGCCAAAGAAAAGCGTAAATTACTCCACACTATGATTCATGCAATAAATACATAATAAATGACAATGCACCATCTATGAAAACAACCCTGTTGCACTATTCAAATACTTTAAGATCACTTTTTTACTATAGCATTTATATACACCTCGAGTAGGAAAGGCCAAACATAAAAAAGCAACAACAACGATATAAATTTTCTAATGAAAAATATCAGGAAAGGAGATGATCTCTCATCTGAATATTATAGACTGTAACTACGGTCTATAATGACATAGGAATTAGCTACAGATACAAGAACCCAGAGCAATCATCACTGAACCCCACCTAGGAGATTCTTAGGCTAGAAGAAGTAGAAGAAGAAGAGAAAGATGAGGAGAATAGGAGGTCAAGTCATAAAACCCTCTTTCAAGCTCGTTTATGAAAAAACAAATTTTACAATGCCAAGTATGTCTCATGTATAAGTAAATGACCATTATGCTCCCCATCATAGGGTAAACATACATAGGAAATAAAACATTTCTCAGCACTCTCCCTCAAGAGGGGCATAGATGTCGATCATGCCCAGCTTGACAAGAAGATGGAACTGGTTTCTAATAACTCCCTTAGTGAGAATAGCTGCTAGTTGGTCATTTGATTTGACAAGCAAAAAATAAATTTCTTCGTATGCAACCCGTTCACGGATGAAGTGCCTACCCACTTCAATATGCTTGGTCCTATCGTGATGAACCACATTGTGGGCAATATTTATCGCTGCTTTGATATCACAATAGAGCTTCATGGGCTCTTCAACCTTCAACCTAAGCTCATGAAGAAGGGTCCTTAGCGATAAAAGTTCAAACACCCCATGAGTCATTGCTCTGTACTCTGCCTCAACACTAAATCTGGCCACAACTATCTGTTTCTTGCTCTGCCATGTTACTAGATTTCCTCCACAGGGGAGCACTTAAGGTACCAAAGGATTCTTTCAGCTGCCTCTACGTGAGTGATTCGGGGGGCGTGCATGAATTGGTTAATAACACTAATTGCATATGCGATATCATGTCTTGTGAAAGACAAGTAGAGGAGCCTCCCAACCAACCTTTAAAATTGTCAATTATCAGGATGTGGATCTCTTCCTCGCTCAATCTATGATCGGGGTCAATTGGAGTATCAGTTGGTTTTACACCCAATTTTTCATTATCCCTGAGAAGATGCAAGACACTCTTCCATTGGGATATAAAGATTCTTCTCTTGGAGTGAGCAACCTCAATTCTAAATAAGTATTTTAGTACACCCAAATCCTTGATTTCAAATTCTTTGGCCAAGAACATCTTGAGGCCCTCAGAGGGACAGTTCCCACTCACAACGATATCATCTACAAATACAATAAGAGCGGTGATGGTAGCTCTATCCCTTTCACAAAGAGAGTGAGATCGACGTGGCTCTGCACATACCCTACTTTCTTGACCACTCTACTGAATCTCTCGAACCATGTTCTAGGTGATTGTTTTAGCTCGTATATTGTTTTCTTTAACTAACACACTTTCCCATCATTCCCTAGAGACTGAAATCCAAGATGAGGCATAATATATACTTCTTTGAGTTCTCTACAAAGAAAAGCATTCTTTACATCCAGCTAAAATAAGGGCCATGACAAGTTTACAACCAAGGACAAAAGCACACGAATAAAGTTCATCTTGGCTACTATAGTCAACTCCGTTCATTTGGGTGTATCCTTTGGCAACCAAGTGAGCCTTATACCTATTAATTGATCCATCAGCCTTATGCTTGGCATGAATACCCACTTGCATCCAACAACCTCCTTCAACTTAGGAAGGTCAACTAGGTCCCAAGTGTTATTTTTAACTACGGCAACATTTCCTCCTGCATCACCTCCCTCCATTTAGGACGGGAGACAACCTCTGCAATACAAACATTTCCTCCGAATTTTTTTGGGCCTTTTCTGATGCTACTCTAGTCCCCCTATTATAGTAGCAATCTATTGCCACCAACCCCAATCCATTCTATGACTGATTGAGGTTTCGGTGAAGATTTCTTCACCCAAAAAAGGTACCACCAGCCTCTTTTTTGCCTATTTTTGGGCTTTGCTTGCTACATCACCCTTGTTGATAGCGACGGGTGAATTCGTAAGGGGTTTTCTATCTTCGCCTTGGTTCTAGCCTGTGAGAGATGACTTCCCCTCTCAAGTGCATTATTTTTCCCTATTTTTTTGGTTTATTCGGGCCTGTTTTGGGCTGTAAGATACTCGAATCTCCCTCAGAAAGGTTTTGGGTGTGTATCTAGCCTTCTTCGATTGTTGTGTTTTGTACTTGTGTAGCTATGTCTACTGAAGAGAACACGGGAAAATCCTCAGTGGGAATGGAAGACACCTCTAGCCGTATCAGAGGGTCTATGGTACCTCCTATGGCCTTGGAAAATCCTGGATTGTAGATCACGACAGTGAAATTAGATGGGAAGAATTATTTACAGTGGTCACAGGCAGCGAAGATATTCATAGGCGGCTGTGGGAAGATGGGCTATCTTATCGAACAGGCGACTGAACCTGCAACACCTGAAGATCCTCTATATGATAAATGGGAGATGGAGAACCTCACTGTGATGTCTTGGCTTGTCAACTCAATGCAACCCCATATCAGTCGTGGCTTCCTTTACTTGCGTACAACTCACGAGATTTGGGAATTTGCAAGGAAGACCTACTCGCAGCCGCAAAATATAAACAGAGCATCTCTCGCTTTCAGCAGGATGAAAAGTCTCTTTCCGATTACTTTGCCACTCTTCGGAGCATGTGGGAGGAATTGGATCATTACCACACTTACCACCCAAATGGTTTAGAAAACATCACCAGTTATCAGAAGTATGTGGAAAAGAATCAGGTCTTTGAATTCCTCTCAGGGCTCAATCCTGAGTATGAGTTGGCTAGGGTTCAGATCCCGAGCAATCGAGGGGATCTACCCTCTCTGGAGGAGGTGTATTCCTATGTGCAAAGTGAGGGACTAGACGGAGTGTTATGGCACCGCATTCTCCTCCTAAGCGATCAGTGCTTGTTACCTCTTCTCCTACTAGTTCCAACTCACAGTCTCAACGCTTCTAGAAGTCGAAGACTCTTTCATCTTCTACGCCCAACCAACAGTATGCTTCTTCCACTACTGGGAAGCCCTCTAGGAGAGGCCCAAGTGTGATCATTGTAGCAAATTGGGGCATGTGAGGGACAAGTGTTGGGTCTTATATGGCAAGCCTTTGCGCTCTAGCCTCCCTGGTTTCTCTGGCGCTCATTCTGTGAGCATGGATAGTCTTCCGACATCTTCTGGCTAACTTCTTCCGAGTTCTGCTTCCACTCCTGTGGCCTCACCTGCTGTTCCTGTCTCTGCATCCGAGATTGAGACTCTTCGACGCTTGCTTGCACAGTTAGATGGTTCCTCTGCCACCTTATCTACCTCCTTCACGCAATCAAGTACAACTAGTACTACTCTTCATGTGTCTACTCCTTCATCCAGTCCCACCTGGATCATCGATTCAGGTGCCTCGGAGCACATGACGAGTATGTCTTTTTTGTTTTCCACATATTCTATTTGTTCTGGTAGGGATAAAGTCAAGATTGCTGATGGGACTTTATCTTCTGTATCAGGGAAGTCTCTTCCCAACTTCCTTTGTCTTCTATTTTACATGTACAAAATTGTCTTATTATCAAAATTGGAACCATTACACCCGGAACTGGAATCGACTAGAACCAAACAATCGGTTCTAAGTCCAGTTCTGGATCCATCATTTTGACAACTAAAACAAATAAGAACCTAAAATTTGGTTATGGTTCTGGGTACCTTATGAACCGAATTAGAACCAACGCATTGACACCTCCATAATTGCTTGAGTTCTTGAGCAAGTTAGGCATGATAAACATTTATGCACCACCTTGAGGGGGAGCATTGTAAGGCCAGATGTCCATTTCAATTATGAGAATACTTGGTTTCACCAAGTTGGTTTGCCGATTGTGATTTATATTTTTTGTTACTATTTTATCTTACCCTTACATGTATTTTCGATGCATTATGTTTTCTATGTTTAGCCGCTCGTCCCCATGGGAGCATGAGTGGTGGAGTGTACTTATTGAACTTCTCAGCCCACCCCCTGCTTACTTGTTTCAGATCCTATTGGAGCGAGTGCCTAGACTCGGGAGGCAGATGAGATTTATTTAATTCTTGTTTTTCTTAGATTGTATGTAGTAAGAATTTATATATTGAAATTACTTATCAAAAAAAAATTATATATTAAAATTGACAATTTTATATATGATTTTTTATGAATATTGATGTTTCTTTATTAGTAGATGATTTATGGAGTTTATTTTGCTTGATGGATGTTGCTTCGAATTCATATTATTCTGCATAGTTTTAGTATTCGTCATAATTTGGACTTGGGGGTCAAAACGACTCGATTCCGAAGCCCAAATCAACCTAACTTATAGGATTATTTTATAGCAAGATTTCAGATTTTAGCTCGAACCCTAACCATTCCGTTGAGGCTCAGGTTTGGACTATTTTTGCCAATTTTTTGGACCTACAGAAATATATCCTGCCTTGAGGCAAAAAACAGAACACAGTAGGACTCAAATTCAAACTTCTTAGAAAACATGAAAGTCTAAGGTCTTCGAATCTAGTTTTCATATCTGAAACCTCTTCCCCATAGCTGTATTTTATTTGTCATAAATTATTTTTTGTAGACTATCAGAACTTAGTTTTGTTTTCTGTACAAAAACTATTTTCAAAATTCTCTGGCTTTATTCAATTTTGTCTTAATGACCCTACTGTTTTATATTTTCTTAATTAGCAGAAAATCTTTACCTTTAAAGCCCTTTTGGCCATGCATGCAGATTTCTTCTAGAAATATTAGAAAAAATTAGATTCATGTAGTTTTTATCTTATTCTGTTCTGTTTCTAGAATAGTGTGTGAGAAAAAGAGTAATGGAACTTCGTGACAGAACTAAGCTTTTGTATCATAGGCATTTTTCCCTTGAAGTTCATATGATTGTGGGTCAAATAGACTGAGATCACCCTTTTTTATTTGAATTATCGAGTTATGATTTTTCAAAGTTTCAATGTCACTGTTTTCGTACGTGTTAAATTTTGAGATTTATCATTGTTTTATGTTAGGGTTGACTTCTTTTGACCTTAAGTTGACCATACTTGACCTAAGTTGACCTTGGACCTTTAGATGGCGTTTGGCTTTTCATTGACCCATAGTTGTATTTTCAACTCTCATGCACTAATCTTGGGTTTCTCGGTCGATCCATGGATTGCAGGTCGTACAACCCATGGATATTGGGTCGGGTCATGGATCTCGGATTTAGGGCGTGACAGTAAAGTCATAACCATGTTAAAAAGTAACTTGGGTTGAGTTTGGTAAAGGAAATTTTGGGGGTACATGTCGAGCAAGGGGAACCCTTAAGAAACACTTTGCTCAAGGGTGCTTGGAGCGAGGGTGGACTCGAAAACGTATGGTTGTACACTACATGATAGTTAACAGCAGTCCCTATTGCACACCTTTTCACATATTCACGCATATAATTGAAGAGAATGAATTCCTGTTGTCGCAAGCAAAAAGAAAAGAATGGTGAAGCTCATGTTCACGCATATGATTGAAGAGAATGAATTCCTGTTGTCGCAAGCAAAAAGAAAAGAATGGTGATAACCGTCGCTTACTGCTCTCTCTACAATTAAAGCACCTACCCTGCTTTGCGTTCTAGTGAAGAAGAGAGAAGAAAGTATTGTAGAGACAATAGGGTAACATTTTCTCTTCAAAGAGAAAGAGAACACCTATCCCATAAAATGTGTACATATTATAATTTAATTTTAAAAAACATTAACAATCAACTGAGTCTTATTCTGAGATAACTTTAGCTAGTGCCCACTTATTCGAAGCTTTGACTACACTAGGACCATCAAATGATCAGTCCCACCCCGTGCATACCCTTAAGAGACCTTAAATAACCTCTTATCTCTAATCTTCTGTTGAATACAAGAAGTCATTAAAAAATTAATAAAGCTAAAGTAATATCTACAGAAAAATGTGAGTATATCATGTTCATGTATGGCTAAAATGGATTTGAATCATGAAATCAAACCAAAAAGGTTTTCTTTTTTCTTTTTTTTTACCTCAAAGTAGAAGTCCTCCGCATAGAGCAAAGCAGCGAAGTAGTTTGTGTAAGTTGATGATGATAAAGGTTTCTTGAGAACTTTAGGTAACTTGTCCTTCTTGAGCAAATCTTTGATAGCCTCTGGAATCTCATAAATAGGACTTGTACCCTTCTGAACCACAATGTTTTTCGTTTTCTTGGGTGGAATTGGAGGATCCAAGGGGAATCGAGATGGAGATGGAGATGTAGGCGGCTTAGAGGAAAATGGTGGTAGCCCAGATGGCTTAGAAGTAGATGGTGGTGGCCCAGAGGAAGCTGGTGGAGGCAGTGGCTTAGGGGCAGATGGTTTTTGCCCGGAGGAATATGGTGGCCCAGAGGAAGCTGGTGGAGGCAGTGGCTTAGGGGCAGATGGTTTTTGCTCGGAGGAATATGGTGGCCCAGAGGAAGCTGGTGGAGGCAGCGGCTTAGGAGAAGATGGTTTTTGCCCGGAGGAATATGGTGGAGGCGACGGCTTAGGAAAAAATAATGGTGGCCCAGAGGAAGATGATGGAAGCGGCGGCTTATAGGATAATGAAGCCGGATTCTTGGGAAATGGGGTGGTTGGGGATTGATTTTGATTTTGAGTATGTTCAATTAGTTTGCTGGTCCCAGGGTGAATGGAATTCCTCAAGTAAACAACTTCTTTGATCTTCGAATCTTCTATGAAATCCCGCCGAATATGAGAAGGATACTGACGAGTAGTATTTAAAGCTTCGTAATCACGATAACCCCCATGGTTTTCTTCTTCGCAGCAAAGGATGCATCGTAAAATTTCAAGGAAGCAAGACATTTTTCTCTGTGTTCTGTGATCAAAGCAAAAGCAATAGGTCCATCTATGCTATCTATCTTTGCAAGAAAAAAATAAGTAAACCAAGAGATTCCTATAACAGCAAAGAATCACTGATAAGATATCAAACTTACTTCCAAAGAATCCTCAGAGAGAGAGAGAGAGAGAGAGAGAAATCGAACCTCTGAAGATTTCAAAATAATTTCGCAGAGAAATGTCCCAGGGTTTTGAAACCGCGATCGATGACGATGATGATCTCCTCAACATCAAATCTCGTCTAAGAAACCGGAATCGGACACCGTAGACTCGTAGGAGCTTGAATCGCCGAAGATATCTCTCTCCAGAGAAAACCTTCTGGTCCTGAACTCGTTCATAAAGAGGATCGAAGAGAACTTTTTCTTCCCCTTCGGCTCTCTCTCGAGAGAGAGAGAGAAATATGCGAGGATGTCCTCTGCAGAGCAGAGACTACAAGTCTCACTGCTTGACTTTATCACGAGGTGGAGTCATGCATTACAGAAAGTAAAGCGCTTTCTTTCCTTCGAAGGAACGTACGTGCGTAGCCGTTAGGCCCATTACTGTTCTAAGTTCAAACGTCAAACTCACACTAGAGCTATACAGAA